>OZ018378.1:62535478-63785478 GCA_963969555.1 Polydrusus pterygomalis
AATTATATCTTATATCTCCCAATATTGGGAACTCGTTGGTGGAATCGTTCGTGAATCCGTTTCTAACTTCAGCCACATGTTTATTTGAATATTGTTTGTTGTTCAAAGTAATAAAAATTTAATGATTAAATATTTGCATTACTTTATACGCCTGTTATAAAAAAGCTGAATTTGACGTAAACGTTGTATCAGACAGGCGTACGCGCCAATAATTGTATTATACAAATTAATAAAATATTTTTAACATAAGAATGTCGTAGATACCGATCGATCAGTTTATCCTACATTCAAATTATCATGATTATTTGTCATTACAATCTCAAAATTTTCAAGAAATATTGAACAAGTGAGCAAAATCATCTCTACTGTAAAACTAGGAAAATGGCGCATCCGCCGTTCTGATACATTACCCTCGATATTTGAAAAAAAACATTCCTTGAGTTACAAAAAAAATTAAAAATTTGGCAACGTCGCAATTGTAAATTTTCTATTCAATTTTTTAACTTATCCACCTGTACCAAAATTCATTGATTTAGCCTTGGTTGTTTTGAAAATAATTAGCCATTCCGGTTATTTCAACTAACCCTGTATAGTTTACTATGACATCAATAAACAATACAGTTGTCATGAAAAAAGTCTGTGAACTAATAAATACTATTATTGTTTTTTCTCAGCAACATTTCGAAACTTAAAGCAGCAAAAAATATATTTGTTAAAATGTACATACAAGTTAGTTTTCTAGAAACATCAATTTTGTCGGACTTGTTATCTGCGGACGAAAGGCATTGCAATAGGGGACATTTGTTAAATGGTATAAACTAGACAAGGGATAGAGCATAAGTGAGTATATCTTATCTTTATTTGGTCAGTTCCTCTTTAGGAACGAGATGTTGGTTTTCACCCTTGTCGAACACAAATATTTACATTTAAAAGAGTAAATTTTCTGTACAGGGACAGGGTGGTCCAAGTAAGATGACCCATGCACTATCCGATCTCAGAATTTGTACTGTAAAGCTTTGTTAAATATAAAGGTTGTTTGCATTGACTTATATTTTTAAAGTATATTATTTTCACGTCTACAGAGTGTTTAGTTTCTCCTGATCAAGTACCAACTTTGTTATTTCAAAGCCTTATATATTTTTTCATTTTCGGATTCTACATTCAAATACAAGCAATGTTCCTTAAATTTTTGAGTAGTTTTTCAATTAAGTATTCGAGTTTAAAAAATCATTAAAATGACCTGTGTTTATGCTGAAAACAATTTGTTTCTTAATATTGTTGATGTATTTGCTAATTTAATAATCAATTTATGTCCTGTTTCTAAATTAAGCTCGAAACAGCATACAGGGTGCTTAGAACGCTGGTCCAAAGTTGTCAATTTTTAGACATTAATATTTCAACTTTTTTAAATGGAACAACCTGTATATAAACATTCTGGATTGTGCAGAGTTTATTTCTTCATAATTTACCCGAAATTAACGGTTTTCCGCATATTTCTGAAAACTGTGCCTATTGTTTTAGCTACTGCTATAAGAAATGGTTAAAATATTAACTACTAAGTAGGGTATTTAAGTTGCTAACTTTTTAAAAAATTCTTAACTTTATCTATATTATGTGATTTAAATATACGTTTTTCTTAATGTTAACTGTAATGACGTTTTACTAAATTTCATATTCAATAAGATAATTAATATTAAGCCCAAGAACAAACATGTATTATATTTATTGGTAATGTAATTTCGGCAAAATTATTTACAAAAATACATGGTTATAGCTCATAGATATTTACCTTTAGATAAGCAAACATTAATCACGAAAGTAGCAAATTTATGGCCTCGCGCATGTACACAAAGCTACACATGATTAGACATGCGCACTGCAACATTATCATTTGACGAATGGGAAAATAGACAGGTCAAAGCTTTAAAATTTAAGATATTGCTCAAGAAATTGTAAAAGTTGACCTTCAATTTATTTTTACGAGTAAACAGGTCAAATTTGCCCCAAATTCTTTGATTTTGAAGGTAAAAAAATGTTTTTAAGGGTTTGTTTTTAAAATTTGTTTAAAAATGATTCGTCGTCGGGTTTTTAGTTCAAAAAGGAAGAGAACAATAAGTCAATAAAACTATAAATCTTATAAAATCAAATAGGCATAAAAAACCAGCCAAATCAGCAAAATAACCAATGTTCGATGTTATCGCGTACCTAACCTCAAGTCAAATATGAGTTGGTATATAACTTGTATTGATTTTTACAATTTGGCCAAAACCCGTGGAATACGTTCACCATTGGATTAATATATAAATATATATAGGTATTTACTTTTTTCTTTTATATTAATATAAGTATAGAGAAAAGTGTATTTTAAACTTTTTAAAGCAATATATGGCCCGAAAATAGGCGTAGCTAATTAGATTGAAAAGCTGTAAATAAAATATACCAAAACATGCATAGGGATAATCTGTCTTGGCGTGTTTCTCTTTGTTTTCATACTTTCTTTGTGTAGCCTAGGCCTAGTTTAATGTTTTTAAATTGATCATAATACAATAAAGTTGTATATCAAGATACACCACTACTCCACACTTACTGAAAATACGAAATACCCGGTATTTTACCCCTATTTGGGCATAATAAAATTATACAACGGCTGTTACTAGTCATTATTTATATTCCAGTCCGAGTATCCGAGTCACTAAAACCACAAACACTAAAGTACACAAAAACTAGAAATAAATATTAAACACCCACAACAAACAACAATGAATCCGCAGAGAAAAATTAAAACACAACAAAGAAAATGGCGCAAAGCCGGTTCTGGAGTGAATTTGAGCATAATTATCGCGAGCTGATAACAAGAGTTTGTGCGCATGCCCAATTCTACCGGGAGGGAAGGCAGCTAATCGGCGAGCCGTGCGCTTAAACGTATTTTTTCACCCATAAAACTTAACTTTTGTTTGCGCACGAGATAATCTGTATGTAAAGGGTGTTTTTTTTTTAGAGGCGGAGAACTTAAAATTGGCAATACTGTTTTCTATGACAGACGATTTGACACTTCACTGTTGGTTTGAGGTTAGTTTGGTTTGGCAATTCATCATGAATAGACTTACGCCGGAGCAACGTTTGCAAATTATTCAAATTTATTTTGAAAGCCACGGTTCCATTCGAGAAATATATCGGGCATTACGTGAGTGTTATGGTGCTCATAATCGTCCTTCAGAGCGATTAATTCGAGAAACTATCGACCGTTTTCGCACTACGTTTACTCTAATCGATAATAGGCATCCCGTAAGACGTCGTACAGTGCGTACACAACAAACAATTGCTGCTGTGCAGCGTAGTGTTAATGATGATCCAAATGTGTCAATTCGTTCTCGTGCTCAACAATTAAACTTGTGTCCATCCACTTTATGGAAAATTTTGAGTAAATATCTTGGTTTACATGCTTATAAGATTTAACTTGGGCAACAATTGAAGCCACACGATCATCGTACGCGCCGAACATTTGGTGAATGGGCCGAAGGGAACATTGCCATTTATCCACAATTTCATTTCAAAATTTTGTTCAGTGATGAAGCACACTTTTGGTTAAATGGCTATGTGAACAAACAGAATAGGGAACTTGACAAAAATTTTAAATGGTGAAAAAATTCTATAAATCATAAGTATATATTCTCATAAAACATATGGCAGCAAAAAAAACAACATATTTCGTCCCAAAAGACCGCTAGAAAGATTTAAAACTGCCCCAAAATTCAATTTATCCCAAGCGTGTAAAAACGGGTCGTGACGTCACGAAGTATCATTTGTCATGATGACATCCACGAAATAGGTTATAGGTTGGCAATTGAACGACGTTGAGAATTCCACCTTAAAACAACAATACAATAACAATAACACACGGCAATCCAAATGCAAACTCGGTAGCTCGGCCACCGGTCAGGATGACGGATAACGGTAAAGTCATACTTTGTGACGTCATCGGGCTTGGCGCGCTTAAAAGTTCGTTTGAAATGCTTTTGACACGCGCGAAACTGATGGTCAAAACGTTACAGTGAATGGTGAGCGGTACAGAGACATGATTACTAACTTTCTCGTGCCTCACTTGAAAGGTGTTAATGTTGCAGACATGTGGTTTCAGCAGGACGGCGCCACATGCCACACAGCGTGCAATACAATTAATTTATTGCAAGAAACATTTGACCAACGGTTAATTTCACGAAATGGGCCCGTTAACTGGCCACCTCGTTCATGCGATTTAATGCCATTGGATTATTTTCTTTGGGGATATGTCAAATCGCATGTCTACGCCGAAAAACCTGAAACAATTGAGCGCTTGGAAGCCAACATTCGACGCGTTATTGCCGAAATACAGCCTGCTGTACTGCAAAGAGTGTGTGAAAATTGGACCTCCAGATTACGCCATGTACGCGTAAGCCGCGGTGGCCACATGCCCGAAATCATATTCAAACATTAATGCCAAAAACTTATCTTTCAAATAAAGAGCATTTCATGGATATTAAAAAAAACATTTGTGTTTTATTTCAATTTAAAGTTCTCCGCCTCTAAAAAAACACCCTTTACCTACGTAAAGATAAATATCCATCGTAGGTATAACATCGCAATTAAATTGATAATCTACATATACATATTATAAAAATCTCTGGTACTAATGCTTCAAGCATTGCTTAGCAGATACATGCTTTCAAACAGTATAATAGAACGTAGCAAAATTGTAACAAAAATAAACAGCTTGGAAAAACGATTTGTTTAAAAAAAAATACATAATAGACACAGATTTCAGAAATAAGTACAAATATTATTTAAGAAATAAACGTACCAGCTTAGCGACAACAAAATCTATTCTGTAAAATTATATTAAATTTGAACCTATCCAGTAACACCAAGTTTATTTTTATTTAATTAAATTTCACTGCTGATATTTTGTTACAGCCAATCTTTACTTTATACATTTCGACGGATTGTATTACTTAGGTAGAACCATAGACAATTTACCTTTAGATAAGCAAACAATAATCACGAAAGTGGCAGTTTTATGGCCTCGCGCATGTAAACAAAGCTAGACACTATTAGTCATGTGCACTGCAACATTATCGTTTGACGAATGGGAAAATAGACTGGTCCGGGCTTTAAAATTTAAATTCTTGCCAAAAAATTGAAATTTCTTCTCAATTTTACTTTTCTCAAACTTACCGAAAATACGAAATACCCCTATTTGGGCATAATAAAACTATACAACGGCTGCTACTAGTACTAGTCATTGTTTATATTCCTATCCGAGTCACTAAAAGCACAAACACAATTCACTTAACTACACAAAAACTAGAAATCCGTAAATATTAAACACCCACAATCCACGATAGCTAAGAAAACTACAAGGAATCCAAAGAGAAATCTTAAAATACAACAACAAAAATGGCGGCCGAGCCGGATCTGGAGAGTATCTTCACAGAGAAATAAAGTATCGTGAGCATGTCGATAAAGTAGGACAGGCCGATAACACGAGGTTTGTGCGCATGCACGAAGGTGTCCAGAAGGAAGGCAGCTGACCGGCGAGTCATGCGCTCGGACGTATTTTTTCACCCATAAAACGTAACTTTTGTTTGCGCAGGAGATAAGCTGTACGTATCTAAAGGTAAATTGTCTATGGGTAGAACGCAGACAAAAAAAAGTCGTTAAGCTACTTATTTGTCGGAGTTTGACCGTTTAAGAAGGTAAACAACGCATATGAACGTTAGATTAGTCGACGATGGTTGTGCGAAATGAATAGTCAGACGTGTCGTTGTGTTGCGTTATATTTAAGATACCGAAGAAAAAAAATGGGAAACAGAGCATTTTGGGTGCATCCAGTAATTAGTCAGCGTTTATTAAAAGGCCAATTCCATACCCTTTTTGAATCCCTACAGGAACATCCAGACAAGTTTTGGGTGCATCCAGTAATTAGTCAGCGTTTATTAAAAGGCCAATTCCATAACCTTTTTGAATCCCTATAGGAACATCCAGACAAGTTTTTCAATTACCTACTGCTAGGTACCACAGCAGTTATCGAGCATCGATTAACGTAAAATCGTAAAAACTGACGGCCGTGTGCTTTAAAACAAACAAAACTCATCGCTTTATTTCGCCCACCGACTGTCGGGTCGGCGCAAAAATAAAGCATGCTGCAACTTTTTTGTCGGTCCGTCTTTTTAGAAGGTCATGTGCGTTACTGAATTTACAAGCATGTTTTGCATTTCAACCTACAAATTAGTCGTTCGCCGACTGCCTGCCGTGTGCGTTCCACCTATTCTTCTTTAACTAACCTAAAGTTTATAATGGTATAAGGTCGACTACTACTGTGGACTTAAGGAATGTGCAACGAAATAAAAATATAAAATTAATATCCTTATGAATAAAGTAAGTAAAGATTGTATTGTAACAATAAAATCAAGACATAGAAAACATAAGGGACAGTTTATTTCTTAGGAATGGTATTTTTTAAGTGTATATTTAACTGTGCATTAGGATTGAATATATTGCAATTGAAGCAACTGGAAAATGGATTTATATTGCTTAATATGCACTGAGGAAAATGATCTAACCCAGTAAACCAAAGCTGGCGGTAAAAGTTCGGCCGCCTTCCGGCACTGACGGGAAATCGACGGCTCTTGTTGCCGATTACTGACCGCTTCTGGCTATCGCGTTACCTTCCATGTGTCGAACTACCACGGCTAATAGTCTGCCACCCGATGGTGGTAGTAGCGCAGCACATGAGAAACGGACCTTATCTTTCGAATCGGACGCGGTTAGAAGATATCTCGCCGGTTGTGACAAAATAGTCGACGTGCCGTGTACCACCCGCGCGCGGGTAGCTGACTACTACGTTCCTCGTTTTACTTGTTTCGCCACGGCTAATCGCAAGCCAGCCGCTTATTTTTGAAATTCGCGCCGTTCTGCTTCTGCGAAAGAACTGACACTTGACAGGTGAATGACGGTAGACAGAACATTAAAATTATTTTTCCACGAGCACGAGACGTTCCTTTATTATTATAAAAGCTACATTTCTCAAGAAGATTCAGTGCCTGTAGGCAGAATACAGGATTCATCATTAGACGAACTTACTGATTTCCAAGATAAAAAGACACACATCTCAGACAGATGATTCAGTACCAGAGAACAAAACTATAAGTGAGTTTAAGTTTCATATATAATTTTATTGTAAATTTTTTTATACCTCTGTTACTCTCATAATATGTAAAGTTGAAAGTGTTAAAACAAAAAAAAATAGTGCATGCTTGGCTATATTTTTTGTGTGCAGTATTTTCTAGTATATAAACTTAACCAAACCAAATGGTTTTTAGGTGCTGTACGAAGAAATCCAATAACGTCCAATGCAACAAATTCAGATACTGTTCTGGCCATTAGAAACTGGATAAAAATGCTTCCGACAGGGAAGGCGGGCGGATGAGTCGCAAAAAAAAATAATAAAAAGTTATGTGTAAATGAATCAGAATAACGTCTTATATTTGCAGGGTTTGTTAAACAATAAAACTGTTGTTTTCTACTTTACGGGTTCTGTCCACCTCCGGAGCTTTCATGTCGTGTTTACTGGGAATACAACAGGTTTGCTAAGAGATAGTTTGTATTGATAGCTTATTTGCTATTAACCAATATTAAATAAATTGCTAGTGTATCAAACCCGCTTTAGTGTTATATCAATTCCAGATTTGCTAGAACAGTGTTTTTATTGGTAGTTATCAGTTCCATTAGCAACACAGTCTTGTTGAATAATGAACTACTTTTAATACAGCAATTTTGTTAAGAAATAAATTGTATCTCAATACGACGCATTTTATTCCTAGTAAAGCGCTTTCTTTTTAATTAAGAAAGCAGAGCAGCATCCCCAAAAAACGAATTGTATCCGTTAGAACCTATAATCTACAAGACGTTAGTAGGGGTTCGCAGCGATCGGCAATCGCCGCGCGCTCTAGTATTAGTTTAAACGTATTTGATGCGAAGGTCACATCGTTGTTCGGAGTAGTCTAGCTATCCTGTCTGAATTTGATTTTATTGGTCGTACCAATACCTATTTCAAATAATTTATTTTTACTTTGTATTTAAGTATTTTCAAACTTTGCATGTCAGATAAAGCAATAGAAGAATTTTATTTCGCAGAACTCATCATTAGTATTGGACTTTATGGACGAATTTTACCATCTCTGTAAAACAATGACATGTTGCATAATAGATATATTTATATTATGCAACGTTAAACGACAAGAACAATATCACACTAGAAGCTATTTAAGTTTTTGAGAATTACAGTACTGATTTTTAGTGGTTAGTTTTATTAACCGTAGCAAAGCAAATAGTATTATGATTAATGTAAAATTTCATTACAACTGCCAGTCGCAACTAATGCAGTATCTAAAACCAGATTACACACCCAGAAGAAATTGATAATTACTGTGAGTATTCAGAGCAATATTGGCTATAAACCATTCTATGCTAGCAATAACTCCTATTTCCTATTGGCTAAATTACCGTGATATTATCACTGCACAACGGTCTAGCAGTTTTAGTTTCCTTACAGTATAACAGCGCGTTGCTGTCACATATAGTATTAAACAGCTGTTTAAAGAGTATGTGAATTCTTATAAGGAATAAAAGGCTTTTTTTCCAATGTGGAAATTGGTGTTCTTATCGAAACACACTTTCTGCAAATTAAGAAGCATAGACGATTATTACAATACACATAATTTAATATTGTCATAGTTTAGAAAAATATAATTCATGATGCGTTAATGGGGATAATATTATTATAATCAATCAGTCTACAGCGTCACCAGTAAAGTCCGCATCATATGGGATTTTTTTTTATTAATAGCTTTATTCAAAATTTGACTCTGGCATCAAGTTCTGCTTCGATCGAGATGAAAATTAAGCAAAAAAATAGTAGTCACTGATTCCCATTATCTGTCAAATTTTAATTTTTTCCAAAAAATAATTCAAAAGTAGGGTTATTTCTGAAAATATGGAAAAAAATTATTAGAAAATGTTTTTTTTAATGCAGTTTCTAGCCCACATGCAAAATTTCAGCTGCATAAGATAATTTTAATTTTCTTCCTATATTTTGTAAATTGCACCATTTTTGCAAAATAAGACTTAACGCAACCTACATAAAACTTCTTAGTTTTGACAATGCTTTATTTCAGATACATTTTCTTTAAAGTAGCGTCATATTAAATGTGTGTTTTTCTTTAACCCATTAGGGACTGAATTATTCATTTTTATAATTTTTTATTTTTTATTTTGTTTTTGTATTTAGTATACATAAAAATAAAGTATTTACGTGTTTTTTTTAATTTGGATTTATTTATAACAAAAATATAGGCCGTGTCATATATGGCACGCTAGTACCCTAAGTAGTCACAAAGTAATGTTGAACACTAAATACTAAAAATTTATTTACACTTAATTTCTGTAATGGTAAGCAGAAAAACAACTTATACATAAGCCTACATTACATTTGTGGCATTGTGTTCTCACAGCACTTGCAGATTCATGATTTCCAGCACATCTTCTTCGTTTGTTGTTAGGAACATATTCCACAATATGATCAATTCTATCATACCTGATATCCAAAGGCACCCTGCTCTCCTGGGAATAAACGGATGGTCGGCCAGCTGATTTAGGGAGGTTTTGATACATCTTTAGGTACACTTGAGCTATTTCTCGTCTAAAGATTAGTTGGGATGAATTTGGGTTTTGAGCTCTCCATAAAATCCATGCATTTTGAACCGCGGTATCAATTAGCCATGTAAAAATTGGCCACCACCACTTTTTACCCCTTATTCCAATTCTATATACGTTTCAACTTTGTCATTTTATCTAAAGGGTCTAGTTGCGTATTATCTGCGCAATGCAAAAATCTCATGATTTGTATAAATCGATCCCTTCGCATGGAATTATAAACTGACACATTACGCAAATCGTCACCTGAATCCCAATAACTTTTTTTCGATGGCTTTGGGTCGTAGCCCGAAACTAATAAAATTGCAAGAAAGCATCGCATCTCATTAGATGTTATTTTAGGATCTTGGCAATTTACAAAGAGAGCATATTTATTACTTTCTTCCACAAGAAACTGTATGACATCATCAGTAACAAAAAGTTCGAATAATTCAACTGGAGACATATCTTTATACTTTGAATAATCTTTTTGTGGAAACACGTCGTCATTCCTACCTGGTAAATCAGTTTCTGGTACCCAAGAGTATGATCTAGGGCTATTTTTAACAAAATGACTAAGCGGTAGATTATCTTCATCTTCATCGTCTTGTTCAACATCTTCATCGTCTTGTTCAACATCTTCATCGTCTTGTTCAACATCTTCATTTCCAATACGACGCCCACTTTGAAAAACTACTTCAGCAGGAGCTTGTAATTGCTTTCCCGACAAATTATCAATCAGCCCACCCGTTTCGTCACCAGAATCTTCGTCAGATTGATACCTATTATCGGGAGGTTCAATATACATGGCCTGTACATTGTCTATCTCAAGGTCATTCCAAAATTCCTCGGTTTCTATTATATCCGTTAGTTCTCTCACAGATAACCTAAAAATAAAATATGTTTACATTTTCAACAAAAAAGGTTGCCCAAGAGACTAGTGTGCCATATAAGGCACACCAACCAAAACACGCTATTTACTAAAAACCTGTAAACTTTTATCAGAATTGATTATGATAGAAATTTTATATGTATAAAAAGACAGTAAACAGTTTATAAAATATTTGCATTCTAATATTACATTTGTCAAAATTCTACTTACGTTTTATTGGAACCCATGTTTCTATAATTTTGTTTTCACACGTCACAAAGCACAAATCAAATGAGACAGTAAAATCAAGTGCAACAACCCAACCTATTATTGTCATATACTTCGGATACTACCAAACGTAAAAACATTGGCAAATATTATAAAATAGTTATTCAAATAGTTATAGAGGGCGTTTAGTGATTAGGGGATTTGCGTGCCATATATGGCACGCTAGTACCTAATGGGTTAAAATCAAAATTGGGCTCTTTAAATTGGGTCGCATGTGATGCAAAGTTTATTTGTTTTGGACCCTGTATAAGGTAACTTCATAAAATAAGTATTTTTAAAAACGTCGTTTGTGTCTGAAAGTAAAAAAATAAAAATAAAGTAAAGTGGTTTTAACTCAATTTATTTTCCACTTAATGAACACTTTACTGATGACACTGTGTTCTTTTTTGTCTTAATATTAAGGTGTATTACTTTCAGACACGAACTACGTTTTCAAAAATACTTATTTTATGAAGTTACCTTATACAGGGTCAAAAACAAATAAATTTTTTAAATTTTAATAGCCCAACTTTGATTTTGTAGAAAAACACACATTTAATAAAGAAAATGTATCTGAAATAAAGCATTGCCAAAACTAAGAAGTTTTATGTAGGTTGCGTTAAGTCTTATTTTGCAAAAGTGGTGCAATAATTTACAAAATATAGGTAAAAAATCAAAATTATATTTTGCAGCTGAAATTTTGCATGTGGGCTAGAAACTGCATTTAAAAAAACTTATTCCTATAACTTTTTTGATATTTTCAGAAATAACCCCACTTTTGAATTATTTTTTGGAAAAAATTAAAATTTGACAGATAATTCGAATCACGTGACTACTATTTTTTTATATAAGAAAAATAAACACACAGTCGTCTCCACAAAAACTTATATTAAAACAGTTAGATTAGCTTGGTGTACATGTTTCGGTACTAGGAAGTACCATCATCAGCACCGAAGGGCTAAAATAAATATAGAATTAATAGAAAGAGGAAGGAGAAGTCAGATTAACGTACTTACCCCAAGTGCCACTAATACAAGCAATGTAAAAGAAATATAAAAGATTTTAAAAAATAAAAACTAAAAACTTGAATAAGACGAGGATATTTTGATTGGTTGGACGAAAACAGATTAAAAAGTTGAAAGTAGAATAAAATTCTAAAGGAATTAATTTTCTTCCTCTGCCCTACATCGTAAACAAATAACAAACTGATTGTGATTGTACTGAAAGTCAAACGGAGGATATAAAAGGTCAAAGTAGTGACATCTAACAAAGTCAAGTAAAAGTAGTAAGTACCCAATAATAATGGGAACTGACGTCAAAAGTGTAAAACGTGGTTCTTGGAGCAAGAAACGGGCATCTAAGTGGCGATAGTAAAAAGAACAAAACACAGTTGTCGGCAAGAAGGCGAGTAACCTGCCATGACAAAGGTAAGGTTTCAAACCGCAAGATGGATGGGCGGCGCGCCATCATCCAGAACAAGTAAGGTCAGAAACAAACTAGTCATTCCAATATTCGACAATAGAGGGAGTAGGAGGAGGGTATAAAATTAAAGTGGCCATCTAGAAGTCAGAGTCCAAATTAGAATTCGGAGAGAAGGAAGGTAACGGTTATTAAAGAAGTTCGTGCGTTAGTGAAAATTGAAAGATTCTGGTGGTCATAGTAGATGAAGTTACTTATGTTATTTATATTTATTTCTAAATAGAATAATTTTTACAAAGACAAAAGATAAGGGTTAAAAGTGGTGTATTTAAAGGAAAAACTTAAGAGATTCAAGGTAGGGGAGACAGGAGAAGATAACTTGGTCGTTAACACAGTTGAGGTTTTTATTGAGAAGAGCCTTATGGATTTCCATCATTTCAAGAAGGTTAAGTTTGCCGCCTTTGTTACAGGAATGAAGGAGTTTAGTGTTATTTAATGGGCAAAAGAGTGGTTATTGCAGAGGATATGAGAAGCAAAACTGGATTTGAAGTTGTAGTTAGAGAAATCAGTATTTCGGAATTTATTTATTTCTTTAAAGTGCTCGTTCACTCGGGTTGAAAGTTTGCGCCCTGTTTGGCCAATATAGCAGACATTACAGTCATCACAAGAGAGTTGATAAACACCCGACTTATCTAATAGAGAAATTTTATCTTTGGAGTTGATCAAAAATTGACCAATATTGTGGTTAGTTTGGAAAGCAATAGAAATGTTGAACTTATTTAGAATATTTTTAGCTGTAAAAGAAATGTTACCCAAAAAGGGTAAAATGTAAAAACTTTTTGGTTCTCTAGGGGTTGGAGTCACTAAATTTTTGTTAACAAATTTAATGGTAAATTTGTAATAAATCTTATTAATGATCCTAAGGGGAAATTCGTTATTAACAGCAACTTGTCTAATGTAGTTTAATTCTTTTTAAAAATAATGATGGGTTAATGGTAAAGAAAAAAGTCTATGAAAAGCTGTATTGAAAAAGGCAAATTTGTGTTGAGGAGGGTGGTTAGAATTAAAGGGAATGATAGAATCAGTGGTGGTGGGTTTATGAAAAATTGAAAACTGAAGACTGTTATTGACTTAATGGATGGTTAAATCAAGAAAGTTGATAGACTTATTTTGTTCCATTTCTAAAGTAAATTTGATGGAGGGGTGTAAAGAGTTCAAAAATGAAAACAAAATGTGGATATCACCAAGGGAGCCATCAAATAGCAGCAAAATGTCATCGGCATACCTGTAATAGAATAATATTTTAGGAGAGAGAGGCGGTGTTGCTGTAATTTAGATTCTAAGGAAGCCATAAAAAACTCAGCCATGGAGAGGTTCGATCCCATGACTAGGCCGGACTTTTGAGTGTACTATTTATTGTTGAACATAAAAAAGTTCTGTTTCAGAATAATGTCAATCAGTCTGCATAAATCTATGATCTGTGAGGGGTTTAAATTTGAATTATTAGACAAGTGGTTCTCAATTAGGTTTAACCAATCTGTAGGGGGAATACTGGGAAATAAGTTTTTGACGTCAAAAGAAATTAACAGGGCGGAGTTGGGGACAAAAACGTCCTTGATTTGATCAGTGAGCGACTTGGAATTCTTTATGGCATAAGTGTTCTGAAACGAAGTAAGATCTGGAAGGATATTATTAAGCCAAGCAGAGAGTTTAGAAACCACAGGTCTAATAGGGCAGTTAGGTTTGTGGATCTTGGGGAGGCCATATAAACGGGGAGTGGAAGGATTCATGACCGAAAGAGAATTTACGTTACTATTGAGAAATGTTAGGGTGTTAGTACAATCTTTGATGACTTTACTGACTCTAGTATTAAAGGAGGTGGTGCAATTGTAGTTTAGTTCAGAGAAATCGTCTGACAGAAGGAAATCGTTGACTTTTTCTATATATTGGTTCTTGTGAAGAACTACAACACAATTACCCTTGTCGGCCTTGGAAACTATCAAGTACTCTTCGCGAATTGTGGTTTTAAGATTTTTAAGGGTTTTGAGGTTTGGAGATTGGTGGGAAGGCGGAGTACCGGAGAGAAGAAAGTTGTAGTTCTTATTGAAGGATGTGGCCAGTTCACTCCGTATAACATTGGCGTTATCAACCCTTGAGCGTTCTAAGGCTCTTTCACAATCAACAGCCAAAATTTGTAGGTTAAGAGGACTAGGGGTAAAATGAATATTAAATGTAAGGCCTGCTTGTAAAATGTTAAGTTCATCTAGAGAGAAATTGAAGTTACTGAGGTTCATAAACCCACCACCACTGATTCTATCATTCCCTTTAATTCTAACCACCCTCCTCAACACAAATTTGCCTTTTTCAATACAGCTTTTCATAGACTTTTTTCTTTACCATTTACCCATCATTATTTTCAAAAAGAATTAAACTACATTAGACAAGTTGCTGTTAATAACCAATTTCCCCTTAGGATCATTAATAAGATTTATTACAAATTTACCATTAAATTTGTTAACAAAAATTTAGTAACTCCAACCCCTAGAAAACCAAAAAGTTTCTACATTTTACCCTTTTTGGGTAACATTTCTTTTACAGCTAAAAATATTCTAAATAAGTTCAACATTTCTATTGCTTTCCAAACTAACCACAATATTGGTCAATTTTTGATCAACTCCAAAGATAAAATTTCTCTACTAGATAAGTCGGGTGTTTATCAACTCTCTTGTGATGACTGTAATGTATGCTATATTGGCCAAACAGGGCGCAAACTTTCAACCCGAGTGAACGAGCACTTTAAAGAAATAAATAAATTCCGAAATACTGATTTCTCTAACCACAACTTCAAATCCGGTTTTGGTCCTCATATCCTCTGCAATAACCACTCTTTTGACCCATTAAATAATACTAAACTCCTTCATTCCTGTAACAAGGGCGGCAAACTTAACCTTCTTGAAATGATGGAAATCCATAAGGCTCTTCTCAATAAAAACCTCAACTGTGTTAACGACCAAGTTATCTTCTCCTGTCTTCCCTACCTTGTATCTCTTAAGTTTTTCCTTTAATTACACCACTTTTGACCCTTACCTTTTGTCTTTGTAAAAATTATTCTATTTAGAAATAAATATAAATAACATAAGTTACTCCATCTACTATGACCACCGGAATCTTTCAATTTTCACTAACGCACGAACTTCTTTAATAACCGTTACCTTCCTTCTCTCCGAATTCTAATTTGGACTCTGACTTCTAGATGGCCACTTTAATTTTATACCCTCCTCCTACTCCCTCTATTGTCGAATGTTGGAATGACTAGTTTGTTTCTGACCTTACTTGTTCTGGATGATGGTTCGCCGCCCATCCATCTTGCGGTTTGAAACCTTACCTTTATCATGGCGGGTTACTCGCCTTCTTGCCGACAACTGTGTTTTGTTCTTTTTACTATCGCCACTTAGATGCCCGTTTCTTGCTCCAAGAACCACGTTTTACACTTTTGACGTCAGTTCCCATTATTATTGGGTACTTACTACTTTTACTTGACTTTGTTAGATGTCACTACTTTGACCTTTTATATCCTCCGTTTGACTTTCAGTACAATCACAATCAGTTTGTTATTTGTTTACGATGTAGGGCAGAGGAAGAAAATTAATTCCTTTAGAATTTTATTTTACTTTCAACTTTTTAATTTGTTTTCGTCCAACCAATTAAAATATCCTCGTCTTATTCAAGTTTTTAGTTTTTATTTTTTTAAATCTTTTACATTTCTTTTACATTGCTTGTATTAGTGGCACTTGGGGTAAGTACGTTAATCTGACTTCTCCTTCCTCTTTCTATTTATTCTATATTTATTTTAGCCCTTCGGTGCTGATGATGGTACTCCCTAGTACCGAAACATGTACACCAAGCTAATCTAACTGTTTTAATATAAGTATTTGTGGAGACGACTGTGGGTTTATTTTTCTTATATCTATACAGCTCCACTTTGAGATAATGGACTACTTCCGCAATACTATTTTTTTCTTAATTTTCATCTCGATCGAAGCAGAACTTGATGCCAAAATCAAATTTTAAATGAAACTATTAATAAAAAAAAAATCCCATATGATGCGGACTTTACTGGTGACACTGTATAATGATCTTTATCAATGCAAATTCACTATACCTATAAAATAGATCTAAAATAAAAGCAATTCGTTACTTATGCTGGACGCTGATTGGATTACTTTAAGAAACTTATATGACTTCAATAAAACATTAAAACGCAATTATCTTCTGTAGAAACCTAAACTTTAACATCGCTGGTAAATCTTAATTCAGTGTTAGTTTGTAGGTAACTTATAACAAAAAATAAATCCAGTAGAGTATTATTTTTTTGGAAAAATGCTTGTGCACAAGTATTTACATTTTACGTTGTGGTATTTTTTATAAAAAAAATATTATTGTCCCAAATTGCCGATAAGTATGACGATATCGAAAATTTTTTAACTGTCAACCCTAGTATTTTTTGACGCGCATAAATATGTTATAGGTACCTACAAGTACCAAATGTAAAATTTGTATTCCATGTCATTTATAGCATAATAAATAATAAAAATACAGGGTGTCCCAGAAGTAATGGGACACAGAGCAATAGCAGACTCCTTAAGTCAAAATAATGCGACTTATTTAAACTTGCCTCATCCCAAAATTGATAACATACAAGATACAGGGTGTCAAAGCTTTAATTTTGTTTTCGTTTCTTTGCGATTATTTCTTAACGAAATGACATAGCAGCACAAAATTAAAGGATCGGGGATTTTTGGAGGTGAGGAATTCAAAATGATCCATAGTTTTTGTGTAACCAGTAGAGGGCGCTGCCTACGGCATGGCCCACTCCTTTTAGCTGGCATAACTTTGTTTAGGCTTCTTATATTGATCCGACTATTAAAAAAACAAGTTACTTTACTTCTTTTACGCATTTACGAATTGGAAAATAAGTTATGTCCAGACATTCCTAAAAAAATTATAATATCTACGTAGGTACCTATTGTACGTAGAAAATTAATAACTTTGACAGATGATACTTTGTGTAACATGTTGATTTAGAAACGTCGTTGTTTTTAATCAAGGCCAGCTGTGATAAATAATACTGATTCGAATACACAATTATTTTAAATATTTTAGGATTCTTGCATTAAAAATATCGAATGCGATTGTCTCGAAAATAGTTGCTCCTAGCGACTTCAATAAATTATACGTTTTTGAAGTAAAAGAAGTAAAGTAACTTATTTTTTTAATTGTCGGATTCATATAAGAATCCTAAACAAAGTTATGCCAGCTAAAAGGAGTGGGCCATGCCGTAAGAAGCGCCCTCTACTGGTTACACAAAAACTAAGGATAATTTTGAATTCATCACCTCAAAAAACCCAAAAAACCCTAATTTTGTGCTGGTATGTCATTTCGTTAAGAAATAATCGCAAAAAAACGAAAACAAAATTAAAACTTTGACACCTTGTATCTTGGTTTTTATCAATTTTGGGATAAGGCAAGTTTAAATAAATCGCATTATTTTGCCTTAAGGAGTCTGCTGTTGCTCTGTGTCCCATTACTTTTGGGACACCCTGTATACTTAATTGAAAAATAAAAACCTTCTATCCATCTTTAGTACTTTTTCGTCAATAAATATTGTCCATTCACTATTTGGCAATATCCTAAAGGAAAGTAAAACTCGTTTTGAATTTTTTTAATTACTTCGGGAGAAATTAACTTATACTCATGTCTTATTCGTGCTTTCAACGCCTCAACATTTTTCAAAAAAAAAACTGTTCTGGGTTTACTGAATTACAAACTTCCTCTGTATAAGCTTATCTGCGGATTTAAGTTACAGAATAAAAGTTATTTCACACGACATCGACACGTCAAATGCGAGACAGAAATATAAGTCTTTCGCTGCAAAACATAATCCTTAAAACTGATAAGTTAATCCAATTGTCAATATTGTTTAGGACAGAGGGTTTTCCTTTTCTAATAAAGTTGACGATAAATCTATTTATTTAAATTAGTTCTTTGAGAGCCATGCGGGGGTAATTTTTTATTTAAGCTTTTATCCATTTATAACCAAAAACTACCCCTTTTGGTTTTACCGTTTTGTGTCCACGTTTTAAGGCCAAAATAAACTTGTATAAAGTACATTATGCTTTATTCACCGTAGCAAGCAAATATTATTATGATTAATAACAAGTTTTATTATAACTGTCAGTCGGAACTAATACAGTAGGTATGCATATAAAACCAGATCCCCCCCCCCAATAGAATTTAATAATTACTCTGAGTATTTAGAGCAATAATGACTATAAACCATTATATAGTAGAATTGACTCCTATTTCCTATTGCTCAATTACCGTGATACTACCACGACACAACGATCTAGCAATTTTCATTGGAAAGCGCGTTGCTGTCACATACAGGGTGTTTTTTTAAGGTCGACGAGCGGCCATATCTCGGAAACTACTGGGCATAGAAACTCAGGAAAAGGAAAATGATAATTAAAGTGGCCATGAGAAAATTCTGGAAATAATTTTTAAGTTCCGCATTTTGCCGCAAGAGGGCGTAATTGAAAAGTAAATTTTAAAATTTTACATAACTCCGAAAATTCCACTTAAAGGTATATGTTTGATAACACCATTTTAAAGCTTGGACAATTATGCATCATTTTGGTCTTATGCTTATTGGCGTACCGACTTTAATAAGAGTGGAGTTTGTTAAAAGTGTAATCATTTAAATCGCTGTAACTTATAAACGACTTATCCGATTTTAGCAAACTAAAGACTGTTTGGAAGAGAAATGTATGCACTTTCACCAATCGTATTTAGTTGTCCATAATAGTTCTAAAAAAAAATGCTAGAGGGCGCAATTTGAAATAACAATACATTTTTTGATTTTACTCCGAAAAAATAAATCATACGGTACAATTATGATACCATAATCAAAAAGTAGATGAAATTTGCTAGAAAAATATGAAAACCGCAGCTCGATATCTTTGTTCGTTTCAGAGTTATTGTCAAAACAATAATTTTTAATACAAATTGCGCCCTCTAGCAATTTTATTAGAAACTATCGTGTACCAATAGATACGACAATTGAAGGTTCTTCCAAACAAGCTTAAATTTAGTAAAATCGGATAAGTCGTTTAGAAGTTACAGCGATTTAAATGTTTACACTTTCAATAGCTTCTCCCACTCTTATCAAGTAAAAGTGTAAACATTAAAATCGCTGTACCTTCTAAACGACTTAACCGATTTTACTTAATTTAAGCTTGTTTGGAAGAAAAAGGTAAGTACCTTCAATTGTCGTATCCAATGGTACAAGATAGTTTCTAATAAAATTGCTAGAGGGCGCAATTTGTATTAATAATTATTGTTTTGGCAATAACTCTGAAACGAACAAAGATATCGAGCTGTGGTTTTAATATTCTTTCTAGTAAATTTCATCTACTTTTCGATTATGGTATCATAATTATACCGTATGATTTATTTTTTCGGAGTAAAATCAAAAAATGTATTGTTATTGCAAATTGCGCCCTCTAGCATTTTTTTTGAGAACTATTATGGACAACTAAATACGATTGGTAAAAGTGCATACATTTCTCTTCCAAACAGTCTTTAGTTTGCTTAAATCGGATAAATCGTTTATAAGTTACAGCGATTTAAATGATTACACTTTCAACAGCTTCCCCACTTTTATTAAAGTCGGTACGCCAATGAGCATAAGACCAAAATGATGCATAATTGTCCAAGCTTTAAAATGGTGTTATCAAACATATACCTTAATGTGGAATTTTCGGAGTTATGTAAAATTTTAAAATTTACTTTTCAATTACGCCCTTTTGCGGCAAAATGCGGAACTTAAAAATTATTTCCAGAATTTTCTCATGGCCACTTTAATTATCCTTTTTCTTTCCCTGAGTTTCTATGCCCAGTAGTTTCCGAGATATGGCCGCTCGTCGACCTTAAAAAATTACCCTGTATAGTATTAAACAGTTGTATAAAGAATATGTGAATTCTCATAAGAAATAGAGGGCTTTTTCTTAGTGCAAAGACATTGGTTTAATTAATTACATAGGCATTAAAGTACCTTAGAATTAGAAACCATGATTTATTTAATATTAGTGAAAATATATCCCCGCAATGAATTAAACATAAGGAAACCTTATGATATATTTCTTGGTAGTGTTAAGCAACTTAAAAAACTATTTAACAATAATGCAGATATTTAAAATGTTGTTTAAGTATTATGTTATTTGTACAACTAATCTTAGTACCTACTTAGATTTTTCTAGTTTCTAAGCCATTACCTGTAAGTACATATAAAAAGTATCCTAAGTGTGTTTGTAAAGTGAACAATAAATAAATAATATAGAATTTAATAGTATTAAATATCTTGCATAAGAAATAATGTTTATTTTTTAATTTTTCTATTTTTTTCTAGATTAAAAAGAAACATCATATTTGCAATTCAAATTTCCAAATTTTATTTTAATCTAACAGATAATTTAATTTGCATACCTACACATTATCAATAAATGTAAAGTGTAAAAGTTCTTTTGAGCTTGTGCATATTGATTTTAAGGACATTTTAAAATTAAAAGCTTCTCATTAAATTAAAGTGATAGTAATTGTTTAGAATTATTATTGTATAGTTTTTTTTTTACATTGATTACTAATATTATCATATTCTGATACAAACACATCAAAATTCCATATTGAATTTCAACCTTTAAATCCACTCGGTATGAGAAGTTTAGTACTGTGATCAGGTGACGCATAAATTTATTGTTTTGGCTCTAAAAGACATACTAAAGTGCAGCGTTATTAAACATAATATATCAAAACTTTTCATAGCTATCCCAGGGAAAGTGGGTCAGCTGATACATCGGTGAAAAGCTACAACATTTTTACTAGCGTGGCTGGAAAATTATTTAAAGCGTTTAGGTTATTAAATAAAAGTTACGATTTAAATAAACTTGATGTCTCATCAGACTGTTCAGATAAAATTATCTTATTTTTATAATTTTATTTACTGAATTCACAAAAAGGTTTTAAAATTTACTAAAGAATGAAAACTAGCCCAACTTTTTTTCAAATACAACTGCATGTATTTCGTAGAAAAGGGCTTAAAAAATTATAATACCCCCCCCCCCCCCGCCCCCATTTACTTTTGAATTTCTGTCACACGATAATTGAAAAAAAAAAATGATTTTGTGAGAATTAAGGATAAGTTGCTGAAACTTTACTCATGTGCAATAAAATTGTCAAAACTATTGGTGAAGTATTGAACTGCAATATGATATTGATAAACCATGGTTTCTCCTTTCCTGCACACATCAGGAAATTCACTATTTCAACAAAATTGATTTGATTCATATTTTACTTTAAAATATTATGGAATCTCGTCTTCATATATTAAAATTGTTCTCTCGTGACTATTTTTAGAATTATTGTGATTCTTTGTTCAAAGAGTTATATTCCATTGAATCGATTTCACAAAACTCACACTCTAGAGTAGAAACTAATAGAATTATATTAAATATTAAAATGATAATCTAACAGAGACAAGAGAAATTGGCAGTTTTGACATTGCGGGCTGGCTGGATTGTTCCAATTAGCACCCAGCTCAGTTTAGGAAACGTTATAGTAAATCAGAATATAACTGTCCTACTCTTTTGTACGTCAAAAATATGCCATTTCATTTAATTTCTTATACGGTTAAAGAGATACAGGGTGATTCAAGTAAATATTTACTTCATAAAATTGGCGATGATTTTATGTTAAGCAGATTATGAATCAAATTTGGTAAAGTTACGTTTTTGATGGCAAGAAGGAGGATTCCATAATGCATTTTTAGATAACGCTAGTTACAGAAAAATGCATTTTTAATGTTTTATAGTGAAGGCGCAAGAATGCCGGACTCAATTTGGGTTTTCGTTCTAATATTTCTTTTAAAGATGCAAGAACCCGGTTCCTCGGCCAGCTGGAAAATCATCAAGCGACGTCAGCGACAATTTGACTCTAATGGCAAGCTGCGCGGCTTGAGATAAATATGAGCTTGTGATGCAAATGGCTATTTTACACTTTTACCGGGGTGATCTACATTCTCACAACCAAGCAATGCTGACACGCTGAGTGCCGCCCGGCGATTTTTCCTATTTTTGGTGACGGTTCCTCTCTAAAAAGTGGACTGGAGTATTGTTTTAAAAGTAAGCCGGGGTTTTTGTTGTGATTTTGTAATATTTGTCTGAATATAACCTGCAATAATTAAAAATGATTTCGTTGTTTTAATGAGTGAAAAATTCTGATTTTTCAGTTCAAATAATATCTCTTTTATTTGCCACCGTGTAATTTGCAGAAACATTTTTGCAGGTCGTATGTGCAAGCACATACACTTACATGTTATTATCTCCTTTACAATGTTTTACTGCCTGCATAATATATTATATGATTTACATAAAAAATGTGCCTTTCATAATAGGATAAGAAATAATAATTAATATATCACAGTAGAATGACAAAAAATATAAAATGTATATGATTCTCGGGGTTCATTAGCTCCTTCGATTTCTTCAGGTAGAGTCCAAATACTGCTAGAATCAACGATGATATATAGAGTGTCACCAGTAAAGTCCGCATCATATGGGATTTTTTTTTATTAATAGCTTTATTCAAAATTTGACTTTGGCATCAAGTTCTGCTTCGATCGAGATGAAAATTGAGCGAAAAAATAGTAGTCACGTGATTCGCATTATCTGTCAAATGTTAATTTTTTCCAAAAAATAATTCAAAAGTGATGGGGTTATTTCTGAAAATATCGAAAAAAGTTATTAGAAGACACAAACTACGTTTTCAAAAATACTTTTTATGAAGTTTCTTTATACAGGGTCAAAAACAAATAAACTTGGCCTCACATGCGACCAAATTTGAATAGCCCAATTTTGATTTTGTAGTAAAACACACATTTAATATGGCGTAACTGTGCAGTTTTTCCTCTGAGGATTTCTGGAGTGTGAGTGGCCGGCTTTAGTTGGCTCGTATAGAGTCCTTACGGAGTAAATTGCTATCATTAACTTTTGTAGTGAAGATCAAAATCACTTTTGTTCGCTAGACAGTTCTCAATATAATGTTTCTTACTTTTTCATGCCCATATTTCATTGGTGGAAAACAATTTCTGACTATTTTTAGATTGCAGTAAAGAGTACGAGTGATTGTGGGCATTTTATATATTTAAAAACTGACACAGAATTCCCTATTTATTGTGCATCCAACTAGATATTTATAAAAATAATAGTCATTTTGAACCATAATTCCGATATTTACCACTGTTGTACAAAGTAGACTAATTTTATTCCACCAAACAGATACATATTATAGACAATGCTGGTACTTTTAATACGTGATTAGAAAATTTCAATCAATTAACTGTGATTAATGTTTTGACTGTTATCAGTGACATGACGATAAATAACTATTTACACGTTCCAAGCGACTGAATAAAATATTTTTTAAACAAAAAAACCTGCTCTTTATTTAGTAGTAGAATGTTTGATATTGATAATTCATAAACTTCAACATTCGATTGATATTTCTTTGTTATTACAGTAAAATATTGTTTATACTTTTATGTAAAATATATTATTTTTTAATTTGTATTTTAATTACGTTAAAAGCACCTGTCAATAATGCCTTATATTTTATATGGACTTGTAACAACATACAGGTTAGACGTACATAACGAACCAACCAACGAATCGATCTGAACAAATTTTGGTCATTTACATAAAAATATAATAATATGCTCTAAAATATTTTGACGATACAGTGTTGCCACTTCTAAAAAAAATTAGTAGTAACTTCGATATTTTCAATGAAACAACCTGTATTCTATTTTATTTTTGAACCCCTAATTTCCCAACAACTTTCTTTAACATTATCCCATACCTAGCTCTTACCGCTTCTAAAATAATAATAGTATTATGGAATACAGTGAAACAAAGTTGAACTTGTGAATTTCCTCTATATTTACTAGAAAAATGACATGTTTCGCTAACACTGTAGCTTCGTCAGATGACAATGATTTAATAAAGGTGAAAAATAAAAATTGGGTGGAATAAAATTTTTAATTATTGAAGATGTAAATAAAAATAGTGAAAGGGTTACAGTAGCGGGAAAATCCAACAAAGGGTTTAAAAAATAAATTAAATTAGGTACAATATGGGTAATTTACAACATCTTAGTAGGTATATGGTCAACAGAAAAAATTTAACAAAGGTGAACTATTTAAATTCAATTGATCATTAAGTAACAGGTCCGTATTTTTAAGTTTATTTATTTCCATAGATTCTAACAAATTTAGTTTTAAGCCTTTGTTTTCTGTATGTAAGATTTTAAAGGAAGGATCGAAATTATGTTGATAATCAAGTAAAAAGTTAGCATAGTTTGTGTCTGTTTTATTTTTCAGAAAACTGTTATAATATTCCTGTATTCTTTTGTCAAAATGTCTACCCGTTTGGTCACTGTATGTTCTAGGACAATCTTTGCATTTTAATTTAAAGAAGCCTGATTTTTTGTTTATATCGCTTCTAGTTTTATTGTTTTTTATAAATTTACTTAAAGAGTTATTAGTTTTGTAACACACATTTATATCAAGTTTGTTAAGAAAATTGCCAACTACTTTGCTAGGTTGTCCAAAGAAAGTGACAAGTTTAAATTGGTCAGAGTTTTTGCTTCTAGGAAAAACTAAGTCAATAGCCTTTTTGTAAGTTTTCTTTTTTAGGATTTGGTCAATTAGATTTGAGCTACCTATATCCGTTGTTAACTGCAATTTGTTTAATAATGTTTATTTCATTTTCGAAATATATATAAAAAAATATTTAGAGGAAGAGTTACTAGTTTATGGATCATACTGTAAAAAGAAGCTAATTTATGTTGTATAGGATGGCAAGAAGAGTTGTGTATGACAGTATCAGTATGAGATGGTTTATGAAAAACGGAGAAAACGTGTCTTTCATTTTTTCTCTTAATGTTTAAATAAAGAAAATTGATAGAATTGTCACTTTCGTGTTCTATTGTAAACTTGATATTTTTGTGTAGACTGTTAATATATTCTAAAAATACTTTTAACTGTCTATCAGTACCAAGAAAACATGTTAAGATGTCATCAACATACCTATGCCAATAAAGGAACTGTTTAAAAAGAGGATAATTGCTTATTTATACCACAGACCATAATATACCTACTAAGATTTTGTAAATTACCAATATTGTACATAATTTAATTTAATTTTTAAACCCTCTGTTGAATTTTCCCGCTCTTGTAACCCTTTCACTGCTTTTATTTACATCTTCAATAATTAAAAATTTTAATGCACCCAATTTTTATTTTTCACCTTTATTAAATCATTGTCATCTTACGAAGCTACAGTGTTAGCGAAACATGTCATTTGTCTAGTAAATATAGTGAAATTTTACAAGTTCAACTTTGTTTTACTGTATACCATAATCCATAATACTATAATTATGGATTTCCACCAAGTATCGGCTGAATCAATTAATTTGTTCTAAAATAATAATTAAATTCCAATTATTTAACTTAAAAAAAAAAAGTTGATATTTTTTAACTCTGAAATATTATGACCCTGAAATTTGGTGGACAGTTAAATAATACCAGAGAGCTTTTAATTCTATGGCCAAATCTTAACTGCGATATACAGGGTTGTTTAAAATTATAGATAATTGGGTTACTTGAAAAGGCGACCATAAGTATACAACATCCTGTATATTATCACAGGTTTCAAAGGCTACCTAAATTGACTCTTTGAGTTTTTATATTATGTCTATTCCTAGTCAAGTTTTTGAGTTATATGCCATTGTTTGTAAAGCTTTCTCCACTATTTACTTTCCATTCGGTTTTTAGTAAGTAGGTATGCCATGATAAACTCTTGTTTCACATACAAATCATGTCACTTTCAGTATTGTTGTGGAATTTTGTTAATTATTACCGATACAATGACATAATATGCTACATAGCGTTAAAAACATGGAAGATAACTATTCGAATGCAGTACCTACTTATTTTGTTTAGAGAGTGTAATAAAATTATCTCAAGAACATGTATAAAGTTTGATGAAATGTACCCCAATGTACAGCCAATAAACCTTACTAAATTTTTAAGAATCCAGAAGAATTTTATTGGATTTTTTTCAACTTTAAAATCGCCAAAAAACTTACGGTATTCAGCACCTGTATCGGTAATAATTAACAAAGCACCACCACTATAACGAAAGTGACATAATTTTTAGGCCAAACAAGAGTTTATAATTATTGCATACTTACTAAAAACCGAATGGAAATTAAATTGTCGGGAAAATTCTACAAATAATCGCTAAAACTCGACTAGTTAGGTGTTGGTAATGCCTAATGTGGTGGGGCACCATCCTGCTGGAACATCAACCTATTCGCAATGTACCGCCGATCATTCTGATTTTCAATTATGGCTGTTAATGCAGGATCTATGGCGTCTTGCAGTAATTCCAAATATATTTTATCCGTCAAATTTCCAGGTAAGAAAAAAGGACCAACTAAATGATCGCCAAAAATACCAGCCCAAACATTTCATTTTTGTAGCTGCTGTAGCTCATGATAAATTGTGGGGTTAGAATCGGACCAATATCGGCATTTATGACGATTTACTACGCCATTTAAGAAAAAGGAACATTCGTAGGAAAACCAAGTGTTGAATAAAAAATGTTCATCGTCTATAACTCGTTCA
Source organism: Polydrusus pterygomalis (assembly GCA_963969555.1). Lineage (NCBI taxonomy): Eukaryota > Metazoa > Arthropoda > Insecta > Coleoptera > Curculionidae > Polydrusus > Polydrusus pterygomalis. The sequence goes on from OZ018378.1 coordinate 62,562,565, forward strand.
CTCATATATTCACAAAACTGTCTTCATTAAGTTCTTGTACAAGGTGAATTTTATACGGATGAAAACTATGGACCTTTAGATTCCGTTGGATACTACGTCGACTAGCACCACACACAGTATCCAATTTGCGGGTACTTAACGTAGGATCTATACATAAACTTTCCCTAAAACTCCCACTTCTATTGCTTCGTTCCTTATGGGATTTGTTGCGTTTTTTATTGGCGACTGATCCAAATTCCCAAAATTTAGCTACAAGTTCTAGAACATATTTTCGATACACGTTACTGTTCTCATGCCGTTCATTAAATATTTGTGCTGTTCTATTAGCGCACTGAATATTTCCGAAAAATATTTCGATAATTTCAACCCTTTCTGGGTTAATTTATGTATAAAACGTTTAAAGGTATTTTAACAACAAAGTTTTGTCGAATCAATCGCTAACTATTAACTAAATTCCTATTTAAAATAAGTACGAGACATTCCGTTCTTATCTTTCTTCAAGAAACAACTTTTTTTGCCACAAAAAACGCTCCAATCGCTATTTTCAACACCAAAATGATAAACAATGATTTTACTTAAATTTCTTCTGAAAGTAGTACAAACTAATCTGATGTACCTATTAAAGTCTACTTTAAGCTTTAAATCAATAAATCCCCAAAACTACTGAACTGAAGTACATGAATTATACATCATTATAAAGGGAATCGAACGACCTTTGAAATAACACTCGACCCCCCTTTCCCTTCAAGATTTTAGGGGTGGTGCCACCCCCGCTCAGAGGGCTGCACGCGTTGAAGTGATTTTTTGCCATTTTTGTGTCCAAACCAAAATCGACGGGTCTGAGCATTTTTCCAAAAAATAACTGAGCTGCCTCTGTTTCGTTTTCGATGCGCCACCCTGTATAAAGCACGTAAAGCCAGGTATAACAAAATCTTTTTTTTGCAACGAAAAAAGTTTTTCATGTTGTCAAACCAAAAACGTTTATTTCGAAACAAAATTGTTTTATTGAATGGATAAAGTTGTGTGAAAATCGATGATCGGTTTTCAATTTCAGCAGTAACTTAAAGTGCAGTCTCTCTACCTCTCAATATCTACATACCTATATCTATGTATAAATTAATATCCTATTAAAATATTCCGTGGGAGAAATATTCTGGATATGGGTACCGCTGGAATTTCTAAATTTTTGTCCGTATCTACTAATTTTTGCAATAATATTAAGATTTTAAAATATTCGGATATATTATTAGGATTCTGGTTGTACAATTGATCGCTTAAATTGAAGGATGCAAAAATATTGTTTACATTACGGGTTTCAATGGTACTGTTTTATTCTGACTCATCATAGCGGTGTGCAAAGTAATCGAGTTGTTGAATTATTAAACGATTTTAAAAATCGATTATTCGATTGAATCAAAATAATATTAATAAAGATATATGTTTGCGCCAAAATATAATTTATATAGCAAAAAAATTATATTATAATTAAACAACCTAAAAAAAATATTTGCCTTGAATGGTCAAATAATGACTATTGGTGACAGTAACATACCAGTTGGCCAGTGGCGGTTTCTCCACAGGAGCACAGGAGCACAGGAGCACAGGAGCACAGGAGCACGTGCACCCCCATACTCCATAAAGAATTTCCCCATAAAGAAAAAATAATGTTCATCTAAATGTATCTTTTTATTATGATACCGTAATATAAGTTAGACCCTTCTATTTTAACGTACTGTCAAACAATCGAACGAAATGTGGTGTTAATAGCTCTTGCCAAGCCGGTTGTTAAGAGCAACGGTGTGGTGCGTAGGAATTCATAAGTCGCACGTGCGTTAAAGTAGGCGGGGTTTCTGCTGTATCTCTATGCATCTTGTACTAGCAGTTGTGGTAATGGAAAGCGCGATTCCAATAGGAAAACTCGCACAATTTAAATGTGCGCCGTTGAGTTTATTGCGTGTTAATTGCTGTATAAATTTATTATTTGGAGTTTTCCTTTATATTTTTGTTATTATTTTGATGTAGGAAAGATTTCTTTTAATAAAAACAGTTTTAATGCCAAACGATTATGAATGTGGAATATATTGCCTTTTTTATTTTTTTTATCTTATTTCATTTTTAATAAAATAAGTAGGTAATCATAAATTTTAAAAATATTTACTAAAAATTATTGACCAAATTTGGGGGTGGTGTTAAAAAATTTTCACCTGCGGCGCATTTCGCCTGCCGCGGGCTTTTAGTGCACTCCTAAGTTAACAATAATTGAGGCGCTCAGAACCAGAGTGGCCTAACCCACAAAAAGGTTGATTTGAGTTAGGCCTCGGAAGCAACCCTAAATAATAGTATATTTCCAGTGCTAAAGGAGCCCAAGCCACCTTTTGCTTTTTGTTCACAGATGGCGGCACTAATTCGTTTTAGCATTCGTTGAGACGAGTTAAACTTCTGCGCCATACTGGCCCAACCAACGCCCAACTGTGGGTTAGGCCACTATGGTACTAGGTTTTAAAACATGTCATTTCTTGTCTGTGGGTTAGGTCGCTTAGGCATCAGCTGTGTTGTGTGCCAGAAAAAAAATCCATTTGAAATCGTAGAAATGTCGACAGAAGATTTTGTATCGACCAAAAAGCTCGAAAAAAATATAACTAACCGAAAAATATCCCTTACTGGAGATAAGGTAGAGTGGTTAAAGTTTCAATGGTTACAATATCGTTAAACTGACCCATATGTAATACGCTAGAAATATTCAAATAATGATATTGTTGAATTTTTTGAAGTCTCTATTTCTAAGAGGAGCACACAGAATATACTGACCCTAGAAACCCTGTATCCAGATGGCCATTCCATCACTGTACCTAAGAAAAAAGATTTAATGGACTTACTGCCATTCATACCTCCCATTTATCACGATTTTTACCAAAATTTAAAAACGTCAGCTGATGCAGAAGATCTTCTGGATATATCCGACAATGTGCAGATCGTAGAAGACGTTGAGTGAATAAAAAATATATTTTTTTTAGTTATGTTTTGTTTAGTTTTCCAAGGCATGAAAAATGTTTTGAATAATAATATATACTTTTATTTTTATACTTATAACAGTAATGCCAGAGTGGCCCAACCCACGTTTTTTTCTTAACCTTTGCAATTTTTTTATTTTTATTAGTGTACATCATAAACCAGGTTCCCTCACAGCCTATTAAAATCCAAAATACGGTAATTTGAAGTTTTTCTAGTATTCTAGCAATACTTGAAAATAGTCTAAAACTTTAAACCGCTTTTTCTCGAATATACCTTTTTGGGGTTAGGCCACTCTGGTTCTGAACGCCTCAATTAATCAGTCTTCCAATCCTACAGAAAAGTTTTTTTTGATGACCTTTGAAAGCAGAATAATTGTTTAGCTTATTTTTTATCAGATTGTATATTGTCCTATATTATTGAATAATTATAATTTAAAATAAGTTTTATATTTTCTGTATAATGTATTGGTATTTCCAAATCATTTTTATTTCTCGTGTTCATGTTGTGCTTAGATACCAAGATTTCTAGCTAATAGATACAAATAATTTCGTATAATAATTAATAATTTTTTTAAATTCAGTGTTTATTATGGACACATTAGAAATACCCTCATTTTTCAATGAAATCCAATGTATAAAATTGTCATTTTTCATTTTGTGATATATTTTTTTATCATTGGTAAAAGCTAATAAATAAATTAACGACTATTTTGTATAATCGAAAACGGTTAATGACATTTCATAATTATCCAGCCTTAATAAAAACCTCATCATAAATTAGCAAATATTAAATATGTTTCAAAATTTATATTGCCAAAGGTTCAAGAATCAGGTAGTCAAAATTATCGGAGTCTCCTTCAACAAAACATTTATAAAGGTTAAAAAAATATATCCTGTCAAGGTAGCGAATGTTCACCGAAGATATACAAGGTAACATTTAAATAACAAAACAGGCTAATATATTAAGATAACCCAAAAAGGGACTGTCTTAACCCAATTTATTAGGCCTTGGTGTAAATTAATTATTCCGTCTACCGGCTTTAATAAGATTAAGAACGGATTAGAACTTTTCAAATTTAATAAAGTCGTTTGCATAAAAGAATAGCTTAAAAAAAGTTAAAATAATTTGCTACCATAATGCAATTATTAGCTTACCTAAATCTAAATAATAAAAGGAGATTTTTTGAACCATAAATAATTAGGTAAAAATGGTGCATTTATTTTCACAAAATCCTTATGGCCCTTCATTAAGGGTTTCATAATATTATTTTTCCCACGAAAGGCCCATCGTTCTACTACATCGCCCCGCCCCCATTTATAAAGTCAAATTAATCTAAGAACTCGCCACATCACCTGACATTAATGGCACCTTGTCGAAGTCAAGTATATTTTACGTTAAGCGGTTGGCTACAGAAACAGAACCGGACTAAGTCCTTTTACCATCGCCTTCGCTATCTGTTAAATTTTGTAAGGGAGTCTTAATATTTAGTAAAGATATAGCGTGGATACTAATTTTATTTTTTATAAAATTGACAGACCCGTTCCTACCAAAATAAATATGCGAAAACAATATAAAACTAAAGGAAAAGAAGAAAACAACATTTATTTCTTTTAGTACGACTATTTTGAATATATTTATAAAAAGCAAAATAGGTATTTATGTATTTATTATACAAGGAAAAAAGTGTAAGCTTCGTGGTGCACGTCTAATTAAAAGATCATATCTGGTATTATTAATACTTGTGGTATGTGGTAGGTTACATTCAAATGTTATTACAGTGTACAATATTATGGGTTATATTAAATGCCCAAGCCATAGAAACAATAAAAAAATACTATTAAAGCACAAACTCAAATTTCTAAAAGGCGTTCCGGATACGTTTTTAAGAGACATTCTGTCTTGGTTTTATTTTTTATGAAATAGCTATGTTATTAATTATATTTTGAAGAAATAGTCCATACTTAAAGTGGAGTTGAAAGTATTAAAAGGAAAGAAAAACCCAAAGTCATCCTTCACAAAGTTTAATAGAAAAATTATTAAATCATGGGTCTCTACATGTTTCGAACGTAGAAACGTTCATCCTCAGGAGACAGAATTTTTTTATTTTTTTATTTTGTGCTGTTGTTGTTAGCAAAAGAGAAACTTAAAAATAGAACCTTAATTGAGCTTTTATGGACTCAAAAATTGAAGTTTAGAAGAAACAAGATATGAAGAAAATTGGTGATGGTAAAACCATACTGAGTATTTAAAACATTATTAAAGTGGGCGTAAACACACCAAGTTACATGGGGAAAAAAGGAAAAACCTTGCCAGAAAGGTGTCGAAGATTATTTAAAAACTGTCTTCAAAAATCAGACTTATCGAACATAACTAGTCTTTAAGACATTGTGAAGGTGAATATTTGATAACAAAATGATTCCGTAGGAAAGAGTATTTGGGGTACTGAGGATTGGTTACTGAGGTTTGATCCTCAGTACCCCAAATACTCTTTCCTACGGAATATATCATTTTGTTATCAAATTTTCACCTTCACAATGTCTTAAAGACTAGTTATGTTCGATAAGTCTGATTTTTGAAGACAGTTTTTAAATAATCTTCGACACCTTTCTGGCAAGGTTTTCCCTTTTTTCCCCATGTAACTTGGTGTGTTTACGCCCACTTTAATAATGTTTTAAATACTCAGTATGATTTTACCATCACCAATTTTCTTCATATCTTGTTTCTTCTAAACTTCAATTTTTGAGTCCATAAAAGCTCAATTAAGGTTCTATTTTTAAGTTTCTCTTTTGCTAACAACAACAGCACAAAATAAAAATAAAAAATTCTGTCTCCGTTTCTACGTTCGAAACATGTAGAGACCTATGATTTAATAATTTTTCTATTAAACTTTGTGGAGGATGACTTTGGGTTTTTCTTTCCTTTTAATATTAATTATATGTTTCTACTAACATTCCTATTATCTTTAAAAGTGTTATTACAACGTAAAAACGCCAAACTTTGAAGTCGACGATATTTCGTATATTTAAAAAAACTATAGGGAATTAGGTATACCGGGTGTTTCTCAAAATACGTTTACCCCTATAACTTTTCTGTATTTATAGATATTAAAATGAAATTTTGAGATTATGCATAAGAGATAAGTCTGCATTTATTAGTATAATTTTCAATTTGTTAGCACCTTCGGTTTGACCGGAAGTGACATTGACTTTTAAATGAGACATCTTGTATAGTCGCCACAGTGGTTCTTTTCCCGTGCGTCATCACTTTTACGTCATCAAAATCGTATGAATCAAATCAAAATTACGAGACGAAAAAAGTCAAAACTAAGTTAAGTTCATAAAATGGACGTGCCTGCCTACCGTTTGACGTACCTACATAATATCACGAAAAATTATTATTTATTTTAAGTTTTGCCCGGCATTCTCTATTATCTAAAAGAAATTGACAAACAAATGTTTATACATTTAATACTATTTTTAAAGCTTAAAATCTACAAAAGTTTGGTGTTTTATTGACTATTAAAATCGCAAAAGTCAAATTTTTAACATCCTTCATTTAAGGGAATTTAGCCACTGCCGTAAACGTTTCAAAGAACTTTCACGGTTAGAATATTTAAAATAAATAAATTAGTTATTATAAAAATCCATAAATACTTACCGCCAAAACAGATGGTGGGTATAATTACCTCTAAAAAGAACTACTTTTAGAAACAAGAACAGTTCTAAGGCACAGATTTACAAAATACGAATTAGATTGGCAGATCAAAATAAGGTTGACAATGACGTTCTAAAATACAACGGTTGTCAACTAAACAAATAAAGAAAGTAATTAACTGACGTTTATAGTTTTATCCTTGTCTAGCACGTTATATTATTGCGGAATTTTGGAGACGTTCTTTTATGCTTTTATTCAAACTTGTTACTGTAATAAACAAGGATGCAGAGTTATTAACCACGTCGAGTCCTGATCGTTGATTGATGACGCACGGGCAAAGATCCACTGTGGCAACTTTATATTTTTACTTATTGGGATTCAGCATAACATTCTGAGTAAAATGACACCTCACTTGTCATTTTTTGACATGTTATAACATTTTTATGATTGTTTTTTATTTTCAATTTAGAGTGCTACAAATTAATTAAAACTGTTAATTTATAGTCAAGTTAAAATAATGTCTTAATAATTAACTTTCTAAGTTTCAAAGGCGTTTAAAAAATGAAATTTTGTCATAATTTGATACCATACACTTCTATGCTATTTTAAAATTGACACGAAAAAATTTCCCAAAAAAAAAGTCCCAATCGCAAATTTGAAAGCGTTATGCATTATTCTTTTCTAAAGAAGTATAAAGGCGGCTTTGAAAAACAATGGAATGGTTTTGATAACCAATATGGTTTTGAATTAAAATTGTAATGTCATTCGTTTATTAAACTTACATTGTAAATCAGACAAAATGGTTAGTTTTACTAGAAATGAACAAATTGATATGCTCCTAATTTTTAGAGTGACCAGAAAAATTCTTCTGAAGCCACAAGATTGTATGTATTGTATGTTTTATAAACTAATGACATTACAACTTTTAATTAAAGCCATATTGCTTTTCAAAACCATTTGATTGTTTTTCAAAGCCGCCTTTATATTTCTTTAGAAAATAATGCATAACACTTTTAAATTTGCGATAGGGATTTAAGGCAAATTTTTCAGTGTCAATTTAAAATAGCATTGGAAAAAAAATGCTCGTTTTAAATATCCTAGTGAACTACCATCGTTCCATTTGGAAAAATGGAGTAAACGTCAAGAAAACAAAATTTCATTTTTTAAACCCTTGTGAAACTTAGAAAGTCAATTATTGTGACATAATTTTAATTTTCATATACTACTTGACTATAAATTAACAGATTTAATTAAATTTTAGCACTCTAGATTGAAAATAAAAAATAAACATAAAAATGTTATAATACGTCAAAAAATGACAAGTGAGGTGTCATTTTACTCAGAACGTTATGCTTAAGGTCAAGGTCACTTACGGTCAAACCGGAAGTGCTAACAAATTGAAAATTATGCCAAAAAATGCAGACTCATCTCTTATGCATAATCTCAAAATTTCATTTTAATAGCTATAAATATAAAAAAGTTATAGGGGTGAACGTCTTTTGAGAAACACCCGGTATGTGTAAAAAATAATGTCAGATTAATACATTCGAACTAAATTGTTATATTCCGACTTAATAAATGCGTCGATGGATAAAACTTTATAGATATTTATTACATTCGTGTTTTAGTTGCATTTTATTTACTTAAATAAATTAAAATTTAACTTTCTTGCCTGGATAAAATGCTTTCTAAAACATTGCCTTTACATTACATTAAATAACCATTATATGTATACTAGGCTCTAGGGTATACACCGTTAAAAAATCAACGTAGGAACATTAGAGTCCGGGCACCCCCGTGTAGGTTTCAGGTCGCTATTATGCTGATGTCTTTTTAGTATACGAGCTACCCACTTGCAAGATATTAACTTCTTAGGCCTTATGGACATTTTTAAAATTCAAAATGATTTGTTACCGCCACATTTAAAGCAATTGACTGTTCTAAATAGTGATCAACATAATTATTTAACACGAAATAACAATAATTTTTTTCTTAATAATTTTTCAAAAAATATTGCATATAAATCAGTTTTTCATAAGGGTCTTATTGAATTTAATAAATTAAACAAGTCAATTAAAAATCAAAAAAGTTTAACATCTTTTAAAAAAAGTTTAAAATTTTTCTTATTAACTCAACAGGACAAATAAAGTTTCAAAAGGTCATTTAATTCAAAAAATAAATTAAAAAAAAGGGTATAAACTTGTTAAAATGTATCATGTAGCCACGTGCTAAATAAATCTTTTTACTACTACTACTACTACTACTACTACTATGGTTCTCACGATATTTTTGCTAGAAAATAGGACTTTGGAACTGCTTATTATTATATTATAGGTTGATATTCTACAACAGAATCTCTCGGTTAAAAATTATTAAAATATTAGCATGAAACTCAAAAAAAAAATTTTACTACTGACTGACGTTTATGTTTTTCTTTAAAAAATAGCTTAAAATAATATTTTCGAGAAATGGATACTATTACTATTAGGCGCTTAATTACAGAAACAGACACTAGTACCTATAATACCGTGCGAGCAAAAATTATTTGCATGAAAGAGGACCTTGCATCTAAGAACGTAATGCTTAGCCGTAGAGCTTAATACCTGTTGGGGTCAGTAACTACCTAAATTAACAATTAATCAGTCATTACGTCATCTTTGACAGTCGTTACAAGTAATTTGATTCATCGCTAATTTTTCCAATTTCTTGAACAATTCACACAATGGGCTTTACGGAACAGCACAAAACATTCATGGTTGAAGTGTATTTTTGAAACGGGGTTAGAGTAAATGGTGAGTGGCAACACAATCCGGGTTTGTGCATGGACGATTTTCACGAACATTTTCCTAACGAAAAGAACCGTGGCTGTGTTTAGGGAAACAGGTTCTATACAACACAAAAAAGGAGCAGGAAAAGCATGTGTAGGAACAGAAGAACTTTTTGTAAACGTTCGTGAAATAATGCAAAATATGCCAACAAATTGTATAAGACGCCTGTCCCAAGAAGTTGGAAGACCTTATGGAACATGAATGACTATTCTTAACAAGCAGCTAAATTTATTTCCTTATAAAGTGCAAGTATTCCAAGAAATAAAAGCCGCAGATTTTGAAAGAAAATTACTCTCCATGGTTTACCCAAAATTTATTGGAAAGAAATAATTTATTAGACCTGACTTTTTTTCGGATGAAGCCTGGTTCCACCTCTCCGGTTATGTGAATTCTCAGAATGCACGCATGTGGAGTAGGGAAAATCCCCATTTTTTTGTAGAGTCCACATTGCACCCTCAAAAAATTGGTATCTGGTTAGCTGTTTTCCGAAGAAGAATTGTTGGTCCTAAGTTACAGCACAGCGGTATAGTGACAATATTTTGAATCCATTTGTTAAGCAATTACTTGACGACGAACTACGTTTTGGATATTTTTAACAGGATGGTGCAACCGCCCATACAACCGCCGAAACTATTAACTACTTACGCAATTTTTTTTGATCAGTTTTCGATCAGACATTGAATTCCCACCTAGATCAATCACCTTGTGTAACGGTCATGGATTACTTCATTTTTCTTCATTTAAATAACACTATTTTTTAAACACCAGTTATTACAAGAAAGGATTATCCAAGGATGTGGTAACATTTTTTCAGAGATGCTGGTCAACACTTTTAAAAATATGAACAGACGTGTGAATTTATGCTTGGAGCATGGCGGTGGCCATTTCAGCAATTTATGTAATTATTTTTCTTTTTCTTTCTGTATATTCTTACTTTGTTAATTTTGTAAACAACAAAAATAAATTTGTATTTGTCTACTTATTTTATTACTCATTAAAAATTAATTGCAACTAACAATGACACGCGTCTGTAAAACCATTGTTTTCTCAGAAACAGATAGAGTAGGAAAAATAACTTTTGATAAAAGTTATTGGAAATAAAGAAAGGAACATAAAAAAATATATTATAGTTGGTGCTCCATTTAAAATCAGCAAGTTTGAGACAACTTCTGGTATAACCGAAAGTCGCATCTTGTCGCTGTAACTTCATGTAAAGAATGCGTCTGCGAAAACCCCATTATCTAATTTGTCTAATTAAAAACGCATTACTTTCAGAAATATTCCTATGAACGATCACCGTGGGATACCCTATACGATTAATTATATTTTCTTTCTCGTAATTTAAAAAAAATTGAATATAAATTCAAAATATACAGAATGGCATCCAAGGCATTATGAGACACTTAAGGTGGAATTATCAACGTCATTCAATTTGTTATAGTCGGAGCTGGTCTTATCGTGCGGGTCATACGATTCAAGAAAGACATACTCTCAGTTTTTGTTTTCTTAACTTGCGTTTAATTTTACCCTCTAAATAAAGTACGCAAGATAAATGAGACAGACTTATTCAATTTTGACATGAAAAAAAAGGATATGTATTTACTTTCCAGCGATTCTAAAAAAGCTTATAATAGCACCAGCTAAGTTTTATTTTCAATATGCCAGTTTTGTGACTTTGACAGTTTGTGACAAAATGAAACAATTTTCTGGGTTTTTGCATCCCCAATAAAAAAAAATGGTACTTAATCTGATAAACTATTTCAAAAATGAAAGAAAAAGTGGAAATTCGCCAACCAATATTCAGGAAACAGTAGGCAAAGCACTGGGAATTAGTTTAAGGACTGTGCAGAAAATTGTGCATGAAACAAAACATAACATAATACCCAAGAATACTAAAAAGTGTAAACGAAGAAAGCCAAAGACTGAGGATTTAAGCGAAAATATTAAAATTGGAGTTTGAAATGTGATTTACGATTTATACAAATCAAAGACCAATGTAACTCTTCCAGTTTTACAAAAAACATTAAAAATTCGGGGTGTTTTGGAAATTGGACTTGAAGCGTTATCAAAATTAATAAAAAATTAGGTTTTCGCTATAAAAAAGACTATAACCGAAGATTTTTATGTGAGCAGCCACAGATAGTGAGTCAGCGTGTTCAGTTTTTAAAAAAATATACGGACAATTACAAATCGAAATTTAGAAAAGTCGTATTTTTAGACGAAACGTGGATATTTTCGAATGGAAGTGGTTTAAAATCTTGGCAAGATGAGTCTGTAAATGTGTTGAAAGGAAAAAGGGGTGCGGTACGGGAAAGCGTTTTGTTATTTTGCATGCCATGCCGGTTCTGCAACAGGATATGTTGCAGGTGCGAGTTAAATTTTTTCTTCAACATCAAAAAGTGCTGACTATCATGATAATATGAATTGCGAAATGTTTGAAAAATGGTTAAAAGTTCAATTGATACCAAATTTGGATGCTCCGTTTTTAATTGTATTAGATAATGCATCATATCATTCAAGAATTTTAAGTAAACAGCCTACTTCATCTTGGAGGAAAAGTGATATTTATGAGTGGCTGGAAAAACACAACCAAAATCCTTTACCAAATATGGTTAAATCGGAACTCCTATCAATAGCAAAGTCTCTTAAAAAACCCAAAATATACGCGGTAGATGAAATACTGCGTGAATATGGTCATGAGTATGAGGTTCTACGACTGCCGCCATATCATTGCCAGTTTAACGCAATAGAATTAATATGGGCTGGTGCAAAGTCTTATTATGAAAAACATGTAGGTGATGGTCTTAAATCCGACCAAGTACAAATAGTTTGGCAAGATTCGTTGGATCATATTACACAAGAGTACTGAAAGAAATCGGTGGAACATACAGAAATATTAATAAGGGATTGGTGGGATCGAGAACAAGTACTAGATGTCGAAGTAGCGCCAATGATAATTGCTCCATTCGAAGACGACGAGGACTTTTCAGATTTTATAAGTGACGATGAGAGTTTTTAGGCTATAATTATAAACGGTGTTTTTCGTTTACATTTTTTAGTATTCTTGGGTATTATATTATGCTTTTTTTTCATGCACATTATTTTGCATAGTCCTTAAACTAATTCCCAGTGTTTTCATTACGGTTTCCTGCATATTGGTTTGCGAATTTCCACTTTTTCTTTCATTATCGAAATAGTTTATCAGACTAAATGCCATTGTATTTTTAGGTTTTAGTAGTAAAATTGTTAAAATAAATTGCACTGTTTATTATTGTCGTTTTTAATTAAAGGGTACAGTAGGTATATAATTAACGATTATATAATTTTTTTGTAACTTTTTCAACTCCCCTGTACATAATTTTTACATAACTAATAATATTAGGTATGGCTATCTTCGCGATAGCTAAAATAATGAAACTATTTTTCCTTCCTTCGGTATATTTGTAAATAATCTCACAACATTTTGATAGCCTCTGTGTTGTCTGATTTGACGCATATGATCAGTGACCTTTGGACCCGCACGTTAGGACCAGATCTGACTATATCAACCTATAACCTATTTTGCATTGTTTTTCTTAGTTTATTATTTTATTGACTAAGATTTAAATAAAATCAATATCGTCTGCACATTATTTAGGTAATATCTAATATATTACAAGAATATCAATTTATTTCATTGCTTATTTTGGGAGAATTGTATAGTGAAAGAACAATGACATACAATTCTCCTTAAATATTTTATGAAATTCCTTGATATTTATTTAACATGTTAATTATTACCTATAGTTAAATCAAAACAATTTCCATTGCACGTCATACCTTCTAGTATCAGCAGTGTTGCCAGTTTGTAATCAAAATACCCCAGTAAGGAAATGCTTCGGCATTTTTCAATAAAGGTAAACAACGTTATTAACAGAAATGTGTATGTATCCCTTTGTTGCTCTTAAAAGAACAGTTTTTAATCCTATTTATAAAAGTATTTGCAGTTTTAGTTAAAAACGACTTAAATAAACTCACGAAAACACGAATTGAAAACAATAAACGTCAATCAAAATTCGCCAAGAAATAAACTGGCATTACCGATGCGTTGACACTTCTGTTGCCAACTGTCAGCGCAAAAAATTCAAATGATATTAATTTTTAAAGGGTTAAATTTAAAAAACATTTTCTTTAAGCGGCTTAGTATCAAAGAAGAATACATTAAGTTTCTTTTACATTCAATATCGCATGAAATTTTTATATTTTTTGTCCAAATTTAATTTTCTTATGTTTCCTGACCGATTTTCAATTATCAGCTGATTGATGACGTGCAACGGAAATTATTTTGATTTAACTATATACGATATTGATTTTATTTAAAGTTTTGTGTAAAAGTTAGAAAAAATAAATAAATCTAGAAATAGGTTATATGTTGGCAAGCATGTTGATACTCCCACCTTAAACACACATGGCCACCTTTTTGTTTATTTGCATACTACAAAACTACAGTGAACTATTTCTTGATTTACAAAATTTGTACAATATTTAATGTTGTAGCTTCTATTAAGGTGTAAAATAAATTTTATAGCACAAGTTAAATAATTTTCTGTAAATAGGCTAAACTACTGGATTTGTTAATATAGGTTAATTGCGAATTTACTGCAGTCGGTATTACGTTTTAAAAGTTAAGAGTTATCTAATATGGTAAAGGTGAAGGTAATAATATAGTGAGATATAGTTAAGTTTAAGTTGGGAATAAATGTACGTGTTTACTATATCAAATACAATTTAACTAATGTTGTTATTGTTTTCTTAGTTTCCTCAAAGTCTGAGAACTGTATTTTACAATTATTCACTCACAGTTTGTGTTGCAATATAAATGAAAGCAAAAATGATTTTATTTTAATAGAATTCAATTTGTCTTGTAAGGTTATTCGTGATTAAAGAATTTGTAGTCCAGCCAATCAACACATTCGAAGATACATAAAATTATAGTGTTTCCCAGGTCAATGTAATGACATAAAACAGCATGAAACTCCTAACCATAGGCGTCCCAAACAAATAATTAAAATGCAGGGTATTGTTTTAATTTGTTAATATGATAATAATATTATAAATAATGCAACTTTAATACGTAACACGTATTGATTCAAATTGCAGACAATTTAATTTTTTTTTTTCGACGAGAATCTTTTAAAGACTGACCCCCTGTGGTGATACTAACAGAGGTATGTCGGATCCAACCCTGATGGGGCCGCCTACCGACTAAACTCACCGTGTTCCTGCGGTTTCCGCGCCGTAGGCGTATAAACCTTCAGACCACTCGGTTCGGTATTTCGGCTCTGCACGCCTAAAGGCCGGGACACACCTATCATGCACCCTTCCGATCCGACTCCGATCATACAGTCGGACGAGTGCCTGGACGTCTATTCTCCAATTTAAGAGAAGTGAATGGTCTCGCGCGAGAACTTACTTGTGTTAGTGTAGGTGTGTGTGTATTGGTGCAGTGTTGTATGTAGTAAGTTCTTGTGTGGTAAGTATATTTTTTGTAGACTTTTTGTAGGTTTTTTTTGTTTACTAACTACTTAAACGAGATATGGCAGCGTCTAGTTTAACGACTCCTTGCTAAGTAAGTTCTTGTGTGAA
Source organism: Polydrusus pterygomalis (assembly GCA_963969555.1). Lineage (NCBI taxonomy): Eukaryota > Metazoa > Arthropoda > Insecta > Coleoptera > Curculionidae > Polydrusus > Polydrusus pterygomalis. The sequence continues at coordinate 62,577,684 of OZ018378.1, forward strand.
TTTAATTGCTGGAATCTTCAGAATATTCAGAAGTAGAATCGTTTCCAGGTTGAATCATTATTGGCGCTATAGGCGATAAAACAGGATAATTCTTTTCTACTTTCATAACATGAGCTTCGCAGTTTTTCCATATATCGCCCTACTCATGTCGCTAATTACCTGTCGAATATTATCAAGGGCAGCTGCGCTTAATGTTGCTGACTTATTTTTTCGTAAACTATTTTTTATGTTACTCCAAACCATTTCGATATTTTTTGCCGACAAAAGCAACGCATTAGACACAAATCCATCTTTACCTCCGGCATGAAGAATAATGACACGTTTTCCCCTCGAACACGGTGTATTTAAAGTACAATTTTTTGAACTGTCTACCCAACCATACTTCACATCATGCGTATCGAACCATGTTACGTCTAAATAAATTATATTTTTATCTGATTCCCGGTACTCTTTTATTTTGCGCAAATACTCCTGTCGTAGTTCCACAATACGCCGAGATTCCATTATAACCATTCGATTGTCTAATTTTTGTGTTTACATCCACAAGTCAATAAAACACCTCGCACATCACCTTGATCAGCAGTTTCAAATGGCCGCCAAAAAGCCATTGCTGATAATAAAATATATTAAGTAAAAAAACCTTACCTTTCTTCACAAAATTAAATACGTAAATTACAGCAAATTAAACCACCTACTACACTGTCCTATTCACATTATAATCTGTCGCACCAGTGCTAATGGCTTAATCATCTGTTCGCAGGTAGAAAAATTCATTCGCCTTTTTTGTCGAGGACATATAAATTTGCAACTACCTTTGTCTAGTAAAATTCAGACTGGCCGTTGGCGCTTGTACTGGCGCTTGTCTTTTATGGCAACGCGAAAAAATTATATGCTGTTGCCAATTTTTCAAAATTTTCGGATTTGTAAATATAATATATATAAGTATACGAGAAACAAGGGTATGTTAATTAGTTGTTTTTAAACACTGAAAACACTTTCTGTCTTGATTTTAGTTATATTGTTTCTTAAGGACTAAAGAATTTATTATTATAACAATGAATGGCTTCTTATTTTTTCTGTCACACTCAAAACTTCTCGGTGTAAAGTATATTTGCAAACTAGCTTTCAAAGAAAGTTACTGACTAACAATTGTATACTGATATAAAAGAAACATTTTTAATAAAAAAAACTTAAAGAATTGAAGGAAAAAGATCTGACTGGTTCTCTTTCATGTCATCACACTGAGTTTGGAAAGATTATGCAACAAGCTGAAAATCAGTAAAATTGTTCAAAATATAATTATAAATAAAATTTTTAAGTTCCCCATCATTTATGGAAAAAAAATTACTCAAGGTCAAATGTAAAAAGAGATGAGTTTTTCGCGATTTTCAGCAAAACGGTAAGTTTTATCATAAAAATACGACAGAAAAAATGTAGATCATAAAATTATCTATAAAAAATGTATCAATACTTTTTTCCTACGCGCCACCGTTTCTGAGATATAACGATTCAAAAAGTTGATATCGTCATAATATGCACACGTTATTTTTTCTAATGATTTTACCGCATAGATCTCTGCACAAGCGTCTAGAGTCCGGCTGCGCACTTTTTAACCGGCCAATCATAGGGCGTCGTCTTAAAGAAAGTAATTTTGAGGTTAAGCGGTGCAAAGTCGATTATTTCAAATCAGAAAAATAAAGTTTGTTATAAATAAAAATGTTAAGTTGTACCGCCTGTGACAATAAATATCATAATTGGTATAATTACGGTTCTTTGAAAAGTCACGTAAGGCAAAAACACTCGACTCCTTCACATTCCCAAAGTTCACAGAAAAAAAAAACTACAAGTGTTGTGGATGCAGGATGCAATAAACAATTTAACAATAATAACGGTCCCTTTCAAGGCATGAAAGAAAGAAACATAATATTACATACGTTAGGAATAATAAGCAGATTTACAAGTGTATACACATACTGCAATAAGTATCAACATTACTTACAGAAAAAATACAATATACTACTTGACCATTTAAAAATATGTCATAATTTAAATTTAACTCCAGAAGATAAACAGCTTGAAACAAAAAGAAATTGGAAAACCAACATCAGAAGAAAAATTTGATATTTCTCTAAATTTGTTACTAAAGTAATGAGAATTGTTTAATAAAAATATTTTAAAACCAACCCAAAATTGTTGTGTTCAATTTTTTGTTTTATTAAATATTTTGTATTTATGTGCGCTTTCTAACACATTCATTTTTAAATTTCCCGCGCTTTATTGGAAACGTTGATTGGCCGCTTAAAAAGTGCCCAGCCGGACTCTAGACGCTTGTGATCTCTGCGAGTACTTCTTTCATGCCGCTTCCTTGCATAATATGACCAATTGCTCCCAGAAAAGACATCAGTAGATAAGATTCTCCGAGTCTGATGATGATTTTAGATACTTCAGAGCCCTCAGGTGCGGCTGATATCATTTCTCGAGCTTTAGCATACATGGGCCGGTCGAAAGTCACGATATCAGAAGTGCTTGGTCTGAGGTCACGATGCATACAGTGTGGCCATACCGTTTTTTATTCTCTAATGCACAAAGTAAAGTTGTATAGATAGTATTATAATTACTAGATGGTTGGTGAACAAATGATAAAAATGAAATTTGAGATTTAGAATTAGATTTTCATATGATTATTTGTTAAACGTTCAATAAAGCCATTTCAACCGGGTAAAGACGCATTTTTCCATTTCCCATAAAACCATACTACATCAGCTTTTTTGAGGAAAGATACTGTTTCAGTTCCATAAACAATATCTTTAACATTTATTTTACTGTAACCTACTACACCGTCTTTTCGATAGATCTGTATGGGCAAATGAGCTTTTGCCTTGAAATCTTTTGCTGAAAGAGCTTCTTTTATTCGTGGCATAGGTTCTTCTAGTAAAACTGAATTTTTTGGAGAAAAAATTTGAATAATACCCATTATGTGGAGAGTGTTATTGCCGTCTAGCATATTCACCTTAATATCAGCATTGTCTGCAACGTATTGAATAAGAGTGCCACTTTCTGGTGGTAGGGCATGAGGAGGACGATGAAAATCTGCTGCTGCCTCGTACATTATTGTATCATTATAAGATGCACATAAAAAATATTTCAACATATATAACAACTCTAGAGATGTATATACGTGGCGTACTCATGCATATTATGACGATTACAACTTTTACAACTTTTTGAATCGTTATATCTCAGAAACGGAGGCTCGTAAGAAAAAAGTATTGATACATTTTTTATAGATAATTTTATGATCTACAATTTTTGTCTAAGGCATTTTAATGATTAAACTTACCGTTTTGCTGAAAATCGCGAAAAACTCATTTTTTTGACCTCCGACCTGGAGTCAAATTTTTTCCATACACGGGAATGATGAATGAATTATATATTGAACAGTTTTACTGATTTTTAGCTTGTTGTAACTTTATGTACCTTCACTCTCATTTTTTGGTCTAGATTGACCGGACTATTGTGCGACAAGGGATTTGGTAAATACGATTTTTATTTTTGCAATCGATTAAATAAACGGAAAAGAATTTTGCCACTATTTTTCAGGTCGTTAGGGCAAAAAAAATGTTTGTTACATTTGTTGGAAAAATACAATATGAAGTTTAAATTATTTCACGCACATTTTAAGTCGTAAAAATGGTAGTTTAACGATATATACATGCTTTAAAGAACATGGCCAAAAATGCCATAAATTTCAGACGAGCAGGATATATTGTCATAATTTTATGACGTGTAAAGAATAAAGATACTTCGATTTTACTGTATGCGTTGTGTCCTTATTTTGTATCATTTATTTTCCTAAAATAAATAACAATGATATATTGTTGTAAGGTATATATAACGGCACTAAAAACTACAATTTTCACAATCGTTTATAGAAGAAAACGCAAGAAAACCTCCAGGTTTACTAATTACGTAGTTAAAACAACATCAAACTATATTAACACTATATTTAAAACATAATACAGATATTTTTAACAGTAAAAAATCCGAAAAACAAAACAGAAGCGTGTTTTCAGACGCCGGAAACTGATATCTATTTTTGCACTTGCGTACATTCTGACCCGCTACGTGATTCTGCAGGCAACCAGCGTTTCGTTTTGTGTCGTGAATAGTCAAAAATGGTGTATCTTGCTTTTAGTCTTTACGAGATTCCAGAGATAATTTCGCGTAAATACCGCTGTTAGTTGTGATTAAGAGTTCACATTGGGTTATCGCATCTGGTTCCTAGCCAAACATCGTAAAGATTGCTTTAAGCAATCTGTGTTACCTGGGATCTATAATTCTGTTCTTGCAAAATATGAAAATGTTAAATAGTGTAAGGTAAAACCGAGGGATATGACGCGGTCGGGGATATGCCGCAATCGCGATATCTCCTTTATGTGGGTATCTATGAACCCTAATCGTCGAATATCCTTTAGTTCCATTGGCAAACACCTCATCAACAGCACGCCATTCAGGTTGAATCAGTTGCCTTCAAGAGTACACGCATTTTCGTCATCTAAATCAGGTGAGCACCTCCAAAAGTTTTATAGCGTTATTTTTAAAGCTCTGTATTAGGTCTCCTTCCAGATTTTTAATTGTTTTTATAAATTCTATAGCATAATACGACTTCTAAAATTGATAGCATGCAGCCGACTTAGTCATCTTTGTCTTTGTTATGATTTTTTTTATTTTTGTAAATAAAATCGCGAATAACTAGTGATATGACGCGCGTCATATCCCTAGTTTTAGTACAGTTGTACTACATTGGTATTGTTACGAAATGTGAAAAACAAGAAGTAACTGTTAATTTTATGAAGAGAAGAAAATCGCAGTTTATTTTCCCGCAAGCAAAAGATGAATCAGTCATTCAAATGGAAATAATCAAAAAATTAAAAATTTTAAAAATTACATATAAACTGCCATAAGCAATATCCCTAGCCCCCCTAAAGTCATATCCCCACTCCCGTCGGGGATATGACGCAAAATTCAATTTTTATAAACAATTTAATTAATAATAGTTAGCACAATTAAGAATCACCAACACTTCCTGTTTATGATACATTAGGGTTGCAGGTAGATAGAAATTCAAACTATATGGGAAATTTGTGAATGATAACTGAGAAATTGAATCATTTTAAAACGTGCGTCATATCCCCCGGTTTTACCTTACATGCTATGGAATCCTGCATTCAGAGTGGTCCAATCGGTATTTATTATTTATTTTGTATATCTTTGGTTTTTTCTTAACCATTTTAATAATTTACTACAAGTGTTTTTTAAAAATTATAATATCTGCCCTGTAGGTTCGAAATCGCTCCACTTTCATGGATACAGCAATGCAGTTTAATAATAAATTAATCAAGCCTCTTGGCTAATAATTAAAATTTACTGGCTTAAACCAACGTAATTTAAAACTGCCTAATTTGTCTACCCCGTTTAATCTTTCCAATTTTCTTATAACATTAACTAAATTTAACTTTAGAAAAGCTGCTTAAATATTAGGAAAAACTTTTTGCCAAGAATGAATTACTTAGATAGAAAAAGGTCACGTATCTTGAATGACTTAAGTACTGATATAAATAATTAAACGCAACATATATCGGCATAGCAAACAAGTGTGTATTGGAATACACAGGGACCCAAGCGTAATGGATACCCTGTTCTGGTTAGAATACGACGGGCGTTTCGTCCTTATTAGGACTCAACGGGCAGCCATAACCCGAGCAACTCCACAGCGCTATGCCGCTATATGTTGTTTTTAATTATTATTCACAGACACAATAATTAATAATAATTATCTCTTAATGATACTGTGCGAGCAAAAAGTATTTGCATCAAAGAGGGCCTTGCATCTAAGGACGTAATGCTTAGGCGTAGAGCTTAATACCTGTTGTGTGTCAGTAACTACCTGAATTAACAATCAATCAGTTATTCCGTCATCTTTGACAGTCGTTACAAGTAATTTGATTCATCACTAATTTTTTTTATTTCTTGAACAATTCACACAATGGACTTTACGGAACAGCACAAAAAATTCATGGTTAAAGCGCATTTTCGAAACGGGGTTAGAGTAAATGGTCAGTGGCAATACAATCCAGGTTTGTGCATGGACGATTTTCACGAACATTTTCCTAACGTTGCTTTTATTGCTGGGGATTTTTATCATTGCCTGAAAAAAACCGTGGCTGTGCTTAGTAGTAGGGGAGCCCACGATGCTAAATGGGGATTTACTCGAGCGTCGTGGGGACCTATTGGATCTTGAAGATTGGATGGTAGGAAGGAAAAAATGTCATATCATGTGTACCCTTTCACCGGTGGGGGGAGTTACTACAGGCTTTCAAAAATGTAAAAAAAAAACGTCACATGGATATACTCGAGCGCATCAGATATTAATAGTGTATATACCCCACGTTACTCTCATGACGGAGGTACATTAATCTGCCGGTTTTGATGGTGAGGGCAGCGGTACGAAAGGGTTAAAAATGGGGAAAAAAAAATTTACTTGAGCGTGTCAGATATTCAGAGGGGATGTTAAGGGATCCCTAAGGAAGCTCCCATTCAATAGACTGACGATTCGGATGAGACGCAAGCTCGTGGCGACTTTTCGAAAATGCAAAAAAAAAACACGCTATTTTGACATACTCGAGCGCGTCAGATTTTCATACAGATGATCCAGCTTGGTGTCCTGGTCGTGCTGATTCATAATCTGACGATTATTTTGAGGGATTTTGTTAATCTGACTTTTTAAGAAAAAAAAATTTCATGGTTTTTTTTAAATGTGACATGTGACACCTACTGTCATTTTTGACAAAACCCATAAATACTTGGCCGAAAGTTCTACATCCTACTTTTTGAGTGAACGCGCTAACTCAAAAAACAAAAAAGTTACTTTTAAAAGTGGGACAAACTAAAATGTAAAGTAATAACTCTGTACATATAATCCCACGAATGCTGTGATTCAACCTCTTCGGTTATGTAAATTCTCAGAATACACCCATGTGGAGTAGTAAAAATCCCCATTTTTTTGTAGAGTGCCCAGCCCATTGCACCCTCAAAAAATTGCTGTCTGGTTAGCTGTTTCCCGAAGAAGAATTGTTGGTCCTATTTTTTTTCCATGGCCCAATTACAGCACAGCGGTATAGAGACAATATTTTGAATCCATTTGTGGAGCAATTAATATGACGACGAACTACGTTTGAGATATTTTCAACAGGACGGTGCAACCGCCCATACCGCCGCCGAAACTATTAACTACTTACGCAATTTTTTCGATGATAGATTGATCAGTTTTCGATCAGACATTGAATTTCCACCTAGATCACCTTGTTTAACTGTTATGGATTACTTCGTTTTTCCTCATTTAAAGAACACTATTTTTAAAACATTAGTTGCAACTTTAGAATAATTACAAGAAAGGATTATGCAATAATGTGGTAACATTTCTCCAAAGATGCTGGTCAACACTTTCCAAAATATGAAGACACGTGTAAATTTATGCTTGGAGCATGGCGGTGGCCAATTTCAGCAGTTTATGTAATTATTTTTTTTTTCTTTCTGAATAATTCTTACTTTGTTAATTTTGTAAACAACAAAAATAAATTTGTATTTGTCATTGTATTACTCATAAATTTGGCATATCATGACATAATGTGAATTTGACAAAATTTTAACCTAGCATTGTGATCTAAACCAAGCCCTACGTTTTTTAATATTAGCCCTCTTTGATGCAAATAATTTTTGCTCGCACGGTATAAATGTACATGTATTATGAATGGTGCTCTAAAAGGTGCGCAAAAAATGCAACCACTAATTCATGAGGCTTAAATAGGATGATCTAACCCAACTTACCTGAGTGAAAAAGTGATGATTTCGGAGATACACAGTGTCAAAAGTTCAATTTGGTTTTAATTTTTTATAAATATTCTTTTAATAATTGGTGTATTGTCACATTATTTTTCTAGAAAGGGTTTTCTAAAGTGACAAATTAAAACCTGTTCTCATTTGTGCTTCAAAGTCTAACAATAATTTAGACCTGGCCATACACGAAGTGAATTTTTTAAATCCAGATATCTCAAAAACGGCTGCTCTAATCAACTCCTCCAGATATACCTTTTTGGGTAAAAGACGTTGGAGAATGTTTATTTAAAAGTTCAATACAGAGTGGCTTAAAAAAATTATTTTGTTTTAAATATGTGCAAGGTACCGCAGGTGGCGCCTTCTAAATTTTGCAATAAAAATGAGAAAGCAGATTTAAATTTTTAACCCTACAAACCCCCCCCCCCCCACCCCTAGCCGAATTTTGTGACAATACATAAATTATTAAAATTTTTTTTATAAAAAACTAAAACCAATTTGAACTTTTGACACTGCTGTATCTACGAAATCATCCACTTTTGGACTAAGGTAAGATTTTTTTCGCACCTTTTAGAGACAACCTGTATAAAACTGGTAGGAGATAAAAATTATTTTTCCATTTTTTTATGTTACGTGTTTTCTTAATCCTTTAACACCATTTTTTTTTTTTTAATTTTTTTCGTTAAAAGTCTCGTTAAGGTAAACTTACTAAATATATCTATACAGTGTCACCAGTAAAGTCCGCATCATATGGAATTTTTTTTTATTAATAGCTTTATTCGAAATTTGACTTTGACATCAAGTTCTGCTTCGATCGAGATGAAAATTAAGCAAAAAATAGTAGTCACGTGATTCGCATTATCTGTCAAATTTTAATTTTTTCAAAAAAATAATTCAAAAGTGGGGTATTTCTAAAAATATCAAAAAAGTTATTAGAAAAAGTTTTTCTAAATGCAGTTTTTAGTCCACATGCAAAATTTCAGCCGCATAAGATAATTTTAATTTTTTACCTATACTTTGTAAATTTCACCACTTTTGCAAAATAAGACTCAACGAAACCTACATAAAACTTCTCAGTTTTGACAATGCTTTATTTTAGATACATTTTCTTTAAAGAAGCACCACATTAAATGTGTGTTTTTCTACAAAATCAAAATTGGGCTATTAAAATTTGGTCGTATGTGATGCAAAGTGTATTTGTTTTTGATCCTGTATAAGGTAACTACATAAAATAAGTATTTTTGAAAAGGTAGTTTGTGTCTGAAAGTAATACACCTTAATATTAAGACAAAAAAGAACACAGTGTCTTCAGTAAAGTGTTTTTTAAGTGGAAAATAAATTTTAGTTTAACAACGTAAAGTTTATCTATTTTCAACGATTTAATTAAAAACCCCTATATTATAATTTATTATTGCTATGTCATAATAACGTTAACGTGTATTACTTTCAACCACAAACTACGTTTTCAAAAATACTTATTTTATGAAGTTACCTTATACAGGGTCCGAAACAAATAAACTTTGCATCACATACGACCAAATTTTAATAGCCCAATTTTGATTTTGTAGAAAAACACACATTTAATGTGGTGCTTCTTTAAAAAAAAATTATCTGAAATAAAGCATTGGCAAAACTAAGAAGTTTTATGTAAGTTGCGTTGAGTCTTATTTTGCAAAAGTGGTGCAATTTACAAAATATAGGTAAAAAATGAAAATTATCTTATGCGCCTCAAATATTGCATGTGGGCTAAAAACTGCATTTAAAAAAACTTTTTCCGATAACTTTTTTCGATATTTTCAAAAATAACCCCACTTTTAAATTATTTTTTTGAAAAAATTAAAATTTGACAGATAATGCGAATCACGTGACTACTATTTTTTGCTTAATTTTCATCTCGATCGAAGCAAAACTTGATGCCAAAGTAAAATTTTGAATAGAGCTATTAATTAAAAAAAATCCTATATGATGCGGACTTTACTGGTGACACTGTAGATAGTTAATACATCATATTATGATTTAGCGCAGTCTTTAAAATGATAAACCGAACGCAACGCACAACACACAACCAGGGTTGTCAGGTCTATTTTTTTTAATTCTTTAAGTTCTTTTTATTAAAAATGTTCTTTTTATATCAGTATTCAATTGTTAGTCAGTAACTCTCTTTGAAAGCTAGTTTACAAATATACTTTAAACTAAGAAATTTTGAGTCTGAAAGAAAGAAGAACATTATTATTATTATAGGTTTTTTAGTCCTTAAGAAATATTATTTATAAAAAAATAATTAAAATTAAAATAAAAAGTGTTTTCGTTCTTAAAAAACAACTAATTAACAAACAAAAATTATTGTTTCTCGTATACTTATATATTATATTAACAAACCCGAAAATTTTAGGTTTATAACTGTGTGGTTTTGACAGATACGTTTTTACTTAGTACATTTTATTATCAGCATTTTAGCGATCAATTTAAACAGCAGATCAAGGTGAATTATATGGGTGCCAACATGTTCGGTGGAGTCGGCCTTCAAGAGCGCAACATGTCCGGAATTGAGAAACAAAGATTTACATGTTCAGTGTCAACGTATTATTTTAATTTTTAGCGCAGCTCTCCTTGATAATATTCGGCAGGTAATTAACGACGTGAGTAGCGATTTATAGAAAAATTGCGAAGCTCTTGTTACTGTAATAGTGATCCAACCTGAAAACGATTCTACTTCTGAAAATTATGATGATTCTATCAATTTAATTGTTATTGCATTTTAAATCAATAATGTTCGTTTTACAACGTGTTACCTATTAAAATTGTTTTATTTATATTGTATTATTATTTAAAAAATTTAAAACAATATATGGGTGGTTTTCAGTATCTTTTAAGATTCTGATTTAATTTTGAAAAAAAAATTAAAAATTCAGGTTTAGTTCAACTGACATTTTTCTTTTAGGTAACTGAGTGAAATATAAATTGAATTGAAAAAGACACAAAGTCACGGTCTCACATAAACCTTTATTTTAGTACCCAAGTTAGGTTAAGGTGACATGTTTCGCCTTATCGGCATCATCAGACCTAAATAATAGAAGTACCCAATTACAAAAAGCACAAATATATAAGAAAAACAGTATTGGTTACCTTATGAACAATTAAAAAGTCAATAAAACATTTAAATTAAAATATAAACAACCACATCACAGCCAACGAACAATATAGACTCCCACCACAATAAAATACGAGACGAAAACACGGTTGGTTGCCTATTCAAATAAAATTTACATGAACCCAAGGTCCATCCCAAAGGCCAAGTCCATAGAAAACCCTTAATCACTTCGGATATTATTAAAAATCAGATGGGGCTCGAAATTAAAAACATCATTAACACAAGTAAGTACCGGGCTTTTCTTTGCCCTAGTAATTCCCATTTTTTCAAGTAAATCAAGTTTCTTACCTTTGGAACATTGATGTAAAAGAGTTACGTTCTCAGGTGCAGAAAAGCTGTGTCCCGATGTTAGCAAGTTCAATTCAATTTACATTCAAAATCAGGTCTCTTTGAGAAAAATGGACGATTTCTTCGAATGAGTGAAATATGCCAAAATGGTTAAGAAAGTGCTCGACTGTCATGAAAATAAAAGTTAAAAGGGTTTTATATAGAAAATAAACAAATTTTTAACATGACCGTCCCATACTTTTTTTTTGTGCTAGCTTTGATTTAATGTCGGTTTTGACTGTAAATTTATTTATTACACTTTATACTGCCAAACTGTGAATTTACAAAGCATCTAAAGTAACTAGGCGTAAGATAATGCCACCATAAGGCAAGTTTAATAGTAATTTTTAAAATATGTCCTCTATGATATTGTAGGTACCATGACCAATACCTAAGATAAATTTAAAAAGTCCGAAAACAGATTTTTGGTTAGTGCCATATGTTAACTCTTTAATAAACTACCAAAATGTGCCAGATTTTACAAATTTGGAAGTAAGGAGGTACGAAAAAAGTATGCGACGGCCATGTTTTTGTTACGACGATCATGTTTTTGTTGAGACGGTTATGTTTTTCATGCGACTGCAGCGACGACGGTCATGAGATCGACGGTCATGTGATTTCACTTATTTTTATTTACTTAAAATTGAGCCTATCCCCATGTTGTGAATTTTAGGTTAGAATTTCCACCGGTAATAAACAACAACAAAAAACCAAAGCGAGCAACTTTATTACTATGTTATGTTGTTTTTATCATTATAGACGGTCATGTTAATAGAAAAAATACGAAAAACTTAAACTCACTATTTTATATCCAAATACACGACAAGAACTGTAAATAATATCGCAAACCGAACTGCACAAGTATTGCAGTAATGCAGTATTATCTAGCATCAAAAGGACAACCTAAAAAGTCCTTCTACGGTCATGTGAAGAAAACGTCGGGACAGCGTTCAATAATTATTTTTAGCCCAAACATTAATAATAATGGCTATTCAAGACAATTTTATAACACAAAAAACCCAACATTTTGTTAAATATCATTTACTTTAGCAACATAACAGTTAAAATATATTTTTTGAAGTTCGCAAATATTGGATTTTGCTCCAGGGACATACGACGGTCATGTGAAATAGGAGTTTCAAACCTCGAATTAAAATATAAATTCATAAGATATTGCACTTTTAGTATTAATAAATCAATAAAAATATGCGTGTCTATAGTCAAATATAAAAAAAATTACGGCTAATAAAAAGGATTGAGTTTTAAGAATCCAGGGACATGGTATCTTAAAAGTTACTGAAAACCACCCATATACCCTATGCATTTTAATTATTTGGAGATACGACGCCTATGATGATTAGAAGTTTAATGCTTTTTTATGTTAAGGCTGCTTTATTTATATTATTATCATCTTAAAAAATTAAAACAATACCCTACGCATTTAAATTATTTGGTTTTAAATTAAGCTGAAAAACACTATACTATATATAATATGTTCTGTTCCCAAAGTTCATAAAATAGTATGTAGGGAAATCTTTAAACAGTAAAAACCTTATTTTTTTAACAAAACCTACATCGATAAGGTTTTCTGTTTTTCTTTTTAATTGCCATGTGGATAAATGCTTCCAAAAGACTATTCCAAAGTTTGCTTAAGAAATGTTTATTCAAGATTATAAAGTGACTTCTCGCAACTAACCCGAGATATATTTAGATACAGGGCCGTTTCTGGCCTGTTGGCCGCCCTTGTGCGACATATGAACTGGCTGCCCTTTAAATCAAATCAGTTACTATTTTACAATTACCTACCTGAAATTATGGCGCAAAGCAATTGTCAGAAAAATAAATCTTTAATAGGTGTATATTTTTAATATTTTTTCTTTTATTCATACTTACCTACAGAGGGGCTCAGCAATTTGGCTTTCAATGGCGATAAGGGCCAAGCCACTTATCCTTTCTTGGGACATAATTGACCGCAAGTAATTTTTAATTAATCTTAACTTTGAAAAACTACGTTCGATAGATGCAACAGTAACCGGCAGAGTAATAAAAATTCTCAGCGCAACACAAAGATTTGGAAATGATGAGATTAAATCTTTTTCAGCTATGAATTTTAGCGTATCTACAATTATTATTATTTTGTACGTTTTACTGGAAAAATTTCTCGGAACGACAAAATTTCCTGGTCGAGCTCTGAGCGATCAATATCTTTGTTTGTGGGACTTCCTTGCTATTGAAGCGCTATATCGAGATCTTTGCAGGATTTTAACAATTTCTCGTCATTTATGGCATTAGCTTCATAGAAGTTCGACAAAAACCCAAAAGTTTCATTACACTTATTAAGTGAAACGAATCTCTCCTTAATTGATTCTATCGCAATATCCAAAGAACAAGTAACCGGTGCCCATAAAGGGTTTCCTCCCAGCCAAAAAAAAAAAAAAAAAATATCCAAAATCGAAAAATAAAAATTCACATTGAGACTCTGTGTTTGGCCTCGACGATGGGGTCATCATTTAATTTGTAATCAAAATGTCTGGGTACTTTTTTTTGGCGTCGGAAAAGTTATTTGTAACAGCATTTGAAACCGGACATCGGCGGCAAATTTAAATAGGGTGCGTTCTTTTGCCCTGTGAGTATTTGTGCCCCCACCTTACCCTACTACCAAATTAATAAGACCTATAGTTAAATTCACATAAAGTTTTAATGCAAAATGTCAAGACTTGTCATTGTCTAGTTACTTTAGATTTCACCAACTTACTAAATTTCTTATACAGCTGAGATTGGTCAGTGTTTTCTCTTTTTCTTTTCTGGAATTGTTCGGCCAACTCTTTTTATTTCTATCTCTTTTTAATCGTATGAAATAATACAAGATAGACATACTTTGTGTGCAGTACAATTATACTAATTAAATTTAGCCATTAGAAATTTATATTTTATGAGTTGCTGCAGTATTTGACAAGTATGACAGAACTGAAATGTCACGGTATTAAAAGTTTATGTGAATTCAACTATACCTACATAATTATTCAGATAATATCAATTAGTTTTAATTTTTTGAGTAAACCTAAGACAAAATGTAATTGACGTGGGTTGCAGGGCGGCCACCTCCGTTGAGAATTATTTTTATTTTTCCGATACTTATCTATCTAAAAAGAAATCTCTAATTAACACAAAGGGCGGCTGCCTCATTCTTGACAGCTACTGCATAATTTTTTTTTGAAAACTGAATTTACCATTCTTATTTGACCCTTCATATTTATGAAAACTCCTAGAATTTTTTTTTACGTCTAACATTTTTTTTTGTGAAACTGCAGGCGGCTTTCGCCGCCCTATAACTTTGGCCGCCCTTGTGCGGGGGCACTCCCAGCACACCACTCAGAAACGGCCCTGTTTAGATATGGTCAAATACAGGGTCTCTCACGTTACAGTCAATTAGAATATTTTTCATGATTTATGCTATTTGAATCCCACAAATTTGGATAATGGGATTCTCGGAAACACTCTCTTCATAACAAAATTTAAAAAATCAATCTCATTTGGAGTTCTCTCTTGTGCAAGGGTTGGACACAAAATAGTACTTAAGTGTTCTTTCACATGATGCTTTAAAAAAGCAGCTTCCTAACAAAAATTCCTTTTTAAACCTTTATTTCATCATACAGTGTCACCAGTAAAGTCCGCATCATATGTAATTTTTTTTTATTAATAGGGAATTATTGAAAAGATAATTTTAACGTCAGCACTAATAAGGGAATGCCCTATTTTAATAAGGTCTTAACCTTATTTCTCTAAAAAATAAAGACTTATTGGAACGCTTTCCTGTTTACGACCGTTATTTTTAACCTAATGTCTAATGACCTCACATCCTTCAGGATTTGATAAGGGATTTTGTGCCACAAATTCTCTTATAAGGGACAAATTGTCATTATAGGTAAACCTTAATCTGTTATAATGATGCAACGATCTTGTTTTTTAAGGTTCGGTTTGCCGAATAAGGGAAATAAGGAACCGTTATTTTACTTACGGTAACTAGTCGTAAATAGGGGAAGGCAGTATTTTATTATGGTTCCTATATTAAATATTTTTTAGTGCGCATGCTTAGCTGTCATTTTAAGAACCGCCATAATAAGGCCTTCATCTTATAGCATTTCCAATAATTCCCTAATAACTTTATTCGAAATTTGACTTTGGCATCAAGTTCTGCTTTGATCGAGATAAAATTTAAGCAAAAAAATAGTAGTCATGTGATTCGCATTATCTGTCAAATTACATTTTTTTCAAAAAATAATTCAAAAGTGGGGTTATTTCTGAAAATATCAAAAAAAAGTTATTAGAAACGGTTTTTTTAAATGCAGTTTCTTGCCCACATGCAAAATTTCAGCTGCATAAGATAATTTTGATTTTTACCTACATTTTGTAAACTGCATCACTTTTGCAAAATAAGACGCAACGCAACCTACGTAAAACTTCTTAGTTTTGACAATGCTTCATTTCAGATATATTTTCTTTAAAGTAGCGCCATATTAAATATGTGTTTTTCTACAAAATCAAAGTTGGGCTATTAAAATTTGGTCGCATGTGATGCAAAGTTTATTTGTTTTTGACCCTGTATAAGGTAACTTCCAAAAAATATTTTTGAAAATATAGCTTGTGTCTGAAAGTAATACACCTTAATATTAAGACAAAAAAGAACACAGTGTCTTCAGTAAAGTGTCAAAAGTCACATGCAACCAAATTTTAATAGCCCAATTTTGATTTTGTCAAAAAACACATATTTAATATGGCGCTACTTTAAAGAAAATATATCTGAAATAAAGCATTGTCAAAACTAAGAAGTTTTATGTAGGTTGCGTTGAGTCTTATTTTGCAAAAGTGGTGCAATTTACAAAATATAGGTAAAAAATCAAAATTATTCTATGCAGCTAAAATTTTGCACGTTGGCTAGAAACTGCATTTAAAAGAACTTTTAGTAATCACTTTTTTCGATATTTTCAGAAATAACTCCACTTTTGAATTATTAATATATGCGAATAATAATGCGAATCACGTGACTACTATTTTTTTGCTTAATTTTCATCTCGATCGAAGCAGAACTTGATGCCAAAGTAAAATTTTGAATAAAGCTATTAATAAAAAAAAATTGTGTGTGCTTAAGACCACACGACAGAAGTGAAAACTTCAACAAGGTGAAATTAACAATATAAAATACAATTTTTCAATTTTGTTTCTTTTAGGTTAGGTTCGAAAGCAATCATAAAAATAACATAAACTTGGAATACGGGATAATTTTACTGCATACGAAAAAAGATATGTCCTAAAATTGAACAACCCTTGAATTTTTACATCTTCAACAGAAGTCAGAAATCATAATAAATTAGGTCCACGGAATAAGCAATTACGGTAAACCTTACTTCACCCTACGTAAATATATAATTTACAAATTGCCAGAACGTACCTGAGATGCAGACGAGTATCTATACAACGCACACTGTTTGCGGCATGCTCTTGCATATAACGTTCATTCGGATCAGGGTCAGTTCGGATTGAATATAGCAGTTGAATTCGAGCGTTACACAGCCGAGTGTTTCGCGTGACGGCTCAGTTTAATTCAGTGCCCACAATAAGTGCTAAACGCGCCTAAAGAAGTTTTCACTTCAAAAATCCCATATGATGCGGACTTTACTGGTACACTGTATGAAGAGTTCCACAAAATTATCGCCGTGAAAATTGGGACATAATGCCATTTTCACTGAGATCGCCTTTCTATTATCGTGACCCGCACCATTAAAAATACCTTTACTACCCTACTTAACCCATCTTTAATAAAAAAAAATCCCATATGATGCGGACTTTACTGGTGACACTGTATGAAGAGTTCCACAAAATTATCGCCGTGAAAATTGGGACATAATGCCATTTTCACTGAGATCGCCTTTCTATTATCGTGACCCGTACCATTAAAAACACCTTTACTACCCTACTTAACCCATCTTTTGCATTCACATTTTAGATGAAGATAAATTATTACCATGATAAGTTTGTGTTAAGAATGAATTATTTCACAATTCTTAGTACAAAAGAAATTAGGCTAATTGCCCTGAGACCCATTCGTTGTTTCGTTTATTTAATAATGATAAATTCGTTGTCATTTGCATGTAAGGTGCTTTTTTAGTGTGGCAAAGTAAAATAGCTACGTAGTTATTTAAAATACAAAATTAATGTTATTTTACAGGAATGTCGTATATATTTTATAACTTAAGAACGTGGCAGACGATGGCGTGCAGACAACGTTTTTTTACGTTTAAAATGTTTTCATGCCTTTCGATTAGATACCAGTTGCGCGTCGGAGACTCTCAAATTCAAAACAGATCCGTTTTTTCCAAAATTTTGGAATATTGTTACCTAGATCGTCTAGTAAAATTTTTAAATGAATTCAATGTAAAATCTTCAAATATCCTTTTATAAGGAATTGAGGTGGTTTATTGATGCAAATGAAAGCCCTGTTGGGATCTTTTGTGACCTCAGCAGAGCTTTTGATTGTGTTAATCATAATATCCTCTTTCAGAAGTTGAGGAACTATGGAATATGCGGAGTTGCGTTGGAGTGAATACAATCTTTTGTAAGTAAAAGGAGATAGTTTGTTAGCGTCAGTAACGTTAACGGAAAGTCAAGGACGGGCAAACACTCGTCAATCCTAGACATTAATTTAGGTGTTCCGCAGGGTTCCATTCTGGGCCCTGTTTTGTTTTTGTTGTATTTGAACGATATTGACCGGATAGGAGATAGGACAAACAGCACATCGAACAGCTTTGGCCGACGACGTGTCATTTTTGATCTCAAACTTATTCTCAGGCAACTTAGAGCAGATGTCAAATGAAGTTCTCTTAGAGCTGTTTAATTGGTTTTGCAATAACTCTATGTACTTAAACGTGGACAAGACACAGTTCATCATATTTCATGCCAGACAAAAAACGGTTGACAATGTTAATCTGCATATTAATGATAAACCCCGATGCCATGTTCAAAGTTCTAAGTTTCTTGGTATTTAACTGAATGAATGTTTAAATTGGAAAGTTCATTGTCAACACGTATTGAATAAACTTAATTCGTCATATTATTTGTTAATAAATGTAAGATTTGTCTTAAACACGAAACAATTACTAATGTTGTACTATGCATACTATGTTGAGTCATGTTTGAGATATGGTCTGGTCTTTTGGGGTAACACGCTTGTCCATTAAACTTTCTCTGGGAAAGCAAACACAGAGCCACAACCACGTTAAAAGAAGCCGTGAAACAGAAACATCGACAACACTGCTTGAAGATTTATGTGTCACGTGTCTTTTTTGAGGTTAACCATGGTTTAGTATGTAAGTTACGAGCGAATTAGGTGTTAAGTTTGCGGTTTTTCGTATTAATTTGTATTCTCTTCCGGTTTTCGATTGATATCCAATAGAAAATTTAAGTGACATGATTGCTAAGAACCTCTACAATATACTAGTGAAAATTTTTGCGGCGCGTTTGCTGTAATAGCATTAATAAAGTGAAAAAACCAACAGCCTGGCCGGCCCAGGGCGGTTTGTTTACAGGTCTTATAATGGTGGTAGAATTTTATTTGTTTTAATTTAAAAGATGTGTTTTTTGTATTCTAGTTAACTCTTTGAGATAAACTTTATTGTTTTGTGGCTACAGTTAATTTACTAAATATTGAAGTGTTTATTTAGCTCGAAGGTATATGTGAATTAGTTTAAAAATATCACTAGTAGAGATAGTTCGTAAGTAGGTAGGATACCTCTAGATACCTAAGTACTTCTTTCAATTCTGTAAAGGGATTCGTTCGTTTTGAACGAACCGTTCGCGAACGACACACTTCTAGAGTCCTGTCATAAAACTAACCTAAAAATATTAAATTAATAAACAAAAGGTGGTCAATATCTTGGCGTCATAATTTGACAAGCAAAACGAACCCCAAATTATTTAGTTGAATTTCGTGCAGCTGACGTTAGGACACCGCCTGCGGTGGACCTCTTTTCTCGGAGACGCCCCCCCCCCAAATTGATCCACTTCTTTAAATCGAGGAGGCTATGGACATGGCATTTCATTTTTTATCCACTTCTTTAAATCGAGGAGGCTATGGACATGGCAGTCACCCCCGGTGAAACTTTAAATGGGCGATCTTGCAGCACGAGGTCATATTTATCTCAAGTTGCGGCCATCTGGTCATCAGAGCCAAATTGGCGCTGCTGTCGCTTGAAGATTCTCCAGCTGGCCGAGTAACCGGGTTCTGTCGCATATTTTTGACGTATTGAAGAGAAGGAGAGTTATATTCTGACCTACTATAACGCTTCCCAAACTGCGCCAGGTGCTAATTGAAACAAACCAACCATCCCGCCATGTCAAAACTGTCAGTTGTTCTTGTCCACGTTTTTTTCTCAGGAAGTTAAATTCATTTTTTATTATCATTTTAATATTTAATTTCTATTCTAGAAAACTTCGCCGATGTGTGTAATTTTTCAGTTATTATTCCAGCCTACTATGAAGGTAATTATTTTTTATTGTTTATCAAATTGATTTTTCACTTATACCTACCAATTTTTTATATAGGAAATGTAAGTTTACAATAAATAAATTAACATGAAATGTTTCACATAATAGGTGTTGGTTAACAAGCCAATCTTAACAAAATATCACTGGGCAGCCTGCAGATAACTGCTACACATTTGTGCCCGAGGTAATAACTAACAATCTATCAGTTACGAACAGTTAAGTTTAGTCTCTTGAAATGATAATTTTAATATTTTTGTTTTACTGACTAGATTAGAAGTATAACATAATGGCACAAAGATAATGGTTTGAGCTAACTCGATAAGTAGATATTTGGCCATTGGCCATATTTTACAGAGAAATTTAATGTCTACCCGATACTGTTTCTTTTGTTTCAGAGAATGCTGTAAGAATCATCTGTGTCACCTGATAGTTTATGGATGTTTTAGTAAGTGTCTCGTTGCATCCTAGTGCTTGTGTTTCATACAGTATTTGTGACATAGGGGAGGTCCGCCAACAGTGGCCATAGCAAGAAGAGTGGCCACCCGTCGTTACTATTTAAATAAAACCCTCATAACTACCGTCATCCGGAAATGATGTAAATTAGGACGCGTTCATAGATTATGTTAACTACTTGCCACTCTTGCCAGTCAGACAGAAATATTAGGGGTGACCGCATTGTAACTGTTTATTTCATTCAAAATTTATCTTAAGTGCTGCTTTTCTTGGTGAACATTATCGCTAATATCCACACACTCCATTATCCACTGGTGGAACGGCAAGGGTTCAACGATACCACCAGTTTTCCGTAAATTTGTCCCGATTTAACCTATATTAGATTATTTTTTACCTTCTGTTATTGTTAATAAATCAGCGTTTTAAATAAATATTTTTCCTGACTACTGTAACTTTTATTTTTGGCCACTGCACCTTACTGGTTTAGTACAGTGGTCATAAATCATTATTTGTTTCTTATGTCTTTTTTTCAAATTTGACAAGTAGTCTGTTTAAAATAAAGCAAGAATTTAAAACCCACTTCCAATGTAACAATTTTTAATTATATATGTGATGGAAAATTTGGTTGGTTTTGGCTATACCGACCAATATTATAAAAGGTGGCCACTGTTGGCGGACCTCCCCTATTATATGAATTGAGACAATTTCTGATGAGTGAGACCTGTGAGACGTAACCTAAGGACATTAGTTTATTCTAAACAGTTATTTTTTGTTATGGTTGTCAATGCAGTTTTTTTTTATAAATAAACGTAGAAAAAATTATTTACGATAAAGTGCTCCCACCTTTTTTTTTCAAATCTTGGTTAATATAAAAACGTGCATTATTTATTCCATAAAATAATAGCTATTTATACAATAAGTTGCGAAATGAGTGTCTTTTAGGCACGCGACGTGAAATTGTCCAACGAGGCAAAGCCGAGTTGGACAACACGTCAAAGTGACTAAGACATTGTTTCGTAACGAATTGTATACAATATTTTTTCTACTGAGGTTTTATAATAAAAAACTTAATTTTACTAACATTTTATTACCTATGTTTCATTGACACTTGCCAAAAAATATTAAATTATACCTAGTCTGTGGTTACGTTTTAATTGTAAATAATTACCTGCGTTACTTTTAAGCACGTTGCTCCTGGTAACGTGCTTAAAACTTTTTTAAGCACGCTGCGCTTAAAAGGAGGTTATTAAAAAACCATAATGACAATCGAAAAAAGGTTATTATAAAACGTCAATAGAAAAATACTTTTGTGCGTCTTTTTATTGATTTAATTTGTGATTTAATAATACTTATATTGAATCACAAATTAAATCAATAAAAACTCGTTCAAAAGTTAATAATAAAATTGAAAAAATCTAAAACCGCCGTTCAAATTTCCCGCCATTGTGCCTCTGATAGCCTTCAGGCACACTAACACCTCTCTCTCTCTCTCTCTCTTCTTTCCCTTTCTACTATGTTGCGATTTTTTAACAAGGAGTTAACATTTCTAACCCTATACATTTTCTTTGATGGCAGTCTTTTGGAAATTCGATCGAAAGCGACTAGATTTTCAATCTGGTTGCTCGGTAATCGCCTAGTGAACGTAAAGCGAACATCACTTTTAAATAGATATCTAATATATTTATTATTATACGGCACATTTAGCTTTATTCATTATACGGCACATTTAGCTTTATTCACACTGTAGATTAGAAATTTTCATTCATTCTTAGTTAAATAAAAAACTGGGGACCAAATTTAGTTTACAATACAGTTCAAAATATGCTTTCCTTTCATTAAAAGAGTGGGAACAGTTCTGTCGGTCTCCTTGTCAGCACTAAGTTTATAATTTTAATTAGCTTTACCATCCGCAAGACCGGTTTATTATTTTGATTAATGAATTGTTACCGAGGAAAAGTTATTTAACTAGCGGTATTTATTAAGCCTGAAAATTAACTGGGTAATAAATAATTCTAAAACTCTTAGGAAAATATCCAGTTGATGAATTCTGGATAATGGGCTAATTTGAATTAAAAAATTGTAACCACCGCAGATTTACTGTATAAAAGAATATTTCAAAAATACCACAATTAATGATACAAAAAACATCCCTTTCACGAGCTCTGTCGTATTGCGCATTTTTTAAATATGTCGTTTTATTGTTTTCCACGTTTTTTTATCGCTTGAAATTTAATAAAAGAGTAAATTTACTACATCGTCATTCCAGTCAATAGGCGTACTTAGGTAACATTTTTTAACTGCAAACACTTTATAACGCTTGTTGTCAGTGCCTAAAAGGTCATTTTATGACACTAAACTAATCCACTTTTACCACTAGTGTTAATAATAAATACAAATATATTTTTACTTGTATTATTAACATAAAAATTTATTTATTGTACAGTTTGAGCAATCAGAAATATGAATTTCTCTTGCAGTTCCACTGATAAGGGTTTGGTTGCCATTTTGTATGCTTGTGGAGGGAATGGAAACATAGTACTGAACAGAATATAGTCAAAACAAGGTCGATCCACTTTCTAAATCCAGTGTTTCCTTTTAAATTTTTGTGACTTTTCGGCTGTGTACGTCGCGCCGGACAATCAAGACGAAAAATATCAAATAGACTTCGGGAACTACTTAGTTTTGTGGACAAATACCAAAACACGGATATAACAAACACTATATTAGCATTTGCAAACCATTTATAGGAAACAGGGTATCAATTCTCAGTACCTAAAAATGAACACATTATTCACGGATACAATAAGAACAAAAAGTTTAATTTAATGAAAAAGCTTGGAATTACTAAAATAAAAAGAGACTCTCCTTACCTGTATTAACGTCGTCTTCAAGTTTGAACTTTATTTAATTTTTATTAATATAAACAATTAATGTGTCAATATACCTAAACATACATATTTATCCGCCTTTTTCATACAAACAAAAGGACAATTTTGACATGTCTTTCTTCTAAAATTTATTTTTAAAGCAGGATTTTGGAATATTATCTCTTTACACCAAATCCCCATAGATATTTACCTCCTTTAGATAAGCAAACAATAATCACGAAAGTGGCAATTTACATGCATGCATACAAAGCTACACACGATTAGATATGCGCACTGCAACATTATCATTTGACGAATGGGAAAATAGACAGGTCCGGGCTTTACAATTTAAGTTCTTGCTCAAGAAATTATAAAAGTTGACCTTCAATTTATTTTTACGTGTAAACAGCTAAAATTTGCCCCAAATTCTTGCCAAAAAATTTGAATTTCTTCTCAATTTTTGATCAAGTTGGGAAATAAGGTAGTGATTCCTGGCATTGTTAGTAGTTGCACAC
Organism: Polydrusus pterygomalis; assembly: GCA_963969555.1. Taxonomy (NCBI): domain Eukaryota; kingdom Metazoa; phylum Arthropoda; class Insecta; order Coleoptera; family Curculionidae; genus Polydrusus; species Polydrusus pterygomalis. Next base: position 62,601,431 of record OZ018378.1, read on the forward strand.
CTATCAGATTTTGAGGATTAAAATGTGTTTAAAAATGATTTGACGTTGGGTTTTTAGTTTAAAAAGGAAGAGAACAAGTCAATGAAACTATAAAACTTACAAAATCGAATATAAAAAACAAACAAAACCAGCAAAATAACCAATCATCGATGCTATTGAGTACCTAACCTTAAGTCAAATATTAGTTGGTGCATAACTTGTATTGATTTTTACAATTTGGCAAAAACTTGGGTACCTGCAAAACAGTTTCAAGGACAATTTCTTGTTCAAGAATTTGAAAATGTTTTTGCCCGAGATCGTGACCCGTGAAATACTTTCATCCTTGGATTAATATAAACATACCTAGGTATGTACTTTTTTCTCTTACCTATAAGTATAATATAAGTGACTTTTAAACCTTTTGAAACCCGATAAATATGCGCACCTAATTAAATTGCAGGGCTGCAAATAAAATATACCAAAACATGCATCGGGATAATTTGTCTTGGAATGTGTTTCTCTTTATTTTCATACCTTGTTTGTGTAGCCTAGGCCTAGTTAGATGTATTTAATTTAATAATAAAATAAAGTTATATATCAAGATACATCACTACTCCATACTTATTGAAAATACGAAATACCCGGTATTTTACCCCTATTCGGGCGTAACAAAATCATACAACGGCTGTAACTAGTAGTTACAAGTTTATATTCCAATTGGAGCACAAACACAATTCACTAAACTACAAAAAAACTAGAAATCCGTAAATATTAAACACCCACAATAAACAATAATGAATCCAAAGAGAAAACTTATAATAACACAACAACAAAAATGGCATTGAGCCGGTTCTGGAGTGTATTTTAAGCATGTCGCTAAAGAAGGACAGGCCGATAACAAAAGGTTTGTGCGCATGCCCGATGCTGCTGGGAGGAAAGGCAGCTGACCGACCAGCCGTGAGCTCGGACGTTTTTTTCACCAATAAAATGTAACTCTTTTGTTTGCGCAGGAGGTAAGCTGTACGTATCTAAAGGTAAATGGCTATGCAAATCCCTCGCACTACTGCTAATTCTTTGGTTAGTAGCTTGTTTTTAGCGATACCTAAAGTTGATAATTATTTAATTTTTTTGTTTGAATGTTATGTAAAAAAAAATTCTTAGGTTTTCTATCAGAAATTTTCTTCTGGTCTGATGATGCCCATATAAGGACGAAAAGAATGAGTCGCCGATTTTGTGATTCATAATTTGTTGATAATAGAATCAGGTAACTTTGGGAAATGGACTACTTCTTTGAATAAATAAATATGGATTTTCTATAACAACTAGGTGAAAATATTTAGTGGTAAGATAAACATATAGCTAACACATCAATAAATAACCTAAATAAAAAAGTATTACATATATTCATATCCATCTCTGATCAAATCGGTAAATGTCCGTTTATGGCAGCTGTTTTCTAAATTTAGTAAATTGTAATCAACAGTTGTCAAATGTGTGTGCCAAGGAAAATGACTGACAATGCATTAAAAACTTACGAAATTTCTTCTATATCAGTAACTTGACTTAAATTCTTTTATTTAACTATACCTAAATATTTATCTTTCTATTATATGCCCCAAACTACTGGTCTTTTAGGTTTCAATACAAGTTGTCTATAAACATAAAGGTCATTACCTAACGAGATTACGTTTAGTCTTTCGACATCTGGGAATTCGTTAGGGTCAAAATGAAGTTACTGAAACACTGCACGTCCCGTTTAGAACACATGTTTTGAGTTAGAAGTGGATTTTTCTGGATTTAAGTCACTTAAACGGTTTTTGTTTGCCGATCTAATAAATTATTTATTAATAAACCCACTGAAATTTTCTCTTAAACTTTGTTGGCTTGGAACTTGGAAGAGTTTTTTGTTTTTGTATCGTTTCGTCAGAATCATCCCCAAACACGTTTCGCCGTAGCATGGCTCATTAGTGAGGCTAAAGGATCTGACGAAAGAAAGAAAATGGTCTGTTCAACTTGTACCTACTGTGGCGAAAAACAAAGAGAGGATGTAGCGAGTAGCGACATCTAGTGTCGTTGTTGGACACTTCTGAAACATACAAGCACTTCTAAACAACTTATATAAAGAAGTTTATGTTAAAAAGGAAATCACCTGTAAGGACGTAGACACAGTCACAATTACAGGGGTCCTGGTTGTTGGTTTTTGTGTATATTGAGAGGATGAGAAGTTTCAATCGATATTTAGATATATATTTTTTTTAAATTAGTTTATACATCTTAAAAAATATTTAATTGTTTCCTATCAAGAATTCTTAATACAATATAACGAGAAATTATGCTTTTTAGCATGCTTAACAGCAGTCGATAATTATGTTATTTTTTTTTCCATTACCTAAACAGCAAAGGCATATGTGTCTTGGTAGCCTTTAAAATATGCAGTTATTCGCATTTTTCTTTACCAAATATGCATATTGGCATGCAATATTTCTTAATTTATTATAGTAAAATGAGATAAAGAAACACATTGGGTTCTAAAAAATATGTTTATTTTAAAAAAAAATTTTCAACTAAAAAGGATTGTCTTCTATTAGTAAAAATATGTTTATAAAGAGGAGCTTCTTTCAACATCTGCTGACTTAATCGGACAATACTGTAACTTAGATAGCAAAATATAAGACCAAGATACAACTTCTTTGGATGATTTACCCTCATAAGTGCTTTTTACTGCAGTTAAGTATTTAAATCCTTCATTCTTTTTTACTCCCACTTTACCGGGAATGTTACATTTAGCGGAAAAAGTTTCAACCAAACTAAACTTAAATTTCTATACTTCAACGAGGATATTATGTCCGGTATAAAACTAAAATTAACCCCAATAAAAACAAGATCTTTAGCTACACTTGCACTTTTTAACAACTCTTTACTTTGCACAACACACTTCGAATCGTCATCTAAATCCAAAATTAGTTCTTTAATGGCTTCGAAATGCTCTGCGTGGAATATTGCGGCCTTAATCCATGTTCCCCACCAGGTAATTACAGGTTCTGGAACTCCTGATAATCTTTCCTTATACAACTGCACTTTTAGAGGTGCTTTTAGAAACACTTTTTTTATATTTGAAATTAATTTATTTTAATTTAAATACAGTTTGTTAAACAGGTAATAATAACGAATTATTCAGTGACAATAAACAACCCCTAACAATATACAGTAGACTCCCGATTATGCGAAATGATGTGGACCGGACCGGTTTCGGATAATCGAAATTTCGGATAATGCTGAGATTGAGGAAAATCATTAACTATAGGAAAAGCAACTAATCTATGTACTTTTATAGATGTACATACATACATAATAAATTCTAATACTTATGTATTTACATTAGTATGTATTCATATTTATAAATTCAAGAAATAGGTAATTGGTACTTGTTTTAATTTTAAAGACTGTCGATTTTTGGCCGCAACAACAAAACCAACAAAACATTTCTTAGAAATATCGGATAATGCGGAGGAATAGCAAGAATCATTTCGGATAATCCGGTTCATGGTTCATTTCGGATAATGCGGAGTTCCCATAATCGGAAGTCTACTGTACCTGCAAACCTCGGAAACCCCTAAAATACCTTGTGTATAACCAAAATGTAATAGTATATTACGTAATAAATGTTGTAAAAAGCATTTTACGCACGAATGGAAAAGTTACGACGTAGCGTAGCGGCGTAGCGGCGAGTGCGTAATTCTATGAGTGCGTAATTGCATTACAACACGTATAATGTACCATACTTTACCTACGACCTACTTATTCACACAACATCATTTAGTTTTAGTTTTCCATCTGAACTGGTAACAATATCAATAATTTAAGAACGTGATAACATCAACGAGAAGGTATACAGGGTCCTGCACCTCACCTCCCGTCTTCTATAGCTCACTTATTAATTAAGTTAGACTTTTCATATTTTGCAGACCTTATCCGTATCTTGGGGCGCATTTCAGGAAAATATTTTTTTCATACAGGGTGTTCCAAAAAAGTGTGACGTCATAAAGGTGTATTTTTTAAATTACATGATATATATTTTCTTACATTTTTGGGTGCCTCCTATAGTTACCTACATACCCCTAAAATTTTATTAAAATTGATTCACTATTATAGACGAAAAAAAATAAAAACTAAAAAATATCAGTTTTGCGCCACTGGTATTAAAAATAAATAAAAAATAAAAATAATGCCTCGTTAATAAATTTATACAAGGGTACTTATTAAATAAGGTATAACAATTTCCTTAACCAAGTTTGGTTAACACGAATTGTACAGGGTGTCCAAAGTTTAGTGTCAAACTTTGCAAACTTTAAAGCAATTTATTTTTCTTATTTCAAATGGGAACCCCTTTATATTTTTATGTCATTCGATGAAGAATTAAAAATCAAACCTTTTTCCTAATTACAACCCTATCGCAATTTCTAACGCATCAAGAGTTATTTGCAGAAAACTAATTTTATCAACTATTCCAACAGTCATTATTATGAATAAATATCGAAGGTGGCTTTGAAAAACAATTTATTGGTATTAAAGTTTATTAAAGTGACCAGAGACCATTTTGACTTTAGTAATCTAAAAGTTTTAAATACTGTGAAATTGTTACTAAATATTAACTGGAAATAATAACCGTGAATATGATTATCCTTGAAAATTCGTTGAACTGTTCTTTCGATTAAATCTACGGCATCAGCGACTGCTTGTTGAGTAACTAAAGGATTTTCTATAACATATAATAGCACAGCCAATTGATTTTGTTCAGTTCGGACCGGTTTATTTCTCACTGGTTTTGGGTAGTTTACATTTCCCGTTTGTACAAACCTCTCTAATATGTTTTGCAGGCTCCTTTTGTCTGGATGTCGTCGTTCCGGATAACACTGTGCGTAAACTCGGCTTGCCAAAAAAGAGTTCTTTTCGCATGCTCCTAATATAATAATACGAGCTCTTCTTGGTTGTAGTCCATCACGAAAAACAATATAAAGTAATTATAACAGCTTATAAATATTTACTAACAATTCCACAGTATTTAAAACTTTTAGATTACTAAAGTCAAAATGGTCTCTGGTCACTTTAATAAACTTTAATACCAATAAATTGTTTTTCAAAGCCACCTTCGATATTTATTCATAATAATGACTGTTGGAATAGTTGATAAAATTAGTTTTCTGCAAATAACTCTTGATGCGTTAGGAATTGCGATAGGGTTGCCATTAGGAAAAAAGTTTAATTTTTAATTCTGCATCGAATGACATAAAAATATACAGGGGTTCCCTGTACAATTCGTGTTAACCAAACCTAATTAACTAAATTGTTATACCTTATTTAATAAGTACCTTTGTATAAATTTATTAACGAGGCATTATTTTTATTTTTTATTTATTTTTAATACCAGTGGCGCAAAACTGATATTTTTTAGTTTTTATTTTTTTTTCGTCTATAATACTGAATCAATTTTAATAAAATTTTAGGGGTTTGTAGGTAACTATAGGAGGCACCCAAAAATGTAAGAAAATATATGGCATGTAACTTAAAAAAATATACCTTTATGACGTCACACTTTTTTGGAACACCCTGTATGAAAAAAAAATATTTTCCTGAAATGCGCCCCAAGATACAGATAAGGTCTGCAAAATATGAAAAGTCTAACTTAATTAATAAGTGAGCTATAGAAGACGGGAGATGAGGTCAGGACCCTGTATATTGTAATAATTCTACAGTATGATTATTTAAATTTACAAATGTTATTTTTTATTATTTTTTATGTAATCAAACTAATTTCACTTTATAGTATTACTCACATACAAATTTGATTTAAGATTATGTCAGTTTTTGAATAAGTTTGTTTGTATTGACCGTTGCTACGCGGTTGCTAGGAAAACTGTACGATTTTTTTACCAAGCTGGGCGATTTTTTTACCGTGCGTAATAGGAATGTTACATTGATCGGAGACGGTGTGTTTTTAAGTATTTACAGTAGTGGTCGTAGGTAAATATAATTATTATTATCTTCAGATTGGAAAATCCCTGAAATAATTACCGAACTGAATATTAAACCTTTAGCGTTTTAAATTTTTCGATAAAGCCGAAAACATAAAAATATGCTCTTAAAATAATAATTTATAAAAAATATGCATTTTATTATAAAGTTGACAAAATATGCAAAAAGTGCATATACAGTTTAACCAGTAAAGTCCGCATCATATGGGATTTTTTTTTAATAACTTTATTCGAAATTTGACTTTGGCATCAAGTTCTGCTTCGATCGAGATGAAAATTAAGCAAAAAAAATAGTACTCACGTGATTCGCATTATCTGTTAAATTTTAATTAAAAAATAAAAATTATTTTATGCAGTTGAAATTTTGCATGTTGGCTAGAAACTGCATTTAAAAAAACTTTTTCCAATAACTTTTTTCGATACTTTCAGAAATAACCCCACTTTTGAATTATTTTCTGGAAAAAATTAAAATTTGACAGATAATGTCAATCACGTGACTACTATTTTTTGCTTAATTTTTATCTCGGTCGAAGCAGAACTTGATGCCAAAGTCAAATTTCGAATAAAGCTATTAATAAAAAAAAATATATGATGCGGACTTTAGTGGTCACAGTGTATATGCATTTTGCATATATTCCGCCCTTTAGTCATCATCCTAATCGGCGGCAGTCGATTGGTTCGATCTGTTTTGATGTAGATCACAGGTATCGCATGTTTTTATTAGATAGCGTATTTGATTTAATTATTTTCTCAATAAATGATTTGGGAATATAAAAACCAAAAACATAGAACATTTTATTTTTGTTGTATAATTGGAGTAGGCTAAAAATTTTAATTCAGTGTTAACGGTGAAGGTACTGTAAATTTCTATTACTATAAGAAGTATTAGTAATAATGATGTAGAAATGATTAAGATCAGCATTATTTATTAAAATTTAAATACAGTTCACTATTGCACGTAAATTCCGCAGCAGAGTCTGTGTACTGTTTCTAGTTAAGAAGAATGTGTTTTCATTTTCTTTTTTTAATAACTTATACTGAATGCCGGCCAAAATCTTTAGAATACTTTCATACTCTTGTAATAAAAGTATGTAGTAAAGTATAACTAAAAACATCACGTCGAGGTTTCTGGTTATATTTTAAACAAGGGTTTTATGTTTTATTCAAAAAATCTTAAATTTGCAAGTACAAACATTTAAGCGTTTCGTGTAAAACTTTGCAGGAAATAAAAATAACTAGATATTTTACAACCTAAAAAAATCTGCATTAACTTTGTCGTCTTCAATAAAACTTTCTCTGAGGTTATTTTTGCGTTAAGAAATCTTAGAATTTGTAGCATTTAACTTACAATATTTTAATATTTTTACTTTGTATCGGGTGGTAAAATAAGCGAGGACGTCGGCTTTATCTCGGAAACAATTAATCGGACAACTTTCGGAAAGATTTTTTTATGAGTAAAGTGGTCAAGAAAAATTGCTGGAAATTACTTTTAAGTTCCTCATTTCGCCGCAAGGGGGCACAATTAAAAATTGTTTTTTTAAATTCTAAATTTCTCCGAAAATTCTCATATTAAGGTATAACTCTAATTACATCACTGGAAAGCTTAGACAATTCTGCATCATTTTGTTTTAAGGCTCATTGGCGTACCGACCTTGATAAGAGTGGGAGAAACTATTGAAAGTGTAAACATTAAAATCGCTGTAACTTCTAAACGACTTATCCGATTTTACTAAATTTAAGCTTGTTTGGAAGGGGAAAATAAGCATCTTCAATTGCCGTATCCAACAGTACACGATAGTGTTTAATAAAATTGCTAGAGGGCGCAGTTTGTAATAATAAGAGTTTTTTCGATTTTATCCCGAAAATTCAAATCATACAGTATAACTATGACATTATAATCGAAAAGTAGATGAAATTTACAAGAAAAGATGTGAAGACCGCAGTTCGATATCTTTGTTCGTTTCAGAGTTATTGCCAAAACAATAATTTTTAATACAAATTGCGCCCTCTCGCAATTTTATTAGAAACTATTGTGTACCATTAGATACGACAATTGAAGGTACTTCCAAACAAGCTTAAATTTAGTAAAATCGGATGTCGTTTAGAAGATACAGCGATTTTAATGTTTACACATTCAATAGCTTCTCCCACTCTTATCAAGTGAAAGTGTAAACATTAAAATCGCTGTAACTTCTAAACGAGTTTGCCGATTTTACTAGCATCTTCAATTGCCGTATCCAACAGTACACGATAGTGTTTAATAAAATTGCTAGAGGGCGCAATTTGTAATAATAACAGTTTTTTCGATTTTATCCCGAAAATTCAAACCATACGGTATAACTATGATATCATAATCGAAAATTAGATAAAATTTGCAATAAAAGATGTGAAGACGGCAGTTCGATATCTTTGTTCGTTTCAGAGTTATTGCCAAAACAATAATTTTTAATACAAATTGCGCCCTCTAGCAATTTTATTAGAAAATATCTTGTACTATTGGATACGACACACGTACTTATCTTTTTCTTCCAAACAAGCTTAAATTTAGTAAAATCGGTTAACTCGTTTAGAAGTTACAGCGATTTTAATGTTTACACTTTCACTTGATAAGAGTGGGAGAAGCAATAGAAAGTGTAAACATTAAAATCGCTGTAACTTCTAAACGACTTATCCGATTTTACTAAATTTCAGCTTGTTTGAAAGTACCTTCAATTGTCGTATCTGATGGTACACGATAGTTTCTAATAAAATTGCTAGAGGGCGCAATTTGTATTAAAAATTATTGTTTTGGCAATAACTCTGAAACGAACAAAGATATCGAACTGCGGTCTTCACATCTTTTCTTGTAAATTTCATCTACTTTTCGATTATAATGTCATAGTTATACCGTATGATTTGAATTTTCGGGATAAAATCGAAAAAACTCTTATTATTACAAATTGCGCCCTCTAGCAATTTTATTAAACACTATCGTGTACTGTTGGATACGGCAATTGAAGATGCTTATTTTCCCCTTCCAAACAAGCTTTAATTTAGTAAAATCGGATAAGTTGTTTAGAAGTTGAAGCGATTTTAATGTTTACACTTTCAATAGCTTCTCCCACTCTTATCAATGTCGGTACGCCAATGAGCCTTAAACCAAAATGATGCAGAATTGTCTAATCTTTCCAATGATGTAATCAGAGTTATACCTTAATATGGGAATTTTCGGAGAAATTTAGGATTTAAGAAAACAATTTTTAATTGTGCCCCCTTGCGGCAAAATGAGGAACCTAAATGTAATTTCCAGCAATTTCTCTTGACCACTTTACTCATAAAAAAATCTTTCCGAAAGTTGTACGATTAATGGTTTCTGAGGTAAAGCCCACGTCCTCGCTTATTTGACCACCTGGTACCAAATATGATTTATGTCACATTACGGCCTATTTGAACAATGTACTGAAAAATCCGGAAAATGACAATAAAATTTAAATAGTTATTCCAATAATTTATATAAAGGTAAGCCGAGCATAATATATAGGTATTATTAAAATCAGAAATAAAAATGCATTTTCTAAATAATTAATAATAATAAATTGAGTCAGCCGATACATAATATAAGTTAAAATCCATTATAACAATGTTGAATTACAAATCGTGTTTTATTCTACACTGTACTAAACAATACAGGGTGATTCACGTTGAGTGGCCTATTGGAAGATTTCGGAAACCAGTAAAGTTATATTTCTAAAAAATTGGTGGCAGGCCTAATTGGCTTTGAACATTTAAAATATTGGTATTTCAAGTATATGTATACAGGGTTCCCCATTTAAAACGAAACAGGCTAAATATCTGGTTCCACGTTAATTAAAAAAAAAAACGCTCGGACCCGTCGATTTTTTTTCGAGGGGGACATCTTTTGCGTATATTGTCAATCTTGTTACTTCAAGCCCCTAGGAGGGTGGGGGGAGGGGGGGGGTAAGATATATATCTTAAATGGATACCCCTATTTTATATAATTTTTTTGGATTCTGCATAAAATTCTGAACATATTTTAATAAAAGCATTATTAGTGTATACTAAACAGTTTCCGAGATATTGACTCTTGAAAAATGAGATTTTTGAACTTTGACAGCGTCTAGCTTTCTAACTGTACGTCTTAGAGTAAAACGGCTTACATGTCCCTATCTTCGATTTTTATTATCTTTCAAATGGTATAAACTTCCGGTTAAACCGGAAGTACTATATTTCCTACAACCGGTTTAACCGGAAGTTGACCCAATTGGAAAGATAATAAAAATCGAAGATAGGGACATGTAAGCCGTTTTACTCTAAAGACGTTCAGTTAGAAAGCTAGACGCTGTCAAAATTCAAAAATCTAATTTTTTAAGAGTCAATATCTCGGAAACTGTTTAGTATAGACTAATAATGCTGTTATTAAAAAATGTTTAGAATTTTATGCAGAATCCAAAAAAATTATACAAAATAGGGGTATCCATTTAAGATTTAGATCTTACCCCCCTCCCTCCTAGGGCCTTGAAGTAACAAGATTGACAATATACGCAAAAGATGTCCCCCTCGAAATAAAAATCGACCGGTCCGAGCGTTTTTTTTTTTAAATTAACGTGGAACCAGATATTTAGCCTGTTTTGTTTTAAATGGGGAACCCGGTATGTATATTGTAGCTTTTTTTGGCGGCGGTGTTGAGCTCGATCTCTTTTTTACTCGTGAAAAGTATTTTTGTATTAATTTCTTTACATTAAATGCGGCCCTGCAACTTCCGGCTTGCCATTACTGTATGCATGTTTGCCTCTTGAGATGTGTAAACAATATGTGTTTCTTAAAATATTATAAGTTTTTAAAACATTTAAATTATAAGCCGCAAAATGAAATTAAAGTTCAAAAAGGTATTCCCTTGTCCAAAAAAACTACTTTACATACATGATAACTATTATATATATTTTAAAATAGCTATTTCATTCTCAAAAGGGCATAGAACTTTATTGGCAAATTAATTAAAAATATTTTTTAAATTCATAGTTTTTTCTGAAAATTGGAATAACTTTATTGTAATTTTCTGGCTATTTTAATAAATTTTCCCCATTATCATAGTGTACAATAAACATGTTTAATGTACAAATAACAACCCATATCAAATACTACCTCCTTTATTATCAAAATATAAAATAAAAGAGCAATAAAAAATTTAAATTATTATATTTTTCCTGCAATTTTATTTTAGGTATTATATTTTTAAAATAATTTAAAAACTTATAATTTAAAACATTTAAACCGCTAAGAATAGGTAAATCATTTATAAATCGATTAACTAACAAATATTTATCCCCTTATTCACTAAAAATGTTAAATATCGTCCATCAAAATATACTTTTACAATATATTGCATATCAGTAGTAGGTACATCAATTTAATAAAATATGTTTAAGTATTACGTGTAAAGTTCGTATTCAAAACTTCGTTACTTTCATTTTAACCCTGACGCAAAAGTTCTTCCACAAAAGGTCGTCTACCACGCCTGTATCGTATATATTCATATTATTCTAAGAATATATTTTTTACACGAAATACAGTTCGATTTATAAAAAAGTGAGACCTTTTTATACCTGTGAAAGTTTTTTATATCCATAATTGGCGTTAAATTGCCCCAATTTGATTGCCGAAAACCAGCTGAATTTATTATGTAACAAGAACTATTTACCAATTCAGATTGGTTCGTCTTTTTTGCATTTGAAATAAATTTGTCAAGGGTGAAATTGAGTAGGAAGTGTAGTTTGAATTGTCCTCTAAATTTATTATGTGATCAACATAGAATTGAATTGTATGGAAATGGGGACATTGCATTAAATATTATTCTTAGTAAGCACCGTATATTCAATAAAAATCTTACAGAAAATTATTTATTAAATAAACAGATCTAAAATGACGATAATTGTTCATTTTTATTTTATAATTAACTATTTTTCACATATTATAAAACGTTTTTTAAATTGGTTTCAATCTACGCAGGAACTATATTTTTCTACTACTGTATAAATAAATTAACTTTCGGGCCCTAGCAACACGAAAAAAAACGAAAGTAAATGTTACAGTTATCTAAATATTATCCGTTGCTAGCTACGAAAGTAATACTTTCGGTGCCAGGACAAAAAAATCGAACTGACTGACAGTACTCAAATAACTAGTTGTCAACAATACTCAAATAACTAGTTGTCATGGATTATTTTATAGGCGGAAAAAAAACTTATTTTATCATTTTAATTTGAATAAAATCAAAGTTTATTACTTAATAATATATTGATCAGAGAACAGTAGTAGAAAAAATTTAATACATTACACGATGCGAAAGCCTTTTTTTTGGTGGTTGGAGGTATTAAATCACCTCGACTTTGCCTCGGCAATTCAAAAACCTCCTCACCCCAAAAAATTAACTTTCGCATCTAGTTATGTAAATAACTATTCTTTCCGGGTCGATACTTTGCTAGTAGAATCTTTAAGATAAAAAAAAATCCGAAATATTAATTAAGTTTATAAAGTAAATCCATGTCTTTCCACTAACCCTTGACTTTCCAGTTTTCCAGTATGCTGAAGTCTTGATTTTCGGTCTTCTGACTATTCAATTTTTACACCTCTTGTACATCATTAAAAGCTCCATTACGGCTCAATCCCACTATTATTTTCTCTATTGCTAACAACATCAGCATTTTACCTTTCACTTTGTTTTCCTGATGATGAGTGTTTATACACTCGAAACATGTCGAATTAAATTATTATGAATTATTCTAGGTTCGCCTAGTTCTAATAAATAAATTGTGGAGAAAGACTTTGTGCTTTTATTTTTTCTAAATAATAATAATGATAAAAAGTCAAAAAAATATAATTCTCTAAAAGTGAAAATACAAAAAAATAATTCCACTTTTAACCAACTATTTGGTAGAAAATGGATAATAATAAATAAATAAAATGGAGATCTAGGAGGAAATTAAAGAGAATAAAATTGGCCGTAACTTTATTAAATGCAAAATCGCGCAGTTTGGATAATTGAATTGTATTTTCACGTTGTCGTCTTTAAGGACATAAAATATTTTAAAAAATACCAAAACTACGTAATTTTTCTTAAGCTCGTAGAAAAAAATAGCGTACCTGACTCGGGCAAAAAGTAACATTTTTCGCACTTGTTCAAACTTGACAAATTAGCATGAGCACAATGGATCCTGACCGAAGTGAATCCGGCACTTGGATGGACCCTCGAAACAAATGTCTATTTAAAGATGAACATCCCAATCCGCTAACAAAGTATAATTGTAATCCACGACACTTTTACGACACCATTACGGGCACATCATCACGGCGACATCCCATCGCTACGACACTTCATCACGGCGACATTCTTTCACTACGACACTTCATCACATCCCATTTCATGGCTACGCCAATTCACCACACACAATGAAATTTAAAAAAAAATGCTCTGGGTAACACCAAACAAACCGGTTGCCAATACACCTTTTAGAACCAATTGGATAGTATGTCAAGTCCCTATTAATGTATAAACTGTGAAAACATTTGACAATGTTGCTTCTTTAATACGATGTGGTGGATTGGCGTAATGATGAAATGGGATGTGATGAAGTGTCGTTGTGAGTGATAAGATGTCGCCGTGATGAAGTGTCGTTGTGATACGATGGCGCCGTGATGAAGTGTCCGTGATGAGATGTCGTGTGATGAACTGTCGAGTGATGGAGTGTCGGGGAACGGTAATATTGGCACGTTCTAAATGGTCCACAAACAATTACTGCCTCCTAGTTTATTTATTTATATGCATTCCTCAAATTATTGCTAGCCTTTAAGAACGGCGACCAAATTCAATACTTGGATCAGAATACTTTAACCATTATAATGCACATACCTATCAAATAGTTGTCACATTTTTTAAACATTCAGACCTCACTGTTTTAGATCATTTTCCGTATAGTTTAAATCTTACATCATGTGATTTCAGTTTGTATCCATAAATTACATAAAGATCAGTTACAAGAAAAAAAGTTATCTGATGTTGACGAGCTATTATCTGCGTGGGGCGAAGGGTGGGTCTTTTAAAGGAAAAAATGAAAAGCATGTTTAATGACTGTGTGATGCAAAACAATAAAACTCGTTTAGAAAAAATATATTCCCAATATATCTACATTATTGTTTGTTATTTTTTCGGAACATCGAGTACTGATCCAAGTCTAGATTCTGTACCCCAGGAGAAAACTATATTAAGTCACAATATTACATTTCCTAGTAATTAACATTTGACATTTTATTAATGCTATTCTATTCTATAAACGCAACACCGTTTATTTTATCTCTTGGAATATTTTTGTATAAATATACTATAATGCTTTATAAAACATAGATAGTAGAATTCTTCAAAAAGTCAAAACATATTTAAAAAAATGCTACATAGAAGTAAGTATTTGGAGTTTCGGTATAGAACGATATGCAAATTTTGAACTTGAAGTAAAAGGATCATAATTTTAGAAGAAAACAACAAGAGACAGAGAAGCAAAGTCGTTGATATATTTCGATCGGTGATCGGTTAGGTTTTCAAAAAAATCGAAAAAAAAATTAGAACCATTTCAACTGCTTTTGTAAATGTTCCATTTCGGTATAAATTAATTTTGTGAAAGGTAGTGGAATGAAAATCCATTTTATAGTAAAGCACACCATTATCTTCTGATCTAACCTGAATATGAACCATAATAATATCTTGAATGCTAATGTCATTATTTTCGCTATTATTTTTGCGCTGAATAAATGGTAAAGCTGTGCCGTTGTACAAACTTTAAAAAAATTTAAAATCATTTGATTCTATATTGCTGACTGTAAAACGCCTTGAGCTGCTAGCTATTCGGGTAAATTGTTGCCAGTCCCATGGTCTTATGATTTAAAAGCTGATAGTTTTTCTTTTCTCTTTCAATAGCCAAATGCGAGGAATCTAGTTCCAGATGTGTATGACCTCTTAAAAGGAATTTGTAGTTACTAATTTTAAGTGAGGGTACATGCATCATAATTTAAAGAGGCTTCGTCATCCAGTATATAATTTTGAGCCTGCTAAATTATTTTCAACGTTCGATACCGCACACAGGTACTGTACTAAGTCTTTTGAATCTCGAATAAAACTGTATTAAGACGTAATAGTAGAAGGAGAAGAGGGGCTCTGCGCCAGATTTCACCATGCCTTCTGCGCATGCGCAACACCGTGCAGCTTCAAAGCCGTTCATTAGTTGTTCAAAGCTGTTTAAATCTGTTCATTAGCTATTAAAAGCCGTTTATTAGTGGTTCAAAGCTGTTCATAGCTGTCCATTACCTGTTTATAGCTGTTCAAAGCTCTTTATTAGCTGCTCTTTAGCTAATAAGAACGGCTATAAACGACTAATGAACAGCTATTAAACAGCTATAAATAGCTAATGAACAGCTTTAAACAGTTATGAACAGCTAAAGAATAGCTTTGAACAGCTAATGATCAGTTTTGTCCAGCTAATGAGCGGCTTTGAACGACTAATGAACGGCTTTGAACCTGCGCGCTGTTGGCGCATGCGCAGAAACCGTGGTGGAATCTGGCGCAGAACTCCTCTTCTCCTTCTACTAGTAATATAATATGGTTTAGCATCAGAGCGACATGTAAGTCAATACTTTTTTAAAACGACTAAAATTTGATTGGATTTAGTTGGGATATTGAATGAAAAAGACCGGAAAAAAAGGATTAATTACAAACGCATTTTTAAAAATCTGGAGTTAATACTGTATTTTCCCGAGGTGCAGCATTAGAAAATAAAATATATGTGCCTGCACCAAATATACCTTTATAACTTATTATTTCTTCAATAGGAAATGTTCAATTCATTTTAAATGTGTACTGTATACTCGTCCATGTTTAGTCCAGCTGCATCTTGGGAATAAACTTTTCTTTTATCTTATAAAGTAAGTCAGAACTTAAAAAAGCATAACAATATTATTTCTGTAAATTATAATAATAAAAAACTGTTTTAAAATCTTGTTTGAAAAATATTTCTTACCCCTATTAAAAGTGACGCTCTTTCTTATATAACCCCAAAGATTTAGGGCAAGGCCTTTCTGACCTGAAATTTGTCTATAAACTTACTATATTACCGAAATATATTACCGAAATTTGATACTTATTTTGAGCCAGTGCGGAAGTAATGGCTTAAGATGCGACACAATATTTGGCAATGAAAATCTGTTCCAAAGTATTAAAAAAGCTAAAACATAATATTTTGCGTGGTGGAGTGGAATTTATTTTCAAAAACAATTTTTTTCCGGCATCCTTTATTCAATATTAGTTTGGCATATTTTTTAAACGTTATACCAACTTAGAAAGGATTGCGTACTATAAACAGGAATATATTTGTGACATGTATAATCCTATTGTACAAGTCAAAAAAAAATATAATTGCTTCGCAATTCCAAAGAAAAAAATAAAACAACCTTTTCTGATTTCAAATTAAATAAGAGCTTGTCATGGTTGTTCCTAGTCCCATCTGTTATAAAATCGGGTTACGTATAAGCTTTACATATCATATGGTCGCTTGGTTGCAGCAGTTCCTTATTGGAAATTTTAATGTAGTCCTAGAAGGTAATAGCAGAATCAAAATATACTTTAACTACCCCAAGTCATAAATACTTTATTCATAGGCCCAGTGGCTACCAGTGCGTGAGGACTCTGGGCCTGTCAAATTAAAAAATAATAAATACCAATCTCTCATCTCCCAATAACCTAGCATTACGAAATATTAAAAAAATAAAATAAACACAAACTGGCATATTCTCCTCGTTTGCGACGATAAATTTAATTCAACTAGCGAACTGCAATCTGCATGCAGTGTGACCAGTAAAATCCGCATCATATGGGATTTCTTTTTATTAATAGATTTAATCGAAATTTGACATATCCCGTCAAATAGGGTCAGAAAAAAAAATGAAGGAAGGATTCAAAGTTTTTTAAATTATAAAACACAACGGTATAGAATCTATTGGGGTGCAGTTTATTTCTAATTTGACTATTTCTGTTCTATGATTTACGAGATCCCCGTAGAGAACATTTTAATCCGGGACACCCTGTATACAGTAAACGCTAGAAAGTGTGCAGCATATGAGGAAAATAGTTATTTTTAAATATAATAAACTTATTTTATTTTACAGTGTAACCAGTAAAGTCCGCATCATATGGGATTTTTTCATTTTTTTTCAGCTTTATTCAAAATTCGACTCTGGCATCAAGTTCTGCTTCGATCGAGATGAAAATTAAGCAAAAAAATAACGTGATTCGCATTATCTGTCAAATTTTATTTTTTTTCAAAAAATAATTCAAAAGTGGGGTTATTTCTAAAAATATCGAAGAAAGTTACAAGAAAAAGTTTTTTTGATTTTTTACCCACCACTAAAATTTATTTTTCACTTAATGAACACTTTACTGTTGACACTGTGTTCTTTTTTGTCTTAATATTAAGGTGTATTAGTTTCAGACACAAACAACGTTTTCAAAAATACTTATTTCATGTCAAGTTATATACAGGGTCAAAAACAAATAAACTTTGCATCACATGCGACCAAATTTTAATAGCCCAATTTTGATTTTGTAGAAAAACACACATTTAATATGGCGCTACTTTAAAGAACATGAATCTGAAATAAAGCATTGTCAAAACTAAGAAGTTTTATGTAGGTCGAGTTGAGTCTTATTTTGCAAAAGTGGTGCAATTTACAAAATATGGGTAAAAAATCAAAATTATCTTATTCAGCTAAAATTTTACATGTGGGCTAGAAAATGCATTTAAAAAAACTTTTTTCAATAACTTTTTTCGATACTTTCAGAAATAACCCCACTTTGTTATTTTATTATTTGGAAATTTTTTGGAAAAAATTAAAATTTGACAGATAATGCAAATCACGTGACTACTATTTTCTTTGCTTACTTTCCATCTCAATCGAAGCAGAACTTGATGCCAAAGTTAAGTTTCGATTAAAGTTATTAATAAAAAAAAATCCGATATGATGCGGACTTTACTGGTCACACTGTATAAGAAACACGTAAAAACGCTAGAATGGGCCTAAAATCTGTACCGGCGGTCATCATGTCAATCACCGAACAACACGTAGAAGCTCGAGTAGGGACCGCGTGATAAACTGTGGCGACTGGCGCTCTGATTAGTCCGCCGCACTGATATTTCCATTGTCGTTGCATCAATGCTGTGTAGTGTGCCAGTTCCGGGGCGTGCGTGTGTAAATAGGGTTAAAATTATTTAAAAATAAATTAAAAACCGATTTTGTAGCATGTTCGTAATGTGTTGCTGAAAGACCTGGCAGCCAGAATAAACTAGGTTGAACTTCTGTGGGTTTGTTCTGGTTAAAAGACAATGAAAAAGCAGATAAGCTGGCAAGAACCGGATCTGCTTAAAATTTCAGGAGCCCAAAACCCGCCCTTTGAATATCAAAAAAAAAGTAACCAAAACAACATTAGACAGAGGGGCGCAAAAACTACATCTATCTCGATGGAACGGTACACCTGGTCAACCACACGCACGGGCCGGTATTGATAAAACCTCAGAGAAACTATCGACTGGAATGTTACTCTTGATCCGTACTCAGTTATAACAATTGACTGGCTTATTAACTGGCCATTGTCACTTAAGAAAATATCTTCAACGAATGGGAGTCTCAAATGGACCATTGAATGTAGACTTTGCGGTGAATAGGATGAAACCGCCTCTCACATTATATACAAGTGCGAAGCACTAACCCGATAAAGATTCAGAATCTTCGGAAATATTTAGCGCGGCGACAACCTCCCGCATGATAAACTTGGAAGAAAACTGTTTTACCTTGTAGGAGGAAAAACCCTTTCTAACAGGACCGGCGTGCACAGTAGGCCGGAAGGCGGCAGTGTAAGTAGCTTGTGGCCAAATACCCGACCCTCCTCCTTTAACCAACCAACCAATGTGTTTCTAAAATTTTTAAATAACATTTACAACCAACATAATTTTTGACTTGCTAACCAGGAGCCTTGATAGCGACTAAATACTGCCAGCCAATGTCACTTATGTCACCCTCAACGTTGCTGGTTAATTAATTATTATTAAAAACCTTTGTGCAACCCATCATAACGCTTTTATGCATGTAAAAAAAGAGAAAATTAAAAACAATAATTATTAATGTGAATACAACACAACAAATGCTTGTACTACATAACCTAATCCTAATTTAATTTGAAGAAACAGTACATGCTTAAAGTAGAGTTGAAAGTATGGGAAAGAAAGAAAAAACCAAAAGTTTTGTGGAAGTAGTCCATCTCTCAGTGGAGTGATATTATAAGGGAAAATAATAACACACAGTCTGCTCCACTAGTTTAATCGACGAATTCAAAAAATCCTTAGACCGTACATGTTTCGAAGGCAAAAACCTTCATCTTCAGCGATATAATATTAATTGCTTACATGAAGATAAACCCCGACATTGTTTGGTAGTTGAGGAAACTGAGGGACAAAAGAAGAAAAAAAAAATTTTAATTCATAATTAAATATAGGTAATATTTTTTAAAAAATATTACATATATTAAATTAGTCATAGTATTATGAAGATATTACAATAAAATACTATTAAAAAAGTGTTTTGTGGGGTACTGACCTCAGTACCCCACAAGCGGCTAATTTAAAACCAATGGGCTGTCACCCATATCTCCATAATACTATGACTAATTTTTTCCTTATAATGTCTTATAGACTTACTTCAAAAGTTTTATAAAAAATTTTAAAATAACCCTCGACACCTTTTTTATAGAAGGGTTTGTAATTCTTCCCCAGTTTATTTGGTTCATCAGGAGACAGAAAATTTATTTAATGCGGATGGTTTTAGCAGAAGATGTTGTACAACTTTAATGGAGCTTTTATGGAATTAAAAAATTGATGTGTAGAAGTGACATAATATGAAGAAAATTGAGAAAAGTTAAAACAGACTGAGTAATTAAAAGTCAGTAAAAGGGGGTCTTAACCAACCAAATAAACTGGGGAATAAGAAAAAACTCTTCTATAAAAAAGGTGTCGAGGGTTATTTAAAATTTTTTATAAAACTTTTTAAGTTAGTCTATAAAACATTATAAGGATAAAATTAGTCATAGTATTATGGAGATATGGGTGAAAGCCCATTGGTTTTAAATTAGCCGCTTGTGGGGTTACTGAGGTCAGTACCCCACAAAATACTTTTTGAATAGTAATTTATTGTAATATCTTCATAATACTGACTAATTTTATCCTTATAATGTCAAACAAACTTACTTTAAAAGTTTTATAAAATTTTTTAATTAACCCTCGACAACTTCTTTATAGAAATGTTTTTCCTTCTTCCCCAGTTTATTTGGTTGGTTTAGACCCCCTTTTACTGACTTTCACATACTCGGTATGTTTTAACTTTCTCAATTTTCTTCATATTATGTCACTTCTACACATCAAATTTTTAATTCCATAAAAGCTCCATTAAAGTTCTACACCATTTTCTCTTCTGCTAAAACCATATGCAATAAATACATTTTCTGTCTCCTGATCATGAACGTTTCTACGTTCTATTCAATTTTGTGGAGAAAGACTTTTAGTTTTTTCTTTCTTTCCCTTATCATAATTTGATTGTTTGTAAAAAAAAATGATAAGGATTTTTGTTTTGCCTTCACTTGTTGCACCGTATGGAAACTTTTTCTTCCAATAAAGGTATTAAAAAGCTTACTGTATTAATAAAACAACATGCTGTTTACCTCTAAATGTGCTGGAAAACTAAACATTTTAAAAATCATTTTTTTACCAGGGCATAAAGTTTTGTGTCATGGCAATAAGGTAATTAAAATAAATAGAGAAGATAGTTTTCAACACCTCTTTTTTGCAACAGATTCTTTTAAAAAGTAGTTAATTTGACATTACCATCACGCGAACTTCTCGGCATTCCCAGTATACTACTAATTGTTTCTTTTAACTTAGGGAAGGAAGGATCTTTGAAACCGTTAAATAAATATTATAAAATAAAATTGTTAATGATCCAATAGACTTTTATGTAGGTGGTTTCATGGGTTTAAGGATCTTAGAGAGAAAATGAAACACAAATTTTAATTTGCCGACGTTTCGGAAAATATATTTCCTTCCTCAGAGCTCTGAAACAATAGGATTCTTGCTTAGGTTTCAACAATAACCGATAAAAACAGTACATAATTGATTTGTTTGAAAAAATTACAAATCTTATATTCGGTAAAATAGGACAACAGAATGTACATATAATATCCTTGATAAAATAAAGAGTAACACAGGTACAAACAGCTGTCATTTTTCTTTCAGGGTTTTTAAAGAGAAAAAGGAAGATTTTGGAAATAACGCGCAAACTGCAAAGAGAGACAAAAGAAAGTTTTATTTTAATGAGAAAACTTTTCTGTTTTTTTCTCTCTTTTCTACTTTTGTAACTTTCTTTTGTCTCTCTTTGCAGTTTGCGCGTTATTTCTAAAAGTTTCCTTTTTCTCTCTAAACACCGTGAGATATAAAAGAAAAATGACTCCTGTTTATAACTGTGTTACTCTTTAATATATCAAGGATATAATATTTACTTTCCATTATGTTATGTTGCCGAAAATAAGATTTGTCATTTTTCCAAACAAATCAATAATTATGTAATGCTTTTATCGGTTATTGTTAAAACCTAAGAAATAATCCTATTGTTTCAGAGCCGTGAGGAAGGAAATATATTTTCCAAAACGTCGGCAACTTAAAATTTGGGTTTCATTTGCTCCCTAAGATTCTTAAAATAAATATTAATATCCATTTATTATTAACCTAATTGTAGTAGATTGAAGGAGTCTATTGCCTAATTTGATATTAAGTAGCATTACTACTTCTTGATCTTGAATGATTTTGTCTTTGTAAGAAATTGGAACCGGTAAAAAAAACCTAAGTCTTAAAATACTGATATTGTTCGAAATAGGAATATAAATCACCTTAATTATTTGAGTAAAAATACAACGTATTATAAATTGTCCTCATTTTAAAAACCTTGGGCCCTTAGTAGAGACTCCTTATAAATAGAGATAACTTAAGGAGGACTTCCCAAAAGCGTGTCTCTATTGCGTGTGGGGGTAATTTAATAACGTATTTTTTTATGTATCGTGTTTCTCAAATTCTACACATTTTTACCAACTTTTGACCAGAATCAATGTGTTAATAGTGTGACAATAGCTTTTAACTATTTACACTGAGACAAAACTCTATTAGCCGTAGCCAAAAATCCATCAGTAGCAGCAAAAAATCTACCTTAAATATGCGCCGAAAAGCAACTCTGTTGTCGCTACAACCGCAATATGTTCCTTTTTTAAATAATATTTTATTGCCGCTAAAAGACAACTCTGTTGCCATAAAAAAATACATGATGCAGTGGTAAAAAAAATATTTTTCGTGGTAGTAAAGAGGTGTTTTTTACCTGTATTTAACCTTTGTGGCCTATGTTGGGCCTGTTATGGGTTATAAATTTTAAAGAAAACCATAACCAAAATTTTAGATGAATATAGGTAGTAAGTATGTTGTTTTTAATTTTATCAAAGCGCAGGAGGCAGGAGTTTTCTTAAATCAGAACTTGTCATGTCAACCGGTATTGATTTTTAAAATGGAGTGGTAGTATACAGTGTGTGTATAAAGTCTGGAAACGGCTTAATAACATCACAATTTACTGGCCGATTTAAACCAAATTTGGTACAGTTGTGTAAGAGGATCTAACGCACCGAATGACGATATTGGCGTTGTTGCCAGCTTTTTAGTTTGTCTGGAATTCGAACGAATTTTATATTTTTAAATATAACACCCAGTATATTTTTACATTTTTAAATTCCACATAAAATTATAATTATTTTTTATAAAATGCATTATTAGTCTATACCTTATAGTTTCCGAGAAATTGACTCTCGAAAAGTGCCATTTTTGAACTTTGACAGCTTATAACTTTCTAACAGTACGTCTTAGAGCAAAACGGCTTACATGTCCCTATCTTCAATTTTTATTATCTTCCCAAAAAAATCAACTTCCGGTTAAACCGGATGTAACTCGAAAGCAGGAAATATAGTTGTTCCGGTTTAACTGGAAGTTGATTTTTTTGGGAAGATAATAAAAATTGAAGATAGGGACATGTAAGCCGTTTTGCTCTAAGACGTACTGTTAGAAAGTTATAAGCTGTCAAAGTTCAAAAATGTCACTTTTCGAGAGTCAAAATTTCGGAAACTATGAAGTATAGACTAATAATGCATTTAATAAAAAATAATTATAATTTTATGTGGAATTTAAAAATGTAAAAATATACTGGGTGTTATATTTAAAAATATAAAATTCGTTCGAATTCCAGACAAACTAAAAAGCTGGCAATAACGCCAATATCGTCGGGTTTGTTCGGTGCGTTAGATCCTCTTACACAACTGTACCAAATTTGGTTTAAATCGGCCAGTAAATTGTGATGTTATTAAGCCGTTTCCAGACTTTATACACACACTGTATAGATAGGTACTTATAAAATCATTATTTCAGCGATGTGAGGTAAAAAATTAGGTGCGCGTAAAAAATTTCCTATAGATTTCAATTTTACCGAAATTATTGCTTCGAGTTTACCACAGTGGAATGAACGTTATAATTACCATTAAAGATTTCCAAGCCAGAATCTCTTTAAATACCTAATTTTTGGAAGATACCTCTTTATATCCGGTAAAAATCACTTTGAGGATAAAATAAGAGGACTGTTTGGCTAAAAAGAAATTATTTTAGTCACAACTATAACCTATTTTATACTTTTAAGCCTTCTGGGCTTAAAGTATAAAATGTAAGACTAATATAGGGTATACATCACCTCAGAAATTGTTCACATTATAACCTGACCATGAAGATATAATGAAGAGAAAACGAAGTAATTTGTTTTTTAATTACGGGCCTAAAAGATTTTTGGGTTTTAAGGCCCAATCTAAGGTAAAAAATAACCTGGTTGGGCGTTTATTACTGACTTTCCATAGACCTAACTATTAAGTCGATTTACACGGTAAATATCTACTCTTTTGGACCATCTCTTGGTTTTCTTGGTCTTATATTTTCCTACTTTGAACACGTAATAATAAGTTCGAATCACTTTGTTTTGACCAAACAGTTGGCCGTTTCGTCCAAAAAGCCGATTTGGAGGTAAAAAATAGACTATTTGTTACTTAAATAGGTCATTTTCTCCAAATTATGGGTCGCCAAGGCTTTAAGTGTTTGTTGGGTATGACTAGACAGCATTAAAATATTAGTTCTTTGTTGTGTTATAGGACTGGACATTTTTTTTTTACCAGAGAACATTTGCTGGCGTCTACTGGAGGATAGGTATGTGGAAAATACATGCCTTTTTGGAATTGTTTCAATAAATTATATTATAGGCTACAAATAAGTAGGTAATTACTATTATTACTGTTTGAGTCACAAGTCGAACGAGTATAAAAAGGTATTTTCCAACGTGCTGTACATTATCCTATTTCACAATGGAAAAAAATAGAAATTTCTTAAAAGTTGGCTACTTGTTATAGTTTACAACAACTTGACTTTCAGCAGAAAGCCAAAAATATTTTCTGTTTTAATTCTTGCAAGCACTCGCTCCTATAAGAAAATGTTTTGCACATAGGCCAACCGTATGCAAACGTTTTGCACAGATTGTGTGCAAAACGGTAGTTTCGGTTTGAGCTTTTCGTGGGTTTTTTAATCACTTTTCCTAACAATGCATTGTAGAAAAAGAAGTTTAAAAAAATATTGTAGAGCAAAATATTCACGATAACATGTTTATGATGTGACATTTTTACGACGTATTTTATAATAATTAAAAAGTACTGTTATTGCAAAAGAGTAAATCAAAATTTAATAATAATTATTACTAAATATTCTTAAAAGAAACTATTTATTAGACTTACGTAAATACTATATGGTATACTATAATATGGTATATTAATGTAGATGATATTTATTATTAATTTTTTTGATCACTTCAACTTTTTTTTATATACAATTACGATAGATATAAACTGAAGCTAACACGGATAAGCCAAGATAGGGTAACTTTATACCGAATAGCGGCGCGCTTTTACTAAAGTTTCCCAAGGCTTTCGCGCCTTTTCATATAGGCTGCTTTTCCAGCGTGAAGCTTTGGTATTTGCGCGCGCCGTGCCGTCTATGAAATAGTTTTCAATGAAAGGGGGAAGTTATGAAGAAGGCACTTACAATGGATTGCTTTGCGTAACGCCAAGTTTTTGCTGTGGTGTAACATTCCTTAAGTTCTGTTGATTAGAAACATTGCAAATGATTAGGCCCCAATTTTAAGTTTCTATATGAAATTTCTGAAAAACTAATTTAAAAAAATATTATTGTTAATATAGAAAAAAGAAAAGCACAAAGCCTTTCTCCACAAATTGTGGAGAAAGGCTTCTTGCTTTTCTTTTTTCTATATAATTTAACTCCACTTTGAGTATGGACTACTTCTTCAAAATTATTGTTTATGTTTATATCCCCAACTAGACACTATAAAATATAATGGCATAATTGTTGTTTTATACAGGGTTGGTTCAGGTTTGTTCGGGTTTGTTACGTTATTCCATATTATGACCTATTATAGATAAATCATTGGTTTAAAAAAAAAAATCGAGTGGATAGGGGCCTGTTGGAGGTACATTTTAAAATTACTTTATATACATATAATATTATTTCACCTTCGGATTTTACGATGAAAATAAGTTTCTTTAAATGAAACATTCCTTTTTCTACAGACGACACTAGCGCGGAAATTTTTTTCGGCACGATTATGTCAAAATCAATAAAATATCAATAATCATGGTAATTGATATTGTTTGTATTAGCAAAAACTATATCTGCCCAATAATGCATTTGGTTTTTCTTACAGTGACTTTATACAAGACAGTGGCGACAATAGAGTCTCCGCTACGCGTCGTTCGTTGAACGGCAGACTCGTGCGGAAAAATTCATTTTCCGCACTTGTTAGGTAAATAGCTATTGTGTATTCAGCTTAATTAATTTAATATCGCCTAGCGCTTTTGGCCCATTATAAAGCCATCAACAGGGCTTAGGTTCTAAAAGAAAAACGCAAACAAGAGTAAAAAACAGGAAGAACAAACTACGTGAGAATACTTACTCGTCAAATTATGTCCAGGAGACAAGAAACATACTAAAAAGGTATTTGAAAATTTGTAAACAAATTTTCTTGGTAAAGGTTTTAAATTACAAAAAACACCTGACTGACATTTGACACATGGACACAAAGTGGTGAGGGTCATCTCAGATAAAAACGTAGTTACTATACACAAAATGACGAATAATAGAAAACAGAAAGGTGGTATAAAAACTTTAAATAAGTCATAATGAACAAAATTGTATAAAAAGGTAGGTAACTCCGTCAATTATTTAAAAGAAAATAATTTAAACAGGATTTTTAAATTATGATATTTGTATTCTGCAAAACCGTCCTATTGTTAATAAAATGGGAGGAGTCAATAGTCCACGAGCGTAGGTTAGGGTAAATAATAAATTCTTATCGCTGAAAGAGTCTAAAAATTGGATTTCGGTTGTTAGTTTCACTGAGTCTTAAATTCAGACATGAATCGGGGTAGTTAATTGAATGTCTATGGATTTCAAGGCCCTCGAGATAGTCCAACTCTCTGAAGTTTTTATGATCAAATTGATGTAAAATTTTGCTGTTAGAAGTTGGTGAGAAACTATGATTATTAAATTTGAGGTGCTGTCCAAACACAGACGTACCTGGTCGGTTGACATGTTCTTTTATTCTTGTTCCTAGTTTTCTTACGGTTTTTCCAATGTATAAAGCTGGGAACTACCACATGATAATTTGTAAACTCCGCTTTGGTCAAGATGTGAAACGCTTTCTTTATTTCTAACTAGATGAAACTGAAGATTGTTTTTGTTTGAAATGAGATTGTTGTATCTTTTACATTTTTATTAAGTACTTTGGCTATCTGAGTAGAAATTGAACCTTTGTCAGATAAAGAAATATATTTTTTGTGTAAGTTATTTTGCGGAGGGTTAAATGCAGTTTTTCAATTGTATTTTATTTTTAGTCATATCGACAATTTCATGTGAATAGCCGTTTTTAATTGATATTTGTTTAATGGTATTCAATTCTTCGTTACGGTCATTCTGTGACATAGGGACGTTAAGAGATCTGTTGATATAGCAGTTAAGGGCAGCCATTTTGTGATTAATGGGGTGGTTTGAGTGAAAAGGAATCACTGCTTCCAATATCACATATCTACAGGCAAGAAATGATGGTTACAAAAGAGGCTAGGGTCGACATCGCAGTTAATATTCCTGCGTTAAAGATCGAGAACGGCAGATGGCTCTAGGCATAGATGTTCTGCCAAAAAAGCGAGAAGACGATACCATCACTGCAGCAATGAAATCTTATTTATTAATAGACGATGGTTAAGAAAACTAACGAATTTTTGCCGGCAATGGAGAACACTTGCTTACACACTCGTCAGATTTCTTCATTAACGGGACATTTAAAAATTGTTGCCCCCTTTTGGATCAACTCTACACCATACACGTAGACTTGGGAAGTGCTCCCGGTGCAACACGTATCATTCCTGCAGTTTACGCGCTATTGCCCAACCGCAGAGGAACTACCTATAAGAGGCTTTTTAAGCTACTGCAAGATAAGGTAGGTACCTAATTTTCTTCCAAAAAAGTGCACATTGACTTTAAACGTGCCGCAATAAACGCAGTAAGTGATGATTTCCCCAAAGTTGTCATCAAAAGATGCTATTTCTATTTCAACCAAGCCATCTGGAGAAAAGTACAAAAACTTGGGCTCCCACAATACAAAGAAAATGAAGAATTTCGAGATCACATACGTCCGGAACAATAATATTTCAGGTTAACTTCTGATGTGTACGAAACAATAATTAATAATTAAGATCTAAGGTATTATGTTACCTAATATTAGGGTAATTTAACATTAGGTACTGTGTTTGTTTACAATAAGCTCCCCTTACCTGTATAATTATGTCAATAAGCAAGCCATTACAGATTTAACATTGTTCCTGGATAATAATATACTAATTTTGGTCTCCAGAAACGTTTTAAAAATAGTTAATTAACCAGGTAATTGTAATATCAATGAAATAGGTAGAAATGAATTATTCGAAATCAAAGGGGATGTTAGTAAATGGAGTATTAACCACCAGGGCACTTTTAATGTGAGATTACGTAAATGTCATTATTTACATGACTCAGAGTAAAATATGTTAATTGATTTTGGATTGAAATCTTTCTGCAACCCCACATAATTGTTGAAAGATTTAAATAATAAATTATTGCAAAGGCAGTTAAAAAATTAACAAAACCCAACCTGGTATTAGAAATGTCATTAAATAAATGCATTTAACGATCCGATTTTTATGGCAGCATTTCTATGTTGTATATAGTAAAAGTAAAATAAGGTTTCTAGTCCCATTTTCTAGTGCGTATAACTTTAAATTGCAACTTTTTGCAACTTGTAACAGAACAAATCTTTTTTTAGATAAAATATTTCCTATACTGGGTCCGCCAACGAAGCGGGGACGGAAGATTAAGTCCTTATCGATGAACTTATCAACACTACGAAAACAGCATATGTGGACTAAAAAGCGGCATATTTTAAAAATATTTTACATTATACAGGGTGACCCAAAAAAGTGTTGCATTTTTTAAATAGAACACCCTTATATTATCGGCCCAAAAGATGGTCATAGAGTTGCTGATCATTTTAATATAAAGGTATGTGGGTTTATCATTAGTAGTTTTAGAAATAATAACAATTTTATCTTAAAAATGTTCTAAGTTTAGTAACCATTTTTAAATTACTAGAAACAATTGAATGAAAAGTCAACTAGAAAACAAATAATATGTTGTCTATCGTTACGATGAAAAATATTTGTGTTTAGTGCATTTATTATACAGGGTCATCATATTATGCAAAATACAATAAATCTCTCTTTTTTTTAATGGAACACCCTGTATAATTTTTAATTTCTAGAAAGCCCTTTTTATATCCTTCTTACTGAAATCAATTTGATACCTTTTAGAGTTTACCGTATTTTAGTTATTTCGATATTAACTTTAAAACCCCTACATTTTTGCTACTTTTTAGTTACTTTTATTTATAATCAAGTTGCCATGATTTGTTTTTATTTAAATTATCACTTTGACAGCCAAATACAATTATTTAATATTTAACATTTAGTACGTAGTGGACCCATTGCTTGGCCTCCTAGGTCTCTTGATTTAACACCCCTTGATTTCTACCTCTGGGGATATGTTAAAGAACAAGTTTATGCCATAGCTCCTACGAACCGAGACGATATAAAAGTTCGTATACGAGAGACCTTTATAAATATTAAAATAACAACTCTACTAGATGTCCAGCAAAATTGTAATCAAATGCTACATTTATGTCTTCAAGAACATGGAAGAACCTTTGAACATATCATATCAGACGATACCTACATTCTGTATTATCAATAAGGATTTGTTTAGCTTTGTTTTGTCAACTTCTTTATTTTCTTAAATTTATATTGTAATTCATTATTTTACAATTATTTTAAGTTTTATCATTATTATTCATTATAAATGTCTTAATAAATAACATTTAGTTTCTTTATCGCAAATAATATACACAATAAGGTTATTAAAATGGTATTAGGAAAGAGAAAAAAAAATTATAGCAATTCAATTGTGAATAAAAGTAACTAAAAAGTAGCAAAAATCTAGGGTTTTAAAGTTAATATCGAAAGAACTAAAATACGGTAAACTCTAAAAGGTATTAAATTGGTATCAGTAAGAAGGATATAAAAAGGGCTTTCTAGAAATCAAAAAATATACAGGGTGTTCACATGTTCCATTTAAAAAAAGAGAGATTTTTTATATTTTGCATTATATGATCACCCTGTATAATAAATGCACTAAACACAAATATTTTTATCGTTAAGATTGACAACATTCTAAAATATTTGTTTTTCAGTTTACTTTTCATTCAATTGTTTTTAGTAATTTAAAAATGGTTACTAATCTTAGACAATTGTTAAGATAAAATCGTTATTATTTCTAAAAGTACTAATAATGAACCCACATAACGTTATATTAAAATGATCAGTAGCTCTATGACCATCTTTGGGCCGATAATATGTAGTGTTCCATTGAAAAAATACAAGTTTAGTCCGCAACACTTTTTTGGGCCACCCTGTTTAATGTAAAATATTTTTAAAAAATGCCGCATTTAAGTCCATATCTTATGCTGTTTTCGTAGTTTTGATAAGTTCATCGATAAGGACTTAATCTTCCATCCCCGCTTCGTTGGCGGACCCGGTATGTTTTTTTTTTGATAATTGATGATGAATTCAAATCTGTTACTAGAAAACGTTGTATACTCTAAATTTTTGCGTGCGTAACAGTAAAAAAGCAACCGCCTAACTAAGATAAAACAAAAACTTACGATAGAATTAATGAATGTACATAAAAACGTACATGTTTTGTATTGAGGAGTGAATA
Source organism: Polydrusus pterygomalis (assembly GCA_963969555.1). Lineage (NCBI taxonomy): Eukaryota > Metazoa > Arthropoda > Insecta > Coleoptera > Curculionidae > Polydrusus > Polydrusus pterygomalis. The sequence continues at coordinate 62,632,074 of OZ018378.1, forward strand.
ATGGCATGGAAACCAGTCATATTTAAACAATAAATAAATGTCAATAAATTAAAATGTGTTTGGATTACAGGATCTGAACCTCGAGATACTGCAAGCTACCTTTTTTAAAAAATACACAAAAATATCCGATATATTAAATTTGGTAAAACCTCAACGCGTTTCGATCACAACTGTTATCATCAGTAGAGTATAAAGTCAACTATTTCTAAAATCATAGCGTTTTGACAGTTGAAACACACATGTGGCATTAACAGCTGATACTGTTTTTTTCCTAAAAGTTCCTAGATCAGTATTGGCCGTAGCAAGGTCACGCGTTAGGTTTCAGAGACTAAATTTTCTTGGTGTCTATTATTTAAGTTAAACGGCAAGTAGAATAAATCAGTTTAGGTTAATTAGAACTTTTATATTGCAAATAACAGGCATTTTAGTTATTATCATTTGCTATTATAAATTTAAGATTATCAGTTTAATTAAGGTACAATAGGTTAGCAAACCTTGCGATTACTGAGAACTAATCCAGATGTTTGTATTTAAAAACACATGGCATTTTGGGGGCTTTATACTTACGCCGCGAACGCAAATTATAATGCGGCAACGCAGCATTGAACTCGAAACATGCGCAAGCGCATCGCTTGCCGCTTAATTGGCTCGTACCAACAATATTTGTGCGGCGAAAGCTCTTGTATGTTGTCAGGGTTGTTTATAGCGTTTTCCATTGGTAAGTTTAATGCATGTCAAATGAATTTCTATATACCAATAAATATAACGCCATAACTTTTAATCTATCAAATGTAGAGTTCAATGTTTCAATTGAAAATAAAACTAACGATGAATTTTTGCATGCCATTTTGCTAATAAACCATTAAAAGACTCCCGTACAAGTTTAAAATATGGTGAATGCGGTGGTAAAAGGACTTAGCCCAGTCCTGTCTGTCGCCAACATCTTAACTTAAAATAGATCAGACTTTAATATAATACCATAAATGACAGGTGACTTAACCAAAATGCGGCGTGTTCTTAGAGAAATTTGACTTTATATCTGTAAAAAAGAAAATAAAGCCATTGGAAACAGTCAAAACTATCGACTGAGGGCAAAAAGGTTGTTAAAAGACCGGCATAATAATTGTACCAAAACTCAGTGCCCCATACAGTTTTTTTAAAGAGTATTTTTATTTCAACACAAAGATTACATCTATTTTATATAAAAAAAATTATGTTTTACAGAATTTCATAGACTATTTTAAAAGCTTCGTTTTGTGTGTTATTCCACTGCCCCTTCCATTCAGTTGGTTTGGACTTTCCGAATATTTCAAATGTTTTAACTACTTTTCTACACATATTTTTCTGCATACTAAGTATTACTCAGTACCTATGTTTAAAATGTATTCCAATTTTTTCTTCAATATTTTTTTGTTATTCCAACACACCACTTTTTATTTTCCATAAAAACTCCATATACAGGGTGATTCAAAAGTACTTTGACAAACTTCGGTAGGTAATTGCTGGCAATATTTTAACACTAAAAGTTCTTATAAACAGTGGTCCTTGGCGACTTCGTTACGGAGATACAGGGTGTTGAAATGTTAAAAGAAATAGTAATTATTTTTAAATAACTCCTTAACGAGTTATTTTTTTTTTATGAAATTTTGTGAATTAAATAAGCATCTAAGAACACTTATTTTCAAAGTACAACACGTTCGTAAATTTAACCAGTGGCGTCGGTACAAAATGTTACTATCATATTTTTTGTGAAAACTATGCTACACCACTGACTTATTTTATTTTAACTTTTTTCTTATAAATCCCCCCTTTATTTAGAACAAAAAAGATCACATGTGTTTTTTTGATACGAGGGACGGTTTAAGCGTAAATGATTATTTTATTTGAATATACACAAATATTAAAAAATGTGTTTTAAACTGATCAACCACTCAAATATTTATTACAGTATTTTAACGAATACCTACATACATACTTACTAATAAATAAATATGTATATGCCTAAGGAAGGTATCTGAGGATGCCTATTTTCTAAGTATAACACGTTTTCAGTGGCATACATATTTATTTATTAGTATGTTATTTTTTAATATTTTGTATTTTGACAAGGCGGCTTTGGAAATGCTTTTTTTGTCGATAAATTAAAATATATTTGACAGTTAGTTACCATTGAGTTTTATTTCTTCAGTTTTGTTATTTTTAATGGTAACTAACTGTCAAATATATTTGAATTTATCGACAAAATTTCCAAAGCCGCCTTGACAAAAAACAAAATAATAAAAAATAACATACTAATAAATAAATATGTATGCCACTGAAAACGTGTTATACTTAGAAAATAGGCATCCTCAGATACCTTCCTTACACATATTTGTTAATTAGTAAAATACTGTAATAAATATTTGAGTGGTTGATCAGTTTAAAACACATTTTTTAATGTTTGTGTATATTCAAATAAAATAATCATTTACGCTTAAACCGTCCCTCGTATCAAAAAAACACACGTGATCTTTTTTGTTCTAAATAAAGGGGGGATTTATAAGAAAAAAGTTAAAATAAAATAAGTCAGTTGTGTAGCATAGTTTTCACAAAAAATATGATAGTAACATTTTGTACCGACGCCACTGGTTAAATTTACGAACGTGTTGTACTTTAAAAATAAGTGTCCTTAGATGCTTATTTAATTCACAAAATTTCATTAAAAAAAAATAACTCGTTAAGGAGTTATTAAAAAAATTATTACTATTTCTTTTGACATTTCAACACCCTGTATCTCCGTAACGAAGTCGCCAAGGACCAAGGACAAGAACTTTTCATGTTAAAATATTGCCAGCAATTACCTCCCGAAGTTTGTCAAAGTACTTTTGAATCACCCTGTATACCTTCGTGATTACCTTTATTCATTTTCTCTTGTGCTAACTTTAAATTTAAAAAATTTCTTATATTTATAAAGAATAAAATTTAGAATTTCTTTGGCTGGGAACTGCCGCGGAAAAAATTATACATCTGTAAACTGCCGGTCTAATGCCATATTATACGGCCATATTACCGGTATTCTATTGGGTTATATAAAAAATACGTCACATAGGTATAGTTATATCAAGCCTTGAAATGAAGATTTTTATTCCTGTACGTGAAAACATTTTAATTATTTTTCGTTCCTAATAAATTGACACCTTTGTACACATTTTTATGAGGGTGGTTTCCATCTTATTTTGGGTTATGAATAACAACTCGGAGTTACTTATACCGTACTCCAAACTCCAAAGTCTAAAGTCCAAAAATTTAACATTTTTTACGATTTACTGTTATGGATTATAATATAGCTTTATTTTTATATCGGAATATTTCCCGCCCTTTAATAGGGGTAGCTTTGCGTCATTATTCGGGAACGTGACTGCTCAATATAATACATTTTCTATAATGATTTATTGTATATTGTGATTTTTTTCATTTTGGGGGGTTGCTTTTGGCTGTAACGCAAAAATTTAGGTTATGCGACTTTTCATCCGAGAACAGCGTCGTGAAATATATGGAAAAAGCATTATACCATTAAAGGTTATAATACCTAATAAAATATATTATTTATAATATATGTTATTTAGTGAATTATTTTCTGCCGAAAAGGGACATGTCAAGTTTTTTCAAAAATGATATTTCTAGATGTTAGTGACATTATTGTCTTAATTTTCTTTGTCACAATTTTTTGTTTGTATTGATGGTATATTTTTACAGTACAAAGTTCTCTCTTCTCAAGTTAAAAGCTATTGACCTGATGGCGCGTGGATTATGTTGGGTAATCCATCTTGATGTAAATTAAGGGCAGATATATCCAGCGTCTGCTAATACCACTTTTTGTAAAATTTTGTCACTCGCATCTTGGAAGTATTTTCTCTTAGAGGTCTCTTGTGACTTGCACAAATTATATATATATTAATTATAATTTTCGTTTAAGAATTCCGAATGAGTAGGTAAGTGTTGGAATTGCCCAGGTATTGATGGCAGTAATAAGGTTACCAGCATTTAGACAAGTATTAAAAAGCTTTGCAAGTAGGTACGCTTTTATATTTATTTTTCTATTGACGATTTATAATAACCTCTTTTCGATTGTCATTATGGTTTTTTAATAACCTCCTTTTAAGCGCAGCGTGCTTAAAAAACTTTTAAGCGCGTTACCAGGAGCAACGTGCTTAAAAGTAACGCAGGTAATTATTTACAATTAAAACGTAACCACAGACCATAATTTAATATTTTTTGGCAAGTGTCAATGAAACATAGGTAATAAAATGTTAGTAAAATTAAGTTTTTTATTATAAAACCTCAGTAGAAAAAATATTGTATACAATTCGTTACGAAACAATGTCTTTTAGTCATTTTGACGTGTTGTCCAACTCGGCTTTGCCTCGTTGGACAATTTTACGTCGCGTGCCTAAAAGACACTCATTTCGCAACTTATTGTATAAATAGCTATTTTCTATTTCACGTTCATAATAAGCTCAGTACGATACGTATTTGCGTATCGTAATGATGCTATTTCGAAACGCGTTTTTTTTTTATTTGATGTTGGTAACATTTAAATGTTTTATTTCATTGACTTGCGCGGCCTTTGTGATTTACGAGAAAACCCATTTTTCGCAGAGGAAAAATAGCTTGATAACCTACTTTTTTATTCTGTGTGGATAACAGTCATGTATGTTGGTTGCATAAATCTATAAATCAATCTTTTGTAGATGCTTCAAGCTATCATTTTCTGCCAAATCCTATCCAAAATTCAATCTACTAACCTTCCAATGTCGATTTTAACTTCAACTTTATTTGAATTTTCCATCTTCCCTATACTAAATTGCAATGCCGATGCCGTGGCGTAAAATTACGTCTTTTAAAATTCGAAAAAAAGTAGCAAAATCTCCCGAATTTCCGAACGCTTTGTATATGTACCGAATGTACAAGGATCACACAACGTATTCCGTTCAATTTCAAATCTCACATCGCTAAAATAACTTTAGAATCTCGTGGTGAAAATGGGGCAATAAATCAAAAAATGACAGTTTGCAAAATAATTTTTGTTGTCCAGAGGCTACTATGATAAAAAATAGTATTACCAATATAAAATTTAGACATAAAAATTTACAAAATTTAAAGGATTTATTTTCTTTTTAAAATGTATTTTTCTTGATTATAAAAGGTGAAATAGAAAAAAATGTATAAAGCACATGTTTCATAAGGCGTTTTAGCGCACGTGTCAATAAAAAAACTCGCCACCTTGTGGCTCGTTTTTTAAAATAGACGCGTGCGCTAAAACCGCTTCTTATGAAACGTGTACTTTAATATACTATTTTAATTTACTTTTTAGGTTCGTGTGGTTTTGTGAAATTCCCATATGGTTTTTTCCTTATTTAGTATGTCTACGCCTTCAAGCAGTAAATGATTTTCTTCAGTTTTTCCTCGTACGACATCCAAGATTGCGCCCTTGACTAAACCAAATGACATTTTGATGTAGCTAATGTCTTTGAATTAGGGACTGTAAATGAGATTTGCTTTCATCGTAGAGTTTGATGTCATTCATAAATAGAAGATGGTTAATTCTAAGGTGATCGGTTAAGTTGGGACAATATTAATAGGTTGTTGATATCATTATTATTATTATTACTATTATTATTATTATTATTTTTTTTAGTTGTGGGTTCCGTACCATTCGCGGTGTACGGGCACACGGGTTACACCAACGGCTACGCCAACTTTACGTCGGTGGGTGATCAATGGAACATGCAGGTCTAGCTAAAGTTGGAACTAACTTTGTGTAATGACCCAAGTATTACTAGCATCTTATTTTTTTTTCAAGTTTGTAACAAATTTCGCTTTTATTCCACCAAGGGCACCAATTATAAGAAGAACCGTTGTAATCTTGTATTTCGGGTAGTTGTCTTTCAGATTATATAATAGATAAAATGACGTATTAATATTTCGATCAGTTAGGAGTATTGTAATAGCACCAGCTACAACGGGTAAAGATAGGAAAAACATGATTGCCGTAATTTTTACAGCCCAAACAAATAAAGGTATTTGATCTTCTTATCTTCTTGTCGGTACTACTATTTTGCACTGGACAGGAAAACTACCCAAAGTAAATTTATTTTCTTGCATGCCTTGACTTACCATATCTAACTAATTAGCAGATAACTTTATGAGTGTTCGAAAGGGAAAATTTCAGAAGATCTTACAAAGTTCGTTAGATACCACTGCTTCCATCTTCACGGGTAATTAGTAAACTTTCATTTCTTATTTTATACCTTTGGTGATAGTATATAAGCCTGTTAGAGCGGCACTATATCTTTTTATATATGGAGTGGCGACGTATGATTGTACCATGATGTATATATTATTGAATCTATGACACTTCATCACTCGACAGTTCATCACACGACATTTCATCACGGAGACTTCATCACGGCGACATCCCATCGCTACGACACTTCATCACGGCGACATTCTATCACTACGACACTTCATCACATCCCATTTCATCACTACGCCAATTCACCACCCATAATTTCATCACATCAATCAAAAAGTTGATTTAAAAAAATGCTCTGGGTAACAACGAACAAACCGGTTGCCAATATAACTTTTAGACGGAATTTGTTCCTCTAGTTATCGCCTCCTAGAAAATGTGTAGAAAAGGAATAATTACTTATAGGTTATTATTGATGTACCCTTTCAATGAAATTGTCATATTTCAACTTAAATATTAATGACATTTTTAATAATAAACTAAAATTATTTATATTCGTAATGATTTATTTATATGTAGCAAATGTAAGGTTAGGTAATATTTATGTAAGTGGGAATAATTGTTAATAATAAATTATTGTAATTGCAATTTTTGTCACGGAAATAATACTTTGTATATTATTTAATGTAATATATCTGTCACATCTATTTTCTATTTTTTTAATAAATTTTTGTCAAATGCTATTTGGTGGTTTTATTTAATAAATAAGAAGTAAATAAATACTAAGTAATTCTATAACTTAAATCGTAAAAGGTAATTATAAAATAATTTTCGAATTGATATGATGAAATTGTGTGTGATGAATTGGCGTAGGGATGAAATGGGATGTGATGAAGTGTCGTAGTGATAGGATGTCGCAGTGATGAAGTGTCGGTGTGATACGATGTCGCCCTGATGAAGTGTCCGTGATGATATGTCGTGTGATGAATTGTCGAGTGATGGAGTGTCGGGATACCTATATTATTGTATGTTAGTTTTGTAAACCAACCCGTGCGAACAGTGTAATTTCCGCACTTGTAACACTGTCTCAACTACGCAGCACTATTTGGGTAAATATACCTATTACATTGTAGTCCATTTGCTGCCATCTACTTCGTACTCTCGTTTTTTGTGTATTTTAAATAACGACGCAGCTATCATGAGTTGGTTTAAGGTGCTGAAAGTATTACGTGCACCATAATATGATTAAATTTTATGATACAACCCCAAACTATACTCTTTTTTGAGCAGAGTTAAGTTAATCCACATAAAAATTTTGTCAATCCATGTCAAGTAGTTTTTATGATTTTAAGCCAGCATACGAAAAGACAGACCGACAGAAAACATGCTGATTTTGTTATCTAGGGACCCCAAAACATCTATTTTTTTGCTTTTGCAATACTTTCATTCTTGCAAGAGAGGTGCGCAATTTTCTTTCTAAACGATTTGCGAATTATTAGTTATGTGCCCTTTCTAATGCAGTAAAAGATACGAGTCTACCGGTATTGGTTTTTCCATAAGGTCGTAAGTGAACAATGACCTTCCTCAGTAATTCTCTTTTTACTTAATCTTTATTATCTTTAAAATCCATCCTATAAGCCAAACTTCATTTGTTTCGTGTAATATTAGTATTACCTCCAAAATGTACCTCGTATTTTACGAGAATGTTATGATCTTAGAGAGTCAATAAAAGTAACGGTATAGAATACTCTCATTTTAAAACAGATGTCAGCAAAAATTTGTCGTCAATCAGCTGATATTGGGACATAATAATATCCCTAGATTTGTAGTGGACCGTAATGAGCCCAAACACCGAGTTATGAATTGCGTTTTTGTGTTTTTGTCACATTTAATTACGTTTTTAAAATATTTTGTGGTTATGGTGCCGTTTATTTTTACTTTCATTGAATTTTAATTACTTTTGTGTGGCCGTTAAGTACTACCTACAATTATATTATTCAAAAATTTGCAGGTTAAAATTTTTTAATTGTTTTTCATTAGGGATCATAATTATTACTGTGTCTTGCTCGTTAGTTGATTTTATCGATAAGTAATAAGTTTCATTTCATCTGAACGCTGTTTTTGTCGAAAAATTAGTTTGTGAAATTTTTGTTCGTAAAGGTTAGATTTCTAATGTATAATTTTTACATTTTACATTATCTAGGTATCCTTTTCTGTATCAAGAAAAATAAGTAGAAATTATTTCTCTGACTTAGGTAGGTAGGGGAGAGTTGGACAAAACCGGGTACGTTGATAAAACCGGATATCGCCTAGTTCTTCCAAATGCCAAAACAGCTTTCCATATTATTAACCTTTAAAAATCAGCTATTTGATTTCAAAGGAATTATTTTTATTATGGTTATTATTAGATATTATTATTGTTTGGCTATAGTAAGGTTGAAATAAACTATTTAACATTATGTTAGCCTATATAGTAGTTTAAATAGCTAACCATATTAATATGTAATAGGATAGCGAACAAATATATAATATATATTTATATATATTAATATTATATTTTCTGGGTCTACATACATTACATAAGTCAAAAACTGTTATAGTAGAATTTCTACTCACAGAAAAATTTAATCCCTGGGTAAACTGAAGCTTTTAACTTTATGTTAGCCTACATACCAGTTTAGGAATGGAACTGTATCATAACCAACAAATTCTATAAAAACCGTATTTGGGTCTTCGTACCTTACGTTAAGTCAAAAACTGTTAAATTAGGGTTTCCACTTACAGAAAAATTTAATCCCTGGCCAAACTGGAGCTTTTAACTTTATGTTAGCCTACATACAAGTTTAGGAATGGAACTGTACCTATCATAACCAACAAATTCCATAAAAACCACTTTTGGTTCTACGTACCTACCTTATGTAAGTCAAAAACTGTTAAAGTAGGGTTTGCATTGACAGAAAAATTGAATCCCTGGCTATATTGAAACTTTTGACTTTATGTTAGCCGAGCCCACATACAAGTTTAGAAATGTAACCGTATCATAGCAAACAACTTCTATAAAAACCATATTTGTGTCTACGTAGTACCTTACGTAAGTCATATGGGGATTTCCTTCACAGTAATGTAATATCTAACTGAATTCAATTAGTTTATGTTGAACTGTAGGTATTGTATTTTACCGACCTATGGTATAATCTGAACAAATAAAACAAAAAAAAATTCTGTTGTAAATATGAGTGACAGAATCCTATTTAAAATTGCGTTTCAGTTAATTTAGTATTTTAAAGGTTTGGATAATTATAATATTATAAAGTTTTTAAATCTATTTTGACACATTATCTTTAACCCATATAAAAATTCATGTTTATTATTACCCACCTTAAATTATATCTAATATTTATAAAACAAATCTTTCAAAAGAAATTATTATTATTATTTGGCAATATTAAACCGGTAGAACCGATTAAACTATTGCATCAATTGTTTTAAAAGGTATCACATGTATAATTTTCAAGTCCGGTCCTGAAATTTATGCCAACTTATAAAAATTTAATAGACCAAAATTGTCAGAGTGTCACGTGACTTTACCTCCATCTTGCGAGAGTATTTAAAATGTTTACTATAGTTTTTGTACGTCCGCAGCATCTTGGGGCCAAGCGAGCTCGGACTGCAGCTCTTCTCAATTTTTCAAATGTTAATGCAAATAATAAATTATTGTTTCATGGGCAAGAGAAAAAAGATAAAGTCATGCTATCACTTGAACGAAAGACGAAGAAAAAGACGCTTTCCTGGCGAGAAGCCAAATAAAATGTTCCAATTTAGATTCCGACAAACGTGCCATTTTGTAGAAAAGTATGGGAAGAAGACTGTTTGAGTTACGTTAAGGGAGTAGTTCTTAGTTTATTTTCTAGGAAAATTTGTTTGTTCAAACGATTTCTGCAGTCAGGAAAGTTGTACAGAAATTATTTAAATATGTATTTATATGTCATTATGTCATTGTTTGCATTTTTTTGATTTTTAACTATCGCATTTATGTTCCGGTGCCGGCTTAACTTGACAAAATAGCATGCATTGAAATGTTGGTTATTCAAAACACTAAATTTAAGAAGTAAAAAACAGTAAAAAGTGTAAACTTTGTAAAACTTTTGAGGTCTAAAATAAAAATAGTTACTCACAACCCAATTGATTACCAGCTGAGACCAAATTGGTCTGATATTAACACAAACAAGCAAGGACAAAAATAAAAACTTACCATTATCCTGCCGATAATAAACTAGGAGATTAAATTTTCCTTTTTCTCCTAAACTATTAGAAATTATTTACTGTCGAGTCTGATACTAGTAAAATGTCACATAAAAAGTTTACATGTCAATTTACATCATTAACTCGTCAAGCACATCTCTAAAAATAAGCCTACAATTAACCCCTTAGCTAAAGGCTATTATTTTCAGTCGGTTGCCAGATGGTGCTTTTATTAGGGATGCAGACAAACTGGGAGTAAATAAGAAAATCGTGCTGTGCTGCTGACAAAACGAAAAATAGCAAGGCATGGGACTATTATTAGAAAAGCAGGTTCAGGTCCCTCTAAAATGTCCACTGAAGATAAAGATAAAAGACTTCGTAATTATCTGGATCACCCATTTGACACTGCCATACAGGGGAAAGATGATTTGCTTTATTTTTGTTAGCCACAAATAATCTTTATTTAGCTCAAACAAATATTGTTTGAACAAATATTGTTTGCAACAAATAAATTGAATTATTTGACTTTTATTTCATATTTGTTTGGTTTTTGTTTATTTATGTGAAATAAAACTTATTCGCGCCAAACAAAAAATTGTTTGCTACACCTCTGCCTTTAAACGTCTATATTTCAAACAAAATATTATTTGCTGCAAATAACTTTTTATTTCGCAACTGCTTTTTAATCGGATTCCGCGAAGCGAACAAGACAAAGGGAAGGGTTGGCGTCGGGATCTAGGCAGGTAGAGACTGGAGAGTTAAGTCGTTTCGTGAGCGTCTTTCGACAAGGTGATATATAATTTTGTGTGGCAATTGATGTTCGCGATTGGCTAGTTGGCCATAACATGGGACATCTGTGACCCTCCTTCGAAGGTAAGATTTTAATTTTAATGTTTATTACTTAAAAAAGACAGATAAAACATATTATACACAATAATAATTACTAAATCATGCATGCCATTTAGAAATGCCCATTTAAAAACGTTTCAATTATTTTTGTATATAATAGAAAAAGTTAACCAATTTGTCTTTGCCATATTGTTATATTATTTTATTAACATGCATATCGTTATTGTTTTGATTTCTGTTTTCAATACAATTATTAATATTCATGTTGTATACTATCAAGATGGCCGCGAAAGCGTCTCTTGCAGCCCCTTTATATATAAATTTAAAGCAAATAAATATTTATTTGCTTTAAATAAATAAATATTTCAAGGAAACAATTATTTATCTATTTATAACCATTTTTGATTGTTTGTGATAAATTTAATTTATTTCCCTCAAACAAGATGTTATTTTACAGGAACATTTAGTTATTGCAGTAAATATGGATGTTTAAGGAGAATAAGGCTCTCGTAGGCGCAGACCGAGTTTAATAACTGTCATGTTAATTACAGTTTTGTTTCCTTTTCTTATACAGTTCTGTTATTTTTCATAACAATAAACAGAATATACAGGGTGTAACAAATTCGTTTATCACTACAGGGATCTCGTAAACCGTAATAGATACGAAGATGGTTGAATGGGGGCAAAGTTGCACAATTTGCCTAATCATAATCCAAAAAGAAATTATTTAGATTCCGAGTACTTCCGGAGATATTCGAAAGACCCCGAAAAACTGTCAATAAGATTTTTTTGTTTTGCGCCCTTAATGTAGGAGATAAAAGAAAACCAATCACACCTTTTTAGGGCCACTTTTAATCCATTCTTAGAATATGTAATTATTTTTGCCATACAACGTTTCATTTTCCTGAAACCATCATTAATTTCACTACTTTAAATACAGACCTGGATTTTTTCCATTTTTCAATAAAAGACCTAGGACATCTTTATTCAAAGCCTAGGCTAAATATTAATTTAAAAAAAGAATTAACGCTCTAATGTAGATTTTATTAAGATTTTTCTAATCCGACCCTGTGTTACACAATACCATTTCGTTTTAATAACGACATAAAAATGTTTCGCTGTCCAGGGAAACATTTTTGAACACATAATTAATTTTTATATGGCAACTTCTTTTATTCAGGAGTATTTTTTTTAATTTTGCTAATATTGCTTAGTACGGGTCTACACTATGCGTATTCAGCAGATGCGTATTTCGGCTGCGTATTTTCGGCAAGATGACAACACATTGTTTTAAATTGGAACGTTTACATATATGCGTAGAATACACAACTACGCAGCATACTGCCGAAAATACGTACCTACGCATGCTGGTCCCGAGCTCAATTAACCATACCGTGTAAGCTTCCGCACATAGACGCCGAAAATCTGCACAATGTGTACGCAACAACTCTCTTGCCGAAAATACGCAGCCGAAATACGCATCTGCTGAATACGCATAGTGTAGACCCGCACTTATAATGTTTTTCGTAAAGTTTTAATTCATTTTATTAATATTATAAAATATTGTTAATTAAATAAAATCTAATATCATTAGCAATAATTTGTATTACGATTATTGTCAATTTTACGAATTTTATAGTATTCTTTTAAGAAGCTACCTAGTTTAAATTGTTACACAAAAGATGACGTGGGTAATAAAACGAATGGGTATTGTGTAACACAGGGTCGGATTAGAAAAATCTTAATAAAATATACATTAGAGCGTTAATTCTTTTTTAAAATTAATATTAAGCCTAGGCTTTGAATAAAGATGTCCTAGGTCTTTTATTAAAAAATGGAAAAAATCCAGGTCCGTATTTAAAATAGTAAAATTAATGATGGTTTCAGGAAAATGAAACGTTATATGGCAAAACTAATTACATATTCTAAGAAAGGATTAAAAGTGGCCCTAAAAAGGTGTGATTGGTTTTCTTTTATCTCCTACATTAAGGGCGCAAAACAAAAAATCTTATTGACAGTTTTTCGGTTTCTTTCGAATATCTCCGGAAGTACTCGGAATCTAAATAATTTCTTTTTGGATTATGATTATACATCAAATTGTGCAACTTTGCCCCTATTTAACCATCTTCGTATCTCTTACGGTTTACGAGATCTCTGTAGTGATAAACGAATTTGTTACACCCTGTATATAAAAACTGTGGTATGATTTATTTCTTTTTGCAGCTCCTCTTCTAAATAGTTTGGGAGATTATGCCCTATTTTAATTATTTATTTTAAATACCTTTTTGTTTATTACAAATATAGTTTTTACCAAAAAATATTTAATAATAATTATATTATATATTATTATGTTCAATAGTAAATAATTATTTATTTATAGGTAACAATAAGTTATTTAAATTAAATGCCAAAAAGCACACATCCTAATTTCGAAATTATTTGAACAGAATAAATATTTATTTAATAGAAATAAATATAAAGTATAATAAACAATTCGTGATTTGGATTAAATAAATGTGTTGCCTTAAATAAATTATTATTTGAACAGAATAAATATTTATTTAATAGAAATAAATATAAAGGATAATAAACAATTCGTGATTTGGATTAAATAAATGTGTTGCCGATTTAAATAAATGATTATTTGAACAGAATAAATATTTATTTAATAGAAATTAATACATATTTGTTGGTTACCTATATTGCTTCGTGATAAATAACGGAATTATTTTATTTAAATATTATTTATTTGAATATCATATATTTCCCTCTCAAAAGTCAAATTATTTTGGACAAAATTTCAAATAATTATTTATTTAGGCCATAGGGAACAAATATTTGTTTCGGCGAACTCCATTTTTGTTTGGATCAAATAAATTCTTCTTTCAGTGTTCTTATTACAGCTTCAGATCCGCACTGCAAGTTCCCTCCCTGAAATAGTGGGATCCCCATAGCTGTGAAGCATGCGCACATGTACCTCTTCTGCAGCACAAATACCTACACTGCACCAAATCAGACACCTACATAAACACTATCACAGTAAGTCAGTAACAACAAATACAACTAATACTTCTAACAGCTTACTACTGGTTCAGATCAGCACTGCAAGTACTCTCCCTGAAATAGTGATGGCCTCATAGCCGTAAAGCATGGGTACGTGTTATCTTTTCTGAAACACAAACGCGTACACTGCACCAAAATCCTTACACCTACACAAACACCTTCACAGTTAGCTGCAAATAAACAAGTATGATGACAAATCCGAAACCTAGGTACACCGGAACATAGGCCTAGGTAAAATACGAAGCAAAGCACGCACTAGGCGTGCATGGCAGAAATTCTAAGCGAGTAATCTAAAGGTTTATATGTCTATGGCGCGGAAGCACTGGGAGTTTGGTCGGTATACATCAGGGTCGAATCCGACACTACTCTGCTTCACAGAGTTCCAGTTTTTAGAATATTCTCATCGAACAAAAATAAGAGGGCCAGGAATGTTTGCCAAATCGTTGAAAGGAGACTATCTGCAGCCTTATACCTTAATATACAACATGATAATGCTTCAATACCCACAACACGGCATTGTGCAAAATTGTCCCTAAGAAAATTTCATAGTAGTTCTCCCCTGGCTTTTGAGTCCCGATTAACACCCGATCGAAAACATTTGGGATAAAATGGTCAAATCCCTAATAAACAGGATTTTCGACCAAGAAGCAGTGATGCATAAAAGGTTCAATAAAGCTTGGGATGAAATATTTATATAACAAGAAATATAATTTGATACCACCTCGGATGGGAAAATACATAACGTTAAATTATGTACATACCTACCTAACTTGCTTACTTTTTAAAATCTAGTTATTTTTACCTCTCCAGCTCTTGAGCACGATTTTTCCGGTTGGATTTGTTAAGGTGAAGAGGGAAATTTATATTACTGTTTTGTGATTTGTAAAAATAAAAATAAATATTCACAATCGGCAAAACCCATACTGTTTAATGTGCTTCGCTACAAACTGTCATCAGGTCAGATTATTGATATTTGGTTGCAGTGCATTTAAACAATACATAAAATATTTTAACAAAAACGCGGTGACAAATCTCTACACTTTAAAAAGAATTATTTGTAGACTGTGCTAAATTTTATGTAAGAAAACGCCCGATATTAAGAAAAACCATGTTCTCGTTCTCAACAAGCGCACAACTAGCCTTTTTTGCCGATCTTTATTTCGCAGATAGGCCATTGATGAAACATTCTTTATAACTTTTCTTTATGTTTGTTTGTTTACTTTTGTTCGCCCGGCTTTTAGGCCTATTAAATATAAGCACTCATTGATATTATTACTTAGCTTAAGACTACCAATATGATAATCAGACCCGATTTAACATTTGTACCGTGCGAGCAAAAATTATTTGCATCAAAGAGGGCGTGGATTAAAAAACGTAGGGCTTGGTTTAGACCACAATGATATGGGGACGATATATCTAACCCAATCTAGGTTAAAATTTTGTCAAATTCATATTATGATATGGTATGCCAAACTAATGAGTAATAAAAAAGGTAGACAAATATAAATTTATTATTGCTGATTAACCAAGTAAAAATATACAGAAAGAAAAAGAAAAATAATTACATAAATTGCTGAAATTGGCCACCGCCATGCTCCAAGCATAAATTCACACGTCTCTTCATATTTTCGAAAGTGTTGACCAGCATCTCTGGAGAAATGTTACCACATTCTTGGATAATCCTTTCTTGTAATTGTTCTAAATTTGCAACTGGAGTTTTAAAAATAGTTTTGTTTAAAAGAGGAAAAACGAAGTAATCCATAACCGTTAAACAAGGTGATCTAGGTGGGAATTCATTGTCTGATCGAAAACTGATCAATCTGTCGTCGAAAGAATTGCGTAAGTAGTCAATAGTTTCGGCGGCTGTATGGGCGGTTGCACCGTCCTGTTAAAAATATCAAAAACGTAGTTCGTTGTCAAGTACTTGCTCTATCAATGGATTCAAAATATTGTCTCTATACCGCTGTGCTGTAACTGTGTCATGGAAAAAAATAGGACCAACAATTCTTCTTCGGGAAACAGCTAACCAGACACCAATTTTTTGAGGATGCAATGTGGACTGTGAAATGGGGATTTTCGCTACTCCACATGCGTGTATTCTGAGAATTCACATAACCGGAGAGGTGGAACCAGGCTTCATGCGAAAAAAATGTCAGGTCTAAAAAATCATTTCTTTCCAATAAATTTTGGGTAAACCATTGAGGGTAATTCCTGCGTCTTTCAAAATCTGCGGCTTGTATTTTTTGGAATACTTGCACTTTATAAGGAAATAAATTTAGCTGCTTCTTAAAGATAGTCCTGCATGTTTCATAAGATCTTCCCACTTCTTATTGGGACAGGCGTCTTATACAATTTGTCTTGGTCTTCCTGCTACTTTTTTGTATTGTATAGAATCTGTTTCCCTAAACACAGCCACGGTTATTTTCAGGAAATGATAAAAATCCCCACCGATAAGAGCAACGTTAGGAAAATGTTCGTGAAAATCGTTCATGCACAAACCCGGATTGTATTGCCACTCACCATTTACTCTAACCCCGTTTTGAAAATACGCTTCAACCATGAATGTTTTGTGCTGTTCCGTAAAGCCCATTGTGTGAATTATTCAAGAAATTGGAAAAATTAGCGATAAATCAAATTACTTATAACGACTGTCAAAGATGACGGAATAACTGATTTATTTTTAATTCAGGTAGTTACTGACACCCAACAGGTATTAAGCTCAACGGCTAAGCATTACGTCCTTAGACGCAAGGACCTCTTTGATGCAAATAATTTTTGCTCGCACGGTAGATCGCCAAAAAGGTTTGGATATAGCACCCAACAAATTTTGGCCCACGGGACTTTTGGTATTTACTTAAAATACAAAATGACCTCCCATTTAAAATGAGTACGAGCCGCCACTGAACTATAATACTACTTTGTAGCATAAGTAGGTACTACATAGAAATTTTCTAAAATTATTAAGAAAATTTCACACCTGTCATTCTAAGCCAATCACACACTCTCATTTCGACAGTTACCAATGACAACCTTCAAATTTTTCGGAAATTTTTCTCCTCCTGCCAAGCTAGGCGAACAAAATTAATAAGTGGAAATTTTTTCTTGACAGCTATCATATGATCCGAAAATCAGTATTCAGGATCAAATTTTGGTATTTAATGTTTTTATTCATTTTATAATACTAAATAAATACAAATATTTAGTTACCAAATATTTCTTTCATTAAGGCTAAATATTTTTGGAATTCTGGTTCGAACTCTTCTTTTCGTAATGGAGAATAACAAGGATAATGGTTATCTTCCCTTCCCACTTCTATCAGATGTCTATGTTTAATATAATAGATGTAATATTTGGATGTAATATTTGGATGCAATTTTGTTCTGCTGAATTCTGGTTTTTCTTAATAAGGATGGGATATCTGGGAAAGGATGGGATTTAATTCAGTTTTTTCCATTAAACATTGCAAATACTTTAAATTTTTATGAGACATATTAATGTCCCCTATTTCAGAGCAAGATTTACAAACACCGTAGGGCTTAAAATTAGTTTCTTGATTGTTTACTGCCATGATTTAATTATTGTGAACTAAAGAAGCACGTTTAAGAAATAACTGTCGACGTGACGTATAGCAGAGACGATTTTGACATCACAAGCCTAAGCCTACTTGACTGTGGTATCTACTATCTACCTAGATTTTAAAAATTGTTTTATCTGGCATAACTAGCCTAAACTAGACTATACTATGCTTTCCCTTTGTTTTAGTAAATAAAATGTAGTAAAAATAAATAAAAAGGATAATTTTCACTTATATTTTTTGCATTTCGTTTAACTAAACGGTGAGGAAACTTTTTTTTGAAAGTTTAAGTATTCCCATAATTATGGATAATAATTTCAATAAAATAATTCAAATAAATTTTAGGTGTGAAATTTTCTTACCGAATCCTCCGCGTCCTTGAATTAATATCCGGAAAAAAAATGCGTTCCTTCGGAAAAATTTCCGGAAATAATTTGAGCACTAGGGAGATTATAAGTGAAAATAATGATGATTCTAATATAAACCCAAATTTTACTTCCCGTCTGAGAAGCATTTTAACACAACGAAAAAATATGATGTATAGGGTGCTATGAAAAATGGACGTTTTATTAGTAACAGGTGTGAATGTCAACGAACCTACACATGGAATATTTTAAATTTAAAATTCCAAGTTTTTTTAGAGGAGAAGGCAAACTGTCATCTTCAGTGTAAATCTTATGGAAGCATTAAAGTTTTTCAGGTAAAATGTATTACCTTAAAATCTGAAACTTTCTATTTGTGTTTGAAAAGTCGGGCTTTTAAAGAGAGCCTTTCCAATCTGAAAACTTAGTTCTTTTAAAGTTCTATTTTTGTTTCCTAAAGAATGAAAAATTAATTAAAATAAGGGTTTAGCTATGAAGACGTCGCACTTTAAATAAATTCAATTAGATTGAAATTTTCCTCTAAATGCCCTGTTTCTAATTTAATATTGTTAAGTCGCACAGTTTAAAATATTTAACAATACAAATTAGGTACCTACTATTTATATACAGGGTTACTCAGAAGTCACGAATAAAATTAATATAGCCTTAACTCAAAACTTTTGGGGATAACGCTCGGACACGTCAATTTAGTTTTATACAGTGACCGGCAAAGAGTTTGCAACATATGGGAAAAATTTTTATTAGCAGAATATTTAAAATTTTTTTTTGGGGGATTGGATGTGCATGTCCCATAACCTTAAAATCGATGTTGACATACGTCACGTGACCAATGGTATGGCGGGAAAGTTGAAAAAACCAATATGAAATCATCATAAATCAGATAAGTTGATGAGATATCGAAAAAATTCCAAGAATAAAAAGTGTTTAGAATTCCATTAGAACCTTAAATACAATGTTCGGGATATCTACTTAAAAAAACATAAAATCGAATATTTTTGTAAATATTTTTTTACCGAATTAAAAATTTCCATATTTTTCCTTTCTTAAAGCTTCATTAAAATAAAACTGACATTTGGTGACCACAACTAGAAATATTGTTTTGTTTTTCTGACAATTTGGAGCAATAATTCAAAAAATTCGTTTACACTTGGATACCAGCTGTTGCAATAGTATATTTCTAATAACCTTATCGATATTTTTTATATCGAAATATTCTATTATGTTAAGAAATCCTTAAATTCATTAATCCAAAGCAAATTTTATTTATAACCGTAAAAAATAATTTTGAATTTCGCAGATATCTGTAAAAAAATCTAAAAATTAATAAAAATTTAAATTATTTTTTACGGTTATAAATAAAATTTGCTTTGGATTAATGAATTTAAGGATTTCCTAACATAATAGAATATTTCCATATGAAAAATATAGATATGGTTATTAGAAATAGACTATTGCAACAGCTGGTATCCAAGTGTAAACGAATTTTTTGAATTATTGCTCCAAATTGTCAGAAAAACAAAAGAATATTTCTAGTTGTGGTCACCAGATGTCAGTTTTACTTTAATGAAGCTTTATGGAAATTTTTAATTCGGTAGAAAAATATTTACAAAAATATTCGATTTTATATTTTTTTAAGTAGATATCCCAAACATTGTATTTAAGGTTCTAATGGAATTCTAAACACTTTTTATTCTTGAAATTTTCGATATCTCATCAACTTATCTGATTTATGATGATTTCATATTGGTTTTTTCAACTTTTCCGCCCTACCATTGGTCACGTGACGTATGTCAAAATCGATTTTAAGGTTATCGGACATGCACATCCAATCCCCCAAAAAAGATTTTTCAATATTCCGCTAATAAAAATTTTTCCCATATGTTGCGAACTCTTTGCCGGTCACTGTATATGCTCACATTCTGACGTTAGTCGTTTGTTTTTTTATAGACATTTGTCAAAGACATGACGACATGGATCTTTTTTTTTTAATAGAAACATACAGCTTGTGATACATCATTTGAAAGCCTATATCGCGTACAGTATGCTCATAAATTTTGACGAGATTCTGTCAAGCTATTTCAAAATGGCGACTGTTAAAAGTTTTTAAAAATCTCTACTAAAATAAGAGGAAACGATAAATTGTTGATTTTTTTTACCTTTCAAGGTAAGAAATCTTCATTGTTTCACGTTCTGACATTTTGTGACATTGAGTATGGGCAAGACTTTGAGAATTGAGTTATATTTTGCAAGTAAATAGCAGGTTCCTCAAGAATGTTGTTTTTTCTGACGAAGCTACTTAGAGATTAAATTAATTTTTTTGTCGTTGTTTACTTTTTTAAAGGTAAATAGACACAATATGCACTATTGGGCGTCGGAAAATCCCCACTGGATGAGAACTCTACCAAATCAACATCCTTGGTCAATTATTGATATACGGTGTGGTATAATCGGGGATCGAGGTATTGGCCCGCCTTTCTTCGAAGGCCACTTAAATGGAGAAATGTATTCAGATTTTTTAAGTAACCAATTACCCTAATTATTAAACCAAAACATATTTCCTGACATGTGGTTTCAACAGGACGGGGCTCTACCGCAATACGAGATACAGTACGTAATGAATTGAACGAATAATTGTTTAAAAACAGGTGGATTGGTTAAGCTGGTTCGATAAACTGTCCTGCTAGGTCCCCAGATTCGACCCCCCTTGACCTTTACCTCTGGTGTTTTATAAAAGAGAAAGTGATGGCCGCTACACCTACAACTTTAGATGATATGAAAGATGAAAGACCGAATCCGCGTTGCATGAATATTAGTGAGACCTGAAATGTTACAACGGGAACTATATTCGTTCAGAGAAAAAGAGTAAGAAAGTGTTTTGAAGTTAAAGGGAGACATTTCGATCATCTTCTGAAGCATGACAGACGATAAATAGATTAAAATTAAATAGTAAAGTGTTTTTCGTAAACTATAGAAAAAGCCTTTAGTAAATGCCAAGACTTTACATCATAAAACTTTTTTTTGGACCAATATTTGTTTACGATACTGAACACTAGGCCGCAAGTTTAATTTGGGAATAGCTCCATGAACTAGTAGGATTCTACCACGTGGTGTGATATATATTTATGTCCCTTTTATTAAATTATTAATTAAATTTAAATTGGAATATTGTTTGTCTTTATATAGGATCCAAACCGAGAGCATGCATCTTGCTGGGATATCTATTTTTTGTTGTAAAACGTTATATTATTTATATTATACCAACAAGTTTAATAATCCCAAGGACAATTTAATAATATTATGGAACAAACATGCTTTTCGAACATAATAAGATGAAATTCGATTAAAACCTGGTTTGATGAGGCTCCCTCCAACCCTTATTAACCTTTCTAGGCTGATTACAATGATGCTAAAGCATTTTAGGCTTGCCATTTCAAATAAAAAAAAAATTATGCAAACTTGGAATAATATAAACAAACATAGGTATTTACTTTTCCTTTTAAATATATATTATAGATAAAAGTCCCACGTAGCATAATATAGACACAAATATTAAAATTGAGTCGCGATAAATGTGGTCCGAAACTTTTTCGACACATTTTCGAATTCTGTTACTTGAAACATTTTTGAACTGTTTGTTTCGAAAAACTTTACAGTGTCGATGCACTTAACCAAAGTGAGAATGAATATTTTTCGAAACATTTTTAGATAAAATTGTGGAGTTATGTATGACACATGCATTTCCAAATTGTAGCGACACATTTTCGGGGGTAAGTGCACAAGTGCATCAAAATTACCGATAATTTTTGAATGAAATGTGTTTTTTTATAATTGCAAGAGTTTGTTTTTATATTTTCGCGAAAAAGCCCGACTCCACAGGAGGAGGGCATTTTCGTAAAATATGAAAACAAACGATTGCAATTTGTAAAAAAAAACACATTGAATAAAAAAATTATCTGGTTAATTTTATGCACGAGTGTAATTTATTTGAATATTTCCAAAATTAATTAAGAACTCGAATCAAGTAAATTTAAATATGGGTTATCCCAATGCAAAGAGATAGTTATTAACAATTCTTGACAAAATGAAAGGAAAACATTCGTTGACATTGACTTTTTTGTCTGCTGTCACTCAATAAGATGACGTTAATTGTCAGAATATTACATTTTTTGACGTTTGTTAACAATAAAATCCGGCTTTGACGTTTCGTCAACAATATAAACTTGAGATGCAATTTTCGATTTCTGGCAGTGCTGTTTTCGCTGTAATTTTGCGAAAATTGCATTTCTCTTATGGGAACTTTAACATATGAGGGAAATATTCGATTTATGTGAATCGAAATTGGTAATTTTCTGTATATTTACCAAACGATCGTGTAATATTTTATATTTACCAAACAATGGTGTACATTTATTTACGAAACTTGTGAAGAAAATAATTTTTAAAACTTTTAGCAACATATACATATACTCACTACCTGCTCGCCGAACAAATTATAATACCAATTATTTATCATAGAAGGCAGACAGGACTTTAATATTTACTTTCAATAATGATAGGTTTTTAATATGTTTAATTTTCTTTGTTTCGAATCACCTATTTATGTAACTTATGAAAAGTCGCAAAGGTATCACATTATTTCCATTTTACTAGCCAATTCAATTTAAAAAAGAAACAAGTAAAATTTTAAAAATATTTTCAATTTTAGTTTTTCGAAAAATATTATTTTTTCTGTAAATGCAAATAAACTGAGAAAGCGTTAAAAATATAAAGCTAAATTACAAAATTACATGATAAAATGTGTCTCGTCAATGCTTTCCGTTTCTCTTTTGAAATAACTAAATGAAATACATCATGACATAAAAAATACACTTGTGACAAATGCATTATGGCGAAATGATTTCGTCTTCATATTGTTTTTTTTCTATTTAACAACCTGAGGGTAATTCGAATTAGTTGTTCAATTATTGTGTCCATTTTGACATTTTCAAACAGCGCCATCTAAGATTAATAATAAACACATTTGATATAACAAATAGCGACCTTTAAAATTTGAAGCAAACAGTTGCATTTTTGTGTCGGAAACAGAAACATTCGATTTCAATACTTTTACCAAAATGTGTCTAAGAATTCTACTTGGGGTGTCTTTTAAACTTTTGAAGCAATATACTGCCAGAAAAAGAGGCGTACCGTAAAACGGGGATACGTTGTTACAAGGGGCAAACTTTGTGACACTCTTGAAATTCAAAATAAATTCTACAATAAATTTGAAATAACGCGAGCAAAGCTAATTTCTTCTATCGGTAAGTGGAAGCACATATCTCATCAACTACAAACACCGCACGGCAAGTTGGTATGCGTTCCTGAGTACCTGGCAGCGTGATATTCCGAGAGCATCTCGATTCTGCACTTTCTTCATAACGCGCAAACTTTCCACTGCGCAGACGAATTTTGCGATTCCTGAGTAAAATTTGTAAATATTTCCAATTGCTTGGTTACTTTATATATACATTTATACATTTACGAATTATTAATTTTTACACTACTTTTTTAACAGTAAACAAAACAGAGTATACTTCGCGGGGCAACTTTGTGACATGTCATGTGCATGATAGCACTGATAATGAGGAATGTAGTGATATATTGTCTACAAACCAAAATGACATAACAGGTGAACAACCAGAAATGACTGTTTTAGAAGAAGGAATCAACGATAGAATGGAAGAAGAAAATGATTTTACTATGAAAGAAGCTGATGCTTAAACTAAGAGACTATTAGCGGATAGACATTTTATCTCCTAATGTCGGCGACTTCCTATTGGTGGAGTTCACATCCCAATTTCGGGTTAAAAAAGATAAAAATCGATACTATGTCGGACGCTGTATAGAAGTATTACCAACTGATAATTTACCCCAATTTTAGTGTAAGTACCTTTTTAAGATCAATTAAAACAAATATTAAATAATTTAATTTTCCACAAGTTGAAGTTTTGGGCGTGTTCGATTACTCTCAACTAAAGCAGATTTTAAAAGTAAAACAAGAAAAAAGGAGAATAATTTCTTTTCAAGGTCTACCTAAATTATCAACTTTACAGTGACCGGCAGAAAGTGCGCAGCATATGGGAAAGTTTTTTATCTTTAAGTTTAAAAAAATAATTTTATTTTAGATAGGTTCTGCATGTTCTCAAATCAAAATAACACCCATTAAATCCGGTAAAAGTCTTATGGTATACGAGGTAGGATCAAAAATTTGAAATTCCGCTAAGAGTAAAGTACCTCCATCTTTCATTTTAGAATATTTTTTTACTAAGAATTATTGCTTTAATTTCAAAGTTATACCAAAATTCCAAATTTCGCTTATTTTGAACAAAAAAATGGATTTAATGGTGTTTTCTGAATAACCCTGTATAAAAAATAAATGGCAACCGAACAGTCCGAAAATAAGATTTTCTGCAGACTTTGTTAGATATAACCGTCGATCATAAGTCCGATTAGTTTGTTTTCGTAATAATATGACTTTTTAAAATAAAAACATAAAAATATTAAATATTTTTGCTGCACACCGTATTTTATTTTCTGAGGGAACAAGTTAATTTCATCTAACTGATATTTTTTAATTTACATTGACTTAAAGCGTATCCTAAATATTTTTTTATACATTGAAGTACGCATAGAAAGTTTCCTTTTGATTTATAAAGAAAAAAAATTTAATTTAAAATACATTTTGAAGGGATTTTATTCGTCACGCAAAATAAGGAAACTTTCTATGCATACTTCAATGTATAAAAAACTATTTAGGAGATACTTTAAGTCAATGTAAATTATAAAATATCAGTTAGATGAAATTAACTTCTTCCCTCAGAAAATAAAATACGGTGTGCAGCAAAAATATTTAATTTTTTTATGTTTTTATTTTAAAAATCCATAATATTAAGAAAACACAGTAATCGGACTTATGATCGACGGTAATCTCTAACAAAGTCTGCAGAAAATCTTATTTTGGTACTGTTCGGTTGCCATTTATTTTTTATACAGGGTCATTCAGAAAATACGATTAAATCCATTTTTTTGTCCAAAATAGGCGAAATTTCAAATTTGGGTATAACTTTGACATTAAAACAATAATTCTTAGTAAAAAAAAAATCTAAAATGAAAGATAGAGGTACTTTACTCTGAGCGGAATTTCAAATTTTTGATCCTTCCTCGTATACCATAAGACTTTTACCGGATTTAATGGCTGTTATTTTGGGTTGAGAACATGCAGAACCTATCTAAAATAAAATTATTTTTTTAAACTTAAAGATAAAAAACTTTCCCATATGCTGCGCACTTTCTGCCGGTCACTGTATAACCAATACCAATACTTTTTAAGTTTAACTTGTTACTGTTCTGTTAAGATTTTATAATAATAAAAGTTTAAAATAAATCCTTAAATTAGTTTATATCCGTTTTTTATTATCAAAATATGATAAACAAATATTTTTTGATATTCTCTATCATTTTAAATTATAAACGATGGGGTAACACTATGCTTTATTGTAAAAACGCACTGTCACAAAGTTACCCCACAGCACGGGGTAAAATTGTGACACTTTCAAATTAAAAAAAGGCTGAATTATTATTATTTTTTTGAATTTCTAAAGTTGCCATTTTGTAGATAAAGGAAGGATATACATGGTGTATTTTTTAAAGAAATTTATCTCAAAAAGAAATGTTCCAAAAGTTCAAAAAACCTTAAATTCTGTCACAAAGTATCCCCGTTTTACGGGAACTAATTAGAATTATTGCATGAGTGAATATAAAATATACCAATACATGCACCATGATAGTCTACCTTGGTGTTTCTTACAGCTTTTTGTGTGGCCTAGGACTATTTAGATGTATTTCAATTGATCCATAATAAAATAAAATTACATATCAAGGACTATCACTACACCATCCTTACTGAAAATACAAAATACCCGGTATTTTACCCCTAATGGGATAGAACTATTTTGTACCAGTCACTTTTTATATTCCAAACCGAGTCACTAAGCTAGACAAAAACTAGAAATCCGTAAATACTAAACACCCACAATCCACAATAAAATATAACAAGAAATTTACAGATAGAACGTAAAGCGCAACAACAAAAATGGCATCAAGCCGGTTCTGGAGTATATTGACGAAAATCTAATAACAAGAGGGTTATGCGCATGCCCATCGCTGTTGGGCGTCGAGAGGTGATCGGTGAGCCTTGCGTACAAACGTATTTCTTCGCCCATAAAATTTAACTTTTGTTTGCGCACGAAAAAGGCTAAACGGCTTTAAAGATATAAGAAAGCATTTGACGAGGCCCCAATTTTTGAGAAAATAAATTAAAATTTAACCTGTTCAACTTTAACACGTAACGGGTGTTCCACCTAATGAGGTAATCGGCTATATCTCAGAAAGTAATAATATTAGGACTTTGGGAAAAAATATATATCCATAAAAGCGGCCAAGATAAATTGCTGCAAATTATTTTCAAGTTCGAAAAATGACCGATAGGGGGCGTAAGAGAACTTTCAAAATAGAAATGCCGATTTTCTCTTGATTTTTCTTAATAAAAATATGTTAAAAATATAAGCATTGTATTCTTCATAAAATTATGCAACTTTATGTCAGGAATCGTTTTTTTCTATTTTCAATAATAAAGTGATGGGGGAAGGTCAAACATTTTTTCTTTCAAACGCTGATATCTCTGCTTTGGATAAACCGATTTTATTTAACTTGGTCTTGAAAAAAAGCCCTTCTTTTCCTCTACACGTTGATCTATTAACTATACCATATTGATTATGATGGTGGCGACTAGATGGCGTTTTTCCGTAATTCCTCAATGAATAAGGATTTTCTCAAAAAAATCAGCGTTTGAAGGAAAAAAGGTTTGACTTTCTCCCACCACTATATTATTGAAAATAGATAAAAATGATTCGTAACATAAAGTTGCCTATTTTTATGAAGAATACAATGCTTATATTTTTAACATATTTTTATTAAGAAAAATCAAGAGAAAATCGGCATTTCTATTTTGAAAGTTCTCTTACGCCCCCCTAGCGGTCATTTTTCGAACTTAAAAATAATTTCCAGCAATTTCTCTTGGCCGCTTTTATGGATATATATTTTTTCCCAAAGTCCTAGTGTTATTACTTTCTGAGATATAGCAGATTACCTCCTTAGGTGGAACACCCGGTACAATTTTATATTTCAAATCAAAGCCTTCTTAAATTTTCTTGTTTCACAGCCTATTTAAAATTTGTGTTATTAATGCAACCTATGCCTTTATTAGAAAGATTTTAAGGGGATTCTATACCTATCATTATTTTATTTCCAAATTTTCTTCGTTAATATGCATAATATCAAAAAATTATTATATATAAAAGTAGCATACAATTACTTTATCTAGGGCGCTATAGAGCCCAAAACTATATATTTTTTTTTCTGAATTTATATTTTTTAAAATAAAATATATTTTAAAAAACAGGCTCTATAGCGCCCTAGTGGGTGTTAATTTAGACATATTGGTAAAAAAATGAAAAATTAAAAGTAAATAGTTTGTTCAAAATCCTGGAAAAACGATTTTGCGGAAAATGTCCTCCGCCCTGCGTTCTTTTTTAGAGACAAGCCCACTAATCATATCTTGGCGAAACGCTGGCAACGCGATTGACCTTGTCAATATTCGGTGCCCGACCGAAGAAAATAGTAGGAACTATGAATTTATTATTAGCAGGTGCATAATTTTCCATGTAAAGAATAACAATTATCCGTACACATTTTATTAGGGGTTCTTATTTTTGTTGAGGTTGATGGTTGATGCATGGTTTATTGTTAGGTAGATTAATAATAATTATGGGATTATCTCATAAATTTCATTACACCTTTATAATGTATTATTGTAAATAAGTACCTAATATTGTTAGGTTACTTAAATAATTATTATTAGTATTAAAATTACATTACCTTTTTTCATCCGAGGATCTGTAAGTAGGTATTCTCATTTCAAAATATATTCTTATGAATCTTATATGTGTGTGTTCTATTTTTTGTGATTTACTTAGTGCGATCGGTGGTATACATACGGATTAATTATTATTTATATTTTATTTTCCTATCAATATGGGAAAAAAGAAACAAAAAGAACAATTTCAATCCAAAAGGAAAAGTCTTCGACAAAAAATTTTAATTGTTTGAACGTCAAGGGGAGAAAAGAATCCAGCAAAAACCATTCACCGTTACAAGGTAAGATGCCGATCCGACGCCACGGCCGTTGGGCAATTTTACAATTTCCAGGGTTGCAGGGCATGGGCAACTGCTCATCATTTTAGGTCCACAGTGTCCACTATTTTGGTTCTTTTACATTTACAGGAAAACATTTGACATTTTTTGAAAGTATTTAAGTAACCCTAATTTTTTAAGAATAAGGAATATGCAGGATGTCCCACTAAGCTCGACGAGGTAGGATAGGTATTATGGAAGCCACAAATATGTCTTTGAAAAAAAAATGTATTGACTAAATCGACCAAGAAAAATTGACGGAAAATATTTTCAACGTTCCAAATGGCTGCTAGGGGATGCATTTACTATGATATAACTAAAAATTCAATTTATCTCTGAATAAGCGCTATTGCGGTTATCATTTAATAACGGAAATAGAAAGATCGATAATTTTTGCTATTATTTGTAGACTAATAATTTATATCGTCGATAATAAGGGCGGGGGAATCCTGTAAAAAATTGCTGTATCTTCCATACCCTCTATCCAAATTTAATCAACTTAGTCTTGTTTTAAAGGTAATTTTACCCTTTTTAAAATACTGAATGCCGTCGGGATGGGGAGTTGATGTTGATACTGCGTCTTCTAGAGGGCGTTGATTTCCCAATATTTGTTTTTTTACAGTTTTCTTCATAAAAGTAAACTTGCAACACTACAACCCTGGAAATTCATATTTTTATATGCTTGCTTAAAGAGAATTACAATAGCTAAATTCTGGTGCAAACTATAATTTGATATCTTTATTCCTTCTCAAGTTATTTACAAATAACAATTTTATTCATGTTATTTACTTAATCAAGATATACATGCAAAACAAAACTGCCAATTAATAGGGATTGCTAGGCAACTAAGGCCATTAAGTTACTTAATTTTGACATCATTTGGCTATTTAAAAATTTGTTAATTATTTATAAAGTAAGAAACCTTAGTGGGACAGTTTGTCCCCGGCTTATGCCAGCCCGGTAGCGTTTATTAGGATAAGTACCTAGTCATTTTTAGATGTATTTTGCAAATTAGAAAAATATTATACCTATATATAGCTATAAAAGCATTTGAGACTACAGAACAAATCTAAAAGTCGAGCCTTGTGGTTTGTTTGTCCATAAAGAACATTGCTTCTTGGCAGCTAGTCCAGATGGACTTATTCAAGACGAAGGGATAATAGAAGTAAAGTCTCCTTCAACAGCGAAAATGTGAACACCAGAAGAGGCCATTCAACAGAAAAAAAAAACTTTTGCTACAATAAATAATGGCATATTACAATTAAAGAAAAACCATAATTATTATTATCAAATACAAGGACTGTTCCAAGTAACCAATAATTCATATTGCTATTTTCTGTTGTGGACTACATTAGGATTCCTTGTAGAAAAGGTATGATATTGTGCCATACTTTTATACAAAATCTGTAATTTAAAAAATACCTAATTTGTAAAATGTAATGTATTGTTCTGTTGTATCTATATAGCATAGATATTTATCTTTAGATAAGCAAACAATATTCATGAAAGTAGCAGATTTATGGCCTCGCGCATGTAAGCAAAGCTAGACACTATTAGCCATGCGCACTGCAACATTATCGTTTGACGAATGGAAAAATAAAATAGACAGGTCCGGGCTTTAAAATTTAAATTTTTGCCAAAAAAATTGGAATTTCTTCTCAATTTTTGATCAAGTTGGGAAAAAAGGTAGTGATTTCTGGCATTTTGAGTAGTAGCAAACATATGATTTTAAGTATAGAAAATTGTTTTTAAGGTTTTGTTTTTAAAATTTGTTTAAAAATGTTGTTGCTTCAAAAAGGAAGAGAACAAGTTAATTAAACTATAAAACTTACAAAATCCAATATAAAAAACAAACAAAACCAGCAAAATAACGAATCTACAGTGTTATCGCGTACGTAACCTCAAGTCAAATATTAGTTGGTATATTTGTATTAATTTTTACAATTTGGCAAAAACTTGTTTTGTTCAAGAATTTGAAAAGGGTTTGCCCGAGAACTTGACTCATAAAATACTTTTACATTAATATAAACATACCTAGGTATTTACTTTTTTCTTTGCATGCATCGGGATAATAATATGTTTTGGTGTGTGTTTCTCATTATTTTCATACCTTATTTGTGTAGCCTAGCCTAGGGTAGTTAGATGTGTTTAAATTGCTCATAATAAAATAAAGTTATATATCAAGATACATCACTACTCCATACTTACTAAAAATATGAAATACCCGATATTTTACACCTATTTCGGCATAATAAAATAATACAACGGCTCTTACTGTCATTGTTTATATTCCAATTGGAGTCATTAAAAGCACAAACAAAATTCACTAAACTCCACAAAAACTAGAAATCCGTAAATATTAAATACCCACAATCCACGTCAGCTAAGAAAACTACAACGAATCCACAGAGAAACCTTAAAACACAACAACAAAAATGGCGGCCGAGCCGGTTCTGGAGAGTATCTTGAGCATATCGATTATTGTCGATAAAGTAGGACAGGCCGATAACACGAGGTTTGTGCGCATGCACGAAGGTGTCCAGAAGGAAGGCAGCTGACCGGCGAGTCATGCGCTCGGACGTATTTTTTCACCCATAAAACGTAACTTTTGTTTGCGCAGGAGATAAGCTGTACGTATCTAAAGGTAAACTGTGTATGCTATAATATAGTGCAGAAAACCGTTTAAACTGACTTAACATGTTTAAATTTACACAATTTTTTTAGATTGAAAGAAATTATGTGCTTTGGACAGACAAAATGGAGCCATATTTAATAGGGTTTTATTTAAAATGCTTCCCACCTGAAATTATCGACCCTAGATATACAAGAAGACTACAGATTAGGAATCCCCCTCGGGATGATTAATATATTATTATCAAATTATTTAATTTTTTCTTATTTTTTTTTCTTATTACTTATTTTGTGTGGAATAATTTAATCATGTTGCAAATTACTAATAGATACATTTGTTTAAATAGGATTTATTAAGAAAATCACAACTTTTTCAGTAAATTAGTTCATCTTAACAGTTAAAATTTGGTAGGTAGGTAATTAACAAAGTATTTGTTGTTGTTTGTAAATAAACTTTAATATTTAACAGATACTGTACATATTATAAGAACACTGGCAGTAAAAATGTCGAAAATATATCTTTATATACACGAGCATACAAATTAAAATAATATTTTCCTGGACTAATAATTTTCCTGGACTATTAGTCGTAATTGAATAAATACAAAAATAAACTGTTTTGGCCGAGATTTTGGCCCTTGGAGCGGTCTAGTTCTGCGAATTGTTCATGCCCGGTGAAATTAAACAGCGATGATGCCGGTGCAAAAATATTAGTCAGCGGGTGAACGGGTTAAGATAGAAATATGCCTGCAGATTTCCTCCGGACACCGAAATTTCTGTTCGGTGATGTATCGCCTTAAGCCACCTAACTTGTGAAGGGCCTTGTACTCTAAACGGTAAAGTGAGCAAGCGCAGTCTGTGGCAAATGGTGGACATAACAATATAATATATTTGCTTCTTTAAGTTTTTGAAGCCATATGTGTAAGACCTTACGTTACACGCTAAACGTTATTCCGATTATGGTCATGGTCTGTAAACCGCTGCCGTTTTTTTTAAACATCCATAACACAGGCCTGCATGAAATTTGTGATGACGTGATTTTTGTTTGTTGAGCTCAGTTTTTATACAGAAATAACTAATTAAAATACACTAATTGGTCTCTATCACCCACAGATTTTAAATCAAAAATATAAAAAAACTTATAATAGGCGTTTTAATACATTTTTTAAAATGAATGTAGTACTTCAAATTCTAAATGATTGATGAATAAAAAATGATTTACTGTGGTGCTACAAACCTTCCGACTGAAGACTTTTTATCGACTTCAAAAAGGAGCTTTAAAGCTGTTCTTTTACATAATGACAATGTTTTTGCTTCTGTTTCGGTCGGCCATACAGTTAAGGTTGAATTCTCAACGTCGTTTAATCTATTGCCAACCTATAACCTATTTCGCGTTGATTTTTTGAGTTTCTTATTTTAATAACTAACATTTAAAGAAAATCAATATCGTCGGTACATTATTTAGGTAGTATCTGATAAATTCCCAAAATATCAATTTATTTAATTGCTGATTTTGGGATAATTGTATAGGGAAAGAACAATAAGTGACAATGACATAATAATGTTAAAAAAAATATTATCCGATATTTTTCGCTTTACAATTCTCCTAAAATAAGTTATGAAATTCCTTGATATTTATTAAGTATGTCGATTATTACCTATAGAATATCAAGTCGATACTGATTTTCTTTAAATTTTGTATAAAAGCTAGAAAACATAAATAAATCTCGCGAAATAGGTTATAGGTTGGCAAGCATGTTGATACTCCCACCTTAAGTTAAAGAAAAACTATGAAAATTTAGAGGAATTACTTTTACGAAGACAATATGAAAATCACAACTGGGAAGTGTGTGAAGATCTAAAAATTTTAGGTCTTCTCTTAGGTCAGCAGTCTGGATTTACTAAATTTTCATGTTTCCTGTGCAAGTGGGCTAGCAGGAATCGAGAAAAGCATTGGATAAAAAGAGACTGGTCACAAAGAGAGACTTTAATACCTGGAAACAAAAATGTAATTCGCGAAAGTCTTATTGACCCTCAAAAAGTTTTACTTCCACAACTTCACATAAAACTTGGACGTATGAAACAATTTGTTAAGGCATTAAACAAAGAAGGAAATTGTTTTAAATATTTGTGTAAAACATTTCCGGCTCTGTCAGAGGCAAAATTAAAGGAGGGAATATTTGTAGGGCCGCAGATTAGCAGCTTGATGAAAGATACAGAATTTGAAAAGGTAATGGAAGATAAGGAAAAACATGCATGGAATGCTTTTAAAGAAGTTGAACATAAATTACTACTATATTAAGATCGTTGAAAATATGTTATTTCAGGAATTTCAGAATATGAGCATAAAAATTCACTTTTTACATTCCCATTTGGACTAATTCCCGGAAAATCTTGGGGACGTGGATGAAGAGCAAGGTGAAAGATTTCATCAATATATTAAAGAGATGAAAAAAAGATACCAGGGGCGCTGGGACACAAAAATGATGGCCGATTTCTATTGGACATTGAGAAGAGATCTTTCTTTAGCTGAAACAGAAAAACAAGCAAAATAATCTCTTCTGAAAAAAGAAAACGTTTTTTTGAAGAAGCGTAACGAATAAATAACCATTTATAATAGTTTATATGTGTATATTTTGTATATTTTTTATTTTTTTCCTTAATATATTCAAAAACTAGCTTATAAATTAAATAAATCGTGTTTTTTCTATATTTTTGGATTTTACCGGTTTGAAAAATACCCTTACGTGATATAAAAAAACTGAAAGCAGATTTGAAATCAGCGCTACCAAATTACTAGAAAACAGTTAAAATTTTAAAATCAACTTTCAAAGTGTTAAAAAATGCAGGCCTGTGAATTATATCAAATCAAAAGAATAAATCAAAAATCAACACCACTGCTTTACAAAATAATACGAATACAAAGTGACAATAAAATTTACCAATCTTTCGAGGTTAGAAAACCACCACAATTCGGTGTTGCCAAACTAGGACATTCAAGATTTTTGTAACTTATTTTAAACAAAAACATCTTGTTTTAAAATTAAATTTTTTAAAACATTTATGTATGATTTAATATATCATAAATAATTTTGAGTTTCTTTGTTTTGTAAAACCAAATATGAACAAAACGTTTGGCACTGATATTAAAATGTATCGCTTATATTCGTTCCGTGTATTTGAATGTAATTAGCGGAGTACGTTATCGCTTATTAAGGTAATCGGTTATTTTTTCACTACTACGCAAGATCAAAATAACCGGTAACGTATAACGTTGATTAAATAAGTGGCTTAAATCTCTATTATTTTATTTGTTTTTTATTTTTATTTTATTTAAATACAGTGCCTCGGCTACTTGTGGCCAAAACTAATATATATATATACATACTATAATTTATTCAATAAAAGGTGAACACCTACTGAGAATATGGTACATTAGAAGTGAGAAAAAAGCTTATATAGAATTGTATATGTTAATGTCTTTTAAGAATTTTATCACATTTTGATATTGACTGGGTTAACCTAGAGTTTCTTGGAGATCTGCTTGCATATGGTTGTTTTGCCTGCTTCCAGCATATTTGGGGCACACTGTGAGAATGTGCTGTACTGTAAGGATTGTGTTGCAGTGGTCACATAAGGGTGGGTCTTCCGATTCCATTAAGTACCCATGAGTGGCGCGAGTGTGTCCGATTCTTAATCTGTGTATTATGATTGCATCTCTCCTGCTCTTGGGGGGGGGGGGGGGGGGTAGGTTACTAGGTGTAATATTGGGTTGTATGTTTGATAGCTTGGTATTTGAGTAGTTCCAGTAGTTTTTCCATTTGTTTAAGATGTTTTGCTTAACGTGATTCTTCAGATCTTTTGGAAGCTGAATTTGTTGAATGGGCAGGTTCGAACTCAGAGCTTCTTTGGCAGCTTGATCTGCTTTTTCGTTGCCGCTGATACCGACGTGAGACGGTATCCATATGATTAGTATCTGGATATCTTACTCAGCAAGTTGTTGGCATATATGGTGTATATTCTATGCTAGTGCATGTTGGGTATACATATTATCTATGGAGTGGATCGAGGCGAGTGAATCTGTACATATGGTGACCGTCTTATTCTGACCTGTAATAGTTTTAAGGCCATCAGAATTCCATGTAATTCCCCGGTATGTATACTGCAGAAACTAGGCAGTAGCCGGGCAGTAGGTATCTTGCTATGGTTGTTGTTTTTGTTGTGATTGCGCAGCTTACTCCCTGGTCGTTTTTTGAAGCATCGGTGTATAGGATATTTTCGGGATTTTTGCCGTTGATAAATTCCAAGAAGGATTGTTTGGGAATTGAATTGGGGTATCATGTTTTTTATATTTACATAAGAACTTATTAACAGATGGCATCTTTTTAGTCCATGGAGGAATTGTTGAAATTGAATTTACAGATGTTTTAGATAGATCACTAAGAGCTCTTTGAAAGTCTCCGGGACTGAGTGGAGATGTTTAGAAGTGTTAGGATATGTTATCTGATCAGTGTTGAAAAGGCTGTGAACAGGATTCTTAAAGTTAGCCGAAACTCTAGCAGAATATGTTAAAAGAAGCTGTTCGCGACGAAAAGATAGGGGAATCTCATGTGATTCACAATTGAGAGATTCTGCGGGGCAAGATCTGAACGATCCTAGACATATTCGAAGAGCGGTGTTATGGACTGTGTTTAAAGTTTTAAGGGTAGATTTGCTAGCCGACGCATAGACTAAGCTACCATAGTCTAATTTAGATCGAATTAATGCCCTGTATATTCTAAGCAAGACCGTTTCTTGGTGGTGTGCTAGTGTTTTTAGTATATTCATCCGCTTCAGGCAGTCGGCTTTGATTTCCTGGATGTATTTCTTCCATGTCAGTTTACTATCAAATGTTAGCCCTAGAAATTTAAGGTGGTCTACTACTTGTAGGGGAATCCTGTTCAGTGTTACATGGGGAATATAGTTTGTTCTTCTTCTACTAGATCTTATGATTTTAGATTTTGAGGTCGAAAAAGTAAATTCTGTTTTCTTTGACCAGCTGAATAGCTCACTAACTGCATTTTGAAGTAGGCTACATGTACTTGAGGTGTTTCTGCCTGTACAGTAGAGGATTAGGTCATCTGCATAGAGGGCATATTTGACTGGAGACCGTATCCTGTGCAAATGTCATTTATAATTAGGTTAAATAAGGTGGTGCTAAGAACTGCTCCTTGTGGAACTCCATCTTCTAAGGAAATCTGGTGGGATGTTTTTCCATTAGCAGATACCCTGGCAGTTATATTAGATAAAAAATTTTGTATAAATTTTAAGATATTTCCAGTTAAGTTAATTTCTTTTAACTTGTCGTAAATTATTGGTTTCCGAGCTGTATCGAATGCACTTTCTATGTCGAATATCACAGCTACAAGGTCTTGTTTTGCAGAAAAAGCATTAGCGATTTCGGTTTGTAGAACTACCAGATTGTCAACAGTGCTTCGATGAGGTCTAAATCCCGATTGATTTCTATTTAATAAGTTGTTTGATTCCAAGTACCAGAGTAGGCGTTTGTTTATCATCTTTTCGAGTAATTTACACATTTTACATGTAAGTGATATGGGTCGAAATGAATTTATATCTGATGTAGTTGCACTATTTTTCTTAAAAGGCAGTATGATGGATTGGTACCACAATGCTGGAAATTCTTGCCTAGACCATATTTTGTTGTAAAATTCTAAGAGTTTGTTTAAACTAGAGATAGAAAGGTTCTTAAGGAAGATAAAAGGTATATTGTCTGGTCCTGCAGCAGACTTTTTGCATGTAGAAAGAGCATGAATGAGTTCTTGCTGTGTGAAGGGAAGATTGCGTGAGTCAGAGTGTGGTACTGCTTTTGGCTAAGTAGTGTGCATTACTTCAGGATTATTATTAATTTTGGCTTTTTCTCGGTAAATAACGGCAATTTACGGAATACTAATTTAAAAAACCTTTGTTATTAGTATGGCTTTGTGGAAGACACAATGCTATAATATTTACAACTTCTTACCTAAAAACAACCTATTAAAACGTCAGTTTGCTCTTTTGTAGCTCATTTTTATATATCATGTTTTCCATATCTCCGGTTTAAAAAAATATATCGCTTTACGATTCGTACCGGTTATTCTTCATTTTAGTAATTTCAAGCTTTTTTTCACATATCCAACTTTTTGCTCTTATGGCATTCGTGAATAATGTTTATATTTTTACGTTATTTTTGTTGTTGCTCTGTTATTTGAACCGTATTAGTTAATAATATAAATAATCATATTTGAACAAAGAAATTAATTTTATCTGTGACTATTAATACAAGGCTATATTTTATTAAAGGTTTTACCAAATATTTATCTACATAAATAGAAACATGACACAATAAAACGGGTGCATATGGGTTCATTACTAAATAAAAAGTATTATAATATACTAATATTTTTATTCCATAGGTTTCTGTATCCTTCAAAACAACAGTTGGCGTAATCTAGGATTTTTGTTTATTAAAACTGAGTTTGATTAAAAAGCAGGTATATTTCCTTTATTGATGATTGATATTACTAAAGGAAAAATATTGTTTGTTTCAAAACTAGAAACATTTAGTTCTGGCAGCATATTATTTTTTTGTGTTGGCTAGTAGACATTAAATGTAATTTAAGTTGATTTTCCGATAGAAAACAACTCTACTTACTAACGAACGGAATATTTTCCTTTTTTTTTTAATAATCGATGAAAGTGGAAAAAGTCCTAATTTATATAACTACAAGAAAATCAATATATCTATTTTTTAGTTTAATAATATTTAAAAGCTTTGAATTAAAAATTTATTGACTTCCATTAAAGTCCATGCATGATGTGATTACACAAACACAGTGGCGGCTTATTACATTTTAGTAAGGTAGGGCTAAAAATTATTTATTAGGTAAAAATATTTCCATCACGCCCAAGTATTTTTGAAAAAAATCAAATGTAGAAAAATTAATTCAGCATTTCTTAATAAACGTAAATTTAATATGATAGCATTTAGGTATTTTTTATAGCAAATATAATTTTAAACCATTCGTCCAACTGAAGGTTTTCACTGCAAATACGAACGCAGTTTATAATCTTATTTAAACATACCCTAGGTATCTGTCTTTAACAACTTTAGCGGCTTACTTGATTATCTTGTTATACGGAAGAATGCTAAACTGAGTTTGAATGTTAATTTTACCAAGCATACGAACATTAAATAGGTTGTGTATAGTATGTGTTATTTTTTGGTATGGTATGGAAAATATACTTTTAAACACTACATTATGTAACAACAGCTTAGGTACCTAAACATTTTTTAACATATTTGGGTCCAAAATTATACAACAAAATACCATTAAAAATAAGAAATACTAAAGATAAAAACCGTTTTAAAACCGAGATTAAGAAATTCTTTTTGACACTTTTGAATATTTTTACAGGGTTACTCTTTCGCTGCGGGCTGAAAAAGCAAGCAATACGTCTGGGCGGAGAAAAACAAAAATATTAATAACAAATACATATTTTCTAAATTGATTTTATAAAGTAAAATCATATTTTGGTATTTTCTACTAATTTTTTTTTGAAGACGCGCATGATCGCTTTCTGCCTATTCTCATGGAATTCCATTATTATTATAATTTTTTTGACAAAAAAAACTACATAATTTCAAATAAAATCTTTATTATACGTATATAACATATACAGGAGAGCGCACATGTGGGTCCGCCGCCACCAGAGAAGAGAGGCTTCGACGCACAAGCGCGCTTTCCGCACTCAAAGTGTTAAACTATTTGTAATTATTGCCTGTGACTTTTGTAATTTTGCCACTGGCTTTTATTATTATTGCTCTGGTAGGCTTTTTCGAATTTTTTTTCCTTGTAAAGTTTTTGATTTTCGTATTTATATTTTAATACTATTTTATATAAAATTTGATTTACTGAGATTAATGGTCTAGCAGCTGTGATGCTTTCTATGTAACATTCTAATAATAAGCACATATAGGTACTTAAATACCTAGGTGCTATATGTAACTGTTTGTTAATGTTTATAAAATATTACCTGTATATTCACATCTGTATCTGTGTAAAAACAAATTTGAATTTGAATTTGATTTTCTCCTAGATATGGAAGTTTTTCTGCTAAACCCTTTCTAAGTGTCTAAGCATGAGCCTGAGAGCCTCCCAGTATTAAATTTATATACTTTGAACAATATAATAATTAACATATTTACCTTGGGAGATAAAACCTTCACTGCACTTCGACAGACTGCTTAGCAACTTATTGATGCCATAAAATATTGCAACTTTTTTATCGGGCTATGCCAGCGAGAGGATCATTTATTTTCTACTACAGAAATGGAGTAGGTATATTCACTTCAGTAATTCGTTAATATTTGGAATTTGGTTTGGGTTGTACGTTGTATCGCACATTTTCGAATTATTTTACGCAAATATTTTTCATTTTATGTGGCTATAACTAATTAATTATTGTATTTTAAAATGCCACAATTTATTTAAATGATTTGTTTTTATTAGCTTATGGTGAAAAATAATATGCTGGTATGTATTATACCCCGATTTAAATCTATCAAAAAGATTTAAAATAGTTTGGCGTGTTGGGGCAGGTTGTTCGGGCTATAAAATTGCAAAACACCCAACTACTTATTTCTTTAAAGGTGGTAGACAATGAAGTAATATCAAAAAAATTACCTTGTCGGATTGTCTTTATTTTGTTACTTAACACAACGTTTCGGTTAGATAGTATTTCTAACCGTTTTCAAGTGTAAACTAAATTATAATAATTCTAAGGCTTCTGTCTTAAATACCTACTACTAACCATGTGCAATGAAGCTTGATGACTCCGCCTACATGCTTATTGAAGTGTGAAGTTTGAGCTGTTGGTTTTGGACAAGAAGAGGTTTCCAGATATTGGGCATATCTATACTTGGTTTACTAAATATATGGATATTTTGATTCATAAAAGCTGCTTCTTTGAATTTTCGTTTTCTACAAGGCTGTTCCGTGTCCAAAACCTTGGCTTCTGACCACTACTGTATATTATGTTGGTTGGTCTATACATGTTCCGCTATACCTGATCTCTCGCTAACCTAGCCATGCGTTGTTCACGCCGCCAACTACTTCCTCTGCGCTCTTAGCCCTAGCGTTACATAAAATAATTTAAAGTTTTTGTTCTTACGAATAAACCATTTCAAAATAACAACAGAGCTTCGCCGTATCTACCCTTACCTGAACAATTCAGCCAAGATAGGAAACGAAAACATTAAGCATCGCGGTAGGTGCTTCGCAATCGGAACGTATTTGCTGCTATGGAGGGGGAAAGCAGCGAGGGTGGAATGGGAATTAATCGCGCTCGAACAGAAGTTGGTAACGAGTCTTGATCGATCGCTTTTTAAATCGCTTCAAGTCCATTTTTTGTATTCATTTCTTTACATTAAAAACTGTGTAACTTTAGACTCGCTAGTACGGCACAACTTAAAAATACAAGTGCCGCTAAGCAGAACAACAATTCGGGTTAAATAACATTTAACAAACCAGACATCTTTGATTAGCTAAAATTGTAGTCTGACATTCAAACTGTTTCGGTTATATACCCTAATTTTTAATTAACGAACCAATCAACTATAATTGTGATTAAATATTTTCTTCTTGTGGTATTGATATCACAACCAGTTATATGGTTATTTATTGTTTTAAAATCTTTGTCTAGTCTAGTCTAGTCCTGAGGACTTTTTATTTTAAATCAACAGGAATTAAACAAATCCGAAACGTGTTATTTTCTCTGGTTTATTAGTCCAACCTTTTCTACGTCAGTAATAAACGGGGTTTTTCAGATATTTTAATATAAGGACGCCTGGTTGCACATATTTTTAAAAAAAAATAATAATTTGATTAGTTACATTTCGTCAGTTTTGTTCTATTTATAACATGATCTCTAATGTAAATATTATTTGATATTTATATCCCTTCATTAGAATCGGAATTGTTTTCTAATCAATTATGGAATAAGTTATGGAAGAATTAATAGCTTGGTACCTATACATATCTAATAACAATGGAAATTTCTATAAAATAACATTATACGCAGTAAAAAATTCAATTGACAGCAGAGGATATATAACTGAATTTATTTTTTAATATATTTTTTGATTTAAATTTTATTTAGTTCGTAAATCAGTTGTACCGTGCGAGCAAAAATTATTTGCATCAAAGAAGGCCTTGCATCTAAGGACGTAATGCTTAGCCGTAGACCTGTTAAGTGTCAGTAACTACCTGAATTAACAATCAATCAATGATTCCGTCATCTTTGACAGTCGTTACAAGTAATTTGATTCATCGCTAATTTTTCCAATTTCTTGAACAATTCACACTATAGGCTTTACTGAACAGCACAAAACATTCATGGTTGAAGCGTATTTTCGAAACGGGGTTAGAGTAAATGGTGAGTGGCAATACAATCCGGGTTTGTGCATGGACGATTTTCACGAACATTTTCCTAACGTTGCTTTTATGTTGGGGATTTTTATCATTGCCTAAAAAGAACCGTGGCTGTGTTTAGGAAAACAGGTTCTATACAACACAAAAAAGGAGCAGGAAGACCATCTGTAAGAACAGAAGAACTTGTTGCAAACGTTCGTGAAATAATGCAAAATACGCCATTAAATTGTATAAGACGCCTGTCCCAAGAAGTGGGAAGATCTTATGGAACATGCAGGACTATCCTTAAGAAGCAGCTAAATTTATTTCCTTATAAAGTGCAAGTATTCCAAGAAATACAAGCCGCAGATTTTGAAAGACGCAGGAATTACTCTCAATGGTTTACCCAAAATTTATTTGAAAGAAATGATTTATTAGACCTGACATTTTTTTCGGATGAAGCCTGGTTCCACCTATCCGGTTATGCGAATTCTCAGAATACACGCATGTGGAGTAGTGAAAATCCCCATTTTTTTGTAGAGTCCACATTGCACCCTCAAGAAATTGGTGTCTGGGTAGCTATTATATTTTTCCATGACACAGTTACAGCACAGCGGAGCAATTACTTCACGATGAACTACGTTTTGGATATTTTCAACAGGACGGTGCAACAGCCCATAGAGCCTCCGAAACTATTAACTACTTAAGCAATTTTTTCGACGGCAGATTGATCAGTTTTCGATCAGACATTGAATTCCCACCTATATCACCTTGTTTAACGGCTATGGATTACTTCGTTTTTTCTCATTTAAAGAACAGTATTTTTAAAACACCAGTTGCGATTTTTAATCCAAGCCCTCTTTGATGCAAATAATTTTTGCTCGCACGGTAGCTTGTTACCTATATTTATTAATGACGGGAATTTCTATAAAATAACATTATACGCAGTAAAAAATTTAATTGATTGACAGCAGAGGACATCTAACTGAATTTATTTTTTATTATATTTTTTGATTTAAATTTTATTTAGTTCGTAAATCAGTTGTATGATTGGTATTGTTATTTACACAAAATAATTATATCGCATTACTTTAAATCAAAACTGATCAATTTTATAAAATATGCCAACCTTTTAAATTATTTCTATTTGAGAACTTTTCCAATATTAGATTGTTTCCTAACTA
This sequence comes from Polydrusus pterygomalis, assembly GCA_963969555.1. Taxonomy (NCBI): domain Eukaryota; kingdom Metazoa; phylum Arthropoda; class Insecta; order Coleoptera; family Curculionidae; genus Polydrusus; species Polydrusus pterygomalis. The sequence continues at coordinate 62,674,970 of OZ018378.1, forward strand.
AGCGCCCAAGGCTTCCACCAATGGAAATCTTTCAGTCAGTTGCGCACGATTCTGTTATGGTTTGTACGTTGCGAATGCGTGCTTTGCTTTACTTTGTTTGCGCTCGAAAACAAAATATGTTATTTTCTTTCAAACTTTCCTACAATATGTACAAAAATTGGAAATTAAGAACGGTCCAAAAATGAAAAAACTTATATAGGGAGAATAAAAAGTATCTATCTATGCATTAGGAAATTTAATAAAAATATTTATCCAAAAAATAGTTAGGTGTGCGGGTGTGGTGTATTTCACAGACTATTTTGTTTCATGTGTGTTTTATTTGGAGGGGAGGAAACTTGGTCTTGAAAAAGAACCGATGATCCTGTCCAAATCTGGGCTTAGTCCACATTTTTTTTCTGCGGCGTGCGTAAACAATTTTTGGCCCTACCTTACTAAAAAATCACCCAGTCCGGAGTACTACCCCATCATTTTCCGTGACAGGTCACCAGATGTCAGTCAGTCGTTGGATTTAAACGTTACGTGTTGTTCGCAGGGTGCCGGTTCATTTTGTTTTAGTCTGACCTAAGCAATTAGGTCGTTGTAAAAATATTAAAGGCGAGTTTTACAGTACTGCTACTGCAGGAAAGATTTCGGATTTTCATCTTAAATTTGTATATTTATGTGTTGCTTTTGCCGTCCAGTGTTTTTAGAACTATCTGCTTACCCATTTTGTGTAATAAAATAATGTTTACAAAAAAATACTTAAAGTTTCCTTTTGTTGATAACCCATTAGCAACATACTCTATCTTACAGCTAAATAAAAATGTGTTTGTTTTTATATTGTTTTTCTATGCTTTAAGGATTAGTTCCTTCAAATTTAACATACAGTTTATGGTAGTTCAGCCTATACAAAAGTGATTAAGAACCATAGACAATTTACCTTTAGATACGTATAGCTTTTCTCCTGCGCAAACAAAAGTTACGTTTTATGGGTGAAAAAATATGTCCGATCGCATGACTCGCCGGTCAGCAGCTGCCTTCCCTCTGGACACCTTTGTGCATGCGCACAAACCTCGTGTTATCGGCCCGCCCTACTTTACCGACATGCTCAAAAAACCCTCCCAGAACCGGCTCGGCTGCCATTTTTGTTGTTGTGTTTTAGTTTCTCTGTGGATTCCTTGTAGTTTTTTTAGCTATCGTGGATTGCGGGTGTTTAATATTTACGGATGTCTAGTTTTTGTGTAGTTTAGTTAATTGTATCTGATTGTGAGAAAATTAATTTTGTCAAAGTTGCTGGTTGGTTAATTTTTTGGTTAAAATCTGTACACCCCGACATTAAGCCTTTAATAAAGCCAGTATTCCACGGGTCAAGTTCTCGGGCAAACACTTTTCAAATTCTTGAACAAGAAATTTTGCTTGAAAATGTTTTGCACGTACCCACGTTTTTACCAATATACCAACTAATATTTGACTTGAGGTTAGGCACGCGATAACACCGTAGATTGGCCATTTGGCTGGTTTTGTTTGTTTTTATATTCGATTTTATAAGACTAGTTTAATTCACTTGTTCTTGTTCCCTTCCTTTTCGAAGTAAAAACACGACGACGAATCATTTTTAAACAAATTTTAAAAATAAAACCTTAAAAATAATTTTCTATCCTTAAAATCTGATAGGTTTGCTACTACTAAAAATGCCACTACCTTTTTTCCCAACTTGATCAAAAATTTAAAAGAAAGTCCAATTTTTTGGCAAGTATTTAAATTTTAAAGCCCGGTCCTGTCTATTTTCCCATTCGTCGAACGATAATTTTGCAGTGCTCATGTCTAATAGTGTCTAGCTTTGTTTACATGCACGAGGCCATAAATCTGCCACTTTTGTGATTATTGTTTGCTTATCTAAAGGTAAATTGTCTATGTTATGAACCCATTTAGGAGCGTCTTAAAACATTTCTGAATATTTTCAATAAACTTCTTTAATTTAATCGAAAATAATTTAAGATTAAATAAAAACTGATTAAATTGTTACATATTAAAATAGATTTTATCATTATTGACTAAAATATTTAATATAAATTCGTTTTAATCAGCAGCAGGCCCGGTTCCAGCGCCCGGGCAACCCGGGCAGACGCCGGGGGCGCAAAGTCCAAGGGGCGCAAAATATTGCCAAAGGTAAAACAAATAAGCGTCTGTATAACCTTCGATGTATAATATACTTTTTAAAAGATAAGGGCGCCCAAGTATTTTTTATAATCACGTCAAAAAAATTAAATATTTTTGATGGTATAAGTATATATACAGTGTGTCTGCCGATGGGGGTACCCAATAGGGAAAAAATCTTTATTATTCATTTTACGACCAAAAGTCATTCTTTATAAAAAGTTCTGCTAGTCGAGAAAATTAATTTACAATAAAAAAAAATTAGATTCCATGTACAGGGTGTTAATAAATTGGGAAAATATGAAAACGCTTCAAGAGAGAAGTACCATTCTTTATTATTTTTTACAAAAATTTTATAAAACAAAGTTGTTTACAAACTAACCTAAAGTCTGAATACAAATTTTGAAATAAAAATTCGAATATTTAAAAATAAAATGGGTTTTATGTAATTATTTGCATTTTACAAAAAAATCAAGATAGCCGGTTTTGTATACGTCCATGTTACGGCAGCATATTATTTACGTGTGTCAGATTTCGTGAAGGCATTTTTGAAAATGTTAACCAAAGAAGAGCGTATTTATTTAATAAAATGTTACGGTATTGGAAATGTGTCGTATCAATACGCTATAGATGTTTTTCATGAAAAATTTCCTAATACGCAGGTATCAAAAAAAGCTCTGCGAAGATTATTGAAAAAATTCAGTGAAACTGGATCGGTGATGAATGTAAAGAAACCAAAGAAAAAATACGATCAAAATGATGCAGCTACAGTATTAGCAATAGGGTCAGTTTTAGATAACCCGAAATTATCTTTAAGGGATCGTGCACAAACAGTGGATTTAAGCAAAAGTGAATTACACACAATTTTTAAAGAAAACAAAATTATACCGTTTAAGTCAAAGATACGGCATACACTTGAACCTGGAGATGAAGAGAGACGTTTAGAGTTTTGTTTATGGATAGGTGGAAAGTATCTTGAAAACCAAAGATTTCATAGATTTATTTTTTTTACCGATAAATCTACATTTCACACAAACGGGCGCGTATCTTCACAAAATAGTCGCCATTGGGCTTACGAAAATCCTAATTATGTAATAAACAAAGGAAGTCAACGATACAAAAAAGTTAATGTATAGTGTGGATTTTTTTATGATAGGATAACTGGCCCATATTTTATTGAGGGAAATTTAAACCAGCACGTGTATTTGGACATTTTGAAACAATTCGTCTTACCATTTCTTAATACGTTAGAGCCAGAAGTACGTAATAATACGTTTTGGCAACAAGACGGCTGTCCTGCTCATTGCACAGCATTGGTCAGACAATGGTTAAATGATCATTTTGGCGCAAAGTGGATAGGGAGGTTTGGCCCATACCATTATCCAGCTAGGTCGCCTGACCTTTCATTATTAGATTTCTTTTGTGGGGTGCCTTAAAACAAAAGGTTTATTCAGATAATCTTTCACATGATAGGGAAATATTAAAACAACGCATAGAGGGAGCAATCCATGATCTGAATGTGCCGCGAATCATTCGTAAAGTGTACGGTAAATTTATTAAGTTGGCGAAAAAGTGCGTCATGTTAGGAGGTAGTTATAGAATAATTTTTAAAAATTCGAATTTTTATTTCAAAATTTGTATTCAGACTTTAGGTTAGTTTATAAACAACTTTGTTTTATAAAATTTTTGTAAAAAATAACAAAGAATGGTACTTCTTCCTTGAAGCGTTTTCATATTTTTCCAATTTATTAACACCCTGTACAGGGTTATCCAACCAAGACTAGACAAGGCGATTTTTTGACTTTTCCTGTACTTTTATAAAAAAACTAAAATAGCCATCTTAAGTCATTTTCTCCCGCGAATTCGAATATCTTCAGCAAAAAACAATTGAACATCAAACAAAAGTACTAGGGGTCACTTTGATATTTTTTTAAATGAAACACCCTGTATATTTTTACATTTTTAAATTCCACATAAAATTATAATTATTTTTTATTAAATGCACTATTAGTCTATACTTCATAGTTTCCGAGATATTGACTCTCGAAAAGTGACATTTTTGAACTTTGACAGCTTATAACTTTCTAACAGTACGTCTTAGAGCAAAACGGCTTACATGTCCCTATCTTCAATTTTTGTTATCTTCCCAAAAAATCAACTTCCGGTTAAACCGGATGTAACTCGAAAGAAGGAAATATAGTTGTAAATGTAAAAATATACAGGGTGTTCCATTTAAAAAAATATCAAAGTGACCCCTAGTACTTTTGTTTGATGTTCAATTGTTTTTTGCTGAAGATATTCGAATTCGCGGGAGAAAATGACTTAAGATGGCTATTTCAGTTTTTTCGTTTGTTAGAACATTGAATTTTAGGTATTAGACCAGTGCTGAAGCCTTTGAAAATGGTAAAAAGTGAAACAAAATAATAGTAGGATGAAACCCATTATAAAAGGAAGAGAATAGAACAAAAATGAAAGGAAAAATAAATTACGGTTTTAAGGGTAGAAAACGATTTATCTCGATTTACGGTAAAACTGCAAGTCCTATGGAAAAACGTTAAATTGCAAAGTTGTAGGTAATAAAAAGATCTACAACTTTTGTTTTACACTTTTTTCATATAACCTCAAAATGTATGTGAAAAATTCAAATAACCAAGTTTTTTGTTTTTTATTTTTATCTTTTACAAAAAATTTTTTTTATCCACGAAATTTGGTGAAAACTTACCTTTTTATGTCCTAAACATACTGTAATTTTTTTGATTTAAAATATTTATTTTTTAACCTTAATTTAACTTAATATCGAAAAAACACCCTAATTTTCAATCGAAAATTCTCACGTCAAAATATCTGCTTTTTTAAAAAACTCGGTAGGCTTTTTGTTCGTTGAAATCTCTACTTTCTGATGGTGTTAAAAAAAATATACATTACTATGGTAAATGTTCTCAAAAAATGCAAAGAAACGAAAAAAACTCGAATCCGAATTTTTTTTTAGATCAATATGTACAATTTTAAGCTATTTATTAAAATGTATACTTTAATTACTCGATAAACGTAAGATTCCATGTCACATTGATTTCGATAATTAGTCAAAATAAGGTTAAAAAATGAATATTTTAAATCAAAAAAATTACAGTGTGTTTAGGACATGAAAAGTAAGTTTTCACCAAATTTCGTGGATAAAAAATTTTTTTGTAAAAGATAAAAATAAAAAACCAAAAACTTGGTTATTTGAATTTTTCACATAAATTTTGAGGTTATGTGAAAAAAGTGTATATACAAAAGTTGTAGATCTTTTTATTACCTACAACTTTGCGATTTAACGTTTTTCCACAGGTCTTGTACTTTTACCGGAAATCGAGATAAATCGTTTTCTATCTTTAAACCCCCCCCCCCCCCCTCCCCCCCTTCCCGACCTCGGATCGCCCGTAATTTACTTTTCCTTTAATTTTTGTTATATTCTCTTCCTTTTCCAATGGGTTTCATCCTACTATTATTTTTTTTGGTTTCAAAAATTATCGACCCTGGTCTATATCTCCTAATATAGAGACAGAAAAATAATGTGTTTAACGTTCTCACTCTATCGTATTGTGAAGGCATTTACCTTAAAACCAGTGGCGCACCCAGGGGGGGGGGCAAGGGGGCCTTGCCCCCCCCCCCAAAACCCCCAATGAAATTGACTTCCACTAACCCACTAAAAAAAACTTTAATTTCCAATTATTTTGCTATTTAACTGTTTATTGCCCCGTCCCACTAAACAAGTAGAAAATTTGCAAAGCTTTCTCAGCCTTCGTTCTTTTTATGCAAATTATTAATTTTTTGAAAATTTTTATAATGAAAGCATTCTAATATGCGAATTTAAATTATGGAACGACAAGTTTACAGATAGCAAAGAAATACCCTCCGATATGTTTAAGCTATATATTTAATGTAATGGTATGATATTTCCCAATATAAAAAATCTTTTGCAAATTTTTGTTACCCTTTCGGTCACCACCAGTACCTCTGAAATTTCATTTTCCACATTAAAGTACTTAAAATGGTACTTAAGCAATTCCGCCGGGCAAGTAAGACGTAGGTAATGGTTTGGCAAATTTATTTATTCATAAGAATGTTCCTGTTTCTTGTGAAGAAATTTTAAATAAACTTTCTAGGGGTCGAAGAAAATTAGACTTACCTACATATTTAACAAATGCAAAGGAAAGGTGTTATGATAAAGTTTTGGTTTCTATTATTTATAAAATATTGTTTATTGTTGGGCTTTGTACTAATTTATATTTTTAAATAAATATATTTGTGTTATGGATATGTCGTCATTACTATTACCTATATTTTATTTGGTAAAAAGAGTGGTGTTTTGTCCGGAATAATTATTAAAGTGGATATTTTAAAAAGTCAATTTGTTTAGATATTTACCTCGATTGAACTAGGCTATTGCGATCTTTCAATAGTACCTGTTAAAAAAGCTCCAAAGTTCTAGAAAAATGCGTTCCTAACTCAAAAGTTTATGAAAAAAATTGCTTCTGGCATTGGTTGGCGGGCCCCCCCCCTTACATAAAATCCTGGGTGCGCCGCTGCTTAAAACAGATATTCAAGAGAACAGAATCAAATTGTCTAGCCTCTTTCTTCTGTCTACGGTTAGTAGTTGACATTTTTAAATAATTAACCAAATCTGAAAGAAAGCATTTTCGATTGAAAACACAATATCGAAAAGGACCCCAGTCAAATTTCATTCACAAGGCGAAAGGCGATAGATTTTGACTAAATTTAACAATTTTGTATCAAAAATTCGAAATTCGCCAAAAACTTCTCACACAAAAATCATTAATAAAAGTGTGAATTTCATTTCATATCTCTCTTACCAGTTTTAATATTTGACAATACTTTCATAACACCCTGTATATGAACCGAAACTTTATAAGCAAATCACAGATAAAGACAACGGAGGGCCATGAAACTAGTGTTATGGAAACAATAGCATTAAGTTAATAGTCTCAATTATGACATTAGTAAATAAATTAAAAATAAAAGGTCTAATATAATAGGTAAAGTGACATTCAGTACGAATGATTCAAGTGTATGCCTTATTTTGCCTCATTTTATTACACAGGTCTCAGACATAAATTTGGCTATTGAAAATAATTATTAAGTGCGGTAAATGATACTTTTCCGCACGAGGTGGCAGTTGCACGAACGGCTCGAAGCAAGTCCGGGCATGCCACTAAGTGAGTGTGGAAACGGAACTTTTCGCACATGTTACTTACAATATTTTTCCTAATTGCGTAAAATTAAGCTTGTTCGTAATAAATTTTTGTATTTTTTGGGTAAAAGGAGCAAAAAATAAAGTGAATTTTTAAATTTTGATATGTCAAATAGAGCATTTTCGGAAATACTTCTTTAAGTTCTTTCTCTTGCACTTTCTATTAGTGTAATAAAAAAATTAAGGTTTTTCCCCGGATGACATTTTGGGCTGATCCCTTTATTTAGTCGAATATTTTCCAAACTATTGCAGTTAATTATGCCCCGAATTATGCCAAAAAAATAAATAATAAAAGAAGGGTAGTTCCATTATGAATCTATTATTATTATTATAAATCGTTCTCTATTCTGTATCTTTTACCACCCCGTATATTTTGGACTGAAAATACCTCGGTGCCAAGCCTATTACATTACGTGAATTATGTCTTATGGCCGCTTGCAATATTTTGTTGATCTAAGAAAAATAGTTTCTAAGTCACATGACTAACAAACCGACTTATATTAAACCCTTCTGCGAGACGACCAGATACTTTTAAATGTTTACCCCCTTTAAGATTCGTATAAAAAAATATTTTTTATGATTCCCTACTCACGAGAAAAAACGAGACGAGACGAGACGAGACAATGGCACTCTCGAGCGAGAAAAACGCGTGTCTCGCCGAGACGAGATAAAAAAAAAATTCTCGCCTCACGAGACGAGACGAGAATGGGCCAATTCTCGTCTCGTCTCGTCTCGCGGCATCACTAAATAAGACCCTTGCCCGGGGTCGCCAGGAGGTCCAGAACCGGGCCTGTCAGTAGGCAGAGTACATTTTTTAAATTAATCTGGTGAGGATCTAGATTTTATCAGTACTGAGTTCATTTTGATTTAAAATTTAATAATTTTTTTAAGGGGGTATAAAAAATTAGCGCTTTTATTTTTAAATTTTATATTATTTGACTGAAATTATTCATATTTCGTTGCTTACTTATAATGTGCGAACAAAAATTATTTGCATCAAAGACGGCTTGGATTAAAAAACATGGGGCTTGGTTTAGATCACAATGATATGTGGACGATATATCTAACCAAATCTAGGTTAAAATTTTGTCAAATTCATATTATGACATGATATGTAAAACTAATGAGTAATAAAATAAGTAGACAAATACAAATTTATTTTTGTTGTTTACAAAATTAACAAAGTAAGAATATTCGGAAAGAAAAAGAAAAAGAATTACATAAATTGCTGAATTTGGCCACCGCCATGCTCCAAGCATAAATTCACACGTCTCTTCATATTTTCAAAAGTGATGACCAGCATCTCTGGAGAAATGTTACCACATTCTTAAATAATCCTTTCTTGTAATTGTTGTAAATTTGCAACTGGTGTTTTAAAAATAGTGTTCTTTAAATGAGGAAAAATGAAGAAATCCATAACCGTTAAACAAGGCAATTTACATGGGAATTCAGTGTCTGATCGAAAACTGATCAATCTGTCGTCGAAAAAATTGCGTAAGTAGTTAATAGTTTCGGCGGCTGTGTGGGCGGTTGCGCCGTCCTGTTAAAAATATCCAAAACGTAGTTTGTCGTCGAGTAATTGCTCCACAAATGGATTCAAAATATTGTCTCTATACCGCTGTGCTGTAACTGTGTCATGAAAAAAAATAGGACCAACAATTCTACCTCGGGAAACAGCTAACCAGACACCAATTTTTTGACGGTGCAATGTGGACTCTGGACTCTGGATTTTCACTACTCCACATGCGTGTATTCTTGAGAATTCACATAACCGGAGAGGTGGAATCAGGCTTCATCCGAAAAAAAGTCAGGTCTAATAAATCATTTCTTTCCAATAAATTTTGGGTAAACCATTGAGAGTAATTCCTGCGTCTTTCAAAATCTGCGGCTTGTATTTCTTGGAATACTTGCACTTTATAAGAAAATAAATTTAGCTGCTTCTTAAAAACAGCCCTGCATGTTCCATAGGATCTTTTCACTTCTTGGGACAGGCGTCTTATACAATTTGTTCGCGTATTTTGCATTATTTCACGAACGTTGGCAACAATTGCACAGGAAGAAAAAATAATAACTACTTGTTATGTTTTACAAATTTAATCAGTCAGTTAGCAACAAGTCCTTCCGTTCTTACAGATGGTCTTCCTGCTCCTTTTTTGTGTTGTATAGAACCTGTTTCCCTAAACACAGCCAAGGTTCTTTTCAGGCAATGATAAAAATCCCCAGCAATAAAAGCAACGTTAGGAAAATTTTCGTGAAAATCGTCCATGCACAAGCCCGGATTGTATTGCCACTCACCATTTATCTAACCCCGTTTCGAAAATACGCTTCAACCATGAATGTTTTGTGCTGTTCCGTAAAGCCCATTTTGTGAATTGTTCAAGAAATTGGAAAAATTAGCGATGAATCAAATTATTTGTAACGACTGTCAAAGAACTGATTGATTGTTAATTCAGGTAGTTACTGATACCCAACAAGTATTAAGCTATACGGCTAAGCATTACGTCCTTAGATGTAAGGCCCTTTTTTATGCAAATAATTTTTGCCTGCACGGTACATAAATAAAATGTAGGTATAATGAAATTTATATTGTAAATAGGGGGCGGGCAATATCATTATAATGCATAGCGATATTAAAAAAATAAATCATGGATATTTTGTTATATTCCGCCAAACTGGCTATGGAAAATCCCATATTAATTTTGCTTCCCCCAAATATTGGTTCCCTTATTAATTTTACATCAAAATTGTATTAGCTTTTTAAAGTATTATGGGAAAAACTCTCATACATTTCTTTAAAATTAAAAACGGTTTTAATACATATATACCTCGATGAAACTATCAGTTATAATTATGATAATATCAAATGTTACAAGTTTTATGCCGAAAGGTAAACGACAAAAGTATAAATATAAAATACCTACTAAACGATAAGGATAAAAATGCAAAATACCCACCAAACCCAGAAAATGTATGCTAATAAAATACTGATTAGACTAATACCTAGCACAAATTAAGGCATGATGAGGGTTATATTTAAATTTTACACTATAAACATTACAAAACGTGTTAAACAGTGTCACCAGTAAAGTCCACATCATATGGGAAGCAAAAAAATACTAGTCAAGTGATTCGCATTAACACACACATTAAATTTTTTCCAAAAAATAGTTCAAAAGTGGGGTTATTTCTGAAAGTATCGAAAAAAGTTGTTGGAAAAAGTTTTTTTTAATGCAGTTTCGAGCCCACGTGCAAAATTTCAGCGGCATAAGATAATTTTGATTTTTTGATCAGCTGGGATAAGGCTTAATAAAACACAAAAATTAACGACAATGTATTTTATATGAAACATTTATTTTTACAACCACGTAAAACCAAATAAGATTAGATTTTATTATTAAAAAAATGTCAATAACAACAGAGAATTAAGTCTATGGTTAAGGAGAAAATAAACACAAATAAACCTTAAATATAAGGACACATTTACACAACACTTATATCACGGAACACAAAATTAGGTTTGCAGTTATGCACCTCGCACTTGCACTAAAAGTACACCATACCATCAGACATCAATCGCCCTCCAACAACGGCTATCAAATGATATGTGTTAAATTACACCGTTCAACTTAAACCGCGCGGAGCAACGACAGGTCATTGTTTTAACTTAGTTGATCCCTCTCTGTTTCGTTGTAGAAAGGGATTCAGTATACCGGGTGTCCACGGAAGGTGGCTCGCCCCTCTACCTTTTTTGTTTTTCAAGATAATGAAATAAAATTGGGGGGATTTGTATACGACATAAAACTGCATTTTTTGACAGATGACTCAACATTATGGAACTTCCGGTTTAACCGGAAGTGACATAAACTTTCGATTTTTAAATGGGACACCTGGTATATTTTTCCTCTTTTTGACTCCATATGACATTCTAAATACAACGATGTGTCACTTGTCACTTTTTGTCACCAACAAAATATTTTTTCCAAATTTTTTGTTTTATCTAGAGGGCTATGAATATATTAAAATCACTTATTTCTGTTCTTTAATCTTGGAAAAAATACAATTGTACTATTTTTGGTCCAAAGCTGTGTGCAATGTAAAATTTAATCTTTAAAGTTGTATAACTCATTTTTTTTAAATGGCAACATGGTGGCTCGTCGGGTTAAGAAAACAGAGGATTTTATTACGATTATTTTGATACCATACACTATTAGGTTTTAGAAAAGCTACCAACTTAGAACTTTCCTAAAATGAAGCTTAGTTTGAGAATAAATTTAGATTTAAATGCATCAAGTAGCCTGTGAATAGCAAAACTGATAAAACAAAATCATGCCTTGAAGAAAATTGAAATGCCAACAGCTTCTGCCAAAGTAAATTATTTTGTTGTTTAAGAAACATGGAAAATAATAGTTTTACAAGGAGTGAAAAAGTTGATTGTCAGGCTCATTTCGCATTTTCGGAACCAGTTTTGGGTTTGGTGCCGGGTTGAATGACGCCGATTAAAATATCTTTGTGCGTTAAGTCGTGCAGCATCGGTTGAATTATTTCTACATTTTCCAAACACTAATAACATATCAACTTTTTGACTCCTTGTAAAAGTATTATTTATTTACAAAAACCTCGACAAAAACTATTTTCAAAAGTAAAATGACAAAGTTTATTAAGTTTAACAAATATATTCAATTTTCTTCAAGGCATGATTTTTTTTTTATCAGTTTTGCTGGTCACAGGCTACTTGATGCCTTTAAATCTAAATTTATTCTCAAAAGACGCTTCATTTTAGGAAAGTTCTAAGTTAACTTTTTAAAGTTTTTTAATGGCAGTTTTTCTTAAAAGTAATAGTGTATGGTATCAAAATAATCGTAATAAAATCCTCTGTTTTCTTTACCCGACGAGCCACCATGTTGCCATTTAAAAAAAATGAGTTATACAACTTTAAAGATTAAATTTTACATAGCACATAGCATTGGACCAAAAATAGTAAAATCGTTTTTTCCCCAAGATTAAACAACAGAAATAAGTGATTTTAAGGTATTCATAAAGATAAAACAAAAAATTCGAAAAAAAAATATTTTCTTGGTGACAAAAAGTGACAAGTGACACATCGTTGTATTTAGGGTATGGTCCGAAAGTAACTAGTGTCGTGGTTTAGCGTTCCGTAATTAACCAAATTATAGCGGTAACCAAAAAATAGGTTTATTTTGGAACACGGTTTTCGGATATCACGTCACCCAAATGTCAAAATGCTCACCGGCTTAAACGCCCGGTTACAAGCGGTTCCTCCTGTCACTTGTCATTATTATGAAATATTTTGTTTTGTTATGAATTATTTCAAAATGTTTGGCCGTTGGTTGGTAATTTATTAAGTTTTTCAGAGAATCAATCTCAATCAAATTATAAGAAGTAAGTGTATTTAGCATTCCTGTAAATTATCACTCTATCATGGACTTTTCAAAATTAAAGGTTATGCTTTTAACGAACGTGGTGATTTTTCGTCCCGAATATAACCGGATTTTTATGGTTGATCTGTCATTTGTCGCGGTTAACAGTGGTTACTGGTGGTGATATTCGGACCATACCCTTAGAATGTCATATGGAGTCAAAAAAAGGACAAATATACCAGGTGTCCCATTTAAAAATCGAAAGTTTATATCACTTCCGGTTAAACCGAAAGTTCCATAATGTTGAGTCACCTGTCAAGAAATGCAGTTTTATGTCGTATACAAATCCTCCAAATTTCATTCCATTATCTTGAAAAACAAAAAAGTTAGAGGGTCGAGCCACCTTCCGTGGACACCCGGTATAGGGCTCGCTGAAAATTACTCAAACGATTTCTTCATATTTTAAAAAAGAACCAAGTACCTAAAAAGTGTGGTTTAGTTATAAAAAGAGGGTTTATTTTTAGTTTAGTTTTGTGATAATTAGATAACCTTCGGAATTAAAAAATCATTTATTAAAAATATTTTATTCCATACAGATTTTAATGGTTAAACGGTATTTTGTCACCGGAAAAAAATATCGATTAGGCACAAAAATATGATGTAAAAAAAACGACCTCGTATATTATGTCCAAACGAAATTGGATAGATTAAACACACATAAACATAAACACACATAATTAAAAAAAAAACTTGTAGTGTATAATTTTCCTCAGTATGCAGACATTGCACTGCATAGTTTTTAGCTTTAGCACTATTTTTTCTGTATGAGAAAAGTTAGTGATATTGGGCTGAAATATATTGTAATAGTGTTTGTATATTTTGCAATTTTTCATATTTTATTTTTTCAGAAAACCATGTGGCAACTTCTATTCCAACGACGATATAATTAAACACTACTGCTTGTAACTATTTGGAGCCAAAACAAAGTGTTACTTGGACAGTTTTCGCACAAAGACCATAAGCACGTGCATTGATTGATACCATTTTTTCTACTCTCTGATAGATGCATCTGTGAGACAAAATTCACTTGGGAACTTTTTGCTCCAAGCAAAGTCGACCTTCTTGTTTGCAAATATGCACTTAACTGGATTTTGATAAAACTGTCACTTGAGCATTTTTGCTTCTTAACCCTTCCTTTATAATATTAACATTTAAAATTTAATTGGTTGTCTTCTGAATTACATTTTACAAACTTGAATTACATATAATAAGGCGGTTTTTAAATTAAAACTAACCATAATGTGTTTAAAGTTTTCTGCTTCTTGTGAAAAAAGTAAAAAATATATTCCTAAATTCAATGGCCCTCCTGTGTACTTCTGCAGCACTAATGACTAAGTTATATTTAAATGCTTCGAATTCTAGCAACAAGTACGGAATCGATTTAAACCTTTAGCTTTAAATCTTAGTCATGTTGACAGAGGGCGATAGTAGTGCTATCATTCTGTAAAATCAATATTTTGCTTTGCTGCTATAAAAAGCTGTTTTCTGTTGGTAATTTAGCTAGTTCGATTTTAATGCAGAGTTAAATTTAAGGCCGCAAGAGGGTGTTACTGAATCCATTAAATACAGTATGAGTTTGTAACTCGGGATAAATTCAGTAAATTTAGTACAGTTGTTTTTTGGTAGAATGCTTGGACGGGTATTTTCTAAGTTCCTGTCTTTTTTATAAAAAAAATATTGATGCAATCAAAATAAAGATATGGCAATATTGATAATTTTTTTAAACGGCAACCCTAGTTTTTAATCGGCTGTTTTTAAAGTACATATTAAGTTGTACATCTTAATCTTAACATAGTATAAAACAAAGTCGCTATCGCCCGTCTGCCCCCAAGCCCTATATGTGCTTAAATCTTTAAAACTACGCAACGGATTTTGAAGCGGTTTTTATAGATAGAGTGATTCAAGAAGAAGGTTTTTATGTATAATACATGCATAATATTGTAGAGAAACATTGATAAATTTAGAGGTTTGTTCGGGTTTGTATTTATAAATCTTGACGTGATGGTGAACTCGCCGTATTAATGCCTGGTTGCAACGCAGGCCGGGTACACGCTAGTAAGAAATAAATTTTAAATTTTTATTCCTTGTCATTTAGCACTACAATAGTAATTCAATTTGGCTTAGGGCAATTTTCATCATTTACGTTTATTTTCTAATTTACAATTTTTAAAAATTTTGCTAACCTTTCGTACTTGCTGGTATGCTAAACAGCATTATGTTTCATTCCTTCGCGTTTTTTATAGAAATGGTATTTTTGGTTTTTGATTTTTTCTTTAGTGTAGGAAATATATTCATCGTAAATTTTCAAATAGTCACTTCGTATAGAAAACAAGAAAAAGGAGCATACAGACTGTGGTTTGCTAGCTGTGTTGCTAGCTGATTTGCTCGAGGAGAAGAAAACTGAAAGGGTGTTCCACCTTTATGTTGTCTACCTGGGCCCAGCGACCGGAAACCCATTATTTTGGACATTGGTGTCCCTGCGTACTTGTACCTTTAGGGTCAGCTAATGGATTTCATCCTAGTCGACATTCATTAGATATCCTAAAGGGCTCATCAAGGATCTCCTAATTTACATCATTAATTAAACATTTACTGGGCCAAAACTGAACCAAATATGGACATCATCTAAGCGTTTTTCGAACTTCCATAGGACGAACATAAGAGGACAGCTTATGGACGTCATACTAGTGGACATTGGATGTCCTAATATGTGACATTTGTATCATACATTAGACCTTAATTCGCCCAAAAATAAACCAAATTTTAACATCTTAAGGGGCCCACTCACACTCCGGAAATCCTCAGAGGAAAAACTGCACAGGCTTGGCCTTTTCCGGAGCGTGTGTGTGGAGCCGGATGTATTCAGGCCAATTCAGTAAAATCCTCAAGGAAAAACTGCACAGTTTTTCCTCTGAGGATTTCCGGAGTGTGAGTGGGCACCATTATGGACGCCCTGTCGACAATTTTCAAACGTCCATTGAACGTCCAAAAGATTTAAGTGTGCGTTTGGGTATCCATGGGCTGTCATGACTGTTATTGGTTGATTTTACACACGTGATAAGCGAGATTAATTGAAATGTTGTTGCCCTTTACTTTTATTTTCTTAGACAGGTATTATTTTAATAAAGAGTGTCTGTAAAACAGCAATTTTCATAAGACGTTAATTATAATTTTTAAAACAAAGAAAACTTAATTTACTGCCGAAAAACTTGAATATTTAATTTTTTTCCTGGTATTGTTAGTTTAATACTAATTAAATTTACACGATAAGAAAAAGTGGCCAAAAACAGATTTTTTGCGTTGTGTTCAATTTTAACCTCTTTACATAAGAGGTTCTTGCCTAAAAATCCATTATTTTAATTTAGGTACTACTTACGTATCATTTTTTATAATACCGTCTTGGTCATACCTGAAAAAGAAAAATCTTGTTAACAACTTATTAATTTTTAATCTAAATAAGATATAAAAATATATTATACCGGTCTCACCAAAGTAAGTAAAATTGAATAAAGAAATAAAAAAAACTTTATTACGTCCGAAGAAACTCTACTGGTTACATTCTTTGTAAGTATAAAGTAGCAAAAGTTGATAAGTCCCTTTTTGTCAATTATGATTAAATGCATTTTTGTTGGATACTTTGTAAAATACTTGGATATTCTTTTTTTACAGCATATTATGAAATGAGGCCTTGCTTGGCTTCTCTGTCGTAAATTTAAATTACATTTAAAAATACCGTAAAAAAAGAAGAATTACATTCGCAATAATTATCAACTTTTGCCTGAATAAGGTAATGGATATATTTAGCTTTAATTAAAGTCCATTTAGTTTTATAAATAATATACAAAAATTTTACAGTGAAACGAAAATGTAATGACATGATGAAAAAATGAAATTTAAAAATCTAGATCTTCTTCCAGGCATAAACATACTTCTTCTTTAAGTTCATCATCGTTATGTGCATTCTTGCGTTCATTTCGTGGGATTTTAAAAAGATTTTTATCATTCATATCTAATAATAATAAAATTTCTTATTTCCTTTACCCCAAAAATCCCATAAATTTCTTATCATAAATTGCTTATAATTAACTGCAATGGAAATGGTTTTGCACGTCGATTTTTGCCTCGTTATAACAAGCTCTTTGAACTTTCGATCAAATCCTAGTCAAAAATCAATTGCAGAATACTGCTATACGATGTTTCTTCTTAAACATCTCATTTCAGCTGCACCAAAAATTTTCATCAGTATTTTGTAGAGGTTCTTAGCAATCATGACACTTAAATTTTCTATTAGATATCAATCGAAAACCGGATAAAAATACAAATTAATACGACACCTACACCAAGTTCGCGCGTTAACTACATACTAAACCATGGCTAACCTTAAAAAAGTTATGTAACACATGGATTTTCAAGCAGTGTTGTCGATATTTCTGTTTTACGGCTTCTTTGAAAGTGGTTGTGGCTCTGTGTTTGCTTTCCCAGAAAAATTTGAATGCGCAAGCGTGCAAGAGGGAAATAAACGCATGCTACTACTGGAAGGAAAGACAAAGAAAAGGAGTCCTATAATAAAGACTATACTATAAGCTATATTAAGTTTCGATGAGGTTCCGACAAACGTTGCAATTTTGCAAAAACGTGTGGGAAGGGAAGTTACGTTGCGGGGCAGTTCTTAGTTTATTTTCTAGGAAGATTTGTTGGCTTAACCGGTTGCTGCAGTAAGGAGGGTTGTATAATGTATATTCAAATATTCCTTAACAGTTTTGTCATTGTCATTTTATAAATTTTTTTATTTTAAATTTACGTACGGATGCCGGTCGGGTTTGATAATTTGTTGGTTTGTTATTATTTAATAAGTGTTGTGTTAAATAGTTTATTGTTTCTTGTGTCACGAAATGCGGTAGTAAAAAATATGAGCCAGGAACGATTATCTGCATTAGCGATGTTATCAGTAGGCCTGGGCAAAAATTCGATATATCGATATTTATCGATATTACCGATATTATCGATATTTATCGATATTATCGATATTATCGATATTCGATTGGAATTTCAATATCGTCCTTATAACACATTTAAGGACTAATATTTAATTCAATATTTTTCTTCATGTTTTCATAATTAGAGTCTCCCCTTGAAATGAAGGTACGGAGTTTTACAGGGCACACAAGACAATATTGATATACAGTGTTATCAGTAAAGTCCGCATCATATGGGATTTTTTTTTATTAATAGCTTTATTTACAAAATCAAAATTGGGCTATTAAAATTTGGTCGCATGTGACGCAAAGTTTATTTGTTTTTGACCGTGTATAAGGTAACTTCATAAAATAAGTATTTTTGAAAACATTGTTTGTGTCTAAAAGTAATACACCTTAATATTAAAACAAAAAAGAACACAGTGTCTTCAGTAAAGTGTTTTTTAAGTGGAAAATAAATTTTAGTTTAACAACGTAAAGTTTCTATTTTCAACGATTTAATTTAAAACCCCTATATTATAATTTATTATTAAGCTATGCCATAATAACGTTTTTGTAGAAAAACACACATTTAATTTGACGCGACTTTAAAGAAAATGTATTTGAAATAAAGCATTGTCAAAACTAAGAAGTTTTATGTAGGTTGCGTTGAGTCTTATTTTGTAAAAGTGGTACAATTTACAAAATATAGGTAAAAAATCAAAATTATCTTATGCAGCTGAAATTTTGCATGTGGGCTAGAAACTGCATTTAGAAAAACTTTTTCTTCTTCTGAAAAAAATTAAAATTTGACAGATAATGCGTGATTCGCATTGCCTACTATTTTTTTGCTTAATTTTCATCTCGATCGAAGCAGAACTTGATGCAAAAGTCAAATTTTGAATAAAGCTATTAATAAAAAAAAAATCCCATATGATGCGGACTTTACTGGTAACACTGTATTTATAATATAATATTTTTATGTTTTATCGATATATCGAATCACGATATTTAAAACATAATAATAAAATATTGATATATCGATATATCGATATTTTTTTAAATATCGATATTCGATACTGGAATTTCAATATCGCCCAGCCCTAGTTATCAGTCCAAAAATATTTTGTAAGAAGTATTTCAAATTTAAATGATTGATCACTTTGCAGGAACTAAAGAGAGAATAATCCACCTTAAGTTCAAATCTGTTTAAAATATACATATAGGTCAGTCCACATTTCATTTTAAAATTTTTTTTATCAGGTAAAATTATAGTGTTAACTTTTTTCCCGCGAAGACAGAAATTAATGTAAATAATTCAAAAATAAAACTTTAACAGGCCAACAAAGACTGTTATGGCACTCAAACGCACTGCGACGCTGTTAATGTGTCCTTTAGTGGCGTATTTAGAATATTGCCACGGGGGGGTCTATACCTTTCGTGTTATCTTTCTTTCTTTCTTTCTTTCTTTCTTTCTTTCTTTCTTTCTTTCTTTCTTTCTTTCTTTCTTTCTTTCTTTCTTTCTTTCTTTCTTCCTTTCTTTCTTTCTTCCTTTCTTTCTGTAAAAAAGCGCCGCAGGCGAAAATTTTTTCGGTGCCACGCCCTATTTTGAACT
This sequence comes from Polydrusus pterygomalis, assembly GCA_963969555.1. NCBI lineage: Eukaryota > Metazoa > Arthropoda > Insecta > Coleoptera > Curculionidae > Polydrusus > Polydrusus pterygomalis. The sequence goes on from OZ018378.1 coordinate 62,694,368, forward strand.
ATCAAAATTTATAATTTTTATGTTTTGATAGCTGAACCCAAAAAAGGAAGAAATTAAGAAATTTTTTAATATAAACGCAATAATGGGAATATATATTTTTTTAAATATTTATGTTTAAAAATATATATTTCTACATAATATGACCGATTCCGAAAATGATTGGTTTTCAAGTTATTTTTGCCAAATTTGGCCATGTTGTTTTGTTATCTGTGACACAGTTACTTAATTATTTGTAAAAACAAAGTATTGCTAATAGTTCTAGTTTGCAAAAAAGTTACAAAACTAAGTGAACATCATTTCAATTTTTTTAAATTAAATAAATTAGAAGGTAAAAAACAAGAAAAAAATTGAAATAACTCGAAAACCAAGCATTTTCAACAAATTACCTCCTGCGAGGGATTAATCGAATTATCAATCACCATGTATATATTATTTTATTCACTTAAATTAGAAATTAAATGCAACAAGGCATCTGATCTGTTCTGAGTTTTTTTTAATGTTGAGCCCACGGGGGGGGGGGGGTCCAGACCCCTCGGACCCCCTAAATACGCCACTGGTGTCCTTACAATACTTAATGACCCCCCCACTTCAAATAACCTCGAGCCGTTACTGGTAGCTACTTTACTCTCTAGAACGCTAACAAACGAACAATTGCTCTTTTTCTATCATTAAGAGAAATTCTTAATATTATCCCAATCACCTGATTCATGATTCATGCCAATTATTTTTAAATAAATTAACTTCGCACGTTATATGATGAAAACTAGGATAAAAGTTTCAAGTCCTCGGGCTTAATTGACACCTAAAAAAGTTTCTCGTTCTGTTAATGCTCTACGGTCCCCTTTTTAGTTAATTAGTGCTCCAGGACCAACTTGGTTTTCCACATCCTTTTAAAAGTTACAGTTTTACCTGTTTTCCGCTTTTCCGACTTATTATACATTTTTTCTAATTTTGTATCATAACAAATCTATTACGATACGCATTTGCTTATCGTAATGAAGCTACTTTGATACGCGTTTTTTCTTTATTTGATGTTGGTAACATTTAAATGTTTTATTTCATTGACTTGCGCGGCCTTTGTGATTTACGAGAAAACCCATTTTTCGCAGAGGAAAAATAGCTTGATAAGTTACTTTTTTATTCTGTGTGGATAACAGTCATGTATGTTGGTTGCATAAATCTATAAATCAATCTTTTGTAGATGCATCAAGCTATCATTTTCTGCCAAATCCTATCCAAAATTTAATCTACTAACCTTCCAATGTCAATTTTAACTTCAACTTTATTTGAATTTTCCATCTTCCCTATACTAAATTGCAATGCCGTGACGTAAAATCACGTCTTTTGAAATTCGAAAAAAAGTAGCAAAATCGCCCGAATATCCGAACGCTCTGTATATGTACCGAATGTACCGGGTGGTCAAATAAGCGAGGACGTCGGCTTTATCTCGGAAACCATTAATCGTACAACTTTCGGAAAGATTTTTTTATGAGTGAAGTGGTCAAGAGAAATTGCTGGAAATTACTTTTAAGTTCCTCATTTCGCCGCAAGGGGGCACAATTGAAAATTGTTTTTTTAAATTCTAAATTTCTCCGAAAATTCCCATATTAAGGTATAACTCTGATTACATCATTGGAAAGCTTAGACAATTCTGCATCATTTTGCTTTAAGGCTCATTGGCGTACCGACCTTGATAAGATTGGGAGAAGCTATTGAAAGTGTAAACATTAAAATCGCTGTAACTTCTAAACGACTTATCCGATTTTACTAAATTTAAGCTTGTTTGGAAGGGAAAAATAAGCATCTTCAATTTGCCATTTCCAACAGTGTACGATAGTGTTTAATAAAATTGCTAGAGGGCGCAATTTGTAATAATAACAGTTTTTTCGATTTTATCCCGAAAATTCAAACCATACGGTATAACTATGACATCATAATCGAAAAGTAGATGAAATTTGCAAGAAAAGATGTAAAGGCCGCAGTTCAATATCTTTGTTCGTTTCAGAGTTATTGCCAAACCAATAATTTTTTAATACAAATTGCGCCCTCTAGCAATTTTATTAGAAACTATCGCGTACCATTAGATACGACAATTGAAGGTACTTACCTTTTTCTTCCAAACAAGCATAAATTTAGTAAAATCGGTTAAGTGGTTTAGAAGTTACAGCGATTTTAATGTTTACACTTTCACTTGATAAGAATGTGAGAAGCTATTGAAAGTGTAAACATTTAAATCGCTGTAACTTCTAAACGACAAATCCGATTTTACTAAATTTAAGCTTGTTTGGAAGTACCTTCAAGTGTCGTATCTAATAATACACGATAGTTTCTAATAAAATTGCTAGAGGGCGCAATTTGTATTAAATAATTATTGTTTTGGAAATAACTCTGAAACGAACAAAGATATCGAACTGCGGCCTTCACATCTTTTCTTGCAAATTTCATCTACTTTTCGATTATGATGTTATAGTGATACCGTATGATTTGAATTTTCGGGATAAAATCGAAAAACTGTTATTATTACAAATTGCGCCCTCTAGCAATTTTATTAAACACTATCGTATACTGTTGGATACGGCAATTGAAGATGCTTATTTTTCCCTTCCAAAAAAGCTTAAATTTAGTAAAATCGGATAAGTCGTTTAGAAGTTACAGCGATTTTAATGTTTACACTTTCAATAGCTTCTCCCACTCTTATTAAGGTCGGTACGCCAATGAGCCTTAAACCAAAATGATGCAGAACTGTCTAAGCTTCCCAAAGATGTAATCAGAGTTATACCTTAATATGGGAATTTTCGAAGAAATTTAGAATTTAAAAAAACAATTTTTAATTGTGCCCCCTTGCGGCGAAATGAGGAACTTAAAAGTAATTTCCAGCAATTTCTCTTGACCACTTTACTCATAAAAAAATATTTTCGAAAGTTGTACGATTAATGGTTTCCGAGATAAAGCCGACGTCCTCCCTCATTTGACCACCCGGGACACACAACGTATTCCGTCCAATTTCAAATCTCATATCGCTAAAATCACTTTAGAATCTCGTGGTAAAAATGGGTCAATAATTAAAAAAATGACAGTTCGCAAAATAATTTTTGTTGTCCAGAGGCTACCATGATAAAAAATAGTATTACCAACATAAAATTTAGACATAAAAATTTACAAAATTTGAAGGATTTATTTTCTTTTTAAATATGTGTTTTTTATTGAAAAAACTACAAATTAGAAAAAATAGTATAACGTAGGTACGTGTTATATAAAGCAGTTTTAAGCACTTGTCCCGTTATAAAACTGGCCGCAAGCGGCTCGTTTTCTAACATGGACGAGTCCTATAAAATGATGCTTTATAAAACATGTACGTTAATATACTATTGTCGCACATAGTGTGACACCTTAAGTTATAACTTTTATAATAATTTCTAAGAAAATATCGTCTGGCGAGGCGTTGAAATTTCACTGTTGGCAGAGATCGACAGATCATATTCACATTATTTGACGCGCGATTTTCTATTCATGTCAACTACCATAATGTGATAAGTATGTTTACGGAGGGGCTGAAAGACGTGTGTTCAGAAAGATTTATATTATATATTCATAATAGATATTATACTATTGCTACGACATTGATTTAAATCTCGCTTCGATGTTTATGTTTACACTGAGAAAAAAGCCTTCTACCTGTACCTTATAACAATTTACATACTCTTTAAACAACTGTTTTATACTATATAGACAGCAACGCGCTTTTCCACTGTAAGACAAAGAAAATTGCTAGACCGTTGTATAGAGATAATATCACGGTATTTTAGCCAATAGGAAATAGGAGTTATTGCTACCATAGAATGGTTTATAGCCATTATTGCTCTGAATACTTACAGTAATTATCAAGTTCTATAGGGGGTTTAATATGGTTTTATATACTGTACAAGTTCATGACAGGAGAAAAATTATAGAAAGGGTGGCGTTGGAGTTTTAAACGGTTCAACCTACTAATAATCAATTACATTAATTATTATTGTATTGTTTTGAAAGTTTATATTTTTGTCAGCATATTATGACCCATTATTGTAGACAAATGTATCAGATTCTCAAAGTGACAGAATGCAGAAGTTACCATATACAGTGTGACCAGTAAAGTCCGCATCATATGGGATTTTTTATTAATAGCTTTATTTGAAATTTGACTTTGGCATCAAGTTCTGCTTTGATCGAGATGAAAATTAAGCAAAGAAATAGTAGTCACGTGATTCGCATTATCTGTCAAATGTTAATTTTATCGAAAAAATAATTCAAAAGAGGTGTTATTTCTAAAAATATCGAAAAAAGTTAAGAGAAAAAGTTTTTTTAAATGTTGTTTCTAGCCCACATGCAAAATTTTAGCTGCATAAGATAATTATTTTGATTTTTACCCACCACAAAATTTATTTTCACTGTGTTCTTTTTTGTCTTAATATTAAGGTGTATTACTTTCAGGCACAAACTACGTTTTTAAAAATACTGATCTTATGAAGTTACCTTATACAGGCTCAAAAACAAATAAACTTTACATCACATGCGACTACATTTTAATAGCCCAATTTTAATTTTGTAGAAAAACACACATTTAATATAGCGCTACTTACAGAAAATGAATCTGAAATGAAGCATTGTCAAAACTAAGAAGTTTTATGTAGGTTGCGTTGAGTCTTATTTTGCAAAAGTGGTGCAATTTACAAAATATGGGTAAAAAATCAGAATTATCTTATGCAGCTAAAATTTTGCACGTGGGCTAGAAACTGCATTAAAAAATACTTTTTCTAATAACTTTTTTCGATGCTTTCAGAAATAACCCTACTTTTGAATTATTTTTTGAAAAAAATTTAAATGACTACCTACTATTTTTTTGCTTAATTTTTATCTCGATCGAAGCAGAACTTAATGCCAAAGTCAAATTTCGAATAAAGTTATTAATAAAAAAAAATTCCATTTGACGCAGACTTTGCTGGTCACACTGTATATAACAATTTTCTCCTTGTTGCCAAAGAACAACCAGATTAGCTATACAGTCTGTTTCCAACACCCCAATTCGGTATGTTTAAAATACTTGCTTTCGATCAGAAAATGGTTACGTTGTTGTTTAAAATGGCGGATCCTCGCCATCTTTGAAAACATATTCGATTGGAAAAAAGTCGCCATTTTAAGACGGAAACAAAGGAGTGGTAAAATTGCAGGGTCGAATTGAGCGTAGAAAGACCTTTCATATGCGGTATCATTCGACCCCCCTGCACTGAGAAAAAAGTTTATTAGATCTAGGTGAAAATACACTTACTTTAATTAAAAAGTTCACTACATATAGTGACTAGTGAAGGGTTCACTTGGCCTAAGTAAATGGAAAATGCTGAAATAGTTTACCTAGAACTAGTAAACACAAATAAACAGGTGTGCTTTAAAATTCGGTATCTGATCTAAACGAACTATTTACTTGGAATAAGTAACCCATTTTTTAAATTATGTACCTTTAACCAATAAACCATTTATTTAAAATAGACAAATCGTTTAGTTAGAATTAGTGAAAGGGATAAGGATAAGGGATACCCTGAAAAGCAGAAAAATGATCTTCTAAATTCCAATTTATTAAGAAATAAATACTCCATATTAGAACACTCCATAATATTATAGTACACCGCGATGTCCAATACGGCAACACAAATATCACAGCAACAGAGCACCAAACAATCCGACCGACTTCGCCTAGGACGAAAAGAAAATGATAAATCGTATTGCGTGCGACGCCACGAGTTTCGAGTTTCATCCTGCCGAAGTGAAGCGGGAGCGGCTAAAAGCGAACCGAACGTTGACGAAAGGCCAAACAAGTGAACTGGACGCTTTATTTAAGCAACCAAGTTTACTTAGGAGAATATTTTGGTTTACTTATTTAAAGTAAACTTTTTTACATGTCTTAACTTAATTTATCCAAAACAAGTGAACACAAGTTTAAATTAGGTGTACAGTATACTTAAAAATTATATGTTTACTAAAAACAAATAAACATTGTTTACTAATTTATTAGATCCAACTAAACCGATTGTAGCTAATTTGTTTTACTTGCTTTAAATAAACTAAATTTCTGTAATAAATGAAATATTAGCCGGTGTAAGTAAACTTTTCCCAGCTACCACAGTTTACCTGGAGCTATTTTCTCAGTGATGTCGATTTAAATATTTTCCAAGATGGCGAATCTCTACCATCTTAAATATCAAAACAATATAAATGAAATTATATATAAAAATATTTTTTGGTTAAAAGTAAGAAGTATTTTTTAACTTATCATTTACACATGACGAATTTGAATAATATAATATGGCACCTTTAAAAGTAAAGTGACACAACTCGAAAATTGTATATTTCTAAGATTAATCATAAAATGACACTAAATACCACCCTCTATTAGCTGCCGCTTGACCTAATACCAAATCGCTTCTCCCAAATTACAGGAACCTATTTATGCATTTTTCATGTTAACGGTATTCGCGCGTCTTTTTAATACTAAAGAGTATCATTTCAGTATGTTGTCGCATGCGACGGAAAATTGACACTGCTTTAAGTCTAAACTGACTTGATTCCAAACATTTTACAAAAAAGTAATTGGTCTTTAATAAAAAAAAAGGGCATTATTCTAAAATGACTCGCTGAATACAACGACAATAATTTTAATTTTAAAATGGCATAATTCCAAATAATTCGTTTGTTGTTAAAAAAAAATTGGTAGTAAAAAGGGCTGCTCACGAACTCCGCCGGATTAAGACAGCCACAGGTATATTTCAAAAATTGGCCTGTATGGAGTACCCATAAACTCCGCCGTAGTGGTAATTAGGAGTTGTTCCAGGTAATTGTACAAATCAATCAAGTTTCTTGATGTAGGTAAAATAATTAGATTTTATATATTTATTTATATTAGTATTAGGTAGTTATATTCCCAAACAGGTAAAATAGCCTAATTCATAAAGTTAGTCACATTGACAGAGAATTATTAGTTTATTCGTTTTAGTGGAGTAGGAAGGTATATTTTTGAAAAAGTGAAAATAATGGAAGTGATCACTGGTCAACGTGGAAATAAGTTAATAGTAGAAGATGAATACAAGTTTCATAGAGCCGAAGAGACTTCGTTTGGAGTAAAATGGAAATGCGTCCAAAAAAAGTGCAATTCTAAAATTTATGTTGACGATGAACTTACAACCATATTCAAAAAGGATGGGTCTCATAACCACCCGCCGCCTAAACATCTAAGTAGGCAACATATATCCAACAGCATTAAAAGAAAAGCTGTGGAAAACATAAGCGAGAGGCCACTCAAACTAATTAGAAGGGAAAGAACGTCAAATAACATTGATGAATTGACAACAAGAGATTTTACATACATAAGAAATAATATGTATAATGCTCGAAAATCTGTCTTCCCTGCTCTGCCAAAATCTGTTGAAAAAATCCAAGAATATTTGAAAAATGCTAATATAACAACGATAAAAAACGAACCATTTTTAATGGAGAATGACGAAGTTAACAATATTGTGATATTCTCATGTGCAACTAATCTCCAGTTTTTAAGTAACTCAGAAAAAATCTTCGTTGATGGAACTTTTGATTACTGCCCAAAACTGTCTCTTCAGTTTTTCACTATACACGGCTTACAAAACTCTCACTATATTCCATTGGTGTTTTGTTTATTGCCTGATAAAAAGTTGACAACGTATATGCAAGCATTCAAAGCAATTGCCGCAAGGTGTCAGAGTTTAAACTTAATTTTCCAACCCAAGGAAATCGATGCCGACTTTGAAAACGCCATCCATGATGCAGCAAGGAACGTTTTTCCAAATGTCCGGATTACAGGATGCCGATTCCATTTGTGCCAAAGTTTCTGGAGAAGAATTCAAAAGTTGAGATTAGTGAATGACTATAAAAATAAATCATCTAAAGTTGGTGAATGGCTACGGTGGACCTTTGGTTTAACAATGCTCGAACCAAGTGATGTTAGTGACTGTTTTGTGTTTAGTCTTATGTCTGTGATTCCTACTAACCAAAAACTAATTAAGTTTGCTGACTATTTGACGGACAATTATATTGATGAGTATAGTTTATTTCCTCCATCTATCTGGGCAAGTGCTACAGAAACTGAACGCACTACAAATGCTTGTGAGTCCTTTCATTGTAAATTCAACTTATATTTTTATAATGCCCATCCAAACATTTTTCTTTTTATTAATGTTTTAAAAAATATTCAGATATATACATACGTAAAAATGAATAGTGTTAAAATACCCCACGAAATAAAAAATAAATTATATTTAAGGAAGAAATTATTTTTTAAAGACAAAATAACCTTGTACAAATCCAAAACGATAATGAAATTTGAGTTTGTGAAATTAGTTTCATATTATTTAAAGAAATAATTTTTAAATTATTCTTCGCATCTACGTTCTTCTATGATTTGGTAGGTTTCATATTTCCGTGATTCACGCACTGTGTTAAAAGTAAACAATTTTTTGTCGTCTTGGCTAATCCTCTGACCCTGGGACCGGGTATCGAACAGTTCATTTTTAAGTGCTTCACGTGCAGTGTCTAAAATCGTTGCAAAGTAAAAATGCCAAAATATCGAAAAAGAAAAGCGATAAAAAGAGTTGTTACGTATGAAAAAGAAATTTGCAAGACTTGAAAGGGAAATAACGGATATGAATTCAACATCTTCCGCTTCGGATAGTTCGCAGGGTAAGTTTTATTTTAAAACCTTATAATAATTTAGGGGGCAGCCTTTATTTAGTCCATTCTGCCGAAACTAAGTATCGGAATGTTTGCTTTTATTATTATATACAGGGTGTAGTTTGTTTTGACTACGAGGCCCGCAGACACTTGTTTGCTATCAATTAAAGCAGAATTTTGTTGTTTTGCTTTAACCGAAAACATTCTTGTACACAATTATTATATAAAGGGTGTAGTTGTTTTGACTACAATGCCCGCAAACACACACTTGTTTGCTATCAAATAGAACATCATTTTGTTGTTTTGCTTTAACCGAAAACATTCTTGTACACAATTATTATATAAAGGGTGTAGTTGTTTTGACTACAATGCCCGCAAACACACACTTGTTTGCTATCAAATAGAACATCATTTTGTTGTTTTGCTTTAACCGAAAACATTCTTGTATACAATTATTATATAAAGGGTGTAGTTGTTTTGACTACAATGCCCGCAAACACTTGTTTGCTATTAAATAGAACAGAATTTTGTTGTTTTGCTTTAACCGAAAACATTTTTGTATACAATTATTATATAAAGGGTGTAGTTGTTTTGACTACAGTGCCCGCAAACACTTGTTTGCTATCAAATAGAACAGAATTTTGTTGTTTTGCTTTAACCGAAAACATTCTTGTATACAATTATTATATAAAGGGTTTAGTTGTTTTGACTACAGTGCCCGCAAACACTTGTTTGCTATCAAATAGAACAGAATTTTGTTGTTTTGCTTTAACCGAAAACATTCTTGTATACAATTATTATATAAAGGGTGTAGTTGTTTTGACTACAATGCCCGCAAACACTTGTTTGCTATCATATAGAACAGAACCTTGTTGTTTTGCTTTAACCGAAAATATTCTTGCATACTATTATTATATACAGGGTGTAGTTGTTTTGACTACAATGCCCGCAAACACTTGTTTGCTATCATATAGAACAGAACTTTGTTGTTTTGCTTTAACCGAAAATATTCTTGCATACTATTATTATATACAGGGTGTAGTTGTTTTGACTACAATGCCCGCAAACACTTGTTTGCCATCAAATATAAAACAAATATTTTGTTGTTTTGCTTTAACCAAAAACATTCTCGCATACAATTATTATATACAGGGTGTAGTTGTTTTGACTACAATGCCCGCAAACACTTGTTTGCTATCAAATAAAACAAATATTTTGTTGTTTTTGCTTTAACCAAAAACATTCTTGCATACTATTATTATATACAGGGTGTAGTTGTTTTGACTACAATGCCCGCAAACACTTGTTTGCCATCAAATATAAAACAAATATTTTGTTGTTTTGCTTTAACCGAAAACATTTTTGCATACTATTGTTATAAACAGGGTGTGGTTGTTTTGACTACAATGCCCGCAAACACTTGTTTGCTATCAAATAAAACAGAATTTTGTTGTTTTGTTTAACCGAAAACATTCTTGTATACAATTATTATATACAGGGTGTAGTTGTTTTGACTACAATGCCCGCAAAACACTTGTTTGCTATCAAATAAAACATAATTTTTTTGTTTTGCTTTACCCAAAAAACATTCTCGCATACAATAATTATTATATACAGGGTGTAGTTGTTTGACTACGATGCCCGCAAACTCTTGTTTGCAATCAAATAAAACAAAAATTTTGTTGTTTTCCTTAAATAGAAACATTCTTGCATGGTGTTATTATATACCTACATGGTGTTTTTTGTTCACAATATTATTTGAGCATAATTATTTCAGAGTCTTTCCATAGCTCTAGTCTCTAGTAGAGACTCTCATTCTAGAGAAGATTAGGAAATAGGCCAATTCAATACACTTTTAGAACCTGATGCCTTATCCAGTACATTAGCGATACCTCAACAAGAAGAGGTTAATAGTAAAAAGATTGTTGAGCTTTTGGGAGAAAACCCCAGTAATCAGAATAAAAAAGGAACAGATTTACATGAAGAGTTAGTAGTATGATGGTCAAACTACCTAACTCAAAGTATCCCAGGCGAAACCTGAAAGGAATTATTAATTAAATATCCTATACCAGAAAACTGTGCCTCCCTCGAAGCTCCAAAAATGAACGGGGAAATAAAATCCATTTTAACAGTCCAAGCCACAAAAAATTATACATTTTTCTCCAATCTCCAAGCACAACTCGAAGCGGGCTTGACAATTATTGGCTCAGTTTTAACTGAAAAATTATCTAATAGCTTGGGAAATATTGAAGATGAATTAGTGCAGAAATTATCAGATGCATCCCTTCTTTTTGCCAGCGTTCACCACGCAGTATCAATAAAAAGGAAATGGGAGGTAATCCCTCTATTAACCAGGACAGCAGAGCTACTACCCAAAAAAGCACTATAGATGCCTATCTATTCGGCTCAAGTTTTATGGAAAAGATTAATACTTGCCAAGCAATAAAAAAAAAAAGCTAGCGAAAATATAAAGAACAAACTCTTCAAAATGACATACAGGCAATCAACCCCAGGAACATCAAGTGGCCATAATTTAAACTTCAAGCGCCATGTGTTCAACACCAAGATGAAAGGGGTGATGGGGACAAAGGGCCACGGGAACAGCAAAGTCGAGAAGAGGGGGATATCAGAGAAGAACCACTCGCGTTACCGTCAACATCAGTCCAGGGCGCCGTACTACTAGAAGTAGAGGTACAACAAAAAATCGCTTGCGGATAAGAACATTTTTACAAAAGCTGGCTTACAATAATTGTCCATAGTTGAGAAGTTCTAAAATAAATTAAAGGTATAAAAATCCCTTTTCTTACCCGACCCATGCAGAATATAATTTCTTTAAAAAACATATCGAATTCCGATATCAGATGTTATGAAAAAGAAATTTCGAACCTCCTTGAAAAGGAGCAATTGAAAAATGTAAAAACATTAAAAAGTTTTTATCTTATTTTCTTTACAAAAAAAAACCAATGGAAAAAACCGCTTCATTTTGAATCTAAAAAAGCTAAATTGTTTTTTATCTACAAATCATTTAAACTTGATGATTATGGAACAGCGATAAAACTGATATCAAAAGATTGTTACTTAGCAAACATCGATTTGCAAGATGCTTATTTTTTATTATCAATTCATAAAAACCATAGAAAATAATTAAGATTTAAATTTAATAATCAATTATTTCTATTTAATTGCTTGCCATTTGGTATAAACATAGCGCCTTACGTTTTTACTAAGTTAATGAAGGAAGTCGCCAGACACCTTCGAATTTTGGGCTGTAAGGTATTAATATATCTAGATGATATTTTAATTAGTGGGGAATGTTACGAACAATGATATAAAAGCCTAAACATTTCAGTCAATCTTTTAAAATCACTAGGGAAAAACACCCACTCCACAAGACACTTTCCCTGGTAGCAGGAAAATTATCAGGGATTCGTTCGACAAACGAGGCATAGCCGAGTCTGTTGTTGTTATGCCTATGATGATAAGTTCCATCGGAGAAAAACAATATTCAAACGGTTATCGAAAGTGGTGGGATTACTGTTTAAAATATAAAATTAGTCCATATACTTATGATATAAATGTAGTATAAAAATTCTTATTAAGCTGCTTTAATGAAGGACTTTCTTATTCCTCCATTAATACATATCGATCATCGCTAGCGCTAATATTAAATTTTACTCCACAAGATAGAAATACCATAAAACGGTTTTTAAAAGGTGTGTATAACAAAAGGCCCTCTATCTATACCAAGATACTCAGCAACTTGGGATCCTAACCCAGTATTACTCTATTTGGAAAAAATCCATCCATTACAGGATTTCGCTATAAAAGATATAACCTTAAAACTTGTCACCTTACTTACTTTGACGTCTGCTAGTAGGGTACAAACAATATTAAAGATATCCCTAAAACATATAATGTATAAAAAGGAAAAAATTAAATAAAAATTTCAGACCAAATTAAAACATCGGGCCCGAAAAAGGCCCAAAGGCCCAACCCTTTTTGGTATTTCCATATTTTTCTGAAAAACTGGAGTTATGCGTGGCAAAACTCTCGAGTACTATCTGTCTATCACAAAACCGTTTAGGGAAAATGAATTTTGATATTTTGACACACAAAAGCCACATCATCCTGCTTATACACAAAGTATAAGTAGGTGGATAAAAGAAGTTCTTCAAAAAAGTGGAATAGACAAAAGTATTTTTACCAGTCATAGTGTCAGACTTGTTAGTACTTCTGCGGCCTATAGAGCGAGATTAAATATAGATTAATCAAAAATACTGCTTGATGGTCGAAAAGTTCATCAGTTTTTGCACTTTTCTATAATCGACCTTTAGTATCCAATAAACAGGATTTTGCAAATTCTATCATTAGAGGAAGTTCAGGTAATACTACCTTAAAATAATAAAAAAAAAAAATTATTTGCTTATTGTGTTATTTTATCATCTATGTTGTATTAAAAGGTGTAATTTCCGATTTATTATTATACACTGCATTTAATCGCCCTAGTTGTATCTTTAAACATCTACCAAATCATAGAAGAACGTAGATGCGAAGAATAATTGAAAGATTGTTCGACTTACCTGTAAGGAAGATCAATCTCAATTATTCGAGCATCGTAGTTCTTCTATGATAGAGCCCTCCCTCCACGATATACCCAGTACTTAGGACGATTAGTTCAGCCACAAATGAACTGTTCGATACCCGGTCCCAGGGTCAGAGGATTAGCCAAGACGACAAAAAATTGTTTACTTTTAACACAGTGCGTGAATCACGGAAATATGAAACCTACCAAATCATAGAAGAACTACGATGCTCGAATAATTGAGATTGATCTTCCTTACAGGTAAGTCGAACAATCTTTCAATTATAAGCTTTAGGATATTAAGATAGTTTAATATTAAGTGTACAGTTTTAGACAGGGTTTAATAAAAAATTGAAATGAAGTTTAATGGTTTTATTTACTATATTACGCATAATTATGATGCGGCGGAGTTTATGTATGAGATTCTTGAAGTTGCCGGCGGAGTTTATGTATAGTAAATATGACTGGTAAATTAGTTCGGCGGAGTTTAGGAACAGCCGTAAAAAGACCTAACTTGTTTTTTAATTTTTTTTTAAATACCCTTAAGGGTAGGTGTTAATATCAAATTTAAAGAATAATTGTCTTTTAGTAAAACCATTTAACTAATGTTTCCCCAAATTTAACATTTAATTTAATTTATTACTTGGGCTTAGGAGACAAAAGAGTTAGAGGGGTCCAATATATTTTACAGTTTTTCCTGTTTTCTCCAAAACTCAATTTTTTGGATTATGTGTAAAGGTGCAAATATTATAAGCCAACCGTGAGTTAGCAGGGGGCAGGGGTCCCTACTCCCTGGGGGTCAGGTGGCAGATTTTGTGTACACACTGTATAATATAAAACTACGACCGAATAAATATTTCCGTTGTGCACGATATAACTAAATTTTATAATTTGCAGGTATAATAATAATTTAAATCAAATAAACTTTGATAAGCTTTGGCATTAATTAATGGGTGTCTATCTGAAAACCCAAGAAACACACTTCATTACGAATATTGATTTTCTTGTTGCATGCAGGGTATGAAATAGGTCCATTAAGTAATAAAAAGTTTATTAGGTTGCAAAGTTGGTTTAGCTGATACAGAATTTACGAGGGGTTATTAAAACCTAATAAAACCTTATAGCTTACGATCTTTTGCGTGGTGGATAATATAAAGGTTGTAAAATGATAACATATAGTCGGATTATTTTATGCTAAACATTAGCTAATCTACCCAACACAAAAAAAAAACTGTCCCACCATTGGCATAGCAATTCGGGGGGGAGGGGGAGTCCGCCACAGGTACCATTCCAAAGAGGGTGCCACTGGCAAAAGGTTTGAGCTCGTGCCTATAGGATCCCATGCCAATAGTGGTAAAGTCATATTAACCTAAGAACTCACCGCATCACTTGTCATTAATGGCACACTGTTGAAGTTGCGCTCTAATAATACTTCCTTAAAGACACTCCATGACATTGTAGCAGATTTATCAAGACAATTATTATTACAAAAAACAACTCCGATGTTGGCCTTCGTTAATGATAATGCCACTTTGCTACTTGCTTAAGTCAGTAGAAAGAAGTGCTAATTCCTTTTTAACATAATGATACAGATTATGTCTCCGATGTGTGTTACCCAACGATATTTTAAATTTTCTTTTCGTAGTCTAGTTGCTTACGAGTGTTTAATTGGAAGCGGTGCAGTAGAAAATTATTAAAAGAACCTTAATATTCACACGATCATATAAAGAGATGTGATCTACCTACGTGATATAGTTAAAATTGTGTCACCTTGTTAAGACCAAAACGGCCGTGATTTAATAGCAACCTTTCACTACAGATTTTTTATTTTGTTTTTTGTTCTCACTTCTCACAGCCAGCAGTAGATACACTAAAAAACAGATTTGTGAAATTACTAGAAATTTATTGCGACCACTAAAGAACCCCGCACTTCTCTTATGGAAAATGGCCCTCGGTTAAATTTTCTAAATTTTTAGTATGTTGTAGACTGTAGAGAATGCCATTTTGATCAAAAGTGCTCATGGCCACAACAATATCTACCGACCAGTTTTTGAGATACAGGGTTTTAAACTTTTTTATTATATACCGGGTGAGTGACGAAAATGATTTAATATTTTTTGTTAAATCATTCTATTTTCGGCATTAATTAAATGTTTACAAAGTATTAATGTAGATGACATTAGCTTGTAGCAAGCTATCAGAAATAATATTATTTATATTTATACAGGGTAACTCAAAAAAGTTAATATTTTTTTATTAGTTTTGAAAGAAAGTTTGTAGATATTTCTTTATGAACTACTTGTCGTTTATCGTATGCTTCCAAATATATATAATTATCAAGGTTATACAGGGTGTTTCCGATGATAAGCGATAGAAGAATAACATAAAAATGCTTGTATTTATAAATCACCCGGTATATTAAAAATGGATGGGTTAAATATCGTTATTTTTAATATTTATTGCTTGAAGTGTCTTACTTACATGTTTGCTATTGATTTCCCTATTCCTATGACCAGTTCTGGAGATATAAAGCGTCCAACAGACTCAAAACTCAAAAAATAAGCAAACAAATTAACAATTTTTTTAAATTTCAATAAAATTTGTCATGTAGGTTCATTTTATGGTTAAAAATAAATACATTTAATGCTATACAGGGTGTTTCGAATAACTAGGGTATTCTAACACTGTATTGCAAATAAGAAATATATAAAAACTATGAACAATTTATTATATCCAAATTATTTTATCCAAAAATAATAAGTAGGCCCCTAATTATTCGAAACACCCTGTATAACAATATATATATTTATTTTTAACCGTAAAATGAACTTCCATAACTAATTTTATTGAAATTAAAGAAAAACTTTTATTTTATTTGCTTATTTTTTGAGATTTGAGTCTGTTCGACGCTGTATATATCCAGAACTGGTCATAGGAAAAGGAAAATCAATAGCAAACATGTAAGTAAGACACTTCTAGCAAAAAATATTAAAAAATAACGAAATTTAACCGATCCATTTTTAATATACCTGGTGATTTATAAATACATGCATTTTTATGTAATGCTTCTATCGCTTATCATCGGAAACACCCTGTATAACCTTGATAATTATATATATTTGGAAGCAAACGAGTTGTGTTACCCTGTATAAATATAAATAATATTAATTCTGATAGCTTGCTCCAAGCTAATGTCATCTACATTATTACTTTGTAAACATATAATTTATGCCGAACATACAATGATTTAACAAAAAATATTAAATCATTTTCGTCGCTCACCCGGTATATAATAAAAAAGTTTAAACTATTTTTTTAGTATTCTATCCTATCTACCACAGGCCATCAAAAATTTTGAAAAACAAAACGAATTTATATTATAAACTAGGAAAATATAATGTATTGAGAATTCGTATTTTGCAACTTGGACACCCTGTATCTCAAAAACTGGTCGGTAGATATTATTGTGGCCATGAATACTTTTGATCAAAATGGCATTCTCTACAACATACTAAAAATTTAGAAAATTTAACCGAAGGCCATTTTCCATAAGAGAAGTTCTTTTACCTTCGCCATCTGTTAAATTGTGCAAGGGAGTCTTATTATTTTGTAAAAGATATAGCGTAGATACTAATTTTATTACTTATAAAATAAAATATTGACAGACGCGTACCTATCAATATAAGTAAGTATGTAAAAACATTATAAAACAGAAGCAAAAATAGGTATTTATGTATTTATTAAAGTCAAATTAATCTAAGAACTCGCCGCATCACCTGTCATGAATGGCACCCTGTTGAAGTCTGGTATATTTTAGGTTAAGCGGTTGGCTACAGAAACAGAACCTGAGTTTTACCTTTGCCTTCGCCATAATATGTTACATTTTGTAAGGGAGTCTTAATATTTTCTAAAGAAAGTATATGAAGTTAGCAAAACAACTACGAACAACCAAGTTAAGTGTAACGGTAAAATTTACCGCTAATTAGCCGCTAATTAACCGTAAAAAAATTAATTTTGCCGCTGGAATTTTTTAAAATACGAGGTGTTTTGCCAAGTTCATATAAAGTTGGCAAAACAACTTTGGATCATGCAATATTTTTGGGTGTTGAATACTATAAAAATTTACCGTTAATTAACCGCTAATTAACCGTAAAAAAATTAATTTTGCCGCTCGTCTTTTTTAAAAAATACGAGGTGTTTGGCCAAGTTCATATAAAGTTGGTAAAGCAACTTTGGATTATGCAATATAATTGGGTGTTCAATACTATGAAAATTTACCGTTAATTAACCGCTAATTAACCGTAAAAAAATTAATTTTGCCGCTCGTCTTTTTTAAAAAATACGAGGTGTTTTGCCAAGTTCATATAAAGTTGGCAAAACAACTTTGGATCATGCAATATTTTTTGGTGTTCAATACTATGAAAATTTACCGTTAATTAACCGCTAATTAACCATAAAAAAAAATAATGTTGCCGCTCGGTTTTTTTTAAAATACGAGGTGTTTTGCCAAGTTCATATAAAAATGGCAAAACAACTTTGGAACGTGCAATATTTTTGGGTGTTCAGGTTTGTTCGGGTTTGTTCAGGTAGTATAAAAATAAATCTTAACTAGCTAGTCTAAAAAAGTTGTTTTGCCAACTTCTCGAGAACTTGGCAAAACACCTCGTATTTTTTTAAAAAGACGAGCGGCAAAATTAATTTTTTTACTGTTAATTAGCGGTTAATTAACGGTAAATTTTCATAGTATTGAACACCCAAAAATATTGCATGATCCAAAGTTGTTTTGCCAACTTTATATGAACTTGGCAAAACACCTCGTATTTTTAAAAAAAGACGAGGGGCAAAATTAAACCTATACCTACCAAAATAATATAAAACTAAAGAAAAAATAGGTATTTATTTATTATACAAGGAAAAAGTTACTAATACATTTTTTGCGAGGTGTACACTTCTAATTAAAACACCATATTGGGAACCCTTTTTGTATTGTTACTTTTGTGGGAATTTGATATATGGATATATAGGGTGTCCCGTAACTAAGGGGCTATGCAACAACATGAGATAGTAGACTTGAAAATATGTCGTTTAATTTTACTTCTTATACGGTTAAAGAGATTCAACTAAATGTTTACTTTATACAATTGGCGATGATTTGATGAATCAAACTTGGTGTAGTTATATTTTTGAGGGCAAGAATGAGGATTCCATAATGAGTTTAAGATACCTTCTAGAGAATGCTAGTTACACAATATGAGTTTAATAAATTCTCGCATACCTATAGGTATTTCTTGTCTCATTTCTGACCGCTTTACCTCAAATTATGAAACAGGGATATTTTATACATAAAAAAGTTTTACTTTATTAATTTTGTCTTGATATAAGCCTGAAGGCTGCAGTGTAAGAGGCTTGGGCCATACGTCGATCCCCCCTCCCCCGCCTTTAACCAACCAATCTCGATATTTCAATTAGTTTTTGAGTTAATTGCGTTTTTAAATGGAAAGAAACATTTAATTACACACCTTTCTTAACGAAACATCTTTATTGAAAATTATAATTTATCCAAAATCAATTTGAGGACATTTAAATCATTCCATACGGCGGTAAACAGTCTCAAAGAGACCGACCAGGATTGTCAGATCTTTCTTCTTCAAATCTTTAAGTTTTTTTTATTAAAAATGTTTCTTTTATATCAGTATTCCATTGTTAGTCAGTAACTTTCTTTGAAAGCTAGTTTGCAAATATACTTTAAACCGAGGATTTTGAGTGTGACAGAAAAATATAACAAGCCATTGTTATAATAACATATTCTTTAGTCCTTAAGAAACAATATAACTGAAATTAAGACAGAAAGTGTTTTCAGTGTTTAAAAACAACTAATTAACAAACCCTTGTTTCTCGTATATACTTACATTGTGCTTACAAATCCGAAAAGTTTGAAGAATTGGTAACAGCAAGGGATACAAGCGCCAGTTAAAGCGGCTGGAATAAGCTGAAGCGGTCTCCGACCCGTTCAACGATCGATTCTGTCAGACAGAGATAGGCCAGTGACCGCCGATGGCGTGGAAGAGACGAAGATAAAATATACGTTATTTGGAACTTGTGGACGGGCTGGACAATGGTGCGAGAATGGAGTTCTGGTAAAAAAATTAAAGCATTTTCTGAGCAGTGTCTTGCCGTGTTAGGTTTATTTTTCTGATTTTAGTTTTGTGTATAGAATTTTTGAGTTACCTTATATTTATTATTTTAATATAATATTATTATATATACAGTGGGTTTATAAAGTGTAGTATGTACAAACACCTAATGTAAAACAAACTTATAAGTGTGTATACGCATTTTAATTATTTGTTTGGGACGCCTATGGTTAGGAATTTCCTACTGATAAATGGCAATAAATTGACCTAAGAACCACTATAACCGAGCGTTTTTAGGCATAGATGATATATTTTTAAGTTTACTATCTCCCGTTGCTGTATTTGCCCCTTAGTTATGAGACATCCTGTATATAACGATAAGTAAATGGTGTAACTACGCACTTTATTGAGTTGATAATAGATGAGTTAACCAAGATGGTGTTTGTACTCACTATTAAACTTAAATAATAAACACCTAGTAAATCTGTCTCTGAAATATATAATATCCAAAATACTTAAAACACACACTACACAAAAAACAGTCACAGAAACACTTAAAAAACACCAATATCGGAAGAAAATAACGCAACCTGACGCGTGCGCTTGCTACGGCCCACTGCTGATCTGGGAACTTTAACGACGAAACCAGATCAGCTGTTAATGTTAAATATCGCTGTCGAAACGCTTTGTTTTAAGAAAAATTTAACTAAATACAAGGAAAAAAGTTATACAATAATTAATTAAAACACCATATTGGGAACCCTTTTTGTATTGTTACTTTTGTGGGAATATTATATATGGATATATCTATGGTGGGTGAGCAAACAAGTACAAGTCAAAATTAGACAAGTCGAGAAAAACGCATTTTAAATATTTGCCGCTTAAATATTAGGGCTTTATTGCCGCTATTGCTTTAGAACCGACTTTTTTAATTGACAAAAATATTTTTTATGAATTACTTTTATGTATTTAGCTGTTAAGAATTTTGTATTTGGTATTAATCATAAAAAAAATATGACTTATACTATTTTATCCGACCTAAGAAGTTGACTTATACTATTATGTAGGGCAAAAATGGGATTTTAGTAGGAATCATTGAAACTTAAATAGCATAAAACGTTTGGGTGGGTATCACGTACATCATAACCTGGGAGTAAATCAAGGTAAAATTGACGAAAAGCTGGAGATATTAACGGCAGTAACTATTAAATCAGTTTTTTTTCTTTAGATATGGAGGGCTTTTGTAAGTAACACTTGTTAGGTGACAATACCTCGGTTTTTCCTCGTCTAGCAAAACAAATTTCCTTGAAATTTTCTTCGTTGATAAGGCTATTTTTAAAATAAATCTGGCCGGGTTCTCTGGTATAACGGAGCCATTGCACATCGTGCCATTTAAAAGGGTCTCCAGAAGAATTTTTTTTCGCAATACCAAAGAGCTTTTGTATAAATCGGCAAAATTTAAAAACTGGTCGTATGTTAATTCCTTAATCATAAACTTTTGTTTTTTACCAATGCTTCTAACCAGTTGATATATGGGGATGTAAGATTTCAGTGCCCAACTTTTTTTTTGTTTCTCTAATTAAACAAAAATCACCAACTTACGTACAAAAACAATTTGTTTACCGCTAACATAACCTAAAACTCTGCTTGTCAAAACGATACAAATAGTATAAGTCAATATTAAATAAAAATACGTATAGTATAGGTTAACTTGTACTATTTAGACTTTTCAATAGTAAATATCTTAATAGTACAACTGAACTTGTACTGTTATGGCCACCAAAATCAAATTATTTTGAAAGTATATTACATTTGAAATATAAATATTTTGAAGACACTGACTTGTTCTATTTGAACCAGTCAATGTGGGATTCTAAAATAGATTCAAAAAGTATAAAAACTCATTTTGGTAAAATCCTGACTTATACTCGTTTGACCACCCACCATAGATATATAGGGTGTCCCGTAACTAATCGGCTATAGAGCCACAGGAGATAGTGGACTTGAAAATATATCATTTAATTTCATTTCTTATACGGTTAAAGTGATCCAAGTAAATATTCACATTATAAAATTGACAATGATTTGATGTGAAGCAGATATGAATTAAATTTAGTAAAGTTATATTTTTGACTGCAATAAGGAGGATTGCATAAAGAGTTTAAGATACCTTTTAGAGAACAATAACTACACAATTTCATAAATTCTCGCATATATTTTTTGTCTTTCAAATTTCTGACCGTTTTACCTCAAATTATGAAAAAGGTATCTTTTATACGTAAAAAAAGTCGTACATCATTAATTTCGATATTTTTATTAGTTTTTGAAATAATTGCGTTTAAATGCTAGATGGCAAGAAACCTTTAAGTAAACACCTTTTATAACGAAACAGAATGTTCAACAAAATGACATTTTCAAGTCTACCATCTCTTGTTGTTGTATTTGCCCCCTTAGTTATGAGACATCCTGTATATAACGATAAGTAAATGGTTTAACTAGGCACTTTATTGATTTGATAATAGATGAGTTAACCAAAATGGTGTTTATTTGTACTCACTATTAAACTTAAATAATAAATACGAAGAAAATCTGTCTCTGAAATATAAAAAATCCAAAAGGAAAATGTTTAAAATAAACACTACACGAAAAACAGTCACAGAAAAATCGGAAAAAAATAATATGACACATCGTGACGCTTGAGCTTGGCTAAAATTACCCAGGCGATAGGAAGCACAATGGGCCTTTGGCTCTTCTGCCACCCCCTGCTTATAAAAACAAAAGTTGCCTGTGCAAACCAACATAATAGTAGGTATTGACAAAAAAAATCGTTTGATAAAATGAGAAACTTTTTTGAGTTTTCCGAAAATAAAGAGCTTGATATTTCCAAAGAAAATATTTATTATTATTATTATTATGATGCATAACTGTTAGTAGTTAAGGCGAGGGAAAAGAGTTAGGAAATATTGAGTGAGTAAACGACCTTGTACTAAAATTTTATTCTCAGTATAAAGCATTTTAAAACTATTTAAGATAGTTTATTTACTGTTATTATGCCTCATACAATACGCTAGAGTTGGTGAACAAATATTTTATATATATATATATTTATGAGTTTCGATTTGTAATAGCAATTTATTGTCTATAATAACAGTAAACTTTTAAAGAATAACTTAAGGTGGGAGTATCAACATGCTTGCCAACCTATAACCTATTTCGCGTAGATTTATTTATGTTTTCTAGCTTTTATACAAAATTTAAAGAAAATCAGTATCGACTTGATATTCTGTAGGTAATAATTGACATATTTAATAAATATCAAGGAATTTCATAACCTATTTTAGGAGAATTGTATAGCGAAAAATATCGGGTAAGATTTTTTTAAACATTATTATGTCATTGTCACTCATTGTTCTTTCACTATACAATTCTCCCAAAATTAGCAATAAAATTGATATTTTTGTAATATATCAGATATTACCGAAGTAATGTGCCGACGATACTGATTTTATTTAAATGTTAGTTTAAAAAATAATAAACTTGAAAAAACAAAGCGAAATAGATTATAGGTTGGCAATAAATTGAACGACGTTGAGAATTCAACTTTAATGCTTCTAACAGCTCTTACGCAACCTAAATTTCTCTAAGAACACGCCGCCTCGTCATTTATGGCACCTTGTTGAAGTCTGGTATATTTGACGTTAAGATGTTGGCGCCACAGACAGGACTGGGTTAAGTTTGTTCTTTTACCATCGCATTCATCATATTTTAAACTTGAAAGGAGATATTAATGGTTTATTTACATAATGACTTGCAAAAATACAGCGTTAATTTTATTCACAATCGAAACCTCGAACTCAATGGGCCACAGATTAAAAGTTATGGCGTTATTCATAGGTAAAACATAGAAATACGTTTTAAATGTACTAAACATACCAATAGAAAGCGCTATGGACAACCCTGCGCCCGAATATTGTAGAATAACCAATCAAGCGGCAAGCGATGCGCTTACGCATGTTTCGCGTTCAATGCTGCATTGCCATATTATAATTTACGTTTGCGGCATAGTAGAAAACCGCCAAAATGCGATGTGTTTTTAAATAAAAACAGTAGGATTAGTTCTTAGTGAGCGCAAGGTTTGGCAACCTATTGTACCGTAATTAAAATAGATAACTAATAATAATAAATTTATAATAACAAATTATAATAAATGGAATGCTTGTTATTGGAAATAGGAGAGTTACTTAATTAACCTAAAGTGATTTATTCTACTCACCGTTAAAATTTAATGCTAAACACCAAGAAATTTTGGTCTCTGAAACCCTAACGCGTGAGCTTGCTACGGCCCACTACTGAACTGGGAACGTTAGGAAGAAACCAGTATCAGCTGTTTACTTTACCCTAGCATCCCTATGCCCGATAGTTTGTTTTAGAATAATTTTTAAGCAGCAAAAATACTTAGATTATTGTAACTTATTGATAAAAATTGTATTAATTTTATATAGGTACAAACCTTTATCTCCATCACTAACTTTTTTGACTTTTTAGATTCTTGAAAATTTCTATAAACTGCTTAATGTATGATACCATAAATCCCAGTTCAACGATTTTAAAGATATTTTATATAATTAGCATTTTTTATTCCCTTTGATACCTTTGCCATGAGGATTTTTGAGAAAATCCCGCTTTTTGATTAGTCACATTAGTTGGGCCCCCTAGCGGACAACCTAGAGACTTACTTACTCTTTTAGTCACTTCTGTAATAAATATTATTTCCGCCAGCAAGAAGGTAAACTGTTTCCAAGATACAGGCGGCGTCAGTTTTGGGTTGTACACCCGGTACAACTCCTAAACTTTCGACATGTCAATTTATTTAAATCTCTCACAGCACGTTAACTTCAATAAACGCTTTTTCAGTCTGATTAGGATGGCCAAAGAAGATAAGTTTTCGTTTAAGGAATTTAGCGGACGCTACACAAATTGGTGTAGCCTGTTTTCGAACTTGCCGCAGTGGGAATAAAGAAGCTAATTTTCCTGTAAACAAAGACTTCTCTTGTATAGCAAGATTGGATTAAATTTTAAATTATTTCTTTAAAAATATGAAAAAAATTGTTAATAAGAAATATAGTTCATCTAGAGCGTATTCGGTATATACTTTTATTACCTTAATCATAAAAAATAGCAAATAATTAATTGATCTTATTTAACACAACACAACCTCCATTTAAAGCAAAGGTCTAGGTCTGTAGAACTGACCGAATCAGACCTTTATTTTTATTTTTTTTTATTTTTTTATTTTACGTCGGCCTTTTTCCGCAACGAGGCCAATCACCGACGCCAGGGAATTTGTCACACACTATCTGGTAATTTTGCCGAATCCCTCTTTGTCGAGGGTAGGGTTCTTTAACGTGCCAACATCCATGACACGGGGCCCACAGTTTAACGTCTCTTCCGAAAGACGGCGCCACCTCTTAAACCAAATTCCAAATTTAACATCGACGTTGCTGGCATTGGGAATGGAACCCGGGCCTACGATCTGTGAGGCTGCTGCGCTAACCACCAGACCACAACGTCGACAGGTCTCGTGGTGCTACTCATTCCACTTCAATCTTCATTACGCCCCATTAAGTTTTCACTGGGACTAAGATTTGGAGAAGCTGCTGGCCATAAAATTGTTGCCAAGTCATGTTCTTATATCCAAGCTTAAAAGTGTCACCAGTAAAGTCCGCATCATATGGGATTTTTTTTATTAATAGCTTTATTTAAAATTTGACTTTGGCATCAAGTTCTGCTTCGATCGAGATAAAAATTAAGCAAAAAATAGTAGTCACGTGATTCGCATTATCTGTCAAATTTTAATGTTTTCTAAAAAATAACTCAAAAGTGGTGTTACTTCTAAAAATATCGAAAAAAGTGATAGGAAAAAATGTTTTTAAATGCAGTTTCTAGCCCACATGCAAAATTTCAGCTGGATAAGATAATTTTGATTTCTTACCCATATTTTGTAAATTGCACCACTTTTGCAAAATAAGACTCAACGCAACCTACATAAAACTTCTCAGTTTTGACAATGCTTTATTTCAGATACATTTTCTTTAAAGAAGCGCCATATTAAATGTGTGTTTTTCTTACAAAATCAAAATTGGGCTATTAAAATTTGGTCGCATGTGATGCAAAGTTCATTTGTTTTTGACCCTGTATAAGGTAACTTTATAAAATAAGTATTTTTGAAAACGGATTTTGTGTTTCAAGACTGCTGAAAAAAATTAGGGAAAATAACGGCAATTTTGAGAGAAAGCATGGGAGTGATAGGCCACGCAGTGTAACAACCCAGAGAAACCTTAAAATTGTTAGAATAAATATTAAAATCCCTGTAAACTTTCCAGGAAGTATTTAAAGTCCAATAATGATTTAAAGAGATTATCTTATAAAAAGATCTTCAGTTAGACGGATTGTTAGGGATGATCTTCATTTTAAAACATTTAAAAGAATGTATGTGCACAATATATCGAAAGTGGCAAAAAGGTCAAGATTAGGTGTATAGGCTTGCTAAGAAAATTTAGAAGAAATTAATAGTAGTGTCAATAACATATGGTTTACGGACGAAAAAATGTTTTACTTGCGACCACCGAAGAATTCCCAGAATAATAGGTTGTATGATAATGTCGCTAAAAAAGAAAACATTAGTGCAGATAGGCTACTTATTGAACAAGGACACTTTGTTCCAGGCGCGATGGTCTCCCTTGGTGTATCAAAACTAGGCAAAAGAAGTGTAATTTTTATAAACTCTGGCGCGAAAGTTAATTCTGTTCTATACTTCCACGAAGTTCTTGAAATCATGCTACCGGAATTGGAAACGTAAAGGATTATTATATTTTTATGCAAGATGGTGCCCCTGCCCATCGATCACAATATACGATTGGGTTTTTAAGACAAGTGTCCAGAAATTATCGCTCCAGATAAATGACCGCCAAACACTCCAGACCTCAATCCTGTGGATTACGCCATATGGGAAAATTTGGAAGCAGCCGTGCACAAAAATAGAAATATGAATAGTATGGACGACTTAAAAGGAGAAATAATTGTACGCTGTTGGGAAAATTTTGACCAAAATACAATCAATGGCGCAATAATGAATCAATGGAAAAGACATTTACGGAAATGCATCGAACAAACCGGAGGACATATTGAACAATTTTTTAAATGTTTTTTTCTTTGATTGGGTATTAGATTTGATTTGGTGATAAATAGCATAGAAATGATTTTTTTTTAATTGCTTATAACTATCGAACCGAATGAAATATCAAAAAATGTAAAAAGATTTTTTTTAAGGAGATAACAAGCTTTAAGATGTAAGTCATAATTATTTTAAAAAATAAAAAAACTATTTTTGCGACTAGTTTCAAGAAGAAGTTATTCTTATTTAAACCTGCCTGTATGATATTGTAATTTACTCTTATTACTTTTAAATTCATTTTACAAGAACCTATACTTTTGTTAATATGTCCTGCAAATTTGGTTCAAAAATAATTTTCAACAACAAAGTTATTCCAAAAATTCAAATGTGGTTACTTTTTTGGCCCACCGTGTATGTAGCCTTATCTTCTTAGTAAGATGGTTACACTTTTATTCTTTGTTGATTTGCAAATCTAGTCGCATGCAAATTTTAAATTAATCGGGGGAACGGGAGATCGACTTTCAATAAACGGATTCGAGAGGGCGCTTTGTAAAAACGCTTTACTCGCATGCAAGGTAATTTAATTGTAAGGGAATATAAGTGCTCTAACCGGCTAGATTTTATGCCTTTCCAACGTTTATATTCTTTAGAATACTACTTTCTAAACTTCAATTTAAATTTAAATTAGGTAATTACGCCGCAGAATCATGTAATCTAAATATAATAAAAAGACTTATTGAAAACTGTAATTTCAGGACCGTATAGCACTAAAACTAAGCAAATTTGTAAAAAGTTAAATTGCCTTATTTTAGTCTTAGAAATACTTGCTAAGTTTTTAAAAGACCTTTTAAAAACACAATTTATAAAAATACTAGCGTGTATCCGGCATGCGTTGCAACCCGCTGGTATAAATACAAACCCGAACAAACCCGATATATTAGTACCCGGCATGCCACTTTCTGAAATTGCACCCGTGCGAAGCCGGGGCGGGTCATACATAAAAACCTTCCTCTTGAATCACTCTATCTATTAAAAAAAACCGCTTCAAAATCCGTTGCGTTGTTTTAAAGATTTAAGCATATATAGGTAGGGACGGACAGACAGCGACAGCGACTTTGTTTTATACTATGTTAAGATAGTAAATGCTTATATATTTGATATGCAATTTAACTGCTTTTGATTGCTGTTTTTTAAGGTACGTTATTTTATATTTTTTCCCAAAATTTATTTAATATTAAAAAAAAACGGCAGTTGTGACAAGTACGAATTTGACAAAAAATTATAGGGTTTTTATCTCTAGATAGTTAATCAGTAAGTGGAATACTGCGTATTGCTGCACTGAGGAAAATAATCCAATACAACAGATTTGCTAAGACATAGTTTGTATTAATAGTTTATTTTTTATTATCCCATATTAAATAAATTGCTAGTGTATCAAACCAGCTTTTTAGTGTTACATCAATTCCAGATTTGTTAGAACAGTGTTTTCATTGGTAGTAATTAATCAGTTCCATTAGCAGCACAATCTTGTTGAATAATAAACTACTTTTATAACAGCAATTTTGTCAAGAAATAAATTGTATTTACTCAATGCGAAGCATTTTGTTCCCAGTAAAGCGCTATAATCCACAAGACGTTGGTGGGGGTTCATAGCGATGGGCAATCGCCGCGCGCCGTTGTATTAGTTTTAACGTATTTGTTGCGCCGGTCACATCGTTGTTTGGAGTCTTCTAGCTGTCCTGTCTAAATTTGAATTTATTGATCGTATATACCAATACTTGTTTCAATTAATTTATTTTTACTTTGTATTTAAGTTTTTTTACCTTTGCATGTCAGATTAAGCTATCGAAGATTCTTATTTCGCACAACCCATCATTAGTATTGAAGTTTATAATCTATGGACGAATTTTACCATCTTAGTAAACCATGTTATATAATAGATAATCATATGCAATGTTAAACGACAAGAACAATATCACACTAGAAGCTATTCAAATTTGTAAGAAGTAGAGTACTGATTTTTAGTGGTAAGTATATGGTTTATTAACCGTAGCAAGCCAATAATAATTTTTTGATTAATGTCAAGTTTCATTACAGCTGCCAGTCGGAACTAATACAATATATAAAACCAAATTACTTAATTAGTATTCAGAGCAATAATAGCTATAAACCATTCTATGGTACCTAGCATTAACTTTTATTTCCTATTAGCTAAATTACCAAGTACCTAAGTACCAAAACATGATCAAACAAAGAAAGCCCTCTGTATGCCAGAGAAAACTCGTACTTCTCTGACTGTTTTCATCATAATTTTCAACCATTAAAATATATCCCCTCTAATAATAATGGATGTGTCCAATGGAGTTAATAAAATACTATTGTAATCCTACCAAACATTTAGAATGGCATTAAATAATACGTCGGTTTTGCGGACTATCTAACCGGAAATGAAACGAACAGGAAGAACGACCCTGGCAGGCCATCAGACGTTTAATATTGTACAGGAATAATGGGTTAAATAATATTTTGATTCCCTAGGATAATTTTAAAGTCCCGAAAACGGCAATAAAGCTAATGGAAAATGAACAAAATATTGGGTTAGCCATTTTATAGGTTAAAGTTTCAATTGAGGGCTGCGCTGTATTTTATACAGTAGGTATGTCAAATATGAGAGTTTCTATAGCGACAAATGGGTGGATGCACATAATATAAGACGTTTTAGGACAACAAGTTAAAGGATTAAAATTATATACAGTGTGTCCACGGATAGATGTTGGAAGAAGAAATTTTTTTCTATTAGTACCTAGTAGGTAAAAAAGAAAAAGTCATTCTTTATAAAAAGTCTACTTGTACTGAAACTACAATTTCGAATATCAGATTTGCGAGAACTATTCATACAGGGTTCGTTCAAAGGAATATTTATAGTTTTTTGCATTTCCCTTAAAATAAATTTACGTAAAAACAAACAACTCTTGTTGCTTTCTTATTTCGAATATGATTTTATACCTGGCCGAGAAACGATTTTGTTGTAAGAAAACTATTTTTTAATTGCCTACTTTTGAAGTATTTTTATTATTACATGTCCTATTTTTTCAATTCATTCAATCATAAATTATAAAACTTTTATTCAAACGTGGTACCACCAAGTTAGCGCATAGTTCAACTCGACATTTGAAGTCCCGATAACAGTTCCTAACTCCATAAAACAAAAACTGTTGTTTCTAACGAATCCTGTATAGTAATCGCAAATCTAAGAAATCGAAGTTTCAAGACTAGCAAAATTCATTAAATAAGTCAAGAAATTGATAAAAAAATCCAAAAAACTAAAAATGTTGTTTGTGACGAACCCTGTATAGTAATCGCAAATCTGATATTCGAAGTTGTAGTTTCAACACTAGCAAAATGCATTTATTAAATCAAGGAATTAAAAAAAAAGATCCAAAAACTTAAAAATAATGTTTGTGACAAACCCCGTATAGTAATCGCAAATCTGATATTCCAAGTTGTAATTTCAACACTAGCAAAATTCATTTATTAAATCAAGGAATTAAAAAAAAAGATCCAAAAAACTAAAAATGTTGTTTGTGACGAACCCTGTATAGTATTCGCAAATCTGATCGAAGTTGTAGTTTTAACACTAGCAAAATTCCTTTATTAAATCGAGGAATTAAAAAAAAAGATCCAAAAACTTAAAAATAATGTTTGTGACGAACCCCGTATATTATTCGCAAATCTGATATTCGAAGTTGTAGTTTTATCACTAGCAAAATTCCTTTATTAAATCAAGGAATTAAAAAAAAAAGATCCAAAAACTTACAAATAATGTTTGTGATGAACCCCGTATATTAATCGCAAATCTGATATTCGAAGTTGTAATTTCAACACTAGCAAAATTTATTTATTTAATCAAGGAATTAAAAAAAAAGATCTAAAAAACTAAAAATTTTGTTTGTGACGAACCCTGAATAGTATTCGCAAATCTGATCGAAGTTGTAGTTTTAACACTAGCAAAATTCCTTTATTAATCAAGGAATTAAAAAAAAAAGATCTAAAAACTTAAAAATAATGTTTGTGACGAACTCCGTATATTAATCGCAAATCTGATATTCGAAGTTGTAGTTTCAACACTAGCAAAATTAATTTATTAAATCAAGGAATTAAAAAAAAAGATCCAAAAAACTAAAAATGTTGTTTGTGACGAACCCTGTATAGTATTCGCAAATCTGATCGAAGTTGTAGTTTTAACACTAGCAAAATTCCTTTATTAAATCGAGGAATTAAAAAAAAAGATCCAAAAACTTAAAAATAATGTTTGTGACGAACCCCGTATATTATTCGCAAATCTGATATTCGAAGTTGTAGTTTCAACACTAGCAAAATTCATTATTAAATCAAGGAATTAAAAAAAAGATCCAAAAACTTAAAAATAATTATTGTGACGAACCCCGTATATTAATCGCAAATCTGATATTCGAAGTTGTAGTTTCAAAACTAGGAAAATTCATTTATTAAATCAAGGAATTAAAAAAAAAGATCCAAAAAACTAAAAATGTTGTTTGTGACGAACCCTGTATAGTATTCGCAAATCTGATCGAAGTTGTAGTTTTAACACTAGCAAAATTTCTTTATTAAATCAAGGAATTAAAAAAAAAAGATCCAAAAACTTAAAAATAATGTTTGTGACGAACCCCGTATATTAATCGCAAATCTGATATTCGAAGTTGTAGTTTCAACACTAGCAAAATTTAATTATTAAATCAAGGAATTAAAAAAAATATCCAAAAAACTAAAAATGTTGTTTGTGACGAACCCTGTATAGTAATCGCAAATCTGATATTCGTTGTAGTTTCAACACTAGCAAAATTCATTTATTAAATCAAGAAATTGAAAAAAAAAATCCAAAAAACTAAAAATGTCTTTTGTGACTGATCCTGTATAGTAATCGCTGATTTTCGAAGTTGTAGTTTCAATACACAACTAAGAAAACGATGATTTTTTTTAAATTTTAATTTATTTACGAGCAATGGTTCAGCACTTATTCCTCCAGCTTCTCAAATAAAGGGCAAACCTTTTTTTTGGAAAAACTTAAGCAACATTGGTAAGGGACAACGAAAAATTTCAAACTTGGTCTCGTATAAAAGAGATTAAATGGTTTTATCATATTTTGTCTTAAAATATGTATTTTTGGTCTATACGGGGATCGCTACAGGATGCTGTTTGAGACATCAATGAAATTTACCGTTTTTCTAAAAAAATTTAAATGAAGTCATGTCGGACTTTACATAGTCAAAAGGACAACTAAAATTGGAAGAAGTCAGTGAAAACCCCAAGTTAATAATATCTGTTTTGTAGCCAATAATATTTGATTGGGCTACATGCTAGGTGAAACTTTTGTTCCATTGCACAGGAAGAAAAAAATAATAATACTTGTTATGTTTCACAAATTTAATCAGTTTCCTGACACGTGTTTCGGCCCTTACGGGTCATTGTCAAAGGACTGCAAGAAGATACTAAATTCTACGTGATATTACAAAGGTATTTATATCATAGTATGGTATTATGGTAACTATAAACATGTCATAAAATTAAAATTAGAATTAGAAGATTGAATGGTCAACTGTGAGTTTTCCTAACTTTTAAAGGTACATATACATATTTAGTCCTAAATTAGTATGCTATAAAGAATGAGGGAAGCGCCTGAAGGTATTTCGGTTTGATTATTAACAACATTACATTTGCTTTTATGGCTTTTTTGATAGCTATTGTTTCTAGTAAATTTAGTTTTCTGCTTTTATTGTGTATGTATATGGGTTTTATTTTGTTAGGGATTGAGTGATTGTGTAATATGCAGTGATCAGCTAAACCTGTTTTATTTTTTATTTTTTAAAATATATGTTTTGTGTTTTTTAAGCCCGATGTCAAAATTTCTACCTGTTAGTCCAATGTAGTGTCCTCGCAGTTGTCGCATTCTATTTGGTAGACCCCACTTTGTAAAAGTTTGTTTTTAGTTTCTATTTTAGCATTGGATATGTGTTTGTGTAAGTTGTTTTTATTGACTTGTATAGGAATGGTATTAAGGTTTATAAGTTTTTTGGCGATTTCTTCCTGTGTTAAAGATATTATCAAAATATTGCAAAAAAGAATAATAATTTACTTACTTCGATAATATAACGATCTGCGAAAGGCTGCTGCTTTTTTTAAAACTAAATGTGGATAGAGCTTTCCCTAGCTTGGAGAGAAATGGGGTAAGGGGGATAGCTAAACGTTGGGTGGCGTCCTTATTTCGAGTTTTGGAAACAAAAGAAGAAACCAGTATCAGCTGTTAATATCACATCTGGGTGTAACTGTCAAAGGGCCTTGTTTTTAGGAAAAGTTGACTCTACCAATAAAGCTTCAGATTTCTTGAGAATACCAGGGACGCCGATAGCGTCTGCGTCGCATTATCAACGATTTTATCTGCCACAACCGAAAATGTAGCATCTACATTAATCTTAGCATTCACACGCACGTTAAAAGAAGCAAAGGCGGATTAGTACGGTGAATGACAAATAGCTCTTTAACCAAACTCATTAACCAGTAAGGTCTAAAAATACATTTATTTTTCACAAAGTGAAATCTAATCCATAAATTTAAAATATTTGATGGAAAAATAAATGATTCAGAAAACGTAGGGATAGAAAATTTTTAGTACAACGAGTGTATTCTGATTTTTGTTTTTGAAGGCGATTATTTATTTTCTATAGTCGTCGATTTAGCATTTATATAATCAGAAGAATTTTTTCCTTTAATTTCATCAGATCCATCCCCAGACGGGTTTCACCATATCATTATAATTTTTTTATTTTGAAATTCAAGTGAGAACGTTTTACGACAATGTAGGTAATTTCTGGCAGCCTCTAAATAATTTTGGTAATTTCAGGTTCGGGTAGGTTGGGTAAGTAATAATAAATACTACTTAGTAGTAGGGTAACAATCACTAATACAATTATTGTATTAGGCAGTGGCGGCTCTTCCTTACGGTCAATAACCTCCCTCACTAGTTCTCTTCTCATGTAACTTAATATTTATTAAGTTTAAATAAGGTTTAAAAGTCATCGAATCAACCAATCCTGGTTTGTTTCGTTTACTATTACTATTACCTTTAAAATATCCCTCGTATTTTACCCGAGTTTATGATCACAGCCACGCACTATACATAACGGTACTCATCGTACGTTGCTCGTTTATTAGGTCTAGGCGACTCTTGACCACCGTAGTGTTTGCTTTCCCAGAGAAATTTTAATGCGCAGGCATGCAAGAGAGAAATAAACGCATGCTACTACTGGAAGGAAAGACAAAGAAAAAGAGTCCTATAAAGGTTATAAGCCATATCAAGTTTCGATGAGGTTCCGACAAACGTTGCAATTTTGCAGAAACGTGTGGAAAGGGGAGTTACGTTGCGGAGCAGTTCTCAGTTTATTTTCTAGGAAAATTTGTTGATTTAACCGAGTGCTGCAGTAAGGAGGGTTGTATAATGTATATTCAAATATTCATCGTCAGTTTGTCATTGTTTACATTTTTTGGATTTTTAATTTACGTACGGAGCCAGTCGGGTTTGATAATTTGTTGGTTTGTTATTATTTAACGAGTGTTGTGTTAAATAGTTTATTGTTCCTTGTATCACAAAATGTCGGTTGCAAAAAGTATGAGCCATGAATGATTATCTGCATTAGCGATGTTATCAGCCGAAAAATATTTTGTAAGTATTCCAAATTTTAATGAACGGGTCATGCGTTGAGTCTTATTTTGTAAAAGTGGTACAATTTACAAAATATAGGTAAAAAATCAAAATTATCTTATGCAGCTGAAATTTTGCATGTGGGCTAGAAACTGCATTTAGAAAAACTTTTTCTTCTTTTGGAAAAAATTAAAATTTGACAGATAATGCGTGATTCGCATTGCCTACTATTTTTTTGCTTAATTTTCATCTCGATCGAAGCAGAACTTGATGCAAAAGTCAAATTTTGAATAAAGCTATTAATAAAAAAAAATCCCATATGATGCGGACTTTACTTGTGACACTGTATTTATAATATAATATTTTTATATTTTATCGATATATCGAATAACGATATTTAAAAAATAAAATATCGATATATCGACTATATCGATATTTTTTTAAATATCGATATTCGATATTGGAATTTCAATATCGCCCAGCCCTAGTTATCAGTCGAAAAATATTTTGTAAGAAGTATTTCAAATTTAAATGATTGATCACTTTGCAGGAACTAAAGAGAGAATAATCCACCTTAAGTTTAAATCTGTTTAAAATGTACGTATAGGTCACTCCATATTTTATTTTTTGATTTTTTTTATCAGGTAAAATTATAGTGTTAACTTTTTCCCCGCGAAGATAGAAATTAGTGTAAATACATCAAAAATAAGATTTTAATATGACAAACACACACGCGACACTCAAAAAAATTTAACCTACGGCGCTGTTGATGTATCTTTACAATACTAAATGACCCCCCAATTTAAATAACCACGAGCAGCCACTGATAATAGTAATAACAACAAATATCACTGGCGACGTAAGGCTATATTGGCTAGTATTGCACTTAACTCCTTTGTTGCTGCTAATAGTCAATTTTCAGTAATAATTGTTACCACAAAATTTATTGTTATTTTACCGAACTATACCTAGTTTACCTCGTGTACATAATTATATAAGGGTGCACGATTTGCCGTTCATCCGCACCCATTGAATTTAAAAAGATCCACTTTTACGCACAACGCGCTTTTTTTTTTAATTTAATATTTATAATTTGTGTAATTACAATTTTAAAATAAAGTTAAAATAAATAAGTTTCTTTATTGACAGAAGAAATTATCGACATCCTTATATACTGCGTAGTGCGCATTCCAGTTATAAATATATATGAAGATTGGCAACGGACAATTATTTTGGGAGGGGGCCTGAGCCTCTTTAAAAAATGCCCTCTTCCATAAAATAAAAATCAATACAAATTTTACCGAATAAGTGGCAGAATCAGAAGGCAGCCAGGCAATCATCGACCGAGCACTCGCAAGCTCACATTATAAGATCAGCCAGTCGCCTGCGAGGGCTAAGCTCTACCTTGAAAGACGTAACTCCAACACAGCCCCCCTACCGCCGCCAATTAGGATGGACACTGGACATATACGGAAAGTCATAAGTTATAATTCTTCACAAAAAAAAAGCCATCAGTAGGTAGAGTTAAGTAGCCACCCACAGACCATGGTTTTGTTGGCAGCTTTGCTTGACGAATCTACTCTAGGCTACTTAACTCTACCCACTGATAGCTTCTTAGATATTTTTAAAATGTATAAAAATCATGACGGAATTAAATTTTGTTTAGACAATAAACTAACGTTACACAAGTATTAAGTCTAAACATGGAAATTAAGTGACCAAAACTGTAAACTTATATTATATTCCGTAGGTTAAATAGTATATTAAAGTACACGTTTCATAAGAAGCGGTTTTAGCGCACGCGTCTATTTTAAAAAACGAGCCACAAAGTGGCGAGTTTTTTTATTGACACGTGCGCCAAAACGCCTTATGAAACATGTGCTTTATACATTTTTTTCCATTTCACCTTTTATAATCAAGAAAAATACATTTTAAAAAGAAAAAAAATAAGTAAAATAAAAAAAAAATAAAAAAGTAAGTTATCAAGCTGATTTTCCTCTGCCAAAAATGGGTTTTCTCGTGAATCACAAAGGGCGCGCAAGTCGATAAAATAGAACTTTTAAATGTTACCAACATCAAATAAAGAAAAAACGCGTATCGAAATAGCTTTATTACGATACGCAAATGCGTATCGTACTGAGCTTATTATGAACGTGAAATAGAAAAAGTACTATAAACCGTTACTTCGCTTATTGAAATCGTCTGAACTCATCGTATATCGCATGCGTACATTAGTTCAATATGAACTCATAATAAAAGGATACTTTACAAAAGACTACCTAAACCAACAAATGGTAATTAAAGCCCCAGATGAAAGGGTTTTGGGATCTGGACGATGTAATAGAAATGACCCTGTGGCTAATGATAAATTTTGTAAGCAAGCTTATTATTTTAGTAAATCTAACAAAGCTGTAATGGAAACTAGGAAAAGTGAAAATATGTTGAAGCAATTTTAATTAGATTTTGGATATACGATACTGTGTTTGTAAGACTTTAAATAACTTATATTGTCAACGTGAAAACTACTAAACGTCAAATAAATTTATTTTTTGCTCATCCTACAATTTGGTAGTGTAAAATACCACTCAACAATAATTTTCTTTTAGAAGACCCAACTTAAAGCAACGTTTGAACTTTTGGCTATTCATTAGTACCAAATTTCCACTTGCTAAATTAAATTTCAAAAATAATTCCTGTGAACTGTGATTACGAAACATATCGCTCAAATTGTGAAAACATCAAATGATTTTGGACGAGTGACTTTACTTGGTCGATATATGTATGTTCTCTGGTCAGACCACATTTGTTAATTTCTCATTTGAGCATTGTAATTTACGAATTATCATTACATTTATTATTACTGGAAGAGAGCTTACTTGGAACGCATTTTTTGGCAATATATCCAACTAATCGGTATGCACATTGATATCAGGTTGATGCTCTTGTTCTGTGTCTACATACAATAATATTCATGGTTAGTTCCGTTCTCTCAGTATAGATATACTGTAGTAGTCGTGCTGTGCTGTGATCTGTGTTTGATAGGTACTTTCCTGTTGCTTCTTTTAAACAGCAAAGCAAAGTAAAAATCTTTGCTTAGCTAAGTTGTTTAAACGCATCGTGAACAACTTCGTATGAGAAATGCAGAGGGGCATACTTAACCGTGGTAAGAGGAGAGGAAAATAATTTTGCTGTGCTAAGTAATTTTTTTAAAAGGAACGCTCAAATTAGCTGTCGCGCGTCGGCTGATTGGCATTGCTTTGCAGTTTAAAAGTAACTAAAAATAACACAGCCATTATTGACTTTAAAAATGGGTGATTCCCAAGCCAGTAGTGATACAGGTAAAGAAATAACCCCAACAAAAAAAGCTAAACGACTTAATTAATTTAATCCTAAATGGCTAGTAAAATTCCAAATAATTAAAAAAGGTAGAAATGAGAACCAGGCGAAGTGCATATCTGGTAACAAAGAGTTTTTAATCGGGTAGGTATAGAGGGGAACGGGATGTCACACGTCATTTAAAAGCTAAAGAACATTTATCTGCTCTAAGTGCCGCAAGAAAGTACACCAAAAACGGTTACTGATTTCTTTACGAAAAAAGGAAGTAAAGAAGAGAATTAAGTTACGATGGCTGAATTAACTTTGTAAGTGAGTAATGTTTTTGTTTTACTACGAGTAGATTTATTTGATCGATCAAAAGTAATATTCTAATCTCGATTATATTATACAAATTATTATCTTCTATATTTAAATTACATGATTGTCTATCATCTTCTGAAGTCTAAAATTTAGTAAGCTTAAGGCTTTGTTTAAAAAATCTACTGGGTAACTGGGCCGTAAAAAGCCTGGTACCCCAACTGTTTTTACTTTTATAATATAAGGTAAGCTAATCTACTACACTTCTTAAATTTCATTTACTACATTCCCCTTTCTATTTTTTTTTACAGATGCTTTGACCAAAAAACAATTTTTTCTTTTTCTCTTCTTTTCTTTACATCTCACCCCAACATTTTCAAATGTTTCTGACTGGGCTCAATAAAACTCAGGATGTTTCAGTAATTTATTAATACTTTTAACAGATATGTTTTTCAAAACTCCCTAACTTTTACTACCCTATCTTTTTCTGCACGACAGTGTGCTTCTACACTTAACCCTCGACTCTTCAGTATGCTGGAGTCTTGATTTTTGACCTGATTTTTCAATTTTACATCTCTTGTACACCATTAAAAGCTCCATTACGGCTCAATCTCACCATTATTTTCTCTTGCTAAAACATCAGCATTTTAATTTTTCAATTTGTTTCCTGATGATGAGTGTTTCTACACTCGAAACATGTCGATGTGACACTAGGTTCGCCTAGTTTCGATTAATAAAGATTGTGGAGAAAGACTTCGTGCTTTTCTTTTTCTGTAAAAAATCTACGCTTGTCTTAAGAAAGTCTCCTACTATTTGGGTAACTTCGTTACTTTCACAATGTATGAATTGGTACCGAGAAAAATAGGTTTTCAACCTGAGACCACCTGCTTAGTTTCATTTCAAAGGATTAAATCCATTTCAAATCATTGTAAGCCAATTTATTATTACCTTTTAAAAAAACATTTACCTTCATATCATCAATGTCCACTAACAATATTTATACAGTCATTGGTCAAATATAAACTATAAAAATATATTTTTGAGTCACATAAAATTTTTACTTCCCCAAATTCAGAAGTATTAATTTTTTGTGAATAATTACTGAGAGGTACGCTTTTGTTGTTTGTCGTTTCTTTCCGCTGGAATTTTTCTAGGAATGAGAACAGTTTTTGACAAGTAAGCAGGCAAATTGGGATAGAAGCACGGAACAGCTGTTAAATTTAGTCTCACTTTGGTTGGAATTTTTTTTGTGGTGCCATCAAGCAAAAGATAAATATCCTCACGAATATTGTGACTGAGGACAAAATGTTTAGCACAAACTACAGAATACTGTGTTGGCGACCAATTAGCTCTTGAAATGGCTTTTAGCCCTAGAATTTTTAGATTTTCATCTTTTGGGAAGTGAAAAACTGATACACTCTCTTCACCTGCTTTTAAAACACTTTTATAGATAGAATTACACCCAGGAATACAGCAGGGGCTTGGCATGTTAAAACTAAAAGAAAAAAAATAGTACTTACCTAAGTACCTAGGTATCTAGAGGTATCCTATCTACTTTCGAACTATCTCTACTAGCGATATTTTTAAACTAATTCACATATACCTTCAAGCTAAATAAACACTTCAACATTTAATAAATTAACTGTAGCGACAAAACAATAAAGTTTATCCCAAAGAGCTAACTAGAATACAAAAAACACAACTTTTAAATTAAAAAAAATAAAATGATGCCGCCATTATAAGACTAAACCCTTTATTTTTCTGTGTATAAGACCCGTAAACAAACCGCCGTCGCTGTTCGATTTCCCTTATTAATAATATTACAGCAAACCTTCACCAAAATTTTTCACTAATATTTTGTAGAGGTTCTTAGCAATCATGTCACTTAAAATTTTTCTATTAGATATCAATCGAAAACCGGATAAAAATACACATTAATACGAAAAACCTGCAAGGTTAACACCTACTTCGCGCGTATATTATATACTAAAGCATGGCTAACCTCAAAAAAGTCACGTGACATATGGATCTTTAAGCAGTGTTGTCGATGTTTCAGTTTCACGGCTTCTTTCAAGGTGGTTGTGCATGTGTTATTGGGAAGACGATTTATATTGTTGAGGTTATAACTTTCTCGTAGAGACTCGTCTAAACACGTCAAATTATTTCGTTACACAGTTTAATTTAATTGAAAAAAGAATTATAACGATACCCTTAAACAAGCCCTAGTAAATTAAACGGTTTTATAACACCAAAAGTATCCCAAAAATATTTACTTTTACGTTCCTAAGCAAACAGTCAGTTAGAAATCGAATATCGTTCACTTTGATGACGAGACACTAAGAACTTTGTTTAACTTTAGAAGTTAAGTAAATAGTAACTAAATTACAAAATTTAAAGATAAGTAGATACAGACCTTCGGGGTTTCTTTAAAAAAAACTTGTAATTGGAAATGCTTGTTGAGTTAGAAAAAAGTTTTGGACGGTACAACCAAAGATAATAAATTTAATAATCCTATATTATAGGAGATGTGCTCCTTCACAGTAGTCAATCATTGTGTAACAATAATAAAATAATTATAAGAATAATAATTTATTCGTTAGGAAATTATTTTTTACTCGTTTTGAAATATAAATCAATAATTGTTTTAGGATAGGTGTAATTTTAATATCTTAAAAGGCCTGCAATTGCTATTATTTAGGATATTTCTTTCTTATTTATTTATATTAGTCGCGTCAATGGAGCCTTTTCCTTCAAAATCCTCAAGAACAGCCCCGATTTT
Organism: Polydrusus pterygomalis; assembly: GCA_963969555.1. Taxonomy (NCBI): domain Eukaryota; kingdom Metazoa; phylum Arthropoda; class Insecta; order Coleoptera; family Curculionidae; genus Polydrusus; species Polydrusus pterygomalis. Next base: position 62,735,117 of record OZ018378.1, read on the forward strand.
GATAATTTTTTTAAAAATTTTGTATATATTATATATATTATAAAGGTACTTTACTCCTGGGCAAAATTCATATTTTTTGACAAACCTCGTATACGACTGAAAAAATGTAACATTTGAGGTTCTGGACCATGCAGAACTTTATATGAAAAATAACTTTTTTTCCTAAAGTTAATAATAAAAAAGTTTTCCATATGGAGTCAACTTAAGTAGACACACTGTATAAATAGTTTTGTCCCGCCCCAAAAGGTTTCTGATTTTAAATAAAATAAAAAAACAAAAAATCATCAAAATCAGAGCGGTTCTTGAGGACTTACGAATATTGCCTGTTTTATGTATTCATTGACTCGATTATATTATGGCTAATAATTTGATTTTCTGATGTGTTTAAAATTCATTTGAATTAAATTTCGTTGGATTACCTTACTACATTTTTTTTTTAAATAGGGAACCTTTTTACATTACTGTGATCAATTTATTGAAATTTCACTATAATTAAAATGTAAACAAAATATAGCTATTTTACATCAATATTGGACAAAGATCGCATATAAATTTGGTTTGAACAAAATTGTTAGTTGAAAAGCAAATATAGAACCATTGTGAAACAAAAACCTTTAAATTGTTTTCATTATCTCCAATTTGACAATTACGAAAAAGTAATTGGCGGAAAAAAAAATAACCACAAAAGTGACAAAGAGAAATTGCTGGAAATTATTTGTAAGGTTCTAGTTGGCCCCTATAGGGGACGTAACTATGGCGACCAAACAAAAAGCGGAATTTTCTTAAAAATTCTCATAGTGAACATGTATCAACGAGTGTATCAAAGATAGCATTTTTTAATCTAATGAAAATTGATGAATTTCGTTTTTGAGTTTTTGCTCTACCTTTTTGTTTAGGAGGGGACAAATATTGCTATCCAAAAGTATTCACAACTTTGGTTTGGCTTATCGGAATTTGACAAGTTTGAACTCTCTCAATAGAGATTATTTTGTTTTATCAATTTAATAAAGAACGATGTCGTTATGAATTCCGTTGCGACAGCTAGAGGGCGCTATTTAGCAGAATCAACACTTCAAATTCGTAACAAATAATAGAAAAATGTTCAATTTACAAATATACATTTTCTTTATGGAGTGGCTCAAGGCAATTCAAGAGCGGCTAGACGCATTTATCAAGAGATATATCCTTATTGTAAAAATTTTTCACTAATTTTTCAATAAAAAATAAATAAAGGAAAGCCTTTAAAATTTATGTTTAATTTTATGACATGTTTATAATTACCATAATATGATATAAATACCGTTGTAATGTCACGTAGAATTTAGTATCTTTTTGTACTCCTTTGACAATTGCCGCAAGGGCCGCAACACGTGCCAGAAAACTGATTAAATTTGTGAAACATAACGAGTTATTTTTTCTTCTTGTGCATTCTTTATTAGTATAAAAATGTTGTCTTCTTTTACATGACTGTTCTTATACCGTTCGAGAAAAAATTATTTCCATCAAAGAGGGCCTTGCATTTAAGGACGTAATGCTTAGCCGTAGAGCTTAATACCTGTTGGGTGTCAGTAACAAATTGAATTAACAATCAATCAGTTATTCCGTCATCTTTGACAGTCGTTACTAATAATTTGATTAATCGCTAGCTTTTCCAATTTTTTGAACAATTCACACAATGGGCTTTACGGAACAGCACAAAACATTCATGGTTGAAGCATGGTGAGTGGAAATACAATCATTTTCCTAACGTTGCTTTTATTGCTGGGGATTTTTATCGTTGCCTGAAAAGAACCGTGGCTGTGTTTAGGGAAACATGTTTTATACAACACAAAGGAGCAGGAAGACCATCTGTACGAACATAAGAACTTTTTGCTTACTGACTGATTAAATTTGTGAAACATAACAAGTACCTAGTTATTATTTTTCTTCCTGTGCAAATGTTGCAAACGTTCGTGAAATAATGCAAAATACGCCAACAAATTGTATAAGACGCCTGTCCCAAGAAGTGGGAAGATCTTATTGAACATGCAGGACTATTCTTAAGAAGCAGCTAAATTTATTTCCTTATAAAGTGCAAGTATTTCAATAAATACAAGCCGCAGATTTTGAAAGACGCAGGAATTACTCTCAATGGTTTAGCCAAAATTTATTGGAAAGAAATGATTTATTAGACCTGACTTTTTTTCAGATGAAGCCTGGTTTCACCTCAAAAAATTGGTGTCTGGTTAGCTGTTTCCCGAAGAAGAATTATTATTGTCGGTCCTATTTTTTTCCATGACACAGTTACAGTACAGCGGTATAGAGAGAATATTTTGAAGCCATTTGTGGACAATTACTTGACGACGAACTACGTTTTGGATATTTTTAACAGGACAATGCAACCGCCCATACAGCCGCCGAAACTATTAACTACTTACACAATTTTTTCGACGACAGATTGATTAGTTTTCGATCAGATATTGAATTTCCACCTAGATCACCTTGATTAACGGTTATGGATTACTTCGCTTTTCCTCATTTAAAGAACACTATTTTTAAAACGCCAGTTGCAAATTTAGAACAATTACAAGAAAGGATAATCCAAGAATGTGGTAACATTTCTCAAGAGATGCTGGTCAACACTTTCGAAAATATGAAGAGACATGTGAATTTATGCTTGGAGCATGGCGGTGGCCAATTTCAACAATTTATATAATTATTTTTCTTTTTCTTTCTGTATATTCTTACTTTGTAAATTTTGTAAACAACAAAAATAAATTTGTATTGGTCTACTTATTTTATTACTCATTAGTTTGGCATATCATGGCATAATATGAATTTGACAAAATGTTAACCTAGATTTGGTTAGATATATCGTCCCTATATCATTGTGATCTAAACAAAGCCACACGTTTTTTAATCCTCTTTGATGAAAATAATTTTGGCTCGCACTGTTCTAAAAAGAGTATTACCATTACCAAAATATAGGTTGTACTTAAAATAATGCCCTGTGCTGGTACATGTTGTTTATCTTTTGCTCTATTATGTAATCAATAATCTTTATAGTTTAGAACATCAGCTAATTGTTATTTTTTGATATAAAAGTTCGGTATAGAGGACACTTGGCGAAGTATCATAACGAATGTAATTAATGGATCAAAAAGCTTCGTCTATTTTCTTCCTACAAAAACCTCCTTAAAAATATTTCACAAGTTTTATGTTATCTTTATTGTCTGTTCTACCGACCATTATTATATTTTAATTTAATTACACCTTGTATTTTTTTGTAAGTAATTTTGTAGGAAACCTAATTTAAACACATCGGGAATTAAAAATTATGACAATGTATCAAATAATTGTTATTATACTTTGAGGATTGTACAAAAATTTAAACAATAAATTAGTTAACCAGGTAATTTTGTCTGTATCCTATAAATGGCATTGGCAGAAATAATTTTCTCACAATCCAAGTAGCCCGATTAGTTTAATTCTTAATTTACTAATCAGATATTTTTGATTGTGAGTAAGTTATATTTAACAATGTCATTTATGTCGCAGTGCACCCCAACGTTACTGTTATAGAGACACTACCGTTGCCTACGGATCTAGCGTAGGCAACGACACTACTTGTACACATATTTCTGATATCAATACAAAAATTAGTAAAGTAATACAATCAGATTGTTAGAACATGAAACCAATTATTTGTCCTATGACTTATATACAGGGTGTCTGGAAAATACGTGTACAACGTTTGACGACAGACTCCTGACGTCAAAATAGGTCGATCTAAGCCGACTTAGTTATATCCAAAATTATCTCGTTTAGCCGGTAGAGGGCGTCAAAAATTTGTAAAAATATTGGTTTTTCCTAAATTACGTAAAAACCTGGTAATCGATTTTAATGATTTTTAGTATGTAGACTAATACTATAAAATGACGTTTTCTAGTAGTATAGTCACCGGCTGTAAATAAGTGGAAGTGTTATAAAAGTGATATAATACGTCAACATTTGTCCTCATTTTTTATATGAACGGCGTTATGACAACCCAGATATTTTTGTAGAGTGACTGGATGTATTTGGAAGCTATTTTACCTCTTTAATATTTTTCGTTGAATAAGCTGTTTTACCAGAAGAAAATATTTACAATTACCTGCATACATCAATTATTAACAATAAAAATAAAACAAAGTACAACAAAGTTGAAAGTATGTATTATAAGAAACTAAGTAAAACAAAAACATTACTTAAGCAAATGTGTAAAATGACCGCCATCTTGCTGAATGCACTTATTAACACTCCTTAAAAAATGATATTAGACCCTATCTAATGTCTCGGGGTTATTAAAATGGTTGCCTGCATTTAAAATCCGCTTCAATAAATCATTGCGTGTATTTACCGGAGTCTTGTAAACTTCTTTTTTAATAGCGCCCCACAAAAAGAAGTCACACATATTTAACTCAGAAGAACGTGGTTGCCATTTTACTGGTGCATCATTGCCCCTTCCAATCCATCGGTTGGGATATTGATGATGTAAGTATTGCTGAACGGCAACGGAAAAATGAGGCGGGGCACCATCATGCATATACCACATTTCCCTCCGAAGTAAAAGGGGAAAATTGTCCAGAAGAATTGGTAATGTGTCTTGCAAAAAATTTAAATAAATATTTCCATCTAACCTGTCTGGTATAACAATGAGACCAGTAAGGTAGCGATCAATAATACCTGCCCAAATATTTAATTTAAGTTGATGCTGATGATGTGCAACTTTAATGGCATGTGGATTTTCATCGGAATAAATATGTTCGTTGTGCAGATTGGTTACTCCAGATCTTGTAAAGCATGCCTCGTCAGTAAACATAATTGTTCCACAAAAATTTGGATCACGGATTCTTTTGTTTCTAATAATTTGACAAAATGTAAGCCGCATGGGGGGATCAGTCGGTAAAAGTTCCTGGACTTTTTGCACGTGATAAGGATGTAACAACTGTTCTTTTAAAACCTTATTGACAGTCGTTTTAGGAACATGTAACTCACGTTCTAAGCGATGGGTACTGGAACTTGGTTCTTCTTTAACTCTTTCCAGAATCATCTCTTCTGTTTCCACAGTTCAAGTTGTTCGCATACGACCCCTGCCTTCAAAGTTTTTTCTCAAAGCTGCCCGTTTCCCGAAGATGACGCTCGATATTGGCAAATGTTTGGTGGTTTGGTATTCGACGGTTAGGAAACCTCTCCATGTAAACCCTAACACTCTGACGCCCATTTCCTTGACAAAACCCGTATACCAGGAGCATGTCAACCTTTTCAGAGTTCGTATAATTTTCCATTTATAATGGTAAAATTAACTTGTAGTTCAAGAATGTTGATCGTTTACTTGAGTAAATTTCATAGACTGGTGACAATTTGTCAATAATTGTCAAATTATTAAATGCCATAGCAACAATGTCACTTAAAAAATTATTGTTACAGGTAATTTGATTTTAATATTATTACTAATAATACTAAATATTGTAAATATTTTCTTCTGGCAAAACAGCTCATTCAACGAAAAATATTAAAGAGGTAAAATATCTTCCAAATACATCCAGTCACTCTACAAAAATATCTGGGTTGTCATAACGCCGTTCCTATAAAAAATGAGAAAAAATGTTGACGTATTATATCACTTTTATAACACTTTCACTTATTTACAGCCGGTGACTATAATACTAGAAAATGTAATTTTATAGTATTAGTCTACATACTAAAAATCATTAAAATCGATTAGCAGGTTTTCACGTAATTTAGGAAAAACCAATATTTTTACAAATTTTTGACGCCCTCTACCGACTAAACGAGACAATTTTGGATATAACTAAGTCGGCTTAGATCGACCTATTTTGACGTCAGAAGTCTGTCGTCACACGTTGTATACGTATTTTCCGGACACCCTGTATAACAGTCAAAATACTGATTAATCAAGATTATAGTAGCTAATCATATTGTTTCGAAAGTACAGGGTGTTTTTTTAAGGTCGACGAGCGGCCATATCTCGGAAACTACTAGGCATAGAAACTCAGGAAAAAAAAAATTATATTTAAAGTGGCCATGAGAAAATTCTGGAAATAATTTTTAAGTTCCGCATTTTGCCGCAAGAGGGCGAAATTGAAAAGTAAATTTTAAAATTTTACATAACTCCGAAAATTCCACATTAAGATATATGTTTGATAACACCATTTTAAAGCTTGGACAATTATGCATCATTTTGGTCTTATGCTCATTGGCGTACCGACTTTAATAAGAGTGGGGGAAGCTGTTGAAAGTGTAATCATTTAAATCGCTGTAACTTTTAAACGACTTATCCGATTTTAGCAAACTAAAGACTGTTTGGAAGAGAAATGTATGCACTTTCACCAATCGTATTTAGTTGTCCATAATAGTTCTCAAAAAAAATGCTAGAGGGCGCAATTTGCAATAACAATACATTTTTTGATTTTACTCGGAAAAAATAAATCATATGGTATAATTATGATACCATAATCGAAAAGAAGATGAAATTTGCAAGAAAAAATGTGAAGACCGCAGTTCGATATCTTTGTTCGTTTCAAAGTTATCGCCAATAAAATAATTTTTAAAACAACTTGCGCCCTCTAGCAATTTTATTAGAAACTATCGTGTACCATTAGATACGACAATACAAAATTCTTTTAAACAAGCTTAAATTTAGTAAAGTCGTTTAGAAGCTACAGCGATTTTAATATTTACACTTTCAATAGCTTCTCCAACTCTTATCAAGTGAAAGGGTAAACATTAAAATCGCTGCAACTTCTAAACGAATTAACCGATTTTACTAAATTTAAGTTTGTTTGGAAGAGAAAGGTAAGTACCTTCAATTGTCGTGTCCAATGGTGCAAGATAGTTTCTAATAAAATTGCTAGAGGGCGCAAGTTGTTTTAAAAATTATTCTATTAGCGATAACGCTGAAACGAACGGAGATATCAAGCTGCGGTTTTAATATTTTTTCTAGCAAATTTTATCTACTTTTCGATTATGGTATCATAATTATACCATATGATTTATTTTTTCGGAGTAAAATCAAAAAATGTATTCTTATTGCAAATTGCGCCCTCTAGCATTTTTTTTAGAACTATTATGGACAACTAAATACGATTGGTGAAAGTGCATACATTTCTGTTCAAAACAGTCTTTAGTTTGCTAAAATCGGATAAGTCGTTTATAAGTTACAGCAATTTAAATGATTACACTTTCAACAGCTTCCCCCACTCTTATTAAAGTCGGTACGCCAATGAGCATAAGACCAAAATGATGTATAATTATCCAAGCTTTAAAATGGTGTTATCAAACATATATCTTAATGTGAAATTTTCGGAGTTATGTAAAATTTTAAAATTTACTTTTCAATTACGCCCTCTCGCGGCAAAATGCGGAACTTGAAAATTATTTCCAGAATTTTTTCATGGCCACTTTTATTATCATTTTTCTTTTCCTGAGTTTCTATGCCCAGTAGTTTTTGAGATATGGCCGCTCGTCGACCTTAAAAAAACACCCTGTATTATAATGTAACAAACTTAACTATTACTGTCCTTACCTTCGACTTTCGTAAGTCCAACTCTGCAAGCTTATGCTTCTCTTTTCAAGAAACTTTGGCGATCCCAACATTGTCTTTCTTATCTGCGGGTCTCTGTCGAGCACTTCAAGTACGCGACCGCGACCTTTTAAAGCACACTTCAGGCTCATTGTGGACAACTTCTCACTGTTTCTTTTCATTTTATTATTTAAAACTTTTGTTTGCCTGGCTACGTTACACGTATCACTTTTATTTAGCTTGTTCTTACACGTTTTTAGGGTTATTGAAGTCAAGAAAACTAATTCAGATAAATATACTAATACTAATTTTAATTTTTGAAATAGTTAAAACAAATAAAATAACGTATATTAAAAAAACACGTATTTTATTAAAGGCACACTTATATACTGTGCGATCAAAAATTATTTGCATCAAAGAGGGCTTGGATTAAATAACGTAGAGCTTGGCTTAGATCACAATGATATGGATATCTAACCAAATCTAGGTTAAAATTTTGTCAAATTCATATTATGATATGATATGCCAAACTAATGAGTAATAAAATAAGTCGACAAATACAAATTTATTTTTGTTGTTTACAAAATTAACAAAGTAAGAATATACAGAAAGAAAAAGAAAAATAATTACATAAACTGCTGAAATTGGCCACCGCCATGCTCCCTCCAAGCATAAATTCACACGTCTTTGCATATTTTCGAAAGGGCTGACCAGCATCTCTGGAGAAATGTTACCACATTCTTGGATAATCCTTTCTTGTAATTATTCTAAATTGGCAACTGGTGTTTTAAAAATAGTGATCTTTAAATGAGGAAAAACGAAGGAATCCATAACCGATAAACAAGCTGATCTAGGTGGGAATTCAATGTCTGATCGAAAACTGATCAATCTGTCGTCGAAAATATATGCGTAAGTATAGTTAATAGTTTCGGCGGTAGTATGGGCAGTTGCACCGTCCTGTTGAAAATATCCAAAACGTAGTTCGTAGTCAAGTAATTGCTCCACAAATGAATTCAAAATATTGTCTCTATACCGCTGTGCTGTAACTGTGTCATGGAAAAAAATAGGACCAACAATTCTTCTTCGGGAAACAGCTGACCAGACAGAAATTTTTTGAGGGTGCAATGTGGACTCTACATAACAATGGGGATTTTCACTACTCCACATGTATGTATTCTGAGAATTCACATAATCGGAGAGGTGGAACCAGGGTTCATCCGAAAAAAACGTCAGGTCTAATAAATCATTTATTTTCAATAAATTTTGGTTAAACCATTGAGAGTAATTCCTGCGTCTTTCAAAATCTGCGGCTTGTATTTCTTGGAATACTTGTACTCTATAAGGAAATTAATTTAGCTGCTTCTTAAGAATAGTCCTGCATGTTCCATAAGATCTCTCCACTTCTTGGGACAGACGTCTTATACAATTTGTTGGCGTATTTTGCATTATTTCTCGAACGTTTGCAACAAGAACTTCTGTTCTTACAGATGGTCTTCCTGCTCCTTTTTTGTGTTGTATAAAACCTGTTTCCCTAAGCACAGCCACGGTTCTTTTCAGACAATGATAAAAATCCCCAACAATAAAAGCAACGTTAGGCAAATGTTCGTGAAAATCGTCCATGCACAAACCCGGATTATATTGACACTCACCATTTACACTAAACCCGTTTCGAAAATACGCTTCAAACATGAATATTTTGTGCTGTTCCGTAAAGCCCATTGTGTGAATTGTTCAAGAAATTGGAAAAATTATCGATGAATCAAATTACTTGTAACGACTGTCAAAGATGACGGAATAACCGATTGATTGTTAATTCAAGTAGTTACTGATACCCAACAGGTATTAAGCTCTACGGCTAAGCATTACGTCCTTAAATGCAAGGCCCTCTTTGATGCAAATAATTTTTGCTCGAACGCTACCAATTTTTAAACTTCGACCAGTTTTATTTTTTGAGATACAGAAATTCCTATAAAAATTTTAAACCCTGTTTTTGATCCGTCAGGGGTTGATTTTCCAAAAATCCATTTTTAGTTACATTATACGGAGAAGACATTCTAGAAATTTTTTGATTCTAGGACATATACTTGCATAATAGAGTGGAATGCATTGATGTATTAAAAAACCTGCAATTTCTCGTTCCTATAAAGTGCACCAAAGGCGCTTACGAATATCTGTAAATACTGCCCTATAGAGTTGTGTAGTTCGCGAACGAACTAGTTCAAAAGAACGCAAGCGAGAGCGAGACGACCGAGATTATAGGTTTTGTCACCTGACCGACCGATGCATGCGGCGATTTGCCAGTATAAATCAGTGAACTAAATGAACTAAACGAACTAGTCTTTTGAACTATTCACTTTATTGAACGAGAACGAAAGATTGAAATCGGCAAAGTGAACTAAACTTCCCAGCACTACTGCCCTATTTATCGATTGTGCAACACATACATTATGCACGAAAATAGATTTAACATTTTTAGCTGTAGTTTATCTAATATAAATCTAAATTAGTGTCTTTTTAGCAGGGACCCGGACCGAAATGAAATAACGGTTCCGTTCCGGTTTCGATTCCAGATGAAATAAATAATTTGGGTTCCGTTACAGTTCCGGTCCCGAAATAATTATTTCGATTCGGTTCTTACCAATTTTTAGGGGTTCTGATCCGGTTCCATACAAACTAAGAAATTTTCATTCCGATTCGGTTCCGAAAAATCAAAGGCAAATAAATAAATACCTGTTGTATTGTATAGTTGTATTACTTGCATTCCTAGTACTTGAAGTAGCTTGAAGAAGTAAGTTCGTAGAAAATCAAAAAAGACAAGTAAACCAACGGTAAAAATTTGTCAAAGACACTCATCTCATCACAGATAACAAAAAAATTAGGTTAATGTTAGTGTTTCCCATAGAACAGAAGTCACGGAATAAACTCAAAATTAAAAAATATCCGGCCAAGGCCAAGAATCACCCTGAAAGCCGAAAAAAACCCAAAAAATCGTTATAATTTTTGTAGAGGTTCCGGTTTTGCACCTAAAATTGTTTTGCTAGTGTTCGGTTCCGATTCCGGTCCAAAAATAATATCTGTTCCGATCCGGTTCTTTGCAGTTAACGGTTCCGGTCCGGGTCCCAGCTTTTTAGGCATACAATTATTCCGTTTGAATAAAATATCATTTTTTTTTGTTATAGTCAAATTCCATTTAACTAAGCGGGATTGTTCGGACATATACTGTCTGTTCAATGACCGCTGACCGTAACGTCATATTCTTCATATTTGCAGTACGTCGTAAATTAATTCAGTCAGTTTGACTTACCGGTGGTAAAGGTTATGATTTTTCTTAGGCTTTATCTACATAAAGACGGATGCATGTGAACAAGTAAAATACAAGCGCGTTTTTTCAAATTTTTAATTATTATTTTTAAACTGTTAATGAAGTCAGAAATAACTAGTTTATTTAGGGTAAAAGGTATCACGTGATAAAACTTTGTATTTTTGAAAATCAGTACGAAATTTTAACATAATTTAAATTTTCTAAAACATAAATAAAATTAATTTATAAAATTTAAAATTAAATCATCTATTTTTTTGTCTAGTGCATTAGTCTATAATAGTATATTAAAGTACACGTTTTATAAGAAGCGGTTTTAGCGCACGCGTCTATTTTAAAAAACGAGCCACAAAGTGGCGAGTTTTTTTATTGACACGTGCGCTAAAACGCCTTATGAAACATGTGCTTTATACATTTTTTCTATTTCACCTTTTATAATCAAGAAAAATACATTTTAAAAAGAAAATAAATCCTTCAAATTTTGTAAATTTTTATGTCTAAATTTTATGTTGGTAATACTATTTTTTATCATAGTAGCCTCTGGACAACAAAAATTATTTTGCAAACTGTAATTTTTTGATTTATTGACCCATTTTCACCACGAGATTCTAAAGTTATTTTAGCGACATGAGATTTGAAATTGGACGGAATACGTTGTGTGATCCTTGTACATTCGGTATATATACAGAGCGTTCGGAAATTCGGGAGATTTTGCTACTTTTTTTCGAATTTCAAAAGACGTGATTTTACGTCACGGCATTGCAATTTAGTATAGGGAAGATGGAATGTTCAAATAAAGTTGAAGTTAAAATCGACATTGGAAGGTTAGTAGATTGAATTTTGGATAGGATTTGGCAGAAAATGATAGCTTAAAGCATCTGCAAAAGATTGATTTATATATTTATGCAACCAACATACATGACTGTTATCCACACAGAATAAAAAAGTAGGTTATCAAGCTATTTTTCCTATGCGAAAAATGGGTTTTCTCGTAAATCAGCAAGTCAATGAAATAAAACATTTAAATGTTACCAACACCAAATAAAGAAAAAACGCGTATCGAAATAGCTTCATTACGATACGCAAATGCGTATCGTACTGAGCTTATTATGAACGTGAAATAGAAAAATTTTGTTTAAAATATTTTCATTTTATTTATAAAATCATAAAGATGAAAATATAATAAGAAATGACAACAGAACAAAATACAGTTTTCATATGCTTAAAATAAATCATATCCGCAAGGATCATCATTATCAGATTCGTCCAAGTTAATAATAAGGGGAAGAGTATCTAAAGCATCGATAAATCTTTCCCGTTCCCACACACCATTTATAATTTTATTAGTGTGTGTTACATAATTTTTCCACTGTTACATTTTCTATGGCTTCATTCCACAGACCCAAAACTACGTCATTTGTTATCGGATGCTAGAACTTATTTTTACATCATAATAGCGCTTACATTCCGACCAAACTATTTCAATGGGATTAAAGTGGAAATGATATGGACGAAGTCTTAAAACTCCATGTCCATGTTGCAATGCTAGTTCGTCCAACCTATCAAAATAAAATAAAATAAAACTAATTAAAAAATAAAATAAATACCGCTTTCCGGACTACTTGTAACGTTTGGGTGGGATATGCTGCTTCACTATTATTCAGATCTGATCCTTCATTGCAAATGGTGAAACCAGATTTTTTTTGTTCTAACCATGCAATAACTAATCTTTTTATTCATGATAATAACCGACGGTTCTTCCAAGTTTGGTAACAATTTTTTTTCAAACCATTACTTAAAGTCTCCACTATTTATTGAATTATGATAATCACGAGATTTCAGGCCAGACTTGAATATCAAACTTGCATTATTCATAACTCCATTTTCTGAATCAGCATGTAGAATAATATACCGTACACTGTATGCCAGGTTTCATCCAGAGTAACTGGTTTTAAGGGAAATTGAGAGTTGCCGTTATTCTTAATTTATCTTCGTTTTTGGGCTATAGTCGGATCTGGTCTTATCGTGCGGCTCATACGATTCAAGAAAGACATACTCTCAGTTTTTTTTTTCTTTACTTGCGTTGAATTTTACCCTCTAAATAAAATACGTAAGATAAATGAGACAGACTTATGCCATTTCGACATGAAAAAAAAAGGATATGTATTTACTTTCCAGCGATTCTAAAAAAGCTTATAATAGCACCAACTACGTTTTATTTTAAATATGCCAGTTTTGTGACTTTGACAGTTTGTGACAAAATGAAACAATTTGCTGGGTTTTTGCATCCCCAATCAAAAAAAATGGTACTTAATCTGATAAACTATTTCGAAAATAAAAGAAAAAGTGGAAATTCGCCAACCAATATTCAGGAAACAGTAGCCAAAGCACTGGGAATTAGTTTAAGGACTGTGCAGAAAATTGTGCATGAAACAAAACATAACATAATACCCAAGAATACTAAAAAGTGTAAACGAAGAAAGCCAAAGACTGAGGATTTAAGCGAAAATATTAAAATGGGAGTTCGAAATGTGATTTACGATTTATACAAATCAAAAACCAATGTAACTCTTCCAGTTTTACAAAAAACATTAAAAATTCGGGGTGTTTTGGAAATTGGACTTGAAGCGTTATCAAAATTAATAAAAAATTTAGGTTTTCGCTATAAAAAAGACTGTAACCGAAGATTTTTATGTGAGCAGCCACAGATAGTGAGTCAGCGTGTTCAGTTTTTAAAAAAATATACGGACAATTACAAATCGAAATTTAGAAAAGTGGTATTTTCGAATGGAAGTGGTTCAAAATATTGGCAAGATGAGTCTGTAAAAAGTGTTAAAAGGAAAAAGGGGTGCGGTACGGGAAAGCGTTTTAATATTTTGCATGCCGGTTCTGCAACAGGATATGTTGCAGGTGCGAGTTTAATTTTTTCTTCAACATCAAAAAGTGCTGACTATCATGATAATATGAATTGCGAAATGTTTGAAAAATGGTTAAAAGTTCAATTGATACCAAATTTGGATGCTCCGTCTTTAATTGTATTAGATAATGCATCATATCATTCAAGAATTTTAAATAAACAGCCTACTTCATCTTGGAGGAAAGTGATATTTATGAGTGGCTGGCAAAACACAACCAAAATCATTTACCAAATATGCTTAAATCGGAACTCCTATCAATAGCAAAGTCTTTTAAAAAACCCACAATATACGCGGTAGATGAAATACTGCGTGCATATGGTCATGAGGTTCTACGACTGCCGCCATATCATTGCCAGTTTAACGCAATAGAATTAATATGGGCTGGTGCAAAGTTTTATTATGAAAAACATGTAGGTGATGGTCTTAAATCCGACCAAGTACAAATAGTTTGGCAAGATTCGTTAGATCATATTACACAAGAGTACTGGAAAAAATCGGTGGAACATACAGAAATATTAATAAGGGATTGGTGGGATCGAGAACAAGTACTAGATGTCGAAGTAGCGCCAATGATAATTGATCCATTCAAAGACGACTCAAAAGACGAGGACTTTTCAGATTTTATAAGTGACGATTAGAGTTTTTAGGCTATAATTATAAACGATGTTTTTCGTTTACATTTTTAGTATTCTTGGGTATTATATTAGGCTTTTTTTTTCATGCACATTATTCTGCATAGTCCTTAAACTAATTCCCAGTGTTTTCATTACAGTTTCCTGCATATTGGTTTGCGAATTTCCACTTTTTCTTTCATTATCAAAATAGTTTATCAGACTAAATGCCATTGTATTTTTAGGTTTTAGTAGTAAAATTGTTAAAATAAATTGCACTGTTTATTATTGTCGTTTTTAATTAAAGGGTATACAGTAGGTATATAATTAACGATTATATAATTTTTTTTGTAACTTTTTCAACTCCCCTGTACATAATTTTTACAAAACTAATAATATTAGGTATATGTGGCTATCTTCGCGAGCTAAAATAATGAAACTATTTTTTCTTCCTTCGGTATATTTGTAAATAATCTCACAACATTTTGATAGCCTCTGTGTTGTCTGATTTGACGCATATGATCAGTGACCTTTGGACCCGCACGTTAAGACCAGATCTGACTATATATGGGGTTGCTCTATTAAAAAACGCCTATTTGATACAGTACATTTACGCCATTTAAATTTTAATTTTTTTAAACAGTAACATGTTCCTGCTCTATACATCCCTTAATACGCTCTCTTATGGTATGTTAATAAATTTCGTAAAGTTGTCGACTACGGGATGGCAAAATAGCCCCATTATTGCGATTCTTAAAAGCTACATTCTTCTCTATCCACTTTTCCTTAATTTGTTGGATTGTTAAACACGAAACTCCCAAAGCATCAGAAAGTCTCTAAAATAGATAGATAAAAATATTATCGTATATTTTTCCTGTTTATTATTTATGTTTTCGCAATTCCTGCTTTATTATTTCTACTTACAAACTTTTATTTCAAAAATGATACAAAAAAAAGATCTATGCAGTGGTAGTTGGTCATAGAAGTATGAAACTGTACAATTTTTAATATTTTTCCAAAACTTAAAAAAAAAATTAAAAAATAAAAATTTTTTAAAATTTGAAATTTACCAGAAATACAAACTTAAACTCTTTTCCCCATCCCACCCATTTTACTACTACTAAACAGATGATTGGCGCTAATAATGGCGCACGGGCAATCAAATCAAGCGAATACTGCAATCTGCGGAAACCACACATGTCCAGGACAAAAAGTGGACATGTCCACACATGTCCAGGACAAAAAGTGGACATGTGTTGTTTCTGCAAATACCGATTCAATATTAATTTATTTAATATTAAATTATGCAAAGCTCGGTGGGTGACGTCCAGATATAATTAACTATTTTTTTTAACAAACCTGAACCCGAACAAACACAAATTGGTTTGTTGAAAGGTCAAACCATTCTTTTCAAGTTACAGTCAGTATTGATGCTGCCAACTCAATTTAGTGGATGGCAACCTATAAAAGCCAAATCCCCATTCGTACAGAGATATCATAGTGTGTCATTTATACAGCCTGTTAAGCATTCTACTTTGTTTTTATAGTTCTGTGGTTCTAATACATCAAATTATTTCAAATTTTAAACTGTGTTAAATGGTAAAAACGTCTTTCCGGCATCACTTTCTCTTTGAAAATAGTCAAATAATTTTAAAATTAATGCTTGTTCTTTTTCACAATACCGTTACATTTTTGAATTAATGTTTATTAAAAATGTCACTGTCAAAAATAGCAATAAAACTTTTTGACTAGTAAAATTATACGACATTCATTATTGACGCAAATTTACTATCTCACCTAGTTCACGAATGTTAGAAACATAAGCACTAGTCGTGACGTAACGGTCAGCGGTCATTGAACAGACTTTTCCAATTTTATTTTGAATAGATTATACATAGGTACACCCATTTTTTAATTTGTTCATTGTAACTGCGAAATGGTGTTATATAAATAAATAATTAAATACCTAGTTGTTTGGGCTAGGCGTTTATGAATCAGTCAGTCCGTGAGTCAGTCAGTCAGTGAGTCACTTTAAAATTTTATATAATAATATAGCTAGAATAATATAGTACCGACAATAAAATATTATACACGATATTTTACAATTTTGGAAAATTATTTTACTTTCCATTTTATATAGCAGCAACTATGAAATTTACCTTTAAAATAAATTTTAATAAAATGAATTTTTCTAATTCTAACAAGATTAAAAAAGTAATTTATAAGAGTACCTAGAATGATAGATATTTTAAATTTCTTGTTATTGCATAATATACCTTTTCCTTAAGTTCTAGACTTTATTTAAAACACAAGCTTTTATAAGCCATTCGATAGGATATTGAATCCGATAATGAGCGAATAAATTGGGTGTCAGAAAGCCATTAAGTCCGAAAATTAGAATACCACGCTGAGAGTTGCTCGTGTGGAAAGAATATACAATGGCCAAATAAGAAAGATAATGAATGCTACAGACAAATTAATTTATTGCAATTTTTTTTTAGAAATACGTGCTTTTTTATTAATATTTTTATTTTCTGTACTAAACTAGCGTCATTATTATAATACTGGGTGATTCTGTTATTCACGACAAGCGGCTACTGGAACTTTTGAGATCTGAGTCAGAATACAAATGCGATTGTACCGTACCTGAGTGACTCAGATACTGTTCTACTGCCGCACTATGGTTTCTGAGTTCCAATTTTATGGCCAAAATTATAATAAGTATTTAACTCAAATTTAAATTGCTTAAAATAGGTTCTAGAACGAAAATAACTTATTGTAAAAAGAAAAAGTTTATTAACTGTAAGATTTTTTTTAAAAAGCGGCCTATCTAGAAACCTATTTATCTAGAAATAAAATGTTTTATACTATAATTACTACAATTCATCATTCAATTCTGTTAATTCTAAGTAATAAGCTGTGGTTTCTGCTAGACAATATTCTTCCTTCTCACTATCATCTTCACTTTCTTTAGAGTCTTACTACCAAATCCAGGCTGTGGCTTGTTTACATGTAAATAAAGCTGGGACAAAAGTCGTTTGCCCTTCAGAGAAATTATATCTATAGGATATATGTAGAATGTACTCAAAAAAGGGGGATTCAATCAAGCATGTTGTGTTCCATATTGTAATGTATCTCATTTTGGTTGAAACGGTTTTGCAGTTATATAATCTTTGCTAACTTGTACAAAGGTTCAGGATGTGCTCGACATATTGGACAAGCTTTACTTGACTTTATCCCGTCAAAGTGTTCAGGACTTTTTCATTGATTAGGGTTATAAAAAGCTTATATTTCACAATTACGCAGCGGCGCACCCAGGATTTTATGTTAGGGGGGCCCGCCAACCAGTGCCGGAAGCAAATATTTTAATAAACTTTTAAGTTACGCATTTTTCTAGATCTTTGGAGCTTTTTTAACAGGTACTCTTAGAAGATCGCAATAGCCTAGTTCAATCGAGGTAAATATCTAAAAATATTGACTTTTTAAAATATCCACTTTAATAATTATTCCGGACAAAACATACCACTCTTTTTACCAAATAAAATATAGGTAATAGTAATGACGACATATCCATAACACAAATATATTTATTTAAAAATATAAATTAGTACAAAGCACAACTCAATAAACAATATTTTATAAATAATAGAAACCAAAACTTTTTTATAACACCTTTGCATTTGTTAAATATGTAAATCTAATTTTCTTCGACTCTTAGAAAGTTTATTTAAAATTTCTTCACAAGAAACTGGAACATTCTTATGAATAAATAAATATGCCAAACCATTAAGTCTTACTTGCCCGGTGGAATTTCTTAAGTACACTAATGTGGAAAATTACCTTTCAGAGGTACTGGTGGTGACGGGAAGCGGGAAGGGTAACAAAAATTTGCAAAAGTTTTTTTATATTGGGAAATATACCATTTACATTGAATATATAGCTTAAACATATCGGAGGGTATTTCTTTGCTATCTGTAAACTTGTTGTTCCATAATTTAAATTCGCATATTAAAATGCTTTCATTATAAAAATTTTCAAAAAATGAATAATTTGCATAAAAAGAATGAAGGCTGAGAAAACTTTGCCAATTTTCTACTTGTTTATTGTGACGGGGCAATAAACAGTTAAATAGTATAGTTGAAGTCAATTTCATTGGGGGTTTTAGGGGGGCCAAGGCCCCCTTGCCCCCCCCCCCCTGGGTGCGCCACTGCAATTACGGATCTATTTCCTGGTAGGGATATTCTTAGTTCCTCCAGATTTACGTTTTTAAACTTATGCTTATCTGCAAAAAATAAATATAACTTAGAGCAGTGGACGCCAACCTTTTTAATGTGTCGAGCTACTTCGATAGTTTTGGAATAGACAGTGAGCTACCCAGCCCGTAAGCCACGTAAGAAGCCAACCTAAATAAAATAATGCACCAGTGTATTTGACACAGATTTATAAGGTTTACTATTATATTATACTAATATAAATAAACGAATACTATATATTAGTCAATTTAAGTACAAGTACATACTAAGTTAACTAAGTACACATGAAAAATAACTACAGGTGAAAAATAAACAAAATATTTTTATGCTATTTATGGTTACGATACGATTTAAAAAAACTAAAAAACCATAAAAGTAAAAAGAGTAATACACTATTTTAATACATGTTCATTGAGAGGGATGACACTCAGACTCATTAATAATTTTTTTTAATGTTTGCAGTATAGTTTAATACAGCCAATCGAATACAATTATTCCAATCTTCATATAATTTGTAAGTCGATTGCGGTATTTGTTTTTAATTAACTTCATATTGGAAAAAGTGGATTCACACAAATATCTTGAACTAATTAACGCTTTCACTTTTCACGACATAAAACTGCGATTTTAAAGCTAAAACATTTTGAAAGGCAATCAGTTCTATTTCTGTTGCAGCGATGTCTTCGCCAAAGTTCTGCATAAAACAAGTTGCAAACTTTTCGATATCATTTTCCATAAAGGGAAAAACAACAAATTGCGCCACTAAAGCAATTTCGTTAAAATCCTTAAAATAATTTTTGGAGTTTTCCTTTAAGTTCAGTTCAAATTATTTCTTCGTGATATTTACTATCATAAAGTTCCCATGGATTTAGAAATATATTTTCTAAAAAAATAGGAAAATGCTTGGTATTGCGGTTCATTAGGTTTTCTTCCCAAAATTCAAGCTTATTTATAAATGCGTTTATATCAGAAACCATTTCCGCTGGTTGTTTGTCTTTTCCCTAAAGCTACAAATTAAGTTCCTTTAATTTTTCTGTAATATCCATAAGAAAACCAAAATCTCTAAGCTGGGTTAAATTTTCCAATTCTGAAATCGGTTCATCCCGTTCTTTGAAATATTGGATTAGAGCAGCATCATTAAAACGTGTTAACACTCGTCCCCTACTCAACCATCGAACTTCAGAGTGTTGAAGTATTGACAGTAAATTTCATCGGCCAAGGTTTTGGATAACTTTTTTTTTAATTGTTTCAGTTTTTCCTTTCTGATGGCAGAACGTAACGGGAATAATTTCTCAAAATTTAAATGTACCGTTGTATGATGTCTCTCAATATTTCTTTTTTTAGCAACGGAGACAGAAGTAACTATTACATAACAAACATACATTTTTACATTTAACTGCTGTTAAAAAGTAATGTTCTTCCCATTCCGAATGAAAATGGTATGTTCTCACTTTCTTACTACTGCTCGGCATATTTTTATTTGCAGGCCAATGCCAACCCAACCGCTGGCAGGTTGTGTTGTGTACCGGATGTCAAAATACGCCTAGTTAGCAGGCTAGAGTCTCGTTCGTTATCGGAATTAATCAGACAAATCGCTCCACCAGTCTTTAGAAGATTCTCACCGAGAAAAAAAAAGCGCCTGAGCGCGCCTTGCGTACTTATACCGTTCAAAACAACCCAGATTTGACCATTTTTTTGGTGACAAAAATCGACAAGTGACACATGGTTGTATTTAAAATGTCATTTGGAGTATAAAGTACAAAAAATATACTACGTGTTCCATTTAAAAATAGAAACTTTAGTTGGACACTCCGTATATTAAAAATCATTTTTTAAAGTGCTATGTGTGGTAAAATCGGACAAAAGTATAGCAACACTTTCGAAAAATGAAAGAAATCTCGATTTTATAATAGTAAATGCATGATATCGTATTTAAATACATTGTGTCTTAAATATCAAAGTAGGCTGCTGTTATCGACGGCAACAGCTTTTTCCAACAATCAAAACAAATTAACTGATATTGACGTAAACTTTTAAATACAGTATTGTAATGCGTCAAAAGTAAAGCAACATTTTAATATTTTCCTAAAAAACAAAGGTTTTAGTGAAAGTAAAAGGTTAAACAAGTTTGCCGAGTTTATTTTATGTTTAACTAATATTTCTGTGCTGGACTAATCATGCCAATTGCGAAAGAATTAAAGCAGAAAGTAGTAAATGTGCACTTGGAAGGTTAAATACAAGCCACAATTTCAAGACGGTTTGTTTTACCCAGATACAGCGTATCCAAAATAATTTCAAGTTACCATGAAAGGGGACATTTTGAGAATCTATCAAAATCGGGAAGACCGAGAAAAACAACAATTTGGACAGACAGACGTAATAAACGAATTTCTCAAAACGATCCTTGGTTGGCTGCACCTAGAATTATTGCTGAAATTCCCGGAATTATGGTTAGTCCACTGACAGTGCTAAGAAGGTTGGTAGACGCAGAGCTATTTAGTAGACTCGCGGCTAAAAAGCCGCTTATTTCGGCAAGAAATAGAGTGGCTGGGCTTGAATTTGCACGTCGACATTTAAATTGGACAGTAGACGAGTGGAAAAAAGTTCTATTTAGCGATGAAACGCGTTATAAGGTTTTCAATTCTGATGGAATGAAGCGTGTAAGACGGCCAATCAACACAAGGTTTAATCCCAAATACGTTACACCCACAGTTAAACATGGTAAAGGCAGTGTTTTTCTGTGGGGTTGTTTCTCACGGAATGGGGTGGGTCCTTTAAGCTTTATTAATGACACCATGGATCGATTTGTCTATAGAGATATAATACAAAATGTAATGTTGCCTTATGCAGAGTGGGAAATGCCGTTACGTTTTATTTTCCAATAGAATAACGATCCAAAACACTCTTCATGAATTGTTCAAGAGTGGTTTCAAGAAAATAACGTTCGGGTTTTGCAGTGGCCGGCACAATCCCCAGACCATAACCCCATTGAAAATCTATGGGAGGAAGTAGAACGTGGAACACGTACACAATTATTTCCAAATAAAAAATCATTGGTAAATAAAATCAATGAAGTTTAGACAAATCTTCCCGTAAATACTTTTCAAAAATTGATTGATTTAATGCCGCGACGTTGTCGGCAAGTAATAAATAATAAAAGATATTCTATTAACTATTAATATAATACTTCTGGCTATTGTAATTATTAAATGTGTTTAATGTTCTTACATCGTAGTATCTAAAATAAAATACTGTTGACACAATTTGTTGCTTTACTTATGTCGCACTTCATTTCGTCGATTTTTATAATTATTATAAATATTTCTCTACCTTTATTTTGTTTAAGTGTACCAACATATTATGAAATATTACTGATATTGTGGGGATCATATTTCAATAAAATTAGCTGGGATCACAATCATATAATTAAATTTTCAAATTCAAAGAAATAACAGCACTTTGTTGCTCTACTTTTGTCCAATAGTGTACGTCTACAAATCATCCAAATTCATCGCTCTTAAATTGGACAGCCGTTATAATCGTAACCTTCTCAAAATTATATTTCCTCTAACACCTTCAAAATATTATGTTAGTTTTGTATTCACGGAACAGGACGTCATGTCACAAGCATGCTATCTCGGGCTTAAGATTAATTGTCCCAAGTAAACTATAAACACACGGACAGTCTTATTAAGTGGAATTATCTTAAGATGGATTTCGGAATCTAATTAAAGGAAGGGCTGATGCAATATTTTCTTTTCGTTAAATATTGTTGAAATACTTTACTTTCAAAATCTCTTTATTTATTACATATATTTTACATCGCATTGTCTTATACTAATTTACAATTTATATTGTATAATGTTCTTCCTGGTTTTATAGCTACCAGGGATAAGCCCTGCAATGCAAGGTGGCTGTTGTTGGCCCTGGTACAAGATATTACATAATAGTGCGTTTTTGCAGCCAGTTCCAGTGACTTTTACGGCTATGCGAGAATTCAGTTTTTGTTTTCAGATGTTTTTGATGTTTATGATATTCAATATACACGGGATTGCATTGGGATTCACCGGAAAAACAGACGAAAAACCAGCTTGATTCTTGCTTATCAGGTACAAACGTAGTGTAATTTGTTTATATTGTTGAAAAATAATAATTTAAAAAATAATGTTAATTGGAACACGTATATAAAAAGTTGTACCGAGTTTATAGGTATCTAGCATTTTAAGGGGATATTAACACTTACAATAAATAATAAAAAAATTTTAGCTCAATTTTTAAAAAAATGGTTTTTGTAAAAAGGTTTTAAAACAATCATAAAAGCTAAAATAACCAACTGTAAAACTTAAATGTCTATATCTTCTAAACCGCAAGCCTAAGTCTAATACAATGTTATAATAAATTAAAAGCATAAAGGAGGATTATTTGTTCAAGAAATAATATACAGGATGACGTAAAAGAGTCTGATAATTGAAGATTTCGCAAAGCTTTCTTAACCATAAATAACTATGATTATTAAATCAAATTTATCTTTAAATTGTTCTAGGCGATGTTTTATTGAAATTTTTGCAATATCTAATTTTGCCATAGCTTATACCAGGGCTTTCCACTAAAAAGGTTAAGATAGCCTTTTTTTAATTAAAGACGCCCAATATAATAAGTGTACATTATTTAACGAGCGTTTAATGTAGGCTATAATAAACCAGGATATATACATATAATATAGGGGAGAGGGAGGCAAGAGTAAACAGGTGGGCAAGAGTAGACAATGCAATAACATTTCTAATTAATAATTTTTTCGCTGCCAATGGTCACAGTAGTGCAAACCATGTGCTTTTAGTTCCCTGTGCAACTTTGGTTTGAATGTACTAAGAAAATTAGTCGAAAATAAGGTAAATTAATTTTTAATAGTATTCCATGTAACAATTATTTGATAATTTAGATCGTTTAATCGCTTGTGGTAGTTCATTTTTACTTCCTACCATTTTTTTACGAAAGCTTTAAAACCTAACCTATAAATTCATATTGGTATATAACGTCGCCAGTGACGCGTTGTTAAAAGGGCTGGCTTATTAAAATTTTTTGTTTTTTGGGGCAAAAGCGAACACATGTGTTTACTCTTGCCCCGGATTATTTGACAGCAAAGGAAAAAAAAAAAAATGTAGATCCTAAAAAAACAAATAGTCAAAAGAAAAATATGTGTATCGGATATAAAAACAAAAAATAAAATGGTTAACAAACAAATAATAAGTGATACAAAGGATGAAATAAATGTATGTAATGGAAAAGCAGCTGGTGTATCTGGTATAAAAACAAAAAAGAAAGTAGTAAAGAAAATAAAAATAACTGATAATAAGAGGATTATTCCGAATGTATTTATTGTAGCGGTAAATATAGTCAGACAAATAAGAATTGGATTCGGTGCGTAACCTGTGGTTTATGGTCACATGAAGACTGTACAGACGTTGCACCTTTTGATGACGTTTTTACTTGAGATTTTTGTCGTCCTATCTAGGATTTTCTTGTTGTTTGCTCTTGCCTCATACCAGAGGGGCAAGAGTAAACTTTTGCAGTTTTCAAAATATTTTTGTATTATTACTTTTTTATAGTTTAAAGCATTTATACATATATTTTTGTGTTACTGGTTTACAAAAGATTGTTCTATGCTAAGCAAGTTTATTTCAAGTTCTGCCTTATAATTAAAAAAAAATTCAAAGCTTAAGTGTTCACTCTTGCCTCCCTCTCCCCTACTTTAAAAATTTCCACCTCGATTTTCCTGCTTTAAAATGAAAATGTGGAAAATCGCTCGGACCCGTCGATTTTTATTTCGAGGGGGACATCTTTTGCGTATATTGTCAATCTTGTTACTTTAAGCCCCTAGGAGGGAGGGGGGTAAGATCTAAATCTTAAATGGAGACCTCTATTTTATATAATTTTTTTGGATTCTGTATAAAATTCTGAACATTTTTTAATAAAAGCAATATTAGTCTGTACTTAACAGTTTCCGAGATATTGACTCTTGAAAAATGACATTTTTGAACTTTGACAGCGTCTAGCTTTCTAACTGTACGGCTTAGAGCAAAACGGCTTACATGTCCCTATCTTCGATTTTTATTATCTTTCCAATAGTGTCAACTTCCGGTCAAACCGGAAGTACTATATTTCTTACATCCGGTTTGACCGAAAGTTCACACTATTGGAAATATAATAAAAATCGAAGATAGGGAAGTAAGCCGTTTTGCTCTAAGACGTACAGTTAGAAAGCTAGACGCTGTCAAAGTTCAAAAATGTAATTTTTCAAGAGTAAATATCTCGGAAACTGTTAAGTAAGACTAAGATATGCTTTTATTAAAAAATGTTCAGAATTTTATGCTGAATCCAAAAAAAAATATATAAAATAGGGGTATCCATTTAAGATTTAGATATTACCCCCCCTCCCTCGTAGGGGCTTGAAGTAACAAGATTGACAATATAAGCAAAAGATGTCCCCCTCGAAATAAAAATCGACTGGTCCGAGCGATTTTCCACATTTTCATTTAAAGCAGGAAAATCGAGGTGGGAAGTTTTCAAATGAACACCATGTATAATTTTTATAGATAGTTTATTATATGCGAGTGAAACGTTATGCTTTCTCTACAACCATTCGCTTATACAGGCCACGAATTTGAAATTATGTCTAAGAATACACCAATTTTAGTCTTATTTTGACATTTTAAATTTTCTATATCAGGTGGCGCTTCCCGAAACCCGGAAATTATAGACCGTCATTAAAATTAAATATTATACAAATATAAAGTACAGTCGACGACATATAAATTCGTACATTCCACCCATTACCTCAATTACAACAAAATTGGGTAAAACGGAACTTGCTGCTTATATCTGGCTAGAACACCAGCTATATAAATAGCAGTAAATTATTGTATGTATAATTTTTTACCGTAAGTAATAATGGTTATTTCTAAATAATTTTTTGTTTAAATTACAGCCGCGAAATAAGAAAATTATAAAGTAATACCAGGAAAACTACAAAAGTATAAAGCCAGAAAGGGCAAATTTATTAAGAAACAACAAACAAAATACTAATATTTAAAAGGGAAAGAAATAAGACACTTTAAGTCTTCTTCCACTGGTATATTAAAATAAGTTTTAAGGTTTATTGAAGGGTAAATTCACAACATGTTTCGAATGCATATACATTTATCATCAGGAGAATAGATTAAGGAATATAAGAAATACATTAGGTGCAAACAGTCCTAACGGAGGTACGAGATGATGGAAAAAACAAGTTATAAAGGTATCATACCAGTAAGCTAAGTGTGTTAATACTATTTCTTCAAACTAATATTTAATTTCTGCACCAATGCATTCTAACACTAATCGTAATCTTCTTGGCATTGAGAAAATAATACTTCTGGTGTAATCCGGAGTTAGCCCTTTGCAAATTTTTTCTATTTTATCAAATAACTCTATTCCATTCTGTGGTTTAAAATTTATTTTGTCCATTTTTTTTACCATCAATCCCCAAACATTCTTGAGCACCAAGTTAGACATGTTACGTTGTTTTGTCTAAACCAGTTTCCTATATTTCTTGCAGTATGCACAGGGCAATTATCCTGCTGAAATATATAGTTATTTCTTTCAAAAACTATCGCGGCAAAAGGAAGAAAAACATTTTCCAATACCTGAAGATATATATTACTGTTAAGTGTTCCACCAATATTCTAGCACACCGCACCGTAAACACTTATCCATGCCCACACATTAACGGAGAATTGTCTACTGGTTTGCTTTTTTTGATTATACTTCTCATCATATCGGGAATTTGGTGGTCTATATACTCGAATCCTTCCATTTTATGTAGACTAAAAAGTTATCTCATCGGAAAAGACAACATTTTGCTAAAAAAATCATTTTCTGATAAATATCACGTTAAGCGCCATGGGGTATAACGCGCGTGCCACACCTCATTTGGCCATGTGGGCCACGAGACAAACTTGCTATGTTTCATTGAAGGCTGGTCTATTTTGCACAACAACACGACCAGTGTGTCGCGCTGATGTGGTTTCTTTATGGAAACTGAAAATGCGTGGCCCGGAGAACCGCACATTGTTATTGGTCCGTTACTTAGATTTTTTGTTTTATGTATTTTTTTTTTATTGTTTGCTTAGAGCCTATTTTAGTAATATAAAACAACTTTAGTGTTACTTTATAACCTTTATTACAAGAAATAATAACATACAAATACATTACTTGTGATATTATCAAAAATAATATAAAAAAATATTTCTTCTTTTTGGAAATAAAATCCAGGTCCTGCGAAAAACTAATAAAAAAAATTATAATATCTAGTAACTTATAAATACTACCCTAATCCTATGCATATATTTTGTTACAAACAAGTGGAACAAAATGAACAAGTAAGTAATTACACAAAAAAGCATGGAACACAATAACATTTGCTACAGCCAGACCATTGCCATTTCAAACGGGATGCTTTATTTAGTGCAATTTTTTTCCTTTCCTCTTCTTTTCGATTACGATAACATATACTACACAACGTAACCTCGAGTTCTGTTCTACTAAAAACTCTTTCTTGTTCTATAGGTGGTTCAGTTTCCAACAGTCCCATAAAAGATAAAGAATGTTGCTCTCGAAAGTCCGTTATAGATATTTTGGATGGAGTAACTTCCTGGGACACTATGTGAGCATTTACCACGGCCTAGAGAGACTAACCATTACTTGACGTATCAACGATACGCCGCGGAATGATTCAACTAGTCTATACGTGTCGAGACACAACTTATGTGTCGCGTGGCCCTGGAATGAATATTTGATTTATGGGCCGCGCGACACATAAGTAGCACCTCAAAAAAAAATATAAAAATATCAAATAAAAAAGAAGAATTTGGAAAAAAGTCGAATGTATAAAATAGTAAAGTAATGCCAAAAAGAAGCGAATCTGAAAAGAAAAAAAGTTGGTCGTTTGGGAACAGATTTTTAGATACTACGGTGGCGCTTAACGTGATATTGCATAGCAAAGTCAATTTTTTGTTCCCTATCACTATTTTTTAAAAATGGTTTGGATGCAGCTGCTCGATTTATTAATTCGGAATATTGTCTTACTCGGCATTGCGCAGTTCTAGATGAGCAGAGGTGTTATGTGCATAGCGGATACTGCAGTTTCAAATGGATTTTGCCTTAAATACTCCTTCAAATTTCGGTGATTTTCTATTATTTAAACCAGACCCAACAGACCTTTCAAGTGTTTGATGATAGCGCCATTTTTTTACCCTTGAACAGGGTACTCTAAAATGATTAGCTATTTTTCCATCACACCACTCTATTTCTACTAAACATTATTGTTGCTTTTTCAATAATACTTAAATGGGGAATTTTTAAATCAAATAAGATAATGACAATACTTTGACAGATATCATGATAACTAGGGTTGTGGATTTGACCGGTCAATTTGTTTTTGGTCAATTGACTGAAATAAATTAAAATTTAAAAATGCAGTGGATGAACCTAACTATACTTGCCAAATTTCTTATTTTGTATTTTGGAAAAAATTAATTTTTTATAACAAGTTCTGAAAAGTCTATTGCCATAACTAAATTTTATACAGGGTGGTCAAATGGATAATATAGTTAGGTCCATCCAGATACACATTCTATAAGTGTATATCTCAATAGTTGCTCCACAGTAGATACATTTCTCATTTACTTTGTTTTCTTCTCTTATTTCGGTAAAACAATTCCAAATTTTGGTTTTGGACTTCCCCAAACTCATCGTCAATGCGACGTCGCGTCATTAGTTCACAAAAATGCAATGCAAGTGCAAACCCTAACTCTGGCAAATACGAAATGAAAATAAATAGACAGAAGGAAATGTCTATGAAAATGGTATAAAAAGAGAATAACAATATCTTCTCTACTCCTTTCCTTCATTGTGATTGAATCCGTTTCGGGAACCACTAATCAACGAGGCGACTATTGGGATTCCCAGAATCAAGTGTTATTGTTTTCTTAAATAACGGCGCTATAACGATACACTTAACATTATCCTGGGTGGTAGGACGTAATCTGGATAGATCACAAATGCATAAATAATAAAATAAAATTGATATATTTTGACCGGTCAAATACGGCATGGTCAATTGACGGTCAATTGACCGCGCCCAACTCTAATGATAACAATAAAATTAACACGTTATAAAGGTAATAAAGGTGAAAAAGTTGCATTTACATTGTCGGAGTTTAGTGTAAGAAATTAATTATCTGTCGTCAACTGTACGTACCTATATTATTCCGTATTTTTGGTTAAGCTAAAATGTAGATATCCCAAATAACCCATGTCGTCCAACATTTTTGTTCTAAAGGTTTATATAATTTCAGAAACTGAAATCGAGATAAGTACCCCATTTTGGCTTTTTTTGACAGCGCAAATATCAATAATTTCAATCGGAATCTCTGACTATTACGAATTCATAATTACACTTGTATTATCCAAAGCCTAAGGCTTATACTGTCAGAAATATTATGTGCCTATTACTAAATGGTTGCAAATAAAATTGAAAATGTAACTTTCCATTCGCCATACTTTACCATTTAACTATGCTATACTGTACACCATATAATTTAGTTGAGCTGTCTCTTCAAGTTTAATTTACACCTGTTTCTATTTGCTATTGTTATTAGGTTACAGATTCTCAACATATTGTTGAAGCAACCTGTATACAGTGGTGCAATCAAAATAGTTAATTTTTGGGGTGAGTTTTAGAAGAAGAACAAGTATCGTAATAGTTATCGATTCAGGGAGAGTAGTCAGCGCTTCAGGCAAAAAGTTACATAATGGGAAATTTATAACATTTATAACCCAAAGTTTCCTATACCACTAAAATTATGCTGCAGCTAAATTTTCGTTTGACAGGACCCAATAATGGAGTAATGGACGTTTTAGTGATAACGATGAATTAATCAGCTTTTGAAATAAATACAGTCAACTTTGATGCAATAATTAACTTTAATAGATGCTATCTACAAAGCTAGTATTTATTGAAACCCATTATTCGAGTTAATAAGGTAGATTTTTATTGAATTTTGATATTAAGTTTTTGTGGTGTAAAACTAATTAAGTCCGTAAAAACTAATGATTATTTGAAATTCTGATGATGTGTAATTTGATGACGAAACGTTAAAATTTAAAAACAGTCGAAGTTTTTTTAATTGCTGTAGCTTGATCCCCAAAACCGTTATAAAAATTTAAGGTTGGAATTTTAGAAGTTGACTTGACAGTGCACTGAGGGAAAAATCTTTACAGTTAACACACGGAATTAAAAAATTATTATCTAGTATGCCCCCCCTTGCATATAAAGATATCGGATTTTATTTTTACAAAAGTATTTGTTAACAAAATTTGTTTTAATGGTTACCGTTGTCGTTGGTGGTCGTGCTTACACAAAAAGGCTGTTACTGTCAGGTGAGTTATTAGTTTAGTATTTTTCTATAATAAAACTAGAAGAAAAGTTCTTTTTGACCCGTCCTATAGTATTGCTAATGCAATAAATAGTTCTGTCTACAAATAATATCATTGCAGATAGGACGCGTTATTCCAGCATGCACGGCAGAATACCGCATGCATTATTACATATTAAGGTAATAGAGTAAATCATAATATGTTAAACTAAACTAAAAAATTTCATTATTTTTTGTTTATTTGATATTTTAGTGCTAATTATGATTCAGCCTGTTCAACCAGCACTGCAGAAATTGTGTTGTTTTCTCCAGCAGCTTCAGCCGCCATATTGGATGTTCTGAGCAAATTAAAAGTAATGTGCTACAAATATATTCTTGTTTGGGACAGAATTTTTAACAAACGATTTCGTTACAATTTAACAAAACATTAAAGTTTTAATATTATTATTTCGAACACATATTTGTTTAGTAAACTTTTGAACTAATATGCATAGGTAAACATATTTAATAATTATTGTTCTGTGCTTTATCAAATTGTTTTTGAAACTATTTTTACATTTAGCTGGAACAATATATCAGCATTCAGTTTAATAAAGTATGTATTTTAATAAGTTTGAAAGTTTTATTTTTTAACCCTTTCTCCTTTCTATCTAAATTTAACTTAATAATTTTCTTAACATAAAAAATATATTTCTTTACTTTTATATGTCCTTTTTACCGTACGAGACCACAAATTTATTCTTAAGTATGATTTGTTTATTTATTACTAGTTTTGGAAGCTTGTTGGCAATACACATTTTTTATTAGTTAAAGTGCCATATTTTTATAATAAACTGATATAAATTTAACGTTAGTTGAGTATATTTATTCGAAATATACGTGTTTTAACAATTAATAAACAACAGGTTTATCTAAACTTTATCATTATAACAGTAAAGCAATATATCTTACCAAATAAGAAATCTTATTAATAATTAATTAACACTCTACATCTGTTACCTCTATTTTAGGATAGTAAACAAGTACACATCAAGCCTGCATTTTTTAAAACTTTGAAAGTTCATTTAAAACTTTTGACTATTTTCTAGTAATTGGATAGCGCTGATTTCAAATCTACTTTTAGTTTTTTGTATCACGCTAGGTTATTTTTCAAACTAATAAAATCCGGAAATATAGAAAAAAGAAGATTTATTTCATTATAAGCTGGTTTTATAATATATTAAAGAAAAAAATACAAAATATACACATAGAAACTATAGGAAATAGTTTCGCTTTCTAAAAAATCGTTTCCTTTTTACAGAAAAGCTTCTTTTGGTTGTTTTTCTGTCATATTCAGCTAAAGGAAGATCTCTTCTCAATGTCCAAAAGTAATCGGCCATCATTTTTGTGCCCGAGCGCCCCTGGTCTCTTTTTTCCATCTCTTTAATATCTTGATGAAATCTTTCAAGTTTTTTTGTTTCAACTTAGAACTCAGTATTTCAGAAAGGTCTTTTGAAAGTCCCAAATTTCCTACTAAATCGTTCAGTTCGGTTTGTGAAAATAGTTGCGGTTGGTTTTGACTTGAGGTTGATGGTTCAAAATCACTTTTCATAGCCTGTAATGAGTCGGAAATTGAAAAGTTTTCAGTATCTTCTTTTAGTACTTTAGATGGTATGTATAGGTACATCATCACTGTGAAGAACTGGTCTGATAGCTGATTTAAAATTGTTTGTGTACAAAATATGTTTCAAAATTTTTCTATTATGCCCCTTAATATCACAAAGACAAAAGTAGTAATCATCCTGATGATTTTGCGGTTCTCTCCAAACCATCGGTATTCCAAAAAGAAGGATTTTTCTATTCCTTTTAGCACAATGTCTTAAACCTTATTCACATATCTTGCAAACAATGTGTGGTGCCCAATCTTTATCTTGATCTCCTAATTTGATTTTGAAAAATATGAAAATTTGCATTTTTCACAAATTCACCAATTATTGGACTCTTAAACTTTTTCAAGACGAAATATCCACAAATATAATAATAATCATCTGGTTTGTTTTTGCAACACCGGCTAGACATATTTTTAAG
Source organism: Polydrusus pterygomalis (assembly GCA_963969555.1). NCBI lineage: Eukaryota > Metazoa > Arthropoda > Insecta > Coleoptera > Curculionidae > Polydrusus > Polydrusus pterygomalis. The sequence continues at coordinate 62,767,323 of OZ018378.1, forward strand.
CAATGTATCAAATACCACGCACAAAACTATAAAGACTTTATAGTCTAATTTCCACTGTGTATTCACAGTTTAAATTTTATTTGTTTACTGATCAAAACTCAGAGCTAGAATGAACCAATTGATATTAAAATATAAATTTTGTATGGAGTGATAAACTTAAAACCATTCTTCTTGACAGTACCAATAAAGTTAAGGCAGAATAAATAGGATTTAGCTGCAGTTCCCGAAAATATTGTTTAAACTACCATAAATTTAGTAATTAACATAATATACCTAGGTACATATAAACAAATATTAACCTCAGGTAATGATAGCCTACCTAATAAATGTCTTGAAAAGCACCACAGAAAGTTAAATTTGAGTTAATACCTAGAATTTGAAGTACTACATTTATTTTAATATACAGTATGTCTCTGTAAGTTTGCATCATATGGAAAACTTTTTTATTATTCATTTTACGAAAAAAAGTTATTCTTCATAAAAAGTTCTGCATGGTCTAAAACCTAAAAAGCAACCATCAAATATCGAAATTTTCCAGTCATCTACGAGGTTTGTCAAAAAATGTGAATTTTTCACAAGAATGTGAATTTTTCCCAAGAGTAAAGTACCTTTATTTTTGACGTTATCAAAAATTCTTATTAAAAAAAGTTGATCAGAACTAAAAACTACGTCTAAATATGCAATCACACGCATTAAATAATTAAAAAATTAAATAATTAATAATAAATTAATAAAATAATTTTTCAACATAAATGCGTATAATTTCATATTTAGACGTGGTTTTTAGTTCTGATCAACTTTTTTTAATAACAATTTTTGATAATGTCAAAAATAAAGGTACTTTACTCTTGGGAAAAATTTACATTCTTGGGAAAAATTCACATTTTTTTACAAACCTCGTATATGACTGGAAAATTTCGATATTTGATGGTTGCATTTTAGGTTTTAGACCATGCAGAGCTTTTTATGAAGAATAATTTTTTTTCGTAAAATGAATAATAAAAAAGTTTTCCATATGATGCAAACTTACGGAGACATACTGTATATTAAAACACCTATTATAAGATTTTTTTATATTTTTCTTTGCAAAAAAATTCTGTGGGTGATAGAGACTAAATATATTTTAATTAGTTATTTCTATATAAAAACTGAGCCTATCAAATAAAAATCACGTCATAACAAATTTCATGCAGTCTGTATTATTGGTTATAATTAAAGGTATATTTATTTACCAATCCACAATAAATTATTTCTTAGGAATAAAGTAATATTTGTTTGCTGATATTTAAACATGAACTTTTTTCAAAAAAACTACCTTGTCGGACTTCCATTGTCTTTATTTTGTTACTTAACTCAGCATCTCTAACCGTTTTCAAGTGTAAACTAAATTATAATTCTAAGGTTACCGTCTTAAATACTATCCATGCCAATGAAGCATGATGATTCCGCCTACGTGCTTATTGGAGTGTGAAGTTTGAGCTTTTGGTTTTGGACAAGAAGAGGCTTTTAGATATTGGGCATATCTATACTTGGTTTACCAAATATAGGTATTTTGATTTATGAAAGCTGCTTCTTTGAATTTTAGTTTTCTCCAGTGCTGTTCCGTGTCCAAAACCTTTTTTGGTTGTTGGTTGGTTCATACATGTTCCGCTATATACCTGATTTCGAAGTTTCACCTCTTTGAGTATGTTTCAGATGTTCGTTAATTTGTACGGGAAAAGGTCTTTTTGTTTCTCCAATGTACGATTCGCCACACTCACAAGGGATTTGATAGATACATTTTTTTGTATTTTCATTACGAGTGGGTTTTACTTTTGTAAGAAAGCTTTTAAGCGTATTTCCGGATTTGAAGGCTGTTTTGATATTATAGTTTTTGGTTATCCTTCTAATCTTTTCGGAACTCCCCTTGACATAAGGTATTGTAAGAAATTATATACCGATTGTAAATTTTGAGATGGTATTAGTTACAAACACAAATATAAAAAGCGACGATGTGAATATATACATGGGAGATCTCAACGCAAAAGTGGGAAACGAATCAGTGGACGGTATCGTAGGTCCCCAGGGATTAGGCAACGGAAACGACAGAGGCACAAGGTTTATACAGTTCTGTCAGGAAAAAAAACTAGTCATTAGTAACACTTGGTTCCAGCTTCCAAAGAGAAGGCTATATACTTAGAAGTCACCCCAAGACAGAAAGGGCAACATTGTTAGAAACTAAATAGACTACGTAACAATTAATGAGAGATTTAAAAATAGTGTGCTTAACGCAAAAGCTTACCCAGGATGCGACATAGACTCAGATCATAACCCAGTGGCTATAACTTTAAGAGTAAGGCTCAAAAAGATCGAAAAACCAAAAAAGGTAAATAGAAACGCCTGTAGTAATGCAAGTAATAAACAGAAAATACAGTTTCAAGAAAGGGTCGACAGAAGGCTTAACACATCAACACAAACAAACAACGATGACCTAAAGGAGGAGAACATCGAAGCCACATGGAAAAGCTTTAGAGACACTCTGGTGGGGACAGCACGAGAAACAATAGGAAGGGAAAAACGCAGAAAGAAGCAGCCCTGGATGACCGACGCCATACTGACAATGATGGATGCCAGACGCACAGAAAAGAACAATGATGAGACATACAAAAAAATAAACAAACAGATCCAAGAACAGATCAAAAATGCACAGGAACAGTGGATGAATGCGAAGTGCGAGGAAATTGAGGAACTGCAAGCACAACACAAGGACAGAGAAATGCATGAAAACATTAAAGAAGCCGCTGGACTGTGGAAGCCCAAACATGTTTCTTTGATAGAAAATGGAAACAACGAAATAGAAATAGACCCGGAAAAACAAAAAATAATTTGGGAACAGTATCAAAAAAACCTGTTTCAAGACAACAGAACAAAGGAGGGACCAAATCTTAAAAAAGAGAGTAACTTGACAATCCTCACCACAGAAGTGACCCGGGCGATCGCAGAAACTAAAAGCAATAAAGCACCAGGAGAGGACGCTCTTGTGGCAGAGCAGTTCAAGAATCTGAGTGAGAATGCAATTACCAAGCTAACTCACTTGTTCAACGCAATTTACAAGAGCGGGAGACTCCCAGAGGACTGGGTGAAGTCTACATACATACCGCTTCCTAAAAAAAACAACGCTAGGCGATGCGAAGACCACAGAACCATATGCCTTATGAGCCACGCAGCAAAGATCTTCATGGGAATCATTTTCAACCGCATACGCACTAAATGTGACAACTACCTAGGCAGATCCCAATACGGATTTAGAAGAGGCACAGGCACAAGGGAAGCCATGTTGGGATTAACCCTCATAGCGGAAAGATTCTTGGAAGTAAAGAGAAAGCTATTCGTCTGCTTTGTGGACTACAAAAAGGCCTTCGACCGTATTCAACACGAAAAGTTAATACATATTTTGCAGGACATAGGACTAGACAGCCACGACATAATGGTAATACGCAACACATACTGGAATCACCGGGGATGCATTCGTACAACAAATGGCAATACATCTTATATTAATATCGAAAGGGAAGTTCGTCAAGGTTGCCTTCTATCCCCCTTACTGTTTACCGTATATGCGGAGTATATAGTTAGGCAATCGTTGGAAGATCGACCAGAAGGAGCAAAAGTAAACGGCATCGTGATCAACAACATAAGGTACGCGGATGACACTGTGGTCATGGGAGAATCCGAAGAACAACTACAAGCACTGATGAGCACTCTAACGGATGAGAGTCTGAGAATGGGATTAGAGGTGAATGCGGCAAAGACTAAGACCATGGTCTTCGATCGTAACTTAGCATGCAAATATCGTAATCAACGGCGTCACCCTCCAGAATGTTCGCAGCTACATATACCTGGGCAGGGAAATAAACCATCAGCTGAACCACGCTAAAGAGATAAAAAGAAGAATAGAAATAGCCAGAGCGGGTTTTCTGAAAATGCGAAAAATACTGTGTAATCCAGGTTTATCTCTTGAGGTGAGACTTAGAACAGTAAAGTGCTATGTGTGGTCCCTGCTCTTATACGGCTGCGAGACATGGACGGTGAAGCAGGAAGAACTCCGGAGGATGGACGCATTTGAAATGTGGACATACAGAAGAATGCTCCGTATAGCCTGGACCACCAGAACAACAAATGCAGAAGTTTTAGATAGAATGAGAACCCGCCCTCAGCTTACAAATATCATGAAGATAAGAAAAACAGCCTATCTGGGACATCTAATGCGGCACAAGGAGTATGAACAACTGCAAGTAATACTGGAAGGAAAAATTGAAGGTAAACGAGGCGTAGGGAGAAAGAAAAAGTCCTGGCTAAGAAACATAAGAGACTGGACAAATATGGATGGTAATACCCTGATCCATCGAGCCCAACATAGAGAAGAATTTGCCATAGTGGTCGCCAACCTCAACAGACGGCACATGAGAGGAGGATTAGTTACAATAAAGGTTTCAGGGTAACCATTCTGTTTTAAATTTTTGTTTGAAATCTCAATATTAGGGTCTTTCGTATTATTGCAACCGTTTGAAGCTCTGTGATAAAGAGTTTGAAAAACTACGTTTTCTACGATTTAAAAAAAATGGACATGTGAGCTTTATGCATAGCGCAGGTGAAATTACTACAGCAGATTTTATTTCATCAAACTTTTATTTCAAAAATGATACAGAAAAAAATCTATGCAGTAGAGTTGGCCATAGAAGTATGGAAAATTAAAAAAAAAATTTAAAAAAAAATTAAAAACTTAAAAAATTAGAAATTTACCAGAAATATAAGCTTAAACTCGTTCCCCACCCCACCCATTTTACTACTACTAAACAGATGATTGGCACTAATGATGGCGCACGGGCAATCAAATCAAGCGAATATCGCTTCCAGGATATGTGTGGTTTCTACTGATTGTCGCTTATTAAGCTCATCGTTTACATCTTAGGTGAAACATGGATGTTTATACTTTATGCATAGTACTATGCAGTTATGTATGTAGATTAATTTTCTTAACTAACCCAGTTTTGGGAAAAAGTGGACATGTGTTGTTTCTGCAAATACCGATTCAAATGTTCTAACGGCTTATAGTCCTTTACTCGGTGGGAATATTTTGTTTCCGCCCCAAAACGATTGTTGTACAAGCCATACTCTTCATTAAAATTACTTACAAAATCTCCATAAAAGAGGGCAAAACCCTCTATTATGGAGTTTAAATGATTCGATCCGTGATTAAGGTATTGCCCCGTGTGAGTGGTAAATGTTTTTAACACTTAATAAGTTTTATTTCATGTAAAGAACTCGTTTTCTTAGTGTGGTAACTAAAAAAACCAAATGGCAATTTTGAAAACTAGTTTTTTTCGGATATCTTCGAAAGTATTTGGAAGATTTTCAATATTTTTTCACCAAATTATTAAGCCCCAAAATACGCTCCTTTATTTTTATTTAACTATCTTCGCATTTCTCTTTTTACATACACGAATAGCCAAAGATTATGATTTAAAAATACCCTAAAAATATTTCCCAACATAATTTTCATGAACTCTCAAATACGCAAATAATCCCAACTCCCTGCACAAAACCGCAAATTCGTAGCGCCCTGCATTTCCCCGAAAGCTCAGATCAAAACACGCGAATTAGCATAACGTAAACAAGAAAACTGCCTTTTGACGGTAACACACTTTGATCTCTTAAGATTGCGCTCTGCTCCAATTTCTTGGGCATCCGAATTCGGCTTTTGGGTTAAACTGACAGTGGCGTAGATAGCTTTTCATTCTGGGGGGGGTCTCGGGCTATTTCCCCGCTGGAGGCGCACCGCCGGAGGCGAAAAATTTTTGGGGTGCCACGCCCTAAAATTTTGTTTTGAGCTCTCAAAAATGTAGCTTTAAAGTATCAATTCAACAAAGTTTTCCCTGTTATTTTGAAATGGATAGATTTTTTAAAAAATATACCCATTTCTTATACAGTGTCCGCAAGAAAGTCCGCATCAAATGGGATTTTTTTTTATTATTAGGTATAGGTAAAAATTGAAAAGGCAGTTCGTTTTTGCTTACCTAAAAACAAAAATGACGTATACTGAAGCAGCTGCACGACTTGCGTTACCTACCTGTCAAATTTTACATTTTTAATAAAATAGGTTCAAAAATGCCCTGATTTAACAAAATATCGAAAAACTTTATTCGAAAAAGTTGATTATTTAGGCATTAAGTAAAATTTCAACGAAAGCTTCCAATATTTTCTTTTTGTACATCTGTTTACTAACTTAAGAAAAATGAGAAACGTCTGTTTTGGCAAAACTGATGTAATTAGATAAACTTTGCATCAAACATTACATACTGATCAATAACAATTTCAGTTTTTGAAGCAAAACAAATAATAGGAAACAAAAACTTTACACAAAATTGCATTAAGATTACAAATTAAGTAAAGGCAAATGGTTTTACTTCGATGTATAAAAGTTAATCTACGAGGGTTGATCAAAATTTTCAAGAACCTGGCAAAAAATAAAAATTGTATTAGACTGTCAAAATTTCGTACAGAGACTAAAAATGCCTAAATAAACAACTTTCTCAAATAAAGTTTTTCGATATTTTGATAAATAATGGCATTTTTGAACCTATTTTATTAAAAATGTCATATTTGACAGGTAACGCAAGTCGTGCAGCTGCTTCAGTATACGTCATTTTTGGTTTTTAGGTAAGCAAAAACTAACTGCTTTTTCAATTTTTACCTATACCTAATAATAAAAAAAATCCCATTTGATTCGAACTTTCTTGCGGACACTGTATAACGTAACGCGAGCGTTTTGGCGTTTTTATTTTGATAAGCACTAATGGAATTAAAAGGAGATAATTTTCTTTTTTTCAACAATCCTTTTTCTTTGTGGCTTTGAATATGTTGATTGTTAATTGTTTAACTTACGTATCGTGATATTGTCTTACTATCTCTGGGGGGGGTCCAGACCCCCTGGACCCCCCCCATATCTACGCCACTGTAAACTGAGGTATTGTGTATTTGGAGAATCTTATAAGAAGGTACAAGTAATATAATTTAGAATATTTGATACATTTATGCAAATATTTAATCGATGGTATCCTAGCTCCTTAGAATGCAAATTATATGAAAGATTAAACCACAAGGGAGTTAAATTCAATGAGGATGAATTTGTTACACTAGTACATAATTGGCGAATTGCTTGTTTGGGGGTTTTATCACAAATACCAAAAAATTCCTTTTAATGTGAATAATAAAGGTATTTACTATTAAGTAGGGGAGAAGCTTGTACCTTGAACCGGATTTCTTTGAGGTTTCATTACTCCCACGTTTTAAAAGTTTAAGGGAAAATGAGTATGCTAACTTGTAACTTATATTATGCTATAATAATGTATTAAAGCACCATTTTAATAAAACATAGAATCACATTTTTTTAGCATTTATTTATTATTATGAATTTGGTCCAAGGAACAAACCCGTATTGTACCTTGGACCGCATATAAGTTTAAAAATAAAGTACAGAAAATTTTATTCCACATTATATATTTCAAAATCTAAATCGAAAATATATATTCCTTTTTGCCTTTCCGACAATCCAGCCTGACGTGGTGGTGCAAGTTTTAGTAAAACGTCTTCAATATCAATATTAAATTCTTGATCCCTTGGGCCAGAAAATTTGCTGCTGGTGAGAATTCTTCTTAGGTATCTAACCATTAAACAAGGACTTAGGGCAGTTATCTCGGCAGCAAAGAAATTTATTTTCTTTTTTCCCATTAGTTTTTTAAGACAAAAATCACCTAATGCTAAATCGAAAAGTTTGACTTCTGTGAGTTTAACCTGGCATTCTTTAATGAAATCCATTTCAAATTCATCTTCAGCATCTAAATCCGAATCGTCATCGTAGACAACCATGTCTTTAGAATCTTCATCTGAAGATTAAGACAACTGTAGCACTTTTCTTTTACAAATTTCCTTCTTTGCCTTTGGGATCTTTGTAATTTAATGTGAAATATGATTATTTCTGACAGCATCTGCTGTAGCTTGTAATGCGGAAAGGTCGGGGCCATTTTTCTTCACACCTCGTTTACTTCTTGACATCTAAAAAAATTATCATTAGAATTATTAGATATTTATAAGAGGGATAAATCATGTACAAGACAGTTATCTGGTCCAAGGTACAAGCCTATTGAAATTTAGAAAGAATGAATTTTCTAACATATAAATGGAAGAAATTAAACATCAACCATGAGCAAAATAATTTGTTTACATACCTAACTTCAACATAAGGCATGCAAAAATGTTATTTATATACTGTAAAACTGATTAAAAAATATTAAAATCACAGCAAAATACTTACTTTTAGAGGTGCATATAACATAAACTCGCTCACAAGACAACCGTTTAACAGAGCTCACTTAAATAAACTGGTGCATTGGTAGTTGGTATATCAACGAACAGGCGGAATTTTATTAAGATTTATGCGCTAAATTTGAAATTATGTTAATGGTCCAACGTACAAGGTGGTTCAAGGTACAAGCCTCTCCCCTACATTATAATATAATTTTTGTTTTGAAAATTTTCCTTTATTTGTAGTAATTAACAAAATTTTTTTTGGCATACACTATCATTCTCTTAACAGTGCTAGAAGCTCTGGCACTGGCCTCCAGAATAGCTTACTTATAACTTATCAGTGCTGGAATTAAATCTAACTTATAGTATAATGAATTTTAAGTTTCCTAACGAATTGACAAACATTTTGCGCCTCCTTAACTGGCAATCTAATATAGACCTTGGATGCCCACACAATTGGATTATTTAGACCTATGTTTGTTCTTGTTGTAATCTGATATATATCATTATGAGAACGTGTTACGTAATTATGTACATCATTTGTAAAAATAATATTTGTATTACATTTTTGGTTGTTATTAACTATTCTGTACATAAGTTTACATTGCTCCAACTCTAATATATATTTTAATTTCGTGATGCCTAGTTCACTATACAGTCGATCTGAACTTGTTAGTATACATAGTTAAAAAGAATTTTTGTAATTTATTTTGAAGAGTTTCTACAACAGCAAAATAAGTCCAATTACATGTATAGTATTTGCAGAATTATACCGTTGACTCTTACTGCCAAAAATAAACTACCTGATTAAACCCTATTGTATACGCCTCAACCTCTTCAAAGGGGATTAAATGGGATCAGGGTCGGCTTGAAAATGTACCTACACCACATGATTTATTTTTATAATTTAAAATAAATAGATAGGTATTTTTAGTTTTAGGTAGGTACCTATAATAAATAATGTAAAATAATGATAACAATTAATGATAATTAAAAATAATATAATTTAAAAGTATAACTATTAGGATAACAAGTACAATAAAAATTAATTAAATTCTAAAAAACCATTAATAATTTATTCAAAATTTAACCCTGTATCACTCTCACTATCTTCATCTAAGCCTAAACTTATAATTAAGGTGAAGAAGTAGTCCATTTTCTTTCCTTTTATAATTAAGGGTTGAATATTTGTAATCATACAATTGTAAGAATTTTCCACCTTAAGTACATGCTGTGCACAGTTTTTCCAGCTGTCTGCAGAAATTTTTCTTACTTCGTTTTTAATTAATTCTACTACAGATGCATTTAATGTAGGAGAAATATTATTTCTCCTAATATTGGATTTTAATTGGTGCCATATTAGCTCAATAGGATTATTGAATATACAATAGTATGGAGGAAGACGCAACACTGTATGCCCATTTTCTGCTGCAAGTTTGTCACACTCGTATTCCTTATTTATTTTAAAAGCTTTTAATACTTCTAGCAGTTCTCGTTTTTGTAAGTTTCTTCAAAATATAAATCATTTTCAATGATAAAATTTTGAATTTCTGCTTTTGTATTATTAGAATTGGGAATGATTTTTGCTTGCCGAATATGATAACTAGCATTGTCCATTACAATGATGCTATTTTCAGGTATATTTTTAAGGAGTTTATGTTCAAACCAATCTTCAAAAAGTCGTGCGTCGGTATCTTGATGGTAATCTAAAGAAGAATCTGCTATGTTTTTAGCTGAAAGCAACAGACAATTTGGAACAAACCCGTTCTCTGAACCAGCATCTAATATTGTGATTCTTTTGCTTTTATTTGATGGTGCCTTGGTTTGACATTTTTTGGAAGAATCATCCCAACCTTTTCTTGGAGTGTCATAGGTATCGAACCATGTTTCGTCAAGGTAAATAATTGGACGATATTCTTCTCTACATGTTTAACAGCTGTTAAATATTTAATTCTCCATTCCCGTAAACGTTGAGATTCCATTAATGTTTGTCTTATTAATCCTTCGGTATTTAAAACCCATTTTACGCAATATTTGCCTAAGGCTTGAAAGGCAACAAGAGATATTTGTTTTGTCTTTAATCAGCCGCTCTTTGAGGGAAATCAAAGTGGGTACATTTTGTGCCTCATACATTTGGTAAATCTTTTTTCTTAATAAATCCATGTCATTTTCGTCAATGCTTCTAAATGTGCCAGAATCACTCCGATTGTTTCTAGGATTAACAGGTTTAAGTACTATGTCTCTTACCGAAAATAAAGGAGTTTTTGTCAAAGTAGACGTCTCTGCTAAAGCATCCATCGAATTAAAATTTCTACTCAACAAAGATTGATACACATTTTTAATTATTAGGTTGGCATCGGTAGATAAATGCTTTCTTTTAAAAATGACACTTGAAGATGCCCCCCTACCAGCACAATTCCAAGGACTCCACATTCTACCACTAATAAGCCTAACTAAAAATTACTCGCCGGAAAACCACTTAAGACTAAAATTATTAAAAATCAGTTTGTTTTTATATATGAATCAGGCATAGGTATAAATTAAATTTGTACCTGGTCCGGCTCCGCTCAAAAAGGTTTTAAAATTTGGGATTTCATTATTTATTTTATGGTCAAAGGGATAATGAGGGTTTATTGCAGTCAAAAGATCAACGGTATAATTCTACAAATACTATACCCTAAACAGGTAATAGGTATCTGAAGTGTTACTGAAAAAATGAATTGTACACATTTTCTTTACTCTTATTAGCTAGAACAGTAATAAAAATAATTATAAAGTTATTTCTTACATAGGTCATAATATTAGCACTAAAATAAAAAAGTTTTTAAAAAACTTGAATATTAATATTGCTTTCAAAACTAACAATACTCTAGGGAAACACATTGAAAATAATAAAAGTAAATTGAACAAAGGAAATAAATCTGGTGTTTACAAATTTAAATGTAATGATTGCTCTAACGTTTATATCGGACAAACAGGTCGAAACTTCGAAAAACGAATCAATGAACATCATGCTAGTTTTATAAAAAACAAAACAGATTCTAATTATTCTAACCATCTGTTAGAAGCAAATCATACATTTAATCATAACTACGATATCTTGCACATTGAAAACAAAAGTACAAAATTAAATTTGCTTGAATCCATAGAAATAAATAGGCTTAAAAATAACAATACTCTTCTTAATGATCAATTGGATTTAAACGGATCACCTCTTTTGAATCTCTTTAATTAGTCTGTAAACATTATTATTGGTTTTTCCAACAATTTAAACAACCTGATAATTACCTTTAAATTAAGTTATAACTTTTAAGATACCATTTCTAAGTACTCCTTTGAAGAAGCAACTGTGTTGCGAAACATGTCGAGTCAAAATAAAAATCCATGGAAAGTGTAAAATTATAATTTTTTTACCATTTATTTAACACGACATCTGTATTGTTGATTCCGGAAATTTTTCAATGTAACCTCATAAATACGACCTTGTTTTTGTATATGGAATAGATAAAATTTATTAATTTAGTTTCCAACAGGGCTTGCATAAAGAAGAATGGTTGTAATAACAAAGGGAAAATCATCGTTTTTTCTCTTTTAATTTTTTGTTAATTAAACGAATTCAAATTAAAACTATTGTCGGAGGTTTTTAAATAACTAATTTTCTGCTTCTTAATGGAGAATGGTTTTGTTAGGAGACCAATAATTCTAATCTTTTAATCCCAAGATTAATTACAGAACGGAATTTAATTTCTTTTAATGACTTTTCCAAGCAATGTTTTTTTAATTCGTCGAATTTAATTTTACAATCCCTTTATAGTTTTGAGTCTGGCATTAGTAAAAAAATTTTTCTGATCTGAATTTGTGGTTGTTCCGTGTGTATAACTAATAACTGCTTCGTTTAAAAAAAAAATTACGTTGTCGGACTTCCATTGTCTTTATTTTGTTACTTAACACAACGTTTCGGTTAGTTAGTATCTCTAACCGTTTTTAAGTGTACCTAAACTAAATTATTATTAATTTGAAGAAGTAGTCCATGCTTAAAGTGGAGTTAAAGTATGGGAAAGAAAGAAAAAACTAAAAGTCTTCATCCACAAAATTTAATAGAATAAACAAATTATTCAAGGGTCTCTACATGTTTTGAACGTAGAAACGTTCATCATCAGGAGACACAAAAATTTTATTTTAAGCTGATGGTGTTAGCAAAAGAGAAAATTAAAACCTTAATGGAGCTTTTATGTACAGCGTTATCAATTTAGTTTGTCCCCCTTTTAAGAGCCTGTAACTTTTTTGTATTTTGAGTTAGCGAGCTCATTCAAAAAACAAGATGTACCATTTTTAGCCAAGTTTTTATGAGTGTTGTCAAAAATGACAGTAGGTGTCACATGTCACATTTAAAAGCAAAAATTTAATTTTTTTAAACGGGACACCCTGTATATTAGAGGCGCATTAGATGGTCCCTTTTCTTCCTATTTCAAAAATATAACACACATATGCATTCTTTTCTTCATTCCATCAAACATTGACAAAAATATGAAAAAATATATTATTGTTAAAAAACATCAAGATAGCTATGCAACTGTTTTGGTTGTTAGCTTATATGATTAATGAAACACGACACATTAAAACGAATAAACAATTTTATTATATTAACTAGAAAATAACAATCGTTTCTACTGAACCATACGATATAGGCAGCTCTCGTAGTGTATCGGGTATAGATTTGTAGGGAAATGCTCGAAAATAGGTTAATACATTTATTTCCATTTCTTCCGTAATAATTGTTTTCCGCCTAATTATTCGTGTTTTCTTTATACCTCCAGTCTCGAAAAAATGTCTTCTTCAGCCGATAAAATATTTTTTTGGAAGGAACCCGTCCATAGGGAAACTGAAGCCTATACCTCCTAAGTGCTAAGGTTGCACTGTCCGTTTGACGAAAAATATCAAACATAAAACACTTTTCCTCCACTGAATAATAATATCTCATGTTAGTTAATTTTTGCATACAAAATAACGTTTCTATAATATTCGAAACGATTAATAATGCTGAGATTGACCGACTGAAATATAAATGAAGATAAAATCCATAGCAACCAAAATAGCAGTTGCATAGCTATCTTGATGTTTTTTAAAAATAATATATTTTTCATATTTTTGTCAATGTTTGATGGAATGAAGAAAATAAGGCATATGTGTGTTATATTTTTGAAATCGGAAGAAAAGGGACCATGTAATGCGCCTCTAATATATAGGGTGTCCCATTTAAAAAAATTAAATTTTTGCTTTTAAATGTGACATGTGATACCTACTGTCATTTTTGACAACACTCATAAAAACTTGGCTAAAAATGGTACATCTTGTTTTTGAATGAGCTCGCTTACTTTAAATACAAAAAAGTTACAGGCTCTTAAAAGTGGGACAAACTAAATTGATAACACTGTACTTAAAAAATTGAAGTGTAGAAGAAACATAATATGAAGAAAATTAAGGTTAAACTATACTGAGTATGTAAAAACGTTATTAATGGGGGTCTAAACCAACCAAATAAAATGGCGAAGAAGAGAAAACCTTTCTAAGAAATTGTCGAAGATTATTTAAATTTAAAAAAAAACTTATCCAACATAAATGTCTGTAAGACATTATGAGGATGAAATTGAAGGTATCACAATCTGTAAAAAATATGCAACTTATTAATTGTTTTTATTGGTTTCAAATTAACCTCTCGCGGGGTTACTGAGGTTTAATCCTCAGTACCCCAAAAACGCTTTTTAGAACGTAATCTTGTAAGTAGGTACTTACTTTTTTATTTATAAAAAATATTTCTAATGTATTTCAAAAACTTTTGTACTCTTTCACTCTTTGGTTTTATTTTCTACAGATTGTGATACCTCCAATTTCATCCTCATAATGTCTTACAGACATATGGTGGATAAGTTTTTTAAAAAATTTAAATGATTTTCGAAACCTTCTTAGAAAGGTTTTTTCTTCTTCCCCATTTTATTTGGTTGGTCCATTAATAACGTTTTCACATACTTAGTACGGTTTAACCTTATCAATTTTCTTTATATCGTGTTTCTTCTTCCGTTCAATTTTTTAAGTCCATAAAAGCTCCATTAAGGTTCTAATTTTCTTTTTTGCTAATACCATCAGCATAAAATAAAATTTTTCTGTCTCCTAATGATGAACGTTTCTACGTTCGAAACAAGTAGAGACAGTTAAATAATTATTTATTCTATTAAATTTTGTGGAGCAAGACTTTAAAATTTTTCTTTCTTTTCCATAAATTATAATTCTAAGGCTGCTGTCTTAAATACTATCTATGTGCAAAGAAGCTTGATGACTCCGCCTACGTGTTTATTGGAGTGTTAAGTTTGAGCTGTTGGTTTTTGACAAGAAGAGGCTTCCAGATATTAGGGATATCTATACTTGTATACTAATATATGGGTATTTTGATTTATGAAAGCTGCTTCTTTGAATGTTCGTTTTTTCCGGTGCTGTTTCGTATCCAAAACCTTGGCTTCCGACCACTGTATATTATGTTGGTTGGTCCAGACATGTTCCGCTATACCTGATCTCGATGTTTCACCTCTTTGAGTATGTTTCATATGTTCTTTAACTCGTACGTGAAGAGCTCTTTTTGTTTCTCCAATGTACGACTCGCCACACTCGCAAGGGATTTAATACATACAATTTTTTTGTGTTTTCATTACGGGGAGGTTTTACTTCTGTGAGAAAGCTTCTAAGCGTATTTCCGGATTTGAAGGCTGTTGTAATATTATAATTTTTGGTTATCCTTCTAAGCTTTTCAGAAATCCCCTTGACATAAGGTATTGTAAGAAATGCTTGTTCCTCTTTCGTTTTTGTATTAGTTTTTGAAAGTACGACATGGTAATTTTTTTGATATTACTTCATTATCTACCATCTTTAAACAAAAACTGCTTTGTTTATGGTGACCCCGTATGTTTAAAATATTAAAAAGCAATATTTATCTTGTTGATATTAATTGCTGTATATACAAATTAGTTTTATTACATAGTCGAAACAGTATTTTAACAAGAAAAATTAGAAACTTATTAATAAATCGAGATACGATACAACGCCAAATGAATATTAACAAAATATCCATTAGGTAACTATCAATTAAAATTTAGTTAGTTTATTTTCCAAAATGGAAACTGTCACGAGCCTTTCCGATCATCGTCCGTTCATTTGAAATGTTTAAAGTACGTTGAAATCCAAAATGAATTGTTAATTATCGATATCCTAAATAATTTAAAATGGCGTGGACGATGAACTTACTTACTATTTAATAACGCCAATTAATGTAATTAAGTAGTGTTGAGAAGGTTGCCTATGTAGCATCGTCACCTAGTCTGGACCAACGTGGTAATCCCCGAAATAAAAAATCACTTTGTTTGAAGGTGGTAGACAATGAAGTAATATCAAAAAAATTACCTTGTCGGACTTCCATTGTCTTTATTTTGTTACTTAACATAACGTTTCGGTTAGTTAGTATCTCTAAACGTTTTCAAGTGTAAACTAAATTATAATTCTAAGGCTACTGTCTTAAATACTATCCATGTGCAATGAAGCTTGACGACTCCGCCTGCGTGCTTATTGGAGTGTGAAGTTTGAGCTGTTGGTTTTGGACAAGAAGAGGCTTTCAGATATTGATGATATCTATACTTGGTTTACTGAATATATGTGTATTTTGATTCATGAAAGCTGCTTCCTTGAATTTTCGTTTTTTCCAGTGCTGTTCCGTGTCCAAAACCTTGGCTTCTGACCACTGTATATTATGTTGGTTAGTCCACACATGTTCTGCTATACCTGATCTCGAAGTTTCACCTCTTTGAGTATGTTTCAGATGTTCTTTAACTCGTACGGGAAGAGGTCTTTTTGTTTCTCCGATGTACGATTCGCCACACTCGCAAGGGATTTGATAGATACAATTTTTTGTGGTTTCATTACTGGGGGGTTTTACTTTTGTAAGAAAGCTTCTAAGCGTATTTCCGGATTTAAAGGCTGTTTACACTTGAAAACGGTTAGAGATACTAACTAACCGAAACGTTGTGTTAAGTAACAAAATAAAGACAATGGAAGTCGGACAAGGTAATTTTTTTGAAAGCATCACTTGGTAACAATGTACGGGACGGGCCATTTCAACAAGAGTCATTACTAGCGAAATCGTTAAATCGTTGTGAAGGGAGCACGAGTAAGCTTAATAGAGCATCGTCAAATCAAGTAAGTTTTGCTTTATTTATTTTAAAGTATCACATTTGTCAGTTTTTTGGTAATTATTTTTCTAAAAAAAAGTCGTGGTATCTTAAAATGGACCAGCATGTGGATGTGGATGCCTATAATGAACTGGTTCATTTTTTGGTGATAAATGTGCATAGATATTTACCTTTAGATAAGCAAACAATAATCACGAAAGTGGCAAATTTATACACATGTAAACAGAGCTACACACGATTAGACATGCGCACTGCAACATTATCATTTGACGAACGGGGAAATAGACAGGTCCGGGCTGTAAAATTTAAGTTCTTGCTTACGAAATTGTAAAAGTTGACCTTCAATTTATTTTTACGTGTAAACAGCCAAAATTTGGCAAGTTTAAAAAGAAAGAGAACAAGTCAATTAAACTATAAAACTTATAAAATCGAATATAAAAAGCAACCAAAACCAGCAAAATAACCAATCTTCGATGTTATCGCGTAACTAACCTCAAGTAAAATATTAGTTGGTATATAATGGACACATTCAAATTTACCGCCTAAATCTCATTTATGGCACCACTGTAGCTAAATTAAGTGTAGAATACCCCGAACTATCCATGGACAGTTGCAAATAGCCAGCAGTTTAGGTTGCACGTTTCGGGAGTATTTTATTCATTTTTGGCTGTTGTCTTGTAAATTTTGAGGTAAGTTCTGATGCCTTTTAGTGCTTTTCTTGTAGTGCTTTTGATGTACTGTGTATAGAATCCATATTATGCATTATACAGATCATATTGATTAGCAAATTGTTTTAAATCATAATGTGATTTTCCAAAAATAATTTATTTTCTATCATGACGCCCTTAGAGGATACAATGGACAGCTGTCCATTATATCCCCGGCTTGTCCATTGTATCCCCGTGGTCTAACTGTAACATGACTGTTCTATTTCAGATGGTACGCAAATACAAAGAAAACAGAGATTTCTCTGAGGGAGATTTACGAAGAGCCGTGGAAGATGTGTTAAATAATGCCGGCAGTTTGAGAGAAATAGCTGAATTGCGCAATGTTACAAAATCTCGTTTGGCAATGTATGTTAGAAAGGCAAGAGAAAATGGACTGGAAAATATAACTTTCAAGCCTAATTTAACTGATGAAGAGGAAAATGAAATATTAACTCAGGACTCTTCATCAGATTGGGAAGAAGAGGAAGAAGTGAAGAGTGGCCTAGAAATGCAAAGAGGGTTAAAAAAGGCGAATTTATGATAGTAAAAGTTCCTGGAAAAAAACCAACATGTGTGAGGAATTTCGTTGCTTGCGTAGAACGTAATCTTTGTGATGGATATGAAGTTCGCTTTTACAAGCGACTAAGTCCATCAAAGCGCTTCCAGATTACAGAAGAGGAAACTTGTTACATAACTTTTGACGATGTGGCTTTAATGCTGCCGAATGCAGTTGAAGACAGGATTTATTTCAACATGGACTTAACTGAATTTTGTTTACTTTAATAAATAATTTTTTTTTCGTTTTGTTCTAAAAATGCAATATAAGCATTCCTTAGTTTTTTTCTCAAATAAAGTTTTTCTCTCACTTTCAAGCTTTTAATTTTAAAATTTCAAACATGTCCAAAATATCCCCGTTCTCTGTCCATTCTTACCCCTAACCTGGGGATCAAATGGACAACTGCAATACAGTTTCTTAAACAACGTTGGAAAAAAAAATATATTTCTTAGAAATTGCTATATAGCAAAATAATATAGCTAAGGGATCAGGAAATGCATGACTTAATGCTTGTAAGCACAAAACACTTGGAAAAAAAATTATTGGAAAAAATTCATATTTTGTCCAATGTATCCATGGTCTCCCCTACTTATTTGTACAATCTGGCAAAAACATTTTTAAGCCCAATTTCTTGTTCAAGAATTTGAAAAAGTTTTCGCCCGAAAACTTGACCCGTGCAATACTTTCACCCTTGGATTAATATAAACGTACCCAGGTATTTACTTTTTTCTTTTATATAATATAAGTATAGAGAAAAAGTCTTTTAAACTTTTTGAAGCAATATATTGCCCAAAAAATTGGCGCACCTAATTAAATTTCAGGGCTGCAAACAAATAAATTCCCCGTAGGACGCGGTGTACGACAAGGAGACACCATATCACCAAGACTGTTTACTACACTGCAAGAATATGCATGCCAAATGGCAAACCTAGATAAGAAGGGGAAATGGAGAAAGACTTAACCACCTAAGATTCGCTGATAATATAGTCTTGATAGCCGACCAAATGGACGAAGCCAGAAATTTATTAGGCAGGCTCTACCTTTCTTTCCTGGAAGCTGGACTAAAAATGAACGTGGCCAAAATACAAGTTATGACAAACCTCGTGCTCATGAATGCATATATTTAGCTGGAAAAGCAATCGATTAAGTTACATCGTACAAATAGTTAGGACACGAGATTGGTTTAGGAAGAGGCAATCAAACTACTGGACTTAACCGTAGCATACACATGCTAACATGGGTAGCTTTCTAAAAATTAAACTGTGTATTTAAATCAGACCTTCCAATGTGCCTTAAAACAAAGACTTTTAACCAGTGCATATTACCTGTATTGACGTACGGAAGAGAGACATTAACACTGACCAAAAAAATGATACACAAAATCCGCCTGGCACAAGGAGCAATGGAACGCGCATTTCTCTCAGAGACAGAGTCTCAAACCGGGGGGAGATACGACAAAGAAGAAAATAGTAGATGCAATAGAGAGAATAACCACTCTTAAATGGATCTGGGCAGGACAGGTCGCCAGACTGAGACAACAGATGGACCAGGCGAATATTGGAATGGAGGCCAATATAAGGAACCTATTAAAATAGGGCCGCCCTCCAACAAGATGGACCGATGACTTAAAGCGTTGTCAGGGAAACTGGATGCGGGCGGCGCAGGATCGGAACACGTGGAAGAGATTGAGGGATACCTATATTTAGCGGTGAATGCAAGAAAGTGTTGATTGATGATGTTGATGGTAATGCCAATATACACACTATACGAATTTTTTTTCAAAATTTTAATAATACAGAAAACTAAAAATCAATCAAATGCATAATCGTTTTAATGCAAAATCCATTGTTTGATATCGGTATCCCGAATACGGCAAAATGGCTACAAGAAAAGTTACTGCTATAATTCGCATAGATAAACTTGTGTTAAATTGTTAATTCAGTCACGAATTTTAGTTTGCATAAGAATATTAAATTTATTGTTGCGGGCCATTTGAGTCAATTATAATGCAAATGAAACGATTATGCAAAAGGAGTGTTTGAATCTGCAATGAATTATTGCTGAAAGAAACGTTTCCTTTGTACAGGGTGAGTCAACCATAGAGTAAAGTTCATTATCTCATTTGTTTGGGGAATTACCAAAAAACATTGAATACAAGAGTTTAAGAGAATATTAAGGGCCACAATTCAAAATTATTTTTAATTATATAGGGTTGATCAAAAAAGCGTGACGAATATAACATCAGTTTTTTAAAATGTAACGCCCTATTTTTTAAATTATTTTTAGATTTTACATGAAATTCTATAACTTTTTTGTTAATAATGTTATATACCTAAACCTAGTAGTTTTTCTAATATTTGAATTTTTTAGAAAATTATTAGTTTTTACTCTTATAAAAAATTGACAGTTCCGCCATTGTTTTTGAAGGTGGAATACTCATATTTGGTCCAAACGTTCTACTGGGACGACAATATAATATGTAGCATCTAATAAATTTATGCATTTCGACTATTTTAGATTGAAAAATATCAACTTTTTTAAATGGAACACCCTGTATAATATTATTTTTTCTGATAGATTTTACAAAGCCCTTCAACTTTCATTGAGTATGTCCTATACCTATTTTTAATAGTTTGGGATTTATTTTGATTTTTTCATTTTTAACTCGTTTTATTACATTAACCGGACTCTATAAAATAAGTTGGCCATGACAAAACAAAAATTGGGCATTATAAAATCTAGAAATGTCAATAATTACGCAAGTGAAAATAGTTTAATATATTGGCGTAAGACCCGTAACTAAAAAAATTAAATAGTTATGGATTTTCCTAAAAATGAATTAATTGACATGATTTATATACTGGGCGAAGCGGAAAAAAATTGTCAAAGATTAAAGGTTAAAAATATTTTAAGAAGTGGTTGATGATGTGCTTTCTTATTAATTCAGCCGTCGTGTTAACAAAAATAAACAATGTGATACTATAATCTATTTTGATTTATAAATAATTCAGAAACAATGTGAAAAGCTTACAACCTTAGGGATAAGTGCCTGGTTTACCTGGATTTCGATCCATCTCACACAGACAAAGTTGAACGCGTTCCGAATTGTAATTATATTGCACGTCTTTCTTTTTTTTATAGAGCAATTTTTATTTTAGTAGTGGTAGTAGGGGTATAATCATTAAAGTTTTCAAGAATATACCCAATTCAAAGCTCGAAGATTAATATAATGTTTCACTAGACGATAAATCTCGCACTTTTTAAAAAACTCTCGTCCCGTCAAGCAAATTAGGACGAGATTCTTTCCAAATTTCTCTCCGTTAACATCTCGCAAGATGTTTTCTCGTCTTGTATCGCTATATCTCGTTCTCGCAGTATGACGTCATTAAAGCAAAGGCTCCAAGTACATAATAGTATACACGTTTTATAAAGCATCATTTTATAGCACACACATTTATATAACACGTACGATATACTATTTTTCTAATTTGTAGTTTTTTCAATAAAAAACACATATTTAAAAAGAAAAAAATCCTTTAAATTTTATACATTTTTATGTCTAAATTTTATGTTGGTAATACTATTTTTTATCATAGTAGCCCCTGGACAACAAAAATTATTTTGCGAACTGTCATTTTTTGATTTATTGACCCATTTTCACCACGAGATTCTAAAGTTATTTTAGCGATATGAGATTTGAAATTGGACGGAATACGTTGTGTGATCCTTGTACATTCGGTACATATACAGAGCGTTCGGAAATTCGGGCGATTTTGCTACTTTTTTTCGAATTTCAAAAGACGTGGCATTGCAATTTAGTATACGGAAGATGGAAAATTCAAATAAAGTTGAAGTTAAAATCGACATTAGAAGGTTAGTAGATTGCATTTTGGATATGATTTGTCGGAAAATGATAGCTTGAGGCATCTACAAAAGACTGATTTATAGATTTATGCAACCAACATACATGACTGTTATCCACACAGAATAAAAAAGTAGGTTATCAAGCTATTTTTCCTCTGAGAAAAATGGGTTTTCTCGTAAATCACCACCAGGCCGCGCAAGTCAATGAAATAAAACATTTAAATGTTACCAATATCAAATAAAGAAAAAACGCGTATCGAAATAGCTTCATTACGATACGCAAATGCGTATCCTAATAGACTTGTTATGATACCAAATTAGAAAAAGGTTTTTATTCTTACCATTACCATGTGTTGTACCAGTTCTGGCACGGTGTTGCTCAACACTCAACTCACACATGACCAAAATAATGCTACTTATATTTCCTACCAAATACGCATGCGACACTGGAACCGAATTGAAACCAAAACGAGCGACTACGATGCTTTTTTCGGTTCGCGCCGTTGGCGTTGCCTTTAAATTTGAATCATGTTTTTAGGGTTGCATATTATGTCTACAAAAATAGAATTTTAAAATATTAAAAGTAAGATATACCCTTCTTGGCACAAGACACAAAACGTAAACGCTGGTTGCCTGCACGTGGCGAAACAGAATGCACGCAAGTGCAAAAATAAGTCAATTACCGGCATCAGACTTCTAAAAACACTGTTTTATTTATATCTGTCTTTTTCTGGTAAAAATGTGTGTAATATGTTATAAATATAGTGTTAATTAAAAAAAATAATGAATAATTAATAAACCGGGACGTTTCCTTGTATTTTCTTCCATAAACCATTAAGGAAATTTCAGTTTTTATTGCTCGTTGCAATATTCGTTTCGTTTTTGTGTGTGTAATAACCTAAAAGCAAAAAACAATGTCGAATATCGGTGTTAAAATATTGTAGTTTGTGATAATATTATTGTCTGTATGTAAATGGTTAAAATGAAGCTAGATTGTTTTGAATGACAACGGCAATATTTTAAATAATCATACCAAAAACAAAACTTGCAGTGTAGCAAGGTACAAATCAAATTACCATAGCTGCTTAAAACAATTTAAAAGACTTTATCTATCTTAAAATTTCCGGCCAGTTGATGATTTATAGAAAACAAAAATAAGTAGAAAATAAATGAAAAGAAATTCCCAGAGACAACTGGAGACCATCCAAATAGTATGTATATATACTATTATGAGATACAGTAAAACAAAGTTGAACTTGTAACTAACTAACTAACTTCTTCTAACTAACTTAATAGTATATATATAGTTTACTCCCTATATTTCGCTGAAAGTGTCGTAATATTATACATAATTCGCGAAGACGATTATCGTTTGCCAAATAGTTCTCTATATTATTATCAAACATTTCGACAAAAACTAAAAACGTTCATTTTTTCTTTTGGTCCTTTTTTCGGCAACGCGTCTAGATTTTTCCCTAGCCACCTTGCAATATCAGTATCTAATAAAGATAGCTTTTTTATCGAGTGATAATCATTGATTATTTTTAAAGTTTATCGTAAATTAAGATTTTGCGAGATTTCTCGTTCTAACATATTTTTCTCTTGTTTGCAGATATATTGTTAAGGGTTGTTTATTGTCACTTAATGATGCTTTATTATTACTTGCTTAATAAATTGTAAACGGAGTGAACCGAGTCGCAGAAACCATAAGAACTGAACATCCTTTAGTAAATTAATTAATTTCAAATTTAAAAAAAGCATTTCTAAAAGCACCTCTAACAGTGCAGTTGTATAAGGAGAGATTACGAGAAGTTAGTTTACCTCCAGACCCTGTAATTAACCGGTGGAAAACATGGATTATGGCCACAATATTCTACGCAGAGCATTTCGAAGCCATTAAAGAAGTAGTTTTGGATTTAAATGACGACTCGCAGTGTGTTGTGCAAAGTAAAGAGTTGTAAAAAGTGCAAGTGTAGCTAAAGATCTTGTTTTTATTGGGGTTAATTTTAGTTTTATACCGGACATAATATCCTTGTTGGAGAGTAGAAATTTAAGTTTAAGAGGCTAAATTAGTATTGCTAAAACTTTTCCCGCTAAATGTTACAATATTTCCGGTAAAGTAGGATGTCAAGTAAGAAACAAATTGGATGTAACTGTAAAAAAGAATGAAGAAATACTTAACTGCAGAAAAAAACATTTATGAAGTTAAACCATCCAACGAAGTGGTATCTTGGCCTTATATTTTGCTGCCTAAGTTTCAGTATTGTCCGATTACATTAGCAGATGTTGAAAGAAGCTTCTGTATAAACATATTTTAACTAATAGAATACAATTCTTTAAGGCCTTTTATACAATTTTAGGTTAAAAAGTTGTTTACTTCTATTTTTCTTTGTTTCTTTTTGCATTTTTTTAAAAATAAACATTTTTTTTAGAACCCTATAAATATGTTTCTTTACCTTATTTTACTATAATAAATGAAGAAATATTGCATACCTGTATGTATATTTGGTAAAAAATACAAATATGCGCATATTTTGGCTGAATTTAAGTGCATATAATCCACCCTTTAGTTATCAGACATGCATCAACTTTTGGCAGTATTTAAATTTTGGTTGTTTGTACAATTAATAAACAATATTCCCATTTTTCCACACTTAGTGGACCACACTGTATAAACCTTTAAAAATTAATATTTCCTAGAAAGTACGGAAATAAGTAAATATTAAAAATTAAATAGCATTATAATTCAATTCAATTCAATTCAAAACGTATTTTATTAAACATATATGTATAAGTGATTTACAGGCGAAGTCTAGCTTTACGCTACTACTACTTAACCTACAGATCACCTTGCTATATTAGTAATACAATTAGTATATTACCTAAAAAATTTACTAATTAGTTTAAATTTAAAGTTAAAGGCCGACATATCCACAGTATTTAAATTATTAAAGACCTGCTACTCTATAATCTGTATTATTCCACTCTTATAATATAGTGTTAATTCCTAAACTGTTGTTTATAAATATATTTTACTCTTTTTTTAAAGTTTGCAACGCTAAGTGTCTTAATCTCATTATCAATTCCGTTATATAATTTTATGGCATTGAAGGAGAATGAGCGTCTAAAAATTGCTTTAGAATGTCGAGGAAGTTGAAGTTGCTGACGGAGGTGGTCTCTTATCGCAACCTCATGGAGATCGGCTCTTCGAATTAGTTTGTTCTTGAGATAAGAAGGCTCACTCGTCAACACAACATTGTGCGTTAAGCCGAGCAAGTGAACCTCCCAAATCTTGGACATCGGTAACCAGTCTAATGTTCTAAAGCTTGCCAAGACTCTATCATATTTTCTTAGATTGAAAACAAATCTTTCACAGGTATTTTGAACTTTTTGAATTCTATTTTTTGTAATGACATCAATGCAGGGAAAGAAAACCACATTGGCATAGTTAAATATTGAAAGAACCAGGGATTCACAATCATAGGGATTTCTAACCTTAATTTAAAATGTTAATAATAATAATAGATACCAATTTGTTAAATCTAAATAGCTGCTTGCTGTAAATAATTTTTACAGATAAATTATTTAGTTTGTTTTTGTCATTTTACGAAGACACTGTGTGTCGACACAATCGTTATGATTTTAATAAAAATAAGTGTTAAAGGTCCTTACATGCCTTATTGTTTCGATAATCAAATATTATTTTTAAAATTGTAAATATCCAAGCCCGAGCCCCGGCGTAATGCTTAGCCGTAGAGCTTAATACCTGTTGGGTGTCAGTAATTACCTGAATTAACAATCAATTATTCCGTCATCTTTGACAGTCGTTACAAGTAATTTGATTCATCGCTAATTTTTACAATTTCTTGAACAATTCACACAATGGGCTTTACGGAACAGCACAAAACATTCATGGTTGAAGCGTATTTTCAAAACGGGATTAGAGTAAATGATGAGTGGCAATACAATCCAGGTTTGTGCATGGACGATTTTCACGAACATTTTCCTAACGTTGCTTTTATTGCTGAGGATTTTTATCATTGCTTCAAAAGGACCGTGGCTGTGTTTAGGGAAACAGGTTCTATACAACACAAAAAAGGAGCAGGAAGATCATCTGTAAGAACTGAAGAACTTGTTGGAAACGTTCGTGAAATAATGCAAAATACGCCAATAAATTGTACAAGACGCCTGTCCCAAGAAGTGGGAAGATCTTATGGAACATGCAGAATTATTTTTAAGAAGCAGCTAAATTTATTTCCTTATAAAGTGCAAGTATTCCAAGAATATACAAGAAAGGATTATCCAAGAATGTGGTAACATTTCTCCAGAGATGCTGGTCAACACTTTCGAAAATATGAAGAGACATGTGAATTTAGGCTTGAAGCATAGCGGTGGCCAATTTCAGTAATTTATGTAATTATTTTTTTTTTGTTTCTGTATATTCTTACTTTGTTAATTTTGTAACCAACAAAAATAAATTTGTATTTGTCTATTTATTTTATTACTCATTAGTTTGACATATTATCATGTCATAATATGAATTTGACAAAATTTTAACCTAGATTTGGTTAGATATATCGTCCCCATATCATTGTGATCTAAACCAAGCCATACGTTTTTTAATCCAAGCTTTCTTTGATGCAAATAATTTTTGCTCGCACGATATCTAAATTAATTTTTTTTTTTTTTTTTTTTTTTACGTCGGCCTTTTTCCGCAACGAGGCCAATCACCGACGCCAGGGAATTTGTCACACACTATCTGGTAATTTTGCCGAATACCTCTTTGTCGAGGGTAGGGTTCTTTAACGTGCCAACATCCATGACACGGGACCCACAGTTTAACGTCTCTTCCGAAAGACGGCGCAGCTCTTAAACCAAATTCCAAATTTAACATCGACGTTTTTTTTTTCCGGCACCGGGGAACGAACCCGGGCCTTCGATCTGAGAGGCCGCTGCACTGACCACCAGACCACAACGCCGATCTAAATTAATTAAAATATGCTAATTTAAAACAATATAATATTTTATATTTATAGATGTTGAGTAGGCCACCCCTCTCTAGCAATCTTATATGAAACAAATTCCGGAGCGAAAAATACAGGTATTTCTGAATTCCGCAAGACTACGTGACGCGACCCAGTTCACAACTTTCTCGTTCCGGTTTTCCTCAAATAAAATTAATTTTGACGCAAACGTGTCGTAAAACTTTTTACCCCAATATTGTTGAGCCTAATGAGGCTCGTGTGAATATATTTCACGCCACATATTATCGTTAAATATGAAAGGGTTTTACCATAAAAAAACATACGTCGCCAAAGAAAATTCCGAATTCAATTGAATTTTATTATCTTAATACCTATTTTGCATAACTTTCATAAATAATACCTTAGTATTGGTAACGTATACTAGAAAATATGTCAAACATTATAAGTGTGACCAAGATTAGGTCAGTATTATCCCTTATAATCTGCCTAGCAGCAGAATTATTACCGATAATTTTTTTCAAAGGTCACGAATGGTTTTGTTGATAGAAAATTATCCCGAGTCGAAGACAACGGAAATTTTCTATCAACAACATAAGTGAAATCGAGAAAAAAATTATCGGGAATTAATTCTGCTGCGTGGGAGATTCTGTGAGAAAATTTCATAAATTTGAGTTTCTTTTAATGTTCGTGAAATTGTAGTAATAAACCTTTGTTACTAACAAGTAAAATCAACTTCTATTGTAAAAATACAGTGCGTCGTATTAAACTAATCTCATCGGAAATATGTTTTTTAAAGTTATAAATATTTGAATTTAAAACTATAAAGACATTGGATTTCAGATAACAAATTTGTTATTTAATGTTTCTAACATTTTAGTTATAAAAATGAGTTACTAACTACTCTATTTCTTTAGTAATGGAACTTGCTAATTCACTACCAAAACGAATAATTTTTTACACAATATTATTGTAACAATAAATATCACGGGTACGACTAAAAAACTGATTGTTACTGGCTGGTTTGTCTCACCTGTCACATCGAAATAACTTGATATTTGAATGAAAATTAAGGCGTAGTAGTATACCTAATAAAAATTATCACTTAACAATTTCATTAGGTTAATAGGCTAGGCTATAGACTATCGCGATAGTCTCCCGTTGCTATACGCAACGTAAACAAAAAGGAGCCTTCTAATTGGTTGAAAATAAATTTATGAAATTTTCACTTATAATCTTCCTAGCAGCAGAATTATTACCGATAATTTTTTTTCAAGGTCACGAATAGTTTTGTTGATAGAAAAGTTTCTATCAACAAAAACATGAGTGAAACTGAGAAAAAAATTATCGGGAATTAATTCTGCTGCGTGGGAGATTCGGTAAAAAAAATTCATAAATTGGAGTTTCTTTTAATATGATGATGAGACCTACGACCTATTCTCAATAAAAATTATAAGTTAGCCACAAAATGTATTTTGATTTTATTTTGAGTGACGTTTGCCATAAAAAAAAAGCACTTCATTTTTGACAGAAAAATTATCACTTATTAATTTTATTAGGTTAATTGGCTATAGACTATCGCGATAGTCTCCCGTCGCTATCAGCAACGCAAACAAAAAGGAGCCTTCTAATTGGTTGAAAATAAATTAATGAAATTTTCGCGATAGTCTCCCGTTGCTATAAGCAACGTAAACAAAAAGGAGCCTTCTAATTGGTTAAAAATTAATTTATGAAATTTTCACAAGAGTCAACTTTTTCGAAAATCAACGCGTTTCGACAGTTGACACATATATGTGACATTAACAGCTCATACTGGTTTCTTCCTAAAAGTTCCCAGGTCAAGATGGCCGTAACAAGCTCCCTAGTCAGGTTTCAGAGATTAAATATTGTTGGTGTTTTTTATTTAATTTGAAGGGTGAGTAGAATAAACCAGTTTAGATTAATTAACTCTCCCATGACCATTCAATCATTAAATCCTAATTTTAATTTTATGACATGTTTATAGTTACCATAACGATATAAATACCTTTGTAATGTCACGTAGAATTTAGTATCTTCTTGTACTCCTTTGAAAATGTCCCGAGAGGGCCGAAACACGTGTCAGGAAACTGAATAAATTTGTGAAACATAACAAGTACCTAGTTATTATTTTTTCTTCCTGTGCAATGGAACCAAGCATGTAGCCCAACGCAAATTAATTATAACTCTCCCATTTCGAATAACAAACCTTTATATTATCATCATTTGCTATTATAAATGTAATAGCATTAGTTTATCCATTTTAATAACTGTACATTAGGTTGCCAAACCTTGCGCTCACTGAGAACTAATCAGCTATTTGTATTTAAAAACACATGGCATTTTGGCGGTATTGTGCTACGCCGCAAACGTAAATTATAATATGGCAACGCAGCATCGAACGCGAAACATGCGTAGGCGCACTGATTTCTGCTTGATTGGCTGTTCTACAATATTTGGGCGGCGAAACTCATGTATCTCGTTAGGGTTGTTCAAAGAGTTTTTAAACATTTCTTTTTGTAATGTCCATTAACAAAAAAAAAATAAAAATGAGTGCCTGCGCGGTATTACCCGGGCATTTGGGGGAATGGCACGCAGTGAAGTGTTTCAATACAGTTTAACTAAGACTTTATTATACATAAAATACAGGTATGTAGGTAACCCAAATAATAAAAAAATATAATAGTGAGCAAAGAAATAAATAAACATTATTGTATACTAACATAAAAAACACATTCCAACAGATACTTAGGTAAAAAAAAACAACTGTTAGCAACAGTAGTCACAAAGGTAGACTTTTCCTTTTTCTTTTCCACTACAAGCGGCGTGTGCCCAATTTGAGCAGAAAGTGTAACGATACCAGACCTCGTTGTCCCTTCCAAAATAAACAAGATGAACACACAGCGAATAGTACCGCGCAGAGCGCTATTCCTCCATTGTTTATGCGCGGTATTTCCCCGGGAGATATTTTCCAACCTAAAAATTTAATTCAAGAAAAGTACTTACATTTTATTGGTGATCACTTAGGACAACACTTCTATAGGCCCTAGCAAGTGAAAATAAAATATATCTTCTTTAAATATGCACAGTAACTAATAATTATCAACCGATTAATTTGCACAAAAGATAGATCAAAAATCCATTTAGCACAAACACGTTCGCTGTTGGTTAACGACTGCCGGCAATTATTCCAAACTATTGGCGCGTACTTGACATGGCTACGGCAACAATTCGTGATATA
The DNA here is from genome assembly GCA_963969555.1 of Polydrusus pterygomalis. Classification (NCBI taxonomy): domain Eukaryota; kingdom Metazoa; phylum Arthropoda; class Insecta; order Coleoptera; family Curculionidae; genus Polydrusus; species Polydrusus pterygomalis. The sequence goes on from OZ018378.1 coordinate 62,797,268, forward strand.
TACCTATGCATTCCTGGTTGCAGTTTTTTCTACAGTGGCCTGCGCGGTATTTCCCCGTGCGGGGCATTCCCCCGGTCTCCCCTAAGATTAATAGGTATTACGAAATTCTGTTCTGCATTAAGACAGTGTTTACCTTTGGTAGTTGCATAAGGTAAAGTTCTCTTTAAATGGTGGGCAAATTTGAAACTCTTCTGCGAAAACTTAAAAGGTCTCCAGATAGTTGCCATGATAGTAGATTGCACGGTTTAAAATAAACAAAAAGTCATAAGTTCTATAAACACGGTCAAAACTACCAACTAAGACTAGGTCGGTGCCTATACCAACATTCCATTTTTCAAATATAATAATAAAAAAGTTACGCTGGTTAACACTTAACACCACTAATATTTCAACTCAGATACCAATTATTCAATTTACCGACTACAAAAAGCAACAACATAAAAATCCACAAATGTGTGGATTGTGGAAGTTCACGTTAACCAGCTTTATATCCCAGTACTCAAATTCTCATTGGCCAAATAACCTTACTTCTCACAACTGATTGGTAAATCGCAGTAACTTCAGTTCTGACCACAACACTCTACTAATCAGCCCTCTAGGAACATCACCGAATATTACAGCAGCCAAGCATTGTCTATAGTACCTGTCTTGTCCTTGTTTAATGATCAGTGGATATAAGTGAGTACCTCTTCCTTAATAACCTCCTCACCGGTTTGAAATTACAGGACATTTTAAACTGCATACAGTGTGGTTGTTTAAGTGTGCAACATGGGTGTTTTTTTATTATGAATTTCTCAGAAAATTTTATTCTTGATTAAAGTTGGTGCATATTCGACAATTAGGTGCACTTGGAATGGTTGAAAGTAAAACGGCGTACAGGGTAGGCCAAAAAATATAAAACTTGTACAAGAATAAAGTTTTTTAATAAACATTTAAAATACAAATTTTGCACTTTAAATGATAGTTTTTTAATTAACATACTATCATTACTAATGTTTTATCTTGTTAAAAAGAATTTTTAGGATATTTTAAAGTTGTGTTTAATATAGTTGCAACAAACATGAAATTTGTGATTCCTTATTAAATTAAATTTTCAAGTAAATTTTACAAATATGCTTGAGTTTGAACAAAGATATGTGAAATTGATTTGACTATTTTATAAAGATCTTTATGGTGATTATATAAAAAAATTGGGAAATTATTATTGTTTTTTAAAAAAATACATTTTTTAAGTTTAGGAGGTCACGTTTTTGAATCTAAGCATAACTTTTAATTCTAAACAACTTTTCCTAATAACATTTTGCTGATTTTTCTGAAATAGGGGTACTTTATTCTTGTACAAGTTTTATATTTTTTGGCCTACCCTGTACGCCGTTTGACTTGCAACCATTCCAAGTGCACCTAATACGATTATCGAACATGCACCAACTTTTATTAAGAATAAAATTTTCTGAGAAATCGGTAATAAAAAAAATGCCCATATGTTGCACATTTACACAACCACACTGTATACCAACATTAAAATTGAATTGAATTAAATTATACTGCCGAATCGAGAGGTTCTGGGTTCGAATCTCGGCGGAGGTGTAAAACTTTTTTCAATTTTAAAAACTTTGCACGCCGATTAAAATTTTTCAATAATATTTTTCTTATAAATAAGACCAAAATTTAAAAATTTAATAAAACTGCCCAAGCATTTTTCTAAAAAAAAAATGTACTGAATTTATTGACTTTATTTACATACTCACATTCTTACTTAAAAATAAATAAAATTTCAAAAAGAGCGCTATTTAATTTGCCTTACAGTATACATGTATATTATTTAAAAGAAAGTTAAAGAAAATAGATTAACTGACGTTTTCTCAAAAATATTACCTAAACCGAAGAATACAATACTTAATTAAATTTTAATAAAAAATTGTAGTCAAAGTTCTATAAATTAAGATTGATAATATATGTATTGTAGCAAATATTAAGTAGTAGTTCCTAGTAGTAGTAGTAAAAAGATTTATTTAGCAAGTGGCTACATAATACATTTTAACAAGTTTATACACATTTTTTATTTATTTTTTGAATTAAATGACCTTTTGAAACTTTATTTGTCCTGTTGGGTTAATAAGAAAGATTTAAAATTTTTTTGATTTTTAATTGAATTGTTTAATTTATTAAATTCAATAAGACCCTTATGAAAAACTGATTTATATTATTATGCTATATTTTTTAAATTAAGAAAAAAATTATTGTTATTTCGTGTTAAATAATTATGTTTATCACTATTTAGAGCAGTGAATTGCTTTAAATATGGCTGTAAAAAATCATTTTGAATTTTAAAAATAAATATTAGAACCAAAAATAATACTAAATTTTTTACATTTACGGTCTAATTTTTTTAACATTACATAAATTTTTGTATATCTATCCATATTAAGTAAAATTCGCATTGCTTTATTTTGTAAAATTTGTAATCTATTTTTTACACCTTCATCCGCCATAAACAAAATTGTAGAACAATAAAGAAAATGTGGTAAAACTAAAGTATTGTATACAATTTTTTTTGAATAAAATTTTAAATTTAAACTTATTCTTTTAAAATAACAAATTTTTACCGCAATTTTGTAAATTAAATTTTCGAATTGGTTATTAAATTTTGAATCAATCAATATACCTAAATATTTAAAAGAATTTACTATTTCTGATCTAGTAGTAGTAGTAGTAGACGTAGCAACATGTTTTATTTAGGAAAAAGCTACAATTAAATATTTTTTAATCAATTTTTAAACATATTTTTATAGATTTATTTATTAATTTATTTTCTTTTAACAAAAACAAATTGTATCAAATATTACCTATAATTTTGTTTTTAAATTAAATGTAATTTTAAAGTTTTTTTGAGATTTAATAGAATTTTCCAAATTATTATATTCTATCAAACCTTTATAAAAAACAGATTTATAAGCTAATATTTTAGTCACTCTATCCATATAAAAATTTTGATTAGTTCTTGTTTTATTAATTAAAATAAATAATAAAAAGAACAAAAATTTTTCAAACAATCCGGCAATAAGTTATTTTTAATTTTATGTATAAAGATAAATACTAAATAAAAAATTAAATTTCTAACATTCAACCAATCTAAATTTTTCAACATAAAATTAATTTTTGTATATTTGTCACAATTTAAAATAATCCGCATTGCATTATTTTGTAAAATTTGTAATTTATCAAATATTACCTCCCTAGCACAATATAAAATGGAAGAACAATAAAGAAATGTGGTAACATAATAGTATTAAATACAGTTTTTTTTAGAAAACAAACTTAAATTAGAATTAGAAGAAAGTTTTTAAATAACCTACTTTTCCGGCAATCTTCGATATAATACTTTTAAAATAATTAAAAAATTTTAATTTTGAATCAATGATTATCCCTAAATATTTAAAACTGTTTACTTATTCCAATTTTTCACCATCAATTACAACATTTATATTTTGACAATTTAAATTATTACCCATGACCATTCATTTAGTTTTTGAAATATTTATATTCAATTTATTTACTTTTAGCCAATTTAATAATATAGTTATCTCAGAATTCAGAGTATTTAGACCATCAAAAATATTTAAAACATTAATGTAAATTGAGGTGTAATTTAAATTAAATTAAGTAACTAATAAGAAGGAAAAATAAAGATAAGGAGGCGAAAGTACAAAGTATAGAATACAACGATAAAAGAGAATACTATTACCTATATATTTTTGCAGAATAATATTAAAATGATAATTTTTTTAAAAACGATTTATGTCTAACATGTTGCTGAAACAAATAATTAATCCGTTGGTTTATAGAATTAGTCAAATTAATTATTATCAGTTACCTTTTAATACATATATTTAAGCACTTCAAATTAAAAATTAAGTTAAACTAGATTTAAGTTCTGGCAAAGCATGATATTTTTGTTTATAGTCACCATTAGTTTACTTCATTCAAACTTCCGTATATCAGTAAAATAAATTGTACACATTATTTATTTGGACAACCGAGCTCCGGAAATACACTTCACAATCAGAATAGAAAATAAACACTGAAACAAGGGGGAAGTAAAATGACCCGTTTTGTCGGTGTGAACTGATCTAGATCAAATACCGTCTTGTTGCTCTTGATTAAAATGTAACAAAAAATAGCGCATGGGCTTTTTTAAAGCAGTTCTTTATCAAAGGTTTTTAAATCCATTATGGATGTGCTTTCGCATGAGTTGACAGAAAAAGCGGAAATTGTGGAGAGAATAATACTTTTGTGTTACTGATAGGTAAGTATCTTTTGTATATAAATTTAATTAAAATCTAATAGCAAAATAAACGGGAACATTCTTAATTACAGAACGTATGATTTAAAGTTTCTTAAAAAATGGAAACCCTAAACGACAAAATATTTGATACAATAAGTCATAAAAATGTTTAGAAGATAATATAGTGTCCGCGAAAATAATTAAAAGCAAATAATTGTGGCATATCGGACAAGTGTGTAACTGTTTTTTACATTGGAATACACAGGAATCCAGGAACAATAAATACCCTGGGGCGGGTAGACCACGACTGCCGTTTCGACCTTGTTATGAATTTACGGGCAGTCATAACCCAAGCAATCCCAACAACAGCGGTAAGATGTATTACAAGCCTTTTACAAAAGCAAAGCGGCCATTAATACACCATAGCGCCATCCCAGCAGAAAGTCCGCTAGCCAAGAATATTTTTCGTTGATATAAAAATACGGACGCGATTACTCTACTTTTTATTAGACACGGCGTTGTAAAGGATAGCACGCACCCTGGTGGGTACTTCTAGTGCAATCTATTTCTGTATTTGCCAATCAAGCAGACTGATGTGGAGAAGTACGAAAGGTCGTACCTTATACTGGAGTGTATTTGCGCCGATTTGTTTTTTTAGTCCTTTCACATCCACACTTCATTGTATCTGTATTTTGCATTGTTGCTGATTCCAACGTGATGGCGTTGCGGCTTATTTACTACTTGCTATTTTATTAAGCAGGGTTTAAATGCGCCGCAGTATTATCAGTGGAGTTGCTTCGGGTTGTGGCATTCTGATGAGTTCCTAACAATGATGAAATAGTTGTCAATGTCAACTCGGCCCCAGGGAGTCCATTGTTTTTGCCATTACTGGGTATTTCAATGCAAAATGCAGGTCCTTTCATATCTTAAATGCCAGTAAAATCAAATTCGACTTTCGTGATTCAAATTATATTGTTTATTTATTTATTTTTTTAACAACCTATTCTGCTCTCTACAGGGGGTTACAAAACTTGAAAAATTTAAAATGCGAAATTCGAAAAATTGTTATGAAATAGTGCATAAAAGATATCATTTACAATTACAAGAATAATGTTAATAAAATAAATCTCACCCTTAATGCAATACTAACTTAACCCAAGAAACTAAGTTAAGGTTATTAAATTTGTCATTTTCACCAGAATTTTCTGTACTGATATAACTTGGTTCGATTGCTAAAGTAAGCCATCGTGAATGACGGACTTTTCCAGAATTTCGGTTTATTAGGTCAACAGAGTACTCGCAGGAAGATATTGTAACACAATTTCGTAAAAGAAAAGATGTTTTTAAGCTGTACCTAAATTAATAAAATTTAAGTTATACAAATCACATTCTATTGATTTGTATCTGTGATAACTTTTCGCACTTTTGAATTTGCCCTATTAAACCTGATAATGTAAGCGAACCTGTTGTGTGATCATCGATATACTTAAAAATATGTCTTAAGGGTAGCTTGTTAGCATGCAGTTGACAGATAAATCGTTGATGAGGATTGTCTAACTTTAGTTTCAGTTAAATAATTATACAATTTTTTAAACCTGTCTTTTACTACTATAGCATAAGGTGTTCCTTTAATTTATTCAATTAGGTACTAAGGGCTTGCCTTTTTAATCAGTAAAATAGAAAACTTTTATAAATTGACACTCTACCTTTTGATAACTGTTTTTAGATTTCTCTCTCGATAGAAGTTATTTATAGAAAAAATATTAAAGAAATGCGAATTATATTCGTATAAATTGTATTAAACTTAAATAAATGCGAACTATAATCTAACAAATTGTAACGAGCTTTCACTAGCTGTAACTTACTTAAAGAAATGCAAATTATTATACTTTCACAAACTGTAACGTCCTTTAAGAAAAGTAAATTATATTGTTATTAAATTAATTAAATGCGAATTACAACACAAAAAAATGGAACTCATTCAATTTATGGTGTGAAATGATTAATAATTAAATATCGTCTTGATAAAAATGTACCAACAAATTTTACGGTAACTTTGTGAAGGTAGTTCTTTATCAAAGGTCTTTACATTGGTGGATGGAAAAAGTGGACCTTGTAGAAATATTATTATATGGATAAGTTAATTTAATTAATTACGATGGTCTTAAAAGTATTTTTACTTTTAATTATCTGCATCTGGTAAAATACAGTTACCAAAATAATGGCAAATTTTATTTGAAACCTGCAAAGTAGTAGAAAAAAAGATAAGGTTTGGGAAAGGTAAAATGAAAAAGTCTGACAAATAACTATATGCCTAATTAATAAGTTATAAAAATCGCCCCTTATACAGGGTGTCTCACGGTCGATGGTACCTTAGACGTTTACGAAAAACGGGACAAAGGAATTTTCTGAAAATTTGGAAACATGGGTAATTGGCATTTCTCTATCGATATAAAATATTTTGAACAACGCAACGTTGCTGCTTATACAAAAAAGTAGCATCAGCTTTGATATTTTAAATGAGACGCCTATATATTATTGCCTTTTCCGCTACGCTAGTACTTTCTAATTATTTTTATATAATACTTTTCTATACCTATCTTTAGCGGTTTTCGAAAAATTAATTAATTTCCATATTTTTTGTTCAAAACATAGCTTCAATAAAATGTTTATGACTGCGGTATTTGGACTCGTAGAAAGCTGAAATTTAGGATGTAGTTTATTATTATCTTGTGTATTAGTTATGTGTAAGGGAATTTGTTCTGAGTTATACAGGATTTTTTAAAATTCATCATTTTACCGCTTGATATAAAAATGGTGAAAAGTAAATTTTTTTAAATGGAACACCCTGATAATATTAAATATCTTGAAAGAAAATTAAAGTCCCTTCCGAATGATATATTATGTTCCTATACCTAAATACTTAGGTTTTCGAAATAAAACCAAGTTTCTGTAAAAATCGTATTATTTGTGCATATTTGTCTTAGCGATACAAGATGAAACATGTCATTATGAAAATTTGACAATTGGTACATTAATAATAAAAAATTTGCGCGTTTTTAAAGTTTATTAGAGAAAGTTACCTGAAAATAATTAAACTGGAAGGATATAACTATTCATCTGAAGTGTTAGTGAAATTGTTTAGTCTTCATGGACAATGTAACCAAATTATAGCAAGAACATGCAGAAGGTTCAATTAATTGTTTCCCGATCAACAACCAATCAACAAGAGTTTGTACGATTACAAAATAATTTTATTAATCATGGGTCAAAAATAAAATCGGAAAGGCATTTACCGAAGCCTGTAATTTCGATGAAGACAACATCATAAATGTTTTACCCTATTTTCACGCTTTTCTCCAAGCTTCCCCTAGAAGTGCAGAACATGATTTAGGCATAACTCGTGCCTCAGTTCAACGTATCCTTGATAATTATGATATGCAGTAATATGCACCCATACAAGTTCGCAAAAGTTCAAGCCATGAAACCGGAAGATTACCAACGTAGAGTACAGTTTTGTGAAACAATTCTAATCCGCATCCAAGATCCTAACTTTCCAAAGAAAATAATTTGCACGGATGAAGTTAAATTCTGCACGGAGGGCATTTTTAATAGGAGGAACGAGCATTACTGGGCTAATGAGAATCCACATGTTGTCAAGAAAATGGGATTTCAGGAAAGGTTCAGTCGTAACGTCTTTTGCCTCCTAAAAGACGACAATTTGAAGTATTACATTTACGAGGAATCGCTGAATTTTGAAAGATACCTTCAAATTCTAAGGTCCGAGCATACGGATTCGAAAATGTTTAGAAGTCAACGGTCGTCATTTTGAACAATTATTTAAAAAAATTTTAAACCTTTTTATAATATGTCTTTGTTTTGTATTGTTATGTGCAATTTCATTGGATTCATTGTATTTTTTACTAATAATAAAATTATTTTGTAATCGTAAAAACTTCTCTTGTTCATTGGTTGTTGATCAGGAAACAATTCATTAAACCTTCTGCATGTTCTTGCTATAGTTTGGTTACATTGTCCATGAAGAATAAACAATTTCATTAAAACTTCAGATGAATAGTTATATCCTTCCATTTTAATTATTTTCTGGTCACTTTCTCTAATAAACTTTAAAAACGCGCAAATTTTTTTATTATTAATGTACCAATTGTAAAATTTTCATAATGATATGTTCCATCTTGTATCGCTAAGACAAATAATATGCACAAATAATCCGATTTTTACAGAAAAGTGGTTTTATTTTGAAAACCGAACTATTTAGGTATAGGAACATAATATATCATTTGGAAGAAACTTTAATTTTCTTTCAAGATATTTAATAATATACTTTCATTTAAAAAAATTCACTTTTCACCATTTTTATATCAAGCGGTAAAATGATGAATTTTGAAAGACCCTGTATAACTCAGAACAAATTCCTTTACACATAACTAATACACAAGACATTGATAAACTACATCCTAAATTTCAGCTTTCTACGAGTCCAAATACCGCAGTAATAACCATTTTATTGAAGCTATGTTTTGAACAAAAAATATGGAAATTCATTAATTTTTCGAAAACCGCTAAAGATAGGTATAAAAAAGTATTATACAAAAATAATCAGAAAGTACTAGCGTAGCGGAAAAAGCAATAATATATAGGGTGTCTCGTTTAAAATATCAAAGCTAATGCCACTTTTTTGGATAAGCGGCAAAGTTGTGTTGTTGAAAATATTTTATATCGATAGAGCAACGCCAATTAGCCATGTTGTCAAATTTTCAGAAAATTCCTATGTCCCGTTTTCCGTAAACGTCTAAGGTATCATCGACCGTGAGACACCCTGTATACTAAAACAAAATTATTTTGTTTTTACAGTTACCGCGAAAAGGTGTTAAGAATAAAATTACATTGAAAATACCAGACGAGAAAAAGGGAGAATAATGTAAAAATATGCGCATACCTATATGGAATATTTTGTTGGAACGAAAGCGTTTTTAGTAGTCCATTTAGGAGCTTAGGTAAGAGCTTAACTATTTTAACATATCGTGTGTGTGATAATATAAGTGACGAAATATGTGAACAGCATTATTTTTACATAAAATAAAATTTTTTTGGATGTTTGTTTCGAGGCACAATTATTCCCTAACCACTGCTTTAGATCATCACTGCAAGTACTCTCCCTGAAATAGTGGGGTCCTCAGGGCAGTAAAGTATAGGAACGTGTTATCTTTTCTGAAGCACAAACACGTACACTGCACCAAAAGCCTGACAACTAGACAAGCACCTTCATAGTAGGCTGCAAATAAACGAAGAATATTATTATACACTTTGTTGTTTGGTGAACTTGCATTATAATTAGTAGTCAACATAATTTATTTAACTTACTGAGTGATTTAAATTGTGCTGACCTAAGATGTAGCATTGACCATTGAATAGCAAAAGATATAGCCACTCGTTCTTGAAATCCCGTCATGAGTAAAGGACGTACGACATTGCCCGCTGGTCTGGAGAAGAGTCATCAAGAGCAAAATAGGTAAGTAGTAAACCTTTCATTGTAAATACTCAAAACTAAACCAACCTTTATTTTATATTTTTTGATTAATAGATTTTATTTGTATATTTTGCATTTTTGAAATTCACGTCCTCTCTAAAGTCGATCCCAGATACTTCTACCTATACGAAGTCTCAGTCGCAACAACGGGTCTTAGCGCTGCCTAGGGTGTGTAATTGTGACGGGTCTTTGCAAGTGATTTTTTTTTAACATTTGACTTAATTTTAATAAGTTTTGGAAAAAAGAAAAGCACAAAGTCTTTCTCCACAATTTTTTATTGGAATAACTAGGCGAACCTAGAATAATTCATAATAATTCAAATTGACATGTTTCGAGTGTTCAGGAAAACAAAGTGAGAGGTAAAATGCTGATGTTGTGAGCAATAGAGAAAATAATAGTGGGAATGAGCTGTAATGGAGCATTTAATGGTGTACAAGAGGTTTAAAATTGAATAGTCAAAAGACCGACAATCAAGACTTCAGCATACTAAAAGTCAAGGGTTAATGCAAAGGCACTGTCCTGGGCAGAAAAATGAGGAGAACAAAACAAAAATTAGGGAGATTTAACACATTCGCTGCCATGGCGGACACCGGTGTCTGATCAGCTATGATTTTACCACGCCACAGCAGACAACCGTGTCCGCTACATTTATTCAACGACACTGCGGACACACTTTTCTATAAAAGTTTCCATATTATGAGGTGTCTGTATTGGCGCTGCGGAACCGTCCACTTATTTTGGTTTTTTGATTAGACAATGTACATAGATTTTATACCCTGTGTCTGCTATTGTGTTCGCTATGGCGTGCATACTCAATTTTTTAAATAAATTTCCATACACGCCAAGGCAGACACCCAATGTATAGTACTTATTTTAATAAAAATGTAAAGCGCGTTTTGTGTTTATTTATTTTCTTTTAAGGAATGTAATCAAAATGTTAACACATTATATCAGGTGTTGTAATATAATAAACAGATATAAAGAAATCACTCCCTGGTTCTTCATTGGTCACAAAATACATAATTCTTCGGGTTCTCTTATTAATTTTTGCACAAAAAGAGAATGTAATAAAATAAATCACGTAAATCGGCTTAAATTTGCAACGGAAAACTAGCTGTAGACACAACGTTATCTTACTTCCAACTGAAGTCTCCTTACACTCCTTACAGTAGGGCTATAGCTCTGTACGATGGGCGGATTTGACGTGTCCGCTATCTACGTCATGTCGGCTAAGGTGTCCGCTGTCGCGTACCCATATAAGAAAAATGTCTTCTCAGAGTGTCTTCTGTGGCGCGTTATGGGAAAAAGGTTTAATACCTTATCACCACGCCATGTCAGACACCGGTGTCTGTTTATGTTTTATTTAAAAAAAAAACATGCTAACAATACATTAAAAAAAAACTGCTATACCCAATAGTCTTAGAATTGCCGTATCTTATAGGATTCAGCCGTGGCCTGGCAGACCATTTTTACAAATTTGTCTTGGCAGCGAATGTGTTAAAAAACTTATTTGTGAAAATCATTATTAAGTAAGTAGTGAAAAATCTTGAGTTTTATTCAGCTTTGTCAGAGACATGTGAAAGTATTCAAGTGAGATGAAAAGAAAAAGAAAAAAAGTTGTTTTTCATAAAAGTCGAAGCATCATTTGGCTTAAAGTAAAATACTGTTGGAGTACCAGGCTTCTTACGGCCCAGTTACCCCGGCAGGAGTCAAAACATACACATTTAGTGCAAAATTAATATTTAAAAAAAAGGTTTTAAAAAGTTCTTTGTTTTACTAGAACATCTTTGTTGGAGAAGGGAGAGGAAAAAATGGGACAAAAATAAGTTTTGTTTACAGTGCCTTGCTGGTATGCTATATATATATATATATCTAAAATCGACGCTAGATACCGCCATGCGCTTCATCCTCGCGGCTGATCGCCATATTTACTACATTTAAGCTGTACACACGTTCCTTTATTTCGTAAGATCCTAGCCTTCCTGATGAGCCATGATATGGGGAAACGCGTCTAGGGATGGATCTGACGAAATTAAAGGAAACACTTTCTTTTGTGACTAATGCTAAGTCTTTAAATAATATCCTATTATAGGAAAAATCTTCTTTAGGTAACTTTTTTTTCTAGAAAATAGCTGTACTGTGTAAATACAATCATCAAGATAAATTATTATACCATTCTCGTTTTAACTTTAAGGAAAACGACTGAAAAATGTTGATGACGCTGTTAAATCGCAGAATCCACCGAAAATACCTTTTTTGCACAATACGAGCTAAATTCCCGTAAAATTTAATAGCTGGCGTTAACTTCCTAGTATAAAGTGATTTCAGACAAGTGCATTTACAATATTAATAGGATTTTCGGTATAGAAAATTATTAATATTATTATTATAGTTATCTATACTACAAGGGATATAAGTAACGTTTACTAGTCGAGAACGATTTTAAAGTTAAAGACTAGAAGTTCGAGACTAGTAAATATACTTACATCCCGTGAAGTATATAACATTTTTTCTCCTCCCCGCAGAATTTATTCTCGGATTGATATTAATTTAATTCGATACTTTTCGTATGAAATTATGGACAGCTTTGACCGGTTTCTATAGCATCATAAGCATTGTTATTTTAACAACAACGTCAAGCTGACAGTTTAGTATCAAAAATTGAGAGAAATTGAAATTATTGATTTGTAAAACAGCCAAATGGATATAGAAGAATCAGCAAATATCGCTTGTCTGTCCCTGCTGCCAGAAAAATCGAGGAAGAGGTATGAAGCAACGTATCAATACTTCAAGAAATATTGCCAAACAAAGACTGCTACTGCAGTTTCAGAAACCGTGATTTTGGTGTACTTTCACGAAAAATCTGCTGTATTAAAGTCACCATCAAGCTTATGGTGTGAATATTCCATGTTGAAGTCCACCCTTTTTATAGAGGAAAACATAGATATTTCCAAGTATCCTAAACTTCGAGCATTTTTAAAAAGAAAAAAATGACGGATATAAACCCAAAAAATCTAATGTGTTTGACAGGGAAGTTGTAAATCAATTCCTGCTTGAAGCCCCCGATGATATTTATTTAATGATAAAGGTTGTAATGATAATGGGAATTGCTGGAGCGTGCCGTTCTAGTGAACTCTGTGCAATGAAAATGGACAATGTTGAATTAAGGCATGAAGTCATATTTGTTACTATTCCTGATTCCAAAAATGGAATGGCACGTTAATTTATAGTGACTACAAGTATCGATGAGAAGGTTTGGTATTTCAAAATAGTTTGAAATTAAATTGATTTAAGATCCCACATGACGAATTTTAATAATCGCCTATTTATGCGATATCAAAAGGGAAAGTGCTTTAACCAGCTTATCGGGAAAAACTCGAATTCTTCAATTCCAAGTAAAATTGCTAAATTTCTAAACTTTCAGAACTTTAAGGAGTATACTGGACACTCCTTTAGAAGAACGTCGGCCACTTTATTAGCGAATACTGGAGTTGATGTCTTAGCCCTCAAGCGACATGGCGGATGGAAATCTGCAACTATTGCGGAAAGTTATGTATCGGAGAGCGTCAACAATAAAAAGGAAGTTGCAAATAAAATTTTGTACAATATAACGAAGCCAGAAGTCTCCTGCAGTACTTCAAGAGTAACAGAAAACTTGGTTAGAGATGGAGAAATTATGGAGTCAGACCATTTCATCCAAATTGAGAAAAAACGAGAAAACATTTATCCAAATTTTGTAAATAATGTTTATAATTGTATTATTTACTCAATTTTTTTAAATCATTGTTTTTATATGGCATAGATTATTACCACCCCAGGGTGGTAAGTTGACTTACAACCCGTCGCCAAGGGCAATAGATATCTTTTTGGTAATTATTAGTTACGTCCTTCAAAACAGTGCCAAAATGCGTTGTTTACAATATAGGAAGGAGAAAAAAGATATTTATTTGTGCCAAGATATAAAAATTATAGAATATTTATAACAACCAAAAAAAACTATTATAACTGATATAAAAAAATTAACGATTCCTAAAATATTTAATAATATAATAAACATATATCGCTGCTTTGCTTTGATACTGGCATATTCCGAAATATGATAATTTTACAGGATACACTTTTTAAAAATGAAACAAAAGAAAAAATGTTATAATTATGTTTTTGGTTAGTTGAATCAATTCAACTTCTGCCTACGGTTAAGGAAGACATAGAAGAATATTTATTTGCATTGATATTTTATCAAAATCATAACCGTTCAGTCCATTTGATAATTGTGCCGTTGTATAAGAAAAATATATTTAACTTTTAACTCTTGTTTTATTTACCTAAAAATATTAAATAAATATTCTTAAGGTTAAGTGGAAAAAAATATAGAGTAATATGTAAAATAAACCTTATAACAATATAATAAACATTATAACTAAGAAAGAATTAAAGATTGTTATAAAAGGGAGCATAATATTTTGGGATATGGTTATGCCTGATTAGGTCAAGCAGGTCTGTCTTCTTTTTTTCAGGAAATGTACGTTTTTTGGAATAAGCCGGTTGGAGTACCAAACGATAATTTTTTGACGTTCCTCTTAAACTACTTTTTTTGCTTTGCATGTCAACCTCCTTTAATTCACTTTCCATGTACGAAGTTTTGTAGAAAAAAGAAGAGGGAGTTTCTCTTGTTATTTTCATTAGGTACTTTCATGTCGCTAATTCTTACAATCTGTTTATCAGTATTTTTAAATGAATCTTGACTATTGGTAAGACCTTTAATGTTGTAGAAATCTTCATGGGTCAATTCTATAACAATGTAAGGCCGCCCTGTCTTTTTAGCGCAACGAATTATATTTATGAAATGGTCTGGCGTATATATTGGTCCACTTCTTAATGTTTGTTTCACTTGCCTTTCGATCATTGAATGGGTACTATCACCTTCATTTTGCGTGTGCCCCTTAATTAAAAACTTATGAGTAATTGATTTAATATTGGGAAACTTATAAATAGCATATTGATATAAACGAATCATAAACCTATTTTTTTGTTGACCGCTGCAATTATCAGTGTAAAAAATAAACTCAATTTTATTTCTTAGCTTCTTACTAGAAACAGTTACCCAATTTTTCATATTTCTTTTTCTTCCTCTTTTTCCAGCAATGGACTCCTCAGCTTGTAAGCTGTCAGCTTTCCTTTGTCTTGGAGCATCATCAGATGAAGTTTCTTCATTGCTGCTGGTATCTTGAGAGGCATCATAGTTTAGTTAGGATCCTCATCAGTGTCGTCCGAATCAAACATCATTTCTTGATTCTCTTCAATTTCCGAATATTTATTTTCGTTGGAGTCTTCATTTATTTCTGGGTCTGTGTTTTCTTTTTCTTTCTGATCCATTTTTGTCTGTATATTTTATTTTTCTTTCTCATCCATTTTTGTCTGTATATTTTCTTTTTCTTTCTCATCCATTTTTGTCAGTATATTTTCTTTTTTTCTCCATTAACTAACTGTACTGGAAAGTAAAATTACCAATTTAAAGTCAAATATATTTTATTTAACTTATTAAACTTACAATAATTAAAAACATTTTGATGTTCTTCTTTTTCAGAACCTTTCTCGGATTGTTCTACTTTTTCCAAATTATCAATTTCAATTCTTGTTTCTCTTAACGGCTGGCTCTGTGTTGTTACATTCTTTCTCTTCAAAAAACTTGGCTGTAAACATACAATAAATATTAAAGATGCATTATTCTCATTGCATCACTAGAACTTACAATGAATCAAAACTTTTTGGTTCCATTCTGTGCTGGAGGCCCCAATCTCCAGTTCTTCTGGTTTTTCTGAATATGTAATATTATACTATTAGTAATAATGGTTGGTGCTATTGGCGTTTCTTCCTCTTTATTTCCATTTTGAACTCTGTTTACATTTTCACTACTCTTTTGCTGCAATTCTATATTCGAATTTCCATTCTGAATAGCGATTACTTTCACTGGCTGCTTGTTATTTGCTGTAAAAACATACAAAAATTAGCAACAGAATATGCCAACAAAGAACTGCCAGAGAGATGATAATTACCTGTAGGTTCCTTTTTACAAACTTTGTTCCAGACTTCGTTAGAATGTTTTGTCTTGTCTTTAGGTATATTCTTATCTGGTACCTTACAAAGCTTTAATATTAATCGAGTTCTGAATTGAGTATTTTCCATATTTTAGTATTCTAAAAATATAAAATGGTAAAAAAATAAGAAATGATAAAAGCACAAATAATTTCTTAGATAAAGGCACAACTCAAAAATAACCCTAGCGTAACTCTTATTTAATCACTTACTGGGGCACATTTCAAAATAACATCTTAACAATGAAAAATATAATGTTTATTATCAATATTACTTACCTTAAATATGGGCACAACACGAAATTTTACGTTCTCAAAGAATTAAACCCACCAAAACCCTGTTACAACAAGAATTGTGCCACTAACTGGGCAAATAACGAGCCGAACCCTTCGAAGGCTGGTAAGCAACTAAAAGTATGCCGCTGTCGCTGAAACACCGCAGATAATTTGATGACGGCACATTCTGCCCTCTAGCGGAATATATCAGACAATAAAAATATGCCGGTTTACAAGATAAAGGTTACTAAAATGACGAGTTTTTTTTTTACGGAAAACGCAAAAACAATCAATTTTTAGTTGTGCCACTATCAAAGCTAAGCAGCGATATTAGGAAAAGGTACTATTTATATTAGAAGAAGTATTGTTAAAAACATCCCTTACCTTCTGGAATCGTATCCGCATGTCTTAACTTGACAGTTTTATTTTTTTATTCATTTTTACTTTTTACTTAAGTTACCGTACAATAGCTTCAATTTAAGACATGCCGAATGAATTCCTTGATTGCCAAACTTAATACTTCGCAATGTTACTTCATTAGAATATTAGGTAAACCACCTAACACAAATCCTATAAACCAACACAATATCAATCTGTTTAGTAAGGTGTAAATATGTAAGAAAAATACTTTGAACGTTCCTAACACAGTAAAGATTAAATAAATAATTCTATAAAGCTATACTTGCTGTATTTTGCCTATTTAATTACATGAGGGGTAATCGTGCGCACGATTGCCCCTTTGTATTTGTGTTTTATAAATTCATGATATGACAAAAAACTATTTATTTATTTATTTATTTATTATTCAAACGTGCATTCACAAAATACTAGATTTTAAGAAAACATCTCATTTTAAACGATTGGATAAGAATTGTGGACCTACCGCCTTATTTTCTTCTGCCGAAAAGTTATAAAAATCTGTTAGAAAATCGATAAATTGATCTCACGGCGGTCGTTTGCTAACTGACGTCATTAATGACAGCGCTACTAATTTACCTATTGCGCAGCAGAGAGCAGACTGATTGGACACTCTGGATAACCCGCGAAATTAAAAATACCTGGGTGCGCACAATTCCACAACTGTACCTTATTCAAATAATTATTTTATTAAATAACGACTTTATTCCTTTATATTCTTAGGAGGTTTCCATGGGTTAAAAATTACACAACTTAAAATCTTAAGTAATTTAAAATATTCTTTACTTAATTATTATCTTAATTCGGGTTTCTCTTGCTCTGGGGCTTAACTTTTGTTTAACTTTAGTTTTAGTTATCAAATTTAAGCTTGGTTAATATAACTAGTTAATCATAAAGTTATTAAAGCTAACTTTAATGGAGCGAGCCTTAGCACAAATTAAATAATTAACATGATAAATAATTTTTAACTCACCAACGTTTAATTTTAAACTAGATGACAATATTTTATGAGTTTATCATGGCTTTTACTCGCCACATACGTTTATACCATTTACTCAAAACCCTCTAAACCTATCTAATTTATTTCAAGACATATTTCTTTTTTTAGGAATAATAAAATATTTTTTTCACATTTAACTATTAACTATCTCCAAGATAGCTATTTGAAAAATAGTTGCAAGCATTCAGTTGTCAATCAATTTCACCAGTTAAATTTAATTTAACACAGTCACTAGGTAGCTGAAGGGTCACACGTTGCATATCTTGTAATATATTTTTAAGTTAGGCCTTTCTTTGGAGACAACAATTTTTAAAGTTGGCCTTTTTATACTAACACAAATTATAGTAAATTTTGTATGAAAGGATAATCCGAAAATTTGCTATATGAGAAACAGAGTTTTTTAAAACTTTTAAATTGAAGTAACTAAATCGCGCGGTTTTGAAGAAATTTGGTGACAGTGGAGGGCAAAAATTGGATTTATTTTACATACAGTGTTGAACGTTAAAGTATACATTGTGGGGTTATATTATTGTTCAAAGTTCCATATTATTTTATTTCGTTATTAAATTAATTCTCTATTTTATTTTTATTTTGGGTTAATCTTAAGTATTTTTAAATTTAAAATAGGTAATATTACTAAATGGTCTTTTCTATCCTATTTTTTTGCTTTCAATAAACGTTTAATTTGTCTAATTAAAAATTCGGCACAACGTCACTCAACTCCCGACACCTGTGCGCAGTGCGCGAGTGAGCGACGATTTGTACCAGAACTTGATTTAAAAGTAGTACCGCAAAAATCTCGAAACAGCCCGTACGGTTGATTTTTGTTAAACGAATAAAAACTTTATTTATTGTATCCTGTGAATGTGTTGACCATAGTGCATCCATACTACTGCGATAAATCGATCTAGATTGCAAGAAGCTATCCTGAGGGCCCTCAGAAACATCCGTAGGATTCTGCCGGGTAAGTCTGGTTTTATGGCGTTGTGCGAATCGCGTTTTTATCATTAATACAGTCCACTTGTTCTCATAATTTTCCTTTTTTTTAATGTCTAGTTACATTTTGGTACGTTCGCGCCAGGATAGAAAAAGCATTTTCATTTGGTAAAATAAATTTTATTAATTTATTAAATAAAATTTCAATATTCATGCATCACCATATTGCAAATTGTTAATGTTAACAAAAAAGGGTCTACCTTTTTTATTGAATTTAGCGATTAATCTGAGAGAGACAGAATTGTTCATTCGAGTCGTACCTTGGGGAGTCTTAGCATAACCACTTTAATTAATTTGGAATGCACATTCACGTTATTATTATTTTAAATTAGGTGATCTTCTGACCTAATTAAATATTTATCATTTTCTACAGCCTTCTCAGGCTATCTTGCGTTGTTAAAGCGGAAATTAATCATTGCAATTATTGGTTTAATTTACTTTTTGAATTTATACACACATAATGCCTCCGACAACGTCTGAGCCGACAAAAGCCAAGATTACTCAACTAGGTTTAAGGCGAGAATCGCTGCTTAATCGCATAAAAGAAACTTATGAATCTGCTTTAAAGGCAGCTAAAGATGTAAAATGCCGGTCAATATTTTTAGCTAGAGCTGAAATGCTTGACAAACTGTTTGATGATTTTTATTTAATTCAAAATCAAATAGTAAGCTTATTAACAAGTGATGACTCATTTAGTGAACACGATGCAGTACGCGTTGAATTTGATAAAACCTTTTATGCGATTAAAGCTCATAAAATGGATATTATGGCAGATTTGTCAAAAATAACTGCCGGAGCTAGCACTTCCAGTGCTGAAAAAAGGGTCGAAACCAAACTTCCAGAAGTCAAACTACCCACTTTTGACGGAGATTATAAAAACTGGCCCTCTTTTATTGATTTATATAATACTTTAATTCATGACAATAAATCTCTGTCTTCTAGTCAACGGTTTCAATATCTTATGACGTCATTGTCCGGTGGTGCACATGATCTTTTAAAGAGTATCCCTATGACCGAGGCAAACTATATATTAGCCTATGATACTTTGGTTAATAGGTATCAAAATAAAAGAGTGTTAGCTACTAACTATTTTTATGAAATTTATAATGCCCCTTGTTTTAATAATAAAAGTTCATCTCGTGACATTCGTCATTTATTAGATGTTTTTTCAGAAAATGTCAATGCACTTCGCATTTTGGGCATGCCAGTTGACCACTGGGATTTTTTACTTTTTAATATTCTACTAATGAAACTAGATACTAATATTAAAACGGCTTTTGAAATGCAATTAACAAATGTCAATATTCCTACCTATAAACAGCTAACCACTTTTTTAGAAAATCATTGTCGTGCACTGGAGTCGGTGCAGTATACTTCTCCCATTACACCTAAGCATATCCATGTTGAAAAAAGGGTTCATAAGCAGCCCAATTATTCGGGTTTTTTCACAGAAACACCCCCTTCAAATGACAATAAGCCCAAATGTCAAATATGTCCATTATCGCATACGTTAAATCGCTGCCCTGTTTTCATTGCAAAAACTCCACAGCAGAGAATCAATTTTGTTAAACAGCAAAATCTCTGTGCTAACTGTCTTCGTTCTACACATGTTTTACGGGCTTGCAAATCAAATTTTACGTGCAAATTTTGCAAATTTCCGCATCACACGCTTCTTCATATAAATAGGCACACAGAATCTTCAAATATTCAATCCTTACGACAAAGTCGTTCAAATATTGCATCTCCTGCAATAATTTCGATTAATCAACCCCCCTCTACCCCTCAAGAAAATATTGAGCAGATTAACGCCTTGACCACCACGTTTTTGCCAAAACAAAGTACGGTGCTTCTAGCTACGGCGTCTGTAGATATTTTGGATGGTGATGGTAATTATCAAAAGGCTCGCGTACTTTTTGATACGGGCAGTATGGCTAATTTTATTTCAGAAAATTGCGTTCAGCGCTTAAAGCTACGTAAACAGCCCTTCTCTGTGCCTATAGAGGGTTTGGCTGATATGAGCACTCCTTGCACTAACGGTTTAACGCATTGTATAATTAAACCATGTAATCAAAACAAGCCAATTTTTAATTTTGATGCTATTATTTTAAAAAAGGTGTGCTCGGAACAGCCTAAAATTTCTTTGGACATTTCAAAATGGTCTCCTATCACAGGTTTACATCTGGCGGATGAGTCATTTTTTCGTCCAGGCACCATTGATATTTTATTGGGTGCTGAGTTAATGCCATTTATCTTCGGCCCTGGAAAGGTCGTCGGCCAGCCTGGCCAACCTACAGCTGTTGAAACAGTTTTTGGTTGGACCTTTATGGGAAAGGTTGAGTCCTCATTTACATCTCCATGTGTTAACTTCCATGTTTCCGTGGAACCGCACCTGGACTTATTAGTGGAAAAATTCTGGGATCTAGAACAGTTCTCTTCAGAACTACCCAAGTCACAAGAAGATATTCAATGTGAAACACATTTTAAAAATTCTGCATATCGGGAATCTTCCGGTCGCTTTGTAGTTTCGTTGCCATTTCGACACGAAAAACCGGACTTAGGAAATTCTTATGCGCAAGCCTATCGGCGATTTACCTTGTTAGAATCTAGATTGTCTAAAAACCCAGAACTTAAATTAAATTATCATGAATTTATTCGAGACTATATTGAAAGTGGTCACATGTCTGTTATTTCGAAATCCGATCATAGATCCTTATCAGCGTATTATATACCTCATCATTGTATACAAAAGCCTGACAGTATTTTTACCAAGCTTCGCGTGGTATTCGATGCTTCAGCAAAAACTTCGAAAGGCATTTCATTGAATGAAGCCTTACTTACCGGTCCAAAACTTCAAAAGGATATTTGTTCTATGCTTTTAAATTTTCGATTTTTCCCTATTGTTTTTGTGTGTGATATAAAGCAAATGTATAGACAAATACTTATTAACCCTCTCGACCGAGACTTTCAGCGAATATTATGGCGCTTTTCCGAAGATGAATCACTCGAAGAATATCGGCTTAACACAGTCACTTACGGAGTATCGTCATCTCCTTTTCTTGCTCTTCGAACTCTGCAAGCGTTAGCTTCTGAAGAAAGATCTCGTTTTCCAAAAGCAGCCCAGATACTAGATAACTCACTCTACGTAGATGACTGCATGGTGGGTACTATTTCAGTAGATTCCGCGTTGTCTCTGCAGGACGAGCTTATTCAACTTTTAAGACTTGGAGGATTTGAGCTTCGAAAATGGGCAAGCAATCATCCCAGTTTACTCAAGTCGGTACCTTCTGCCGACATTCAGCTCGCTCTTAATTTTGATAAAGAGGATCCCCGCTTTGTAAAGATTTTAGGTCTACAGTGGAATCCATCCAAAGACTATTTTTCTTTCTCTTGTATACCTTTAGATAAACCTTGTACAAAGCGTAATATTTTGTCGCAAATTGCTAGAATTTTTGATCCTTTAGGGTTTGCATCCCCTGTCGTCCTTAAGTCTAAACATATCTTGCAAAAACTATGGACACTGCAAGACATAAACTGGGACGATGTTCCACCAGATAGTTTATGCTTTGAATGGGATAAAATTAAAAATGAACTTCCTATGCTCTCCACAATAAATTGTCCAAGACGTTGTTTCGCTGACGATATTTTGCGATGTGAATTACATGCGTTTTGTGACTCGTCTCAAATTGGGTATGCTTGTGTAATATTTTTTCGCTTTGAATTAAATTCTGGATCTATCCAAACCCATCTAGTTTGTGCCAAATCTAGGGTTGCTCCTCTAAAAACCATTTCTCTTTCACGTCTCGAGCTTTGTGCAGCTGTCTTGTTAGCAGATTTGGTTCAGTTTGTCGTCGATTCATATTTGAAACTTATTAATTTTGACGCAGTATATGCCTGGTCCGACTCTCAGGTGGTACTTTCCTGGCTAGCCACGTCACCACATAAGTGGAAAACCTTCGTTGCTAACCGAGTTGCCCATATACAAAATATTATACCCATAAAATCTTGGCATTATGTACCCTCTGATGATAATCCAGCTGACTGTGCGTCACGGGGGTTGACTCCCTCTCAACTTATTCAACATAATCTTTGGTGGAGCGGGCCACCGTGGTTGTTAAAAAACCGTGAAAGTTGGCCGTCTCAACCTTATATTAATTATGATAAAAATATTTCTATAGAGGAAAGACAAACCGTGTTACATATTTCTGTAGAAACAAACTCAGTAATTTCCTTATTAGACAGATTTTCGTCTCTCATTAAAATTCAGCGAATTGTTGCATACCTTCTCAGATTTCCTTTAGTATTAAAGAATAAAAACCAACTTCATGGACCGTTGTTATCAACAGAAATTCATAATGCTCTACTTGTGATTGCTAAACAAGTTCAGCTCGAATCATTTTCTGATATACTTGATTTAATAGCGAAAAATAAAGTATTGCCAAAACCTTATAGAAAACTAGCTGTTTTTCTTGACAGCGATGGTCTTCTTAGGGTGGGTGGTAGATTACGAAAATCCCCACTTTCTTATGACGTAAAACATCCCGTTTTACTGCCAAAATCTCATCGTTTTACAGATCTTCTTATTGAACATGTTCACAAAGAAAATTTACATCCAGGTCTTAAAACTTTACACTATTTAATATTGCAACAATTCTGGATACTTTCGCCTCTTAAAGCTATTCAGCGGTGCTTATCCAGGTGCCTAAAATGTTTTCGCGTCAAACCCAAATCTTCCAATCCCTTTATGGGAGATTTACCTGCCTTTAGGGTGTCACAACTGAAAGCATTTTCCCATGTCATGGTAGACTACGCCGGCCCATTCTCAGTTACCATGGGCACTTTTCGAGGTGCTAAGTCGTCAAAGGGATATATCTGCGTTTTCGTGTGTTGTGCCACAAAGGCCATGCACTTAGAGCTTGTCTCCAGTTTAACCTCAGCTGCATTTTTAGCCGCTCTTCGGCGGTTTATATCCCGTCGTGGGCGTTGTTCCGACATTTATTCGGATCAGGGCACAAACTTTGTAGGGGCAAATAGTGAAATTATCGCCCTTACAAAAAATGCGCTACTACAGCTTAGTATCAACTGGCATTTTAGTCCGCCCGCTTCCCCCCACTTTAATGGCCTTATTGAGGCTGGCGTTAAATCTGTTAAAACTCATATTCAAAGAGTAATTGGCGAGCAAATTTTAAATTTTGAAGAATTTTATACCCTTCTAACCCAAATAGAAGCTCTATTAAATTCTCGCCCTCTTTGCGCCATTAGCTCTGACCCTAACGATTTATTACCGTTGACACCCGGACATTTCTTAACGCTGGAACCGTTAAAGGGATGTCTACCAGATTCAGATTTAACTGATATTAAATTAAATAGACTTACACGATGGCAGCTTATACAGCGCATGTATTCTGACTTCTGGAAGCGTTGGGAGCAAGAATATTTGCATACTCTTCAGCAGAGGTCTAAATGGCTTAATAAACCTTCCAACATTGAATTAAATACTCTTGTTCTAATTAAAAATGAACAAAAACCCCCTTTACAATGGTCTCTGGGTAGAGTTGTCGAACTGCATCCCGGAACCGACGCTACTGTACGAGTGGTTACGCTTAAGACTTCCCATGGTCTGTTACGCAGGCCTGTAGTAAAGGTCTGTCCGTTACCTAATAATTAATTCTATTTGCATTAATTTTTGTTTGTTTATGTCTCATTTAAAAACTAAGTTTTTGGTGGGCGGAATGTTCAAAGTTCCATATTATTTTATTTCGTTATTAAATTAATTCTCTATTTTATTTTTATTTTGGGTTAATCTTAAGTATTTTTAAATTTAAAATAGGTAATATTACTAAATGGTCTTTTCTATCCTATTTTTTTGCTTTCAATAAACGTTTAATTTGTCTAATTAAAAATTCGGCACAACGTCACTCAACTCCCGACACCTGTGCGCAGTGCGCGAGTGAGCGACGATTTGTACCAGAACTTGATTTAAAAGTAGTACCGCAAAAATCTCGAAACAGCCCGTACGGTTGATTTTTGTTAAACGAATAAAAACTTTATTTATTGTATCCTGTGAATGTGTTGACCATAGTGCATCCATACTACTGCGATAAATCGATCTAGATTGCAAGAAGCTATCCTGAGGGCCCTCAGAAACATCCGTAGGATTCTGCCGGGTAAGTCTGGTTTTATGGCGTTGTGCGAATCGCGTTTTTATCATTAATACAGTCCACTTGTTCTCATAATTTTCCTTTTTTTTAATGTCTAGTTACAATTATTTTTCTTTTTTTTCATACCATTTTATTTAAAAAAAAATATATATTTTTTAAACTTTATTAAAAATATTATGTTTTTGAAATATTTATAATTATGAAGATTTATAAAATGTAAGCCACTGTTTTTTCTTAAACTTTGAAAACCTTACTAGTTACTGGTTTAATACTACCTGAAAAGAGCACAAATATGAGTGACGTCAACTCAATTGACCATTCCTTAACGACGTGATACTTTCTGGAGGGTACACAGTCGTCAGTAGTTGCACTTGAGCGTATGCATAAACAAGCACATGTAGGCAGATTATTTTAAAAATTTATAGTTTAATCCGTCAAATTTTATTTTAAAAATATTAAAAATGCCATCGTTCTGTAGTGTAATTAATTGTGGAATACGAGCTGAAAGAGAGAAGGTATCGTTTTCCGATTTCCTGCAGTTTTGAAATATAAAGGAGAATATCTACAAGAACTGTCTGCAGAACATCAAATAGCTTGGGTTAAGGCAATGAAACGGGACCCCTTAACTGAAAGTCAATTTAGAAATGGAAGTGTGTCCTGTCATTTTATAAATGGTTAGAAATTTAATAAATAATATATTAGAATTTGAAACCTTGCAAGCTTTTATTAGCCTTTTGCTGTTGTCCAGTATAAAAGCTACGAGGCAAAATAAGATAATTCAGTTGGTCTATCGGTTTTATTGGGTAATTAATTTGTAACGATCAAGATAAAGTTTCTTGTATGAATACACAATATAGATCAATATTCTTTATTATTTTAGGTTTTTCTTAATTTTGAGTTAAGTAATATTAATTTCTAGGCGTTTTTACTTGATATTGGGTAAAATAACACCAGAAAAATAACAATTTATAACAAAAAATATCGAAAGCACAATGGTTTGACGTGACATATTCCATATGATGGTCCTCCAATAGACATGGCCGACCTGTCAAAGCCAGGTGTTCTGGAATGATTAAATGTTTTTTTTTTTTTAAATTCACTTATTAATGTCAAGTTGTATATTATACTTAATTTCTATGAAATACTTAGTGTTAAAACTAAAGAAAACTACTTTGCTTAATTTTGTTCATAAATTTCCTACTCAGAATTGATACATTTCCCAGTTCAACTTTAGGATTATTGCAATATTTAACGAAAATACAAAATACTTAAATTAATTATAGCTTTAAAACACACCAGAAAAAAAAATATTCGGAGTTTACTAGCTATTTTGCGGAGCCTGCCTCAAAATATACATACATAGGTCAACCAAGCAAAAGCGGGGAGCGAAGTCCCATTGGAGCTCCTATATTTTAATTATATTTTTATCAAATACATATTTTGTCATATTGTCTTCTTTTAATAAACATTTAGTTAAGAATTAATGAAAAATTGGGATATGGTATTAAGCATTATTAAAGCCTTTTATTAAAATTATTGATGAGTGACAAGAGGACTAAATTTTTCCATGAATCAAGAAGTGTTTCAAATTTCAGCTAAAAAAACATAATATTTTACCACTGCTTTAATTTTAACTATGCTTTTGTGCCATACCTATTAATTATTTTCCAGTGACGGAGTATGGCGTATGGCGCTCCCTTAATTAATGGTGACAAACCAGAGTATGAAAAAAGAACTATTTTCTCTTAAACCGGCATTTACAGACCGTTGGTGTACGCTTTGTTAAGTATTTAAGTAGTATACGGGCGCCATACCAAGAAGAGGGCAATTGCCCCCCCCCCCCCCCCTATGCCTTCCGTGACTACGCCACTTAGCATGGAATATTCTTCTAATTTTGTAAGAAGTATTCCAATCAATATGCGAATATAATGGTAATTTTATTTCATTCAAAATTTTACGCATCAAAACCAAAGAATTTCAATCTTCGCTACTAAAAAAAAATTAAAATTCGTATACAAACGCTACAGGCGGAATTGACACGTACCCCAAAAAATGTTCGTTGCTGTATAAACGTTGCTAACTTCACACATCAAAATGTCCAAGATTTTTTCGATACATGACATTTCGGGTTCGTTGGGTTTCAAGGGAATTAAATTCGCATACCTCATTTTTGACAAATCCCCATAAATAAAAATCTAACGGGATAAGGTCCGGGGAGCTAGCAGGCCAGCGCATGGTGCCACTGGTAGATAGTCCCTCGGATGTATTTTATTTTTATTTTTCGTTTTGAAGCGTAAAAAACAACGAATTTTAGGCTCAGCTCAAAGAGGTTTTCGCTCATCGCCTACGGCGAATCGCCTGTGGCACTTTGTCTGCCTCCGTCACTGGCCTCACCTATTTCATTAGCCACAAATCGCCACTACATTTGAGCTTAATTATACTTTTATAATAATATTTTCGACGCATCATATTATTATAAGGTGTAAGTAATCCATTAATTCCTATTCAGATTATATTATTGTGATCAAGTATGTCGCCAGTCCCTTAAATAGTAAGTCTTTGCAATCACAAAGTTAATCGCTAATATTAACTTTGCTTACCGCCCCGTGCTAAATATTACGCAAATCATTGATGTCATTATAAAAACACACATAATACAGGGTGTCCGGAAAATACGTGTACAACGTTTGACGACAGACTCCCGACGTTAAAATAGGTCGATCTAAGCCGACTTAGTTATATCCAAAATTGTCTCGTTTAGCCGGTAGAGGGCGTCAAAAATTTGTAAAAATATTGGTTTTTCCTAAATTACGTCAAAACCTGCTAATCGATTTTAATGATTTTTAGTATGTAGACTAATACTATAAAATGACGTTTTCTAGTAGTATAGTCACCGGCTGTAAATAAGTGGAAGTGTTATAAAAGTGATATAATATCTCAACATTTCTCCTCATTTTTTATATGAACGGTGTTATGACAACCCAGATATTTTTGTAGAGTGACTGAATGTATTTGGAAGCTATTTTACCTCTTTAATAATTTTCGTTGAATGAGCTGTTTTGCCAGAAGAAAATATTTACAATTACCCGCATACATCAATTATTAACAATAAAAATAAAACAAAGTACAACAAAGTTAAAAGTATGTATTGTAAGAAACTAAGTAAAACAAAAACATTCCTTAAGCAAATGTGTAAAATGACCGCCATCTAACTGCATACACTTATTAACACTCCTTAAAAATGATATTGGACCCTATCTAATGTCTCGGGGTTATTAAAATGGTTGCCTGCATTTAAAATCCGCTGCACTAAATCATCGCGTGTGTTATTGTTACAGGTAATTTGATTTTAATATTATTACTAATAATACTAAATATTGTAAATATTTTCTTCTGGCAAAACAGCTCATTCAACGAAAAATATTAAAGAGGTAAAATAGCTTCCAAATACATCCAGTCACTCTACAAAAATATCTGGGTTGTCATAACGCCGTTCATATCAAAAATGAGGAGAAATGTTGACGTATTATATCACTTTTATAACACTTCCACTTATTTACAGCCGATGACTATACTACTAGAATACGTCATTTTATAGTATTAGTCTACATACCTACTAAAAATCATTAAAATCGATTATCAGGTTTTCACGTAATTTAGGAAAAACCAATATTTTTACAAATTTTTGACGCCCTCTACCGGCTAAACGAGACAATTTTGGATATAATTAAGTCGGCTTAGATCGACCTATTTTGACGTCAGGAGTCTGTCGTCAAACGTTGTAAACGTATTTTCCGGACACCCTGTATAACAGTCAAAATACTAATAAGCAGGTAATTTACCCCTTGGGGTAGTTTACTAAAGACAATAAATCCAAATGGTAGAATTTTAATCCTCGCCACTAAAAAAATTAGAATTCGTTTACAAACGCTACAGGCGGAATTGACACGTACCCCAAAAAATTTTCGTTGCTGTATAAACGTTGCTAACTTCACACATCAAAATGTCCAACATTTTTTCAATAAATGATATTCATATTCATAATATGCATATTATTGTACTGTAGTTACAGCCATGACTCTTTTATAGGACACCAGCGGGTACCAAGCGTTTCGCTCCCGAAATTCAATTCTTAAAAATTCCCTATCAAAACAAACCTGCGGGTACCAAACATACCAAATAAAAAAGTTAATAGTTACCCATATATATTATTTTTAAGGAGAAATTTCGTTTCTGCTTTCTTACATTATTTCTTTTTCTTTTGATAGAAATCTTATATTTCTCCTTGCTTATAACATCACAATGCTTTTAGTGGCACTTAGAAAAATTGAAAATCAAAAACTTTCTACCAAATTTTGTAAACTAAAATTACGTGAAATAAAACAATAAAGGTACTATGCTAAGACCTAAAATTGCATTTCCGTATAACTACAATTAGTAGAAATCGTATAGCTAATATAATAGAAAATTCCACACCAAATTGTGTTTAAAATAAAATAATTTTAAAATAATTTTATTTAATTATTTAAAATAATAGTTATTTATGTACCAAGGCAGTAAAGTGATTCTGTATCGGACGAGTCTGAAATTATGAGATGAGCGAGCGAGGCGAATAACAGGCGAGCCGATAAAGACACTTTACTGACGTAGTGCATACAAAATTTTTCGCCAACCGTTCAGAAATTATAATATAAAAAATTAAGGTAAAACTCATCGCAATAAATCGCGAGAAAACTATTATCGAGCTGTCATAGGGAAAGGCGTGACAGTGACAGACGATTTTTGATTAATAAATGTCAAAGTCACTAATTTGCGGAGGGTAATAGTAATTTACGTTACAAGACCGGAAAGTAGTTTTTTTCAGGTCGAGCTTGGAGAGACCTGGAAAACACTAATTTTCGGTTGCGTGACGTACAATATTTTTTTTAAGACCGACACTTCGATATATTTTATAATCTACGCGAAACCAGTTTGACATAAAGAACAAAATTAAAATTCAACGAACTGTCACTCGACAATACATCGAAATGTTGTTGTCATAATAACGAAAACAAGGTATCCTGTATTATCAAAGAGCGATTGGAAAAACAAAAAACAGGGTGACAGTGACATTAGAGACCGGAAAAGTGACATTAGAGTCCGGAAAAGATTTTTCCGGTCTCTAATGTCACTTTTCCGGTCTTGCGATTGGAAAAACGTTATTTTCTAGACGAAAAATTGTCCAGAAAGTGTAAATTTTATGGTCATTTTAAAAAAAATATTATTTCTGTACAGTTGGTTGCAAACTAAAAAAATGATTGAGAATTAAAGCTGTATTCATAAAAAAAAGTTTACAAGAAGGTTAGGCTAAATGTCACTGTCCCATAAGAATTTCATTGAAAGTTATCCACGCACGTAACCTCTTTGTACGCCTTTTTTATGAATACAACCGTAGTTGTCGAAATTTAAACACATTATAACATACATTTTAAAATTAATTATTTGATATATTAACAGTTATTTGACAATTAGTACAAGTATTCAACATTGGAAGAACATTGGAACTATTAGTTTGTTGAATATTTTTAACACTTATAATTTTATTTGTTTGACAAGAATTAGGTATTGGGGAAACATCAAATCTAGTAGGGTTATTTTGTTGATTATTATCTGCTGCGAAAATGTTATTTGCCACCTGTACTTTATTAGTAAGAGACTCTTCTATATATCCCTCAGCGACGTTTGATGATTTCCATCCGCCCAGCCTCTTTAAGCTAGTTATATATCCACCAGAGTCAACCAAGATCGTGGCAGAAGACCGACGAAAACAGTGGCCGGTATATTCGGTCGGATTCAAATATGCAGCTACTATTTTAGGCATTTTTCTAAATTGGTGAATTCCTACTACCTGTTTACATCCTTTTCCGTTTTGGCACTTAAAGAAAAATCGGATATTATTCATGTCTCCTGGTCTTAAAGCCACATACTTGCGGTAAATATTTAAGTACATTTCATTTACTACAAATGATCTTGATATATTCGTTTAAGAGTCTGGTATTTTTACTAAAAGCTTGGATTGTAGGTCTTTTATATCTTGTAAAGTCATTTTAACTAACTCGTCTATTCTACAAGCTCCGGAAATACCAAATATTACAGCAACATAAAACAATAAATAAATATGTTAATAACCCGAATTAAAATTGAAGTTATGGGACTTACCTTAATCATTAAATACTCTTTATCTGAAGCTTCCTGTATAAATGTGTTGATTTGTTCTTTAGTTAAAATCTTGGATTTTTTTGGCCTATAGCCTTCACCCTTCCGTTTCAATAATGAACGAAGTTTTGGATATTTCGATATATCCACATTATGTCTAATTGCAAGGGTTGCTTTCAACATTGAATAGTTCGACCATAAAGTTGAAGATTTCATCTTGGCACCAAGCTCCAAAAAGTATGCCATAACAACATTTTCTGAGAAAGAACATGCATTTTTATTCTTCCGATATTCCATAAAACGATTGTATGAATAATTATATTTTTCTTTGGATTTTTTTGAGGCAGTGTCTACTGCTTCCATAAGTTCTGGGGGAGTTCCGGAAATGGAACAGTCATCATCACTCACCATTTTAAACGACCAACATTTCTTGCGTTAAGTTTGACAATTCAATATTACTTTATTTCTATAGTTACAAAACCAATACCTATTTCCTTGTTGGGAATAAAATAATTACAATAATGTTTATTTTAAAAATTATAACAAGTTGATTGTATCTAATAAGTTCCTATCGATTTTCGGAAAAATAGTATGTTTACCTCGTAGAAAAAGAACATTCCCGGACTCCCTATTGCCAGTCTCGGCTTGCGCCTCGACAGGCAATCTTTACGGTCGTCCGGGAATGTTCAGCTTTTCCTACTAGGTATACAATGTACCACCGCCGCAAATGCGGCAGATAAATACTTTTACCCTCCGCAAATTAGTGACTTTGACATTTATTAATCAAAAATCGTCTGTCAGTGTCACGCCTTTCCCTATTACAGCTCGATAATAGTTTTCTCGCGATTTATTGCGACGAGTTATACCTCAATTTTTTATATTTTAAATTCTTAACAGTTGACGATAAAATTTTGTATGCACCACGTCAGTAAAGTGTCTTTATCGACTCGCCTGTTATTCGCCTCGCTCGCTTCGCTCGCTCATCTCATAATTTCAGACTCGTCCGATAAAGAATCACTTTACTGCCTTGGTACATAAATAACTATTACCCTCCGCAAATTAGTGACTTTGACATTTATTAATCAAAAATCGTCTGTCACTCTCACGCCTTTCCCTATGACAGCTCGATAATAGTTTTCTCGCGATTTATTGCGATGAGTTATACCTTAATTTTTTATATTATAATTCCTGAACGGTTGGCGATAAAATTTTATATGCACCACGTCAGTAGGTTTTTATCGTTTCTTAGATCCGAAAATAGGTGATGGAATTCATCAAAAGTATCCCTCTCTTTGTTTATGTCATGAACCCACATTTTTTTTGTTTTCTCTTCTACCTCCATGCTGTCAATAAGGCTGAGGACAAAGAGGTCCTCGTCTGATGAAGAACTACTCATTGCTTCCTGAACGGGTACAGTTTACAAAATGATAAACATAAACGACGCGACGCTACTCTTCGCCCAAGTGGGCGCGCTCTTCTGAAACGGAGCTTCCCTTCCCCACGAGTTACTTGGGAAATTACCACTTAAAATATTGTTGCTCACTTTGTCAACACCCCTTATTGTATTCTGGTGATAAAATAAGTTTGTTATCGCTATACTTAGTTTAACGTGTGTAGTCGTAATTGTCTTCTTGTCTTCTTCAAAAGTTTTTACGGCCCCATTTACTATACTAAAACAGTGATATGGGAAAATCCGATAAACTTTAACACTTATAAGATTTCATTAAATAATAATTTTTAAATTACACATCATTATCATTTATTATAAAGGGTGTTATCAATTCGACGTAGACCATTAGGATCTCATAAACGGTTAGAGATACAGCGGTCAAATTTGGGCAAAATTGCGCAATTTGGCGATACATGCCGTAAAAAAATTTGGAAAATTCCTAGTACTCCCGAAGATATTTGGAAAAAACCGAAAATTCTCAATTCATATATAATTTTTGCGTTTCGTCTTTCTGGTACCATCGTAAGGCATGTTTTTTTTTTTAAATACATTCAAGGAGTTATTAGAAGGACTGTATATAAAATATTACATTTTGGCAAACATATTTTAAGCAGTATCAAAGAAAAGTGTATAAAAATTGTCATATAGAAATATTATTATGATCTTGTTATTACGTTTTTTTTCTATTTAATCATTTTGTAAAAAAGGTTACCAACAAATAAGATACATCGACGCGGAATTTTTAATCTCCTCCAGCCCTTCCTTCGCTACCATTGGTGGATCAAGGATAAAGTCAGGTGGGGCTACATTAAGACCGTTCAGAGTGAGCTTGTTATTAATACCCTGTAATGGAGAAAGTCCTGCAGTTAAGGCGCCGCAAGCGACAAATTTTTGGGGCTATGCCCGATGAGTTTAATAAGAAATTCAGCCAATAAGAAATTTTGCACAAAAAGAAATAAAATAGGATTATTGTTAAAGCAAATTTAAAAAAAGGATACAACGAAACTCAGTTTTCTTTTTCCTTTAGTATACTTTCAATATGTTTTATCCTAAAATTTTTGATGGGATTTAAAAGGATTAAGGGGGGGGGGGGGTTCAGAATATTAACCAGGTTCTTTATAGACATTAACCCTAGAATAGTCGCGCCATGGTCTCTGAGACCGGGTGGTGCGAAATTGCAAATATTTTTCAACGTAGCCGGGTGCCGCGGCTGTGCTGCCGTAAGTCTGCTTGAAGTAGGTCAAGCATTTGGCAGTATTAATTGTGTCGTGATACGGAAGTGATCTTGCGCCAGAGATCGTAAAACGGTCCATCACACCAGTGCGACTTATGTATTTTTAAAGTATAGGAGTTTTGTTTGTATGCTTGTAAGAATATTTTTTATTTTATTTTTAAAGCGATTTTTTTTCACCTAAAATACCTCTGTTTTCAAATAAATACAAATTATAATAAGTGTACTGGTTTTCTTATATTTCACAACAACTTGAGTTTTTAAAATTGTTTATCTTGTCAAAATGGCTACCTGGTCTAGGAGACCAGCGCGATCAATCAAGGTAGTAAATCAAGCGCGACTACTCTAGGGTTAATATTTAAAAAAATATATTGTGTATATACTGGGGCTAGGAATTTTTAAAATATACCTAAGTATTCGAATAGTCGTTTGGTATGTTATTCGAATAGTCGAATATAGTCGAATAATTCGAATAGTCAAATAGATACTTGAATAGTCGAATAGTCAAATATTCGAATTTCGAATAGTCGAATATTTAATAAATAGTCGAATATTCGAATAGTCGTCTATTTAAATATCGAAATACAGTCGTTTTATCACGGTAGAACGTATGTTTATTTAATTAAATAAGACTATATAATTTTATTTTTGTTTTTCCTTCTTACGTTAAAATTTACAGTTTCACAGAAAACACGAATAGTCGAACATATAAATATCCGAACAAAGTCGAATAGTTAAATATTCAAATGGTCGAATATTCAAATAGTCGAATAGATACTTGAATAGTCGAATATTCGAATTTCGAATAGTCGAATACTCAAATAGTCGAATATTCGATTAGTCAAATATTCGAATTTCGAATAGTCGAATATTTGAATAGTCGAATTTTTTAACTAACAAAATATTCGAATTTAGAATAGTCGAATATTCGAATATTCGAATTATTCGAATACAATTCCGAGCCCTAGTATATACTACAGTGTGACCAGTAAAGTCCGCATCATATGGGATTTTTTTATTAATAGCTTTCTTCGAAATTTGACTTTGGCATCAAGTTCTGTTTCGATCGAGATGAAAATTGGGCAAAAAAATAGTAGTCACGTGATTCGCATTATCTGTCAAATTTTAATTTTTTCCAAAAAATAATTCAACAGTGGGGCTATTTCTGAAAATATCGAAAAATTATTAGAAAAAGTTTTTTTAAATGCAGTTTCTAGCCCACATGCAAAATTTCAGCTGCATAAGATAATTTTGATTTTTTACCCACTACTAAAATTTATTTTCCACTTAATGAACAAACCTGATGACACTGTGTTCTTTTTTGTCTTAATATTAAGGTGTATTACTTTCAGACATAAACTACGTTTTCAAAAAAATTTATTTTATGAAGTTACCTTTTACAGGGTCAAAAACAAATAAACTTGGAATCACATGCGACCAAATTTTAATAGCCCAATTTTGATTTTGTAGAAAAACGCACATTTAATATGGCGCTTCTTTAAAGAAAATGTATCTGAATTCAAGCATTGTCAAAAATAAGAAGTGTTATGTAGGTTGCGTTGAGTCTTATTTTGCAAAAGTGGTGTAATTTACAAAATATGGGTAAAAAATTAAAATTAACTTATGCAGCTAAAATTTGGCATGTGGGCTAGAAACTGCATTTAAAAAAACTTTTTTTAATAACAATTTTCAATAATTTTAGAAATAACCACACTTTTGAATTATTTTTTGGAAAAAATTAAAATTTAACAGATAATGCGAATCACGTGACTACTATTTTTTTTGCTTAATTTTAATCTCGATCGAAGCAAAACGAACTTGATGATAAAGTCAAATTTCGAATAAAGTTATTAATAAAAAAATCACATATGATGCGGACTTTACTGGTCACACTGTATGTGATAAATAAATATATCATGTCTTTACTCTTTAAACCCAGTAAACATTTCCAGAGCGGGAGGTTAAACCCCATTCATCCCCCCTCCCCTCCCAAGCTACAACTTTAAATGACACACTGACAGGGTCAGCAGCAAGTTTTCAATTTTTAAAACGATAATTGTGACTAGTTCTGAATTTCAAAGGGAGGTCAGAACTCCCATTACCTCCCCTGTTGCTACAGCCAATAGCTAGAAAAGTTAAAAGGTGCTGAAAAATTTACACTGTCTTGGATTAAAATTAATTTGAATAAATTGAGCTGTTAAAACTTTTTTTTATTATTTCAGAAAAAGGGAAAATCTATCAATATTTTTAATTTTTTTTAAGACATGAAGGGAGGCTAGATTGCTCACTGTCCCCTTTCAACGCCTAATGTGAGAACAAACACATGTTTTATGTATATAACATCAAATAGTGTTCTCGTTTCCTTTCCGTTCACAATATAACAATAACAGTCGTTTTATTACGGTAGAACGTATGTTTATTTAATTAAATAAGACTATATAATTTTATTTTTGTTTTTCTTTTTTACGTTAAAATTACAGTTTCACAGAAAACACGAATAGTCGAACATATAAATATCCGAACAAAGTCAAATAGTTAAATATTCAAATGGTCGAATGTTTAAATAGTCGAATAGATACTTGAATAGTCGAATATTCAAATAGTCGAATATTCAAATAGTCGAATATTCGAATTTCGAAGAGTCGAATATTTGAATAGTAGAATTTTTTAACTAACAAAATATTCGAATTTAGAATAGTCGAATATTCGAATATTCGAATTATTCGAATACAATTCCGAGACCTAGTATATACTACAGTGTGACCAGTAAAGTCCGCATCATATGGGATTTTTTTTATTAACAGCTTTATTCGAAATTTGACTTTGGCATCAAGTTCTGTTTCTATCGATATGAAACAAAGGCAAAAAAATAGTAGTCACGTGATTCGCATTATCTGTCAAATTTTAATTTTTTCCAAAAAATAATTCAACAGTGGAGCTATTTCTGAAAATATCGAAAAATCATTAGAGAAAGTTTTTTTAGATGCAGTTTCTAGCCCACATGCAAAATTTCAGCTGCATAAGATAATTTTGATTTTTTACCCACTACTAAAATTTATTTTCTACTTAATGAACACACCTGATGACACTGTGTTTTTTTTTGTCTTAATATTAAGGTGTATTACTTTCAGCATAAACTACGTTTTCAAAAAAAACTTATTTTATGAAGTTAGCTTATACAGGGTCAAAAACAAATAAACTTGGAATCACATGCGACCAAATTTTAATAGCAAAATTTTGATTTTGTAGAAAAACGCACATTTAATATGGCGCTACTAAGAAAATGTATCTGAAATAACGCCTTGTTAAAACTGAGAACTTTTATGTAGGTTGCGTTGAGTCCTATTTTGCAAAAGTGGTGCAATTTACAAAATATATGTAAAATATCAAAATTATCTTATGCAGCTGAAATTTTGCAAGTGGGCTAGAAACTGCATTTAAAAAAACTTTTTCTGATTACTTTTTTCGATATTTTCAGAAATAACCCCACTTTGTAATTATTATTTGGAAAATATTAAAATTTGACAGATAATGCGAATCACGTGACTACAATTTTTTTGCTTAATTTTCATCTCGATCGAAGCAGAACTTATTGCCAAAGTCAAATTTTGAATAAAGCTATTAATAAAAATAAATCCCATATGATGCGGACTTTACTGGCGACACTGTATATGAAGCTGCGGGAATTAGCAGACTGAACAAAGAAGGTATATTACTGCACAAACCTGACAAAAATAACATTTTTGCAAGTAGAAAAACAGGTTATCGAGCAAGTCTAAACTTTGCTTTGAACTAAGCTTTGAAGAATTATTTTTGACTAGTGAAACTATAGGAGATACGGGAAATTTTAACAAAATGTCAATTACCAACCAAAACACTATTTTTAAAAATGTAAACATATATTTTATTTAAGATTTAAGAATATTATCTTTATTCATTTTATTGATCTTTCAAACATAAGTTCCTCGTTATTTGGCTGTAGCCTATAAGAGGTTGCGACCATTTTACATAAGTAATGTTTTGCAAACATCTAATTTTTAAGGCGACAAAAATGTAATCTGATACAATTCTCTTATTCTTCTGATGCCTTTTTGTCAGCTAAGCAAACTTTAACATTCGAACAAAATGGAACCAATTATTTGGATTGTTAATTAATCATTATATTCTTATTACAATGTGTACAATGTGTAAAGATAACATTACATAATTTGTATTTTTTTTCTAATACAAAAATATTCTATTGAAAAGAAATGCTTCTTTCACGTTAGTCAACATTGGCACTTTAACTATCTATATTTGTTAAGGCCATATTTTAAATATTTACACAGGGTGAGTTTTTTAAAGTGTTATAAGGCGATTTCTCGAAAACGGAATAAAATATTTTATTGAAATTTTAGTGAGCTAATAGAAAGATGGAGGGACATATTTGAACATATTTTTGATGGCTACCCCCTTTCCCTATTTTGAGGGGTGGGGGGTAACTAACAAGCATTGTCAAAACTAAGAAGTGTTATGTAGGTTGCGTTGAGTCTTATTTTGCAAAAGTGGTGTAATTTACAAAATATGGGTAAAAAATTAAGATTAACTTATGCAGCTAAAATTTGGCATGTGGGCTAGAAACTGCATTAAAACAACTTTTTTTATTAACATTTTTCAATACTTTTAGAAATAACCCCACTTTTGAATTATTTTTTGGAAAAAATTAAAATTTAACAGATAATGCGAATCACGTGATTACTATTTTTTTGCTTAATTTTTATCTTGATCGAAGCAGAACTTGATGCCAAAGTCAAATTTTGAATAAAGCTATTAATAAAAAAAAATCCCATATGATGCGGACTTTACTGGTGACACTGTATATAAAAAAGTATTGTTTAAGTTTTTGCCCCCCCCCCCCCCCTGAAAACCGCTCTATGGACGCCCTTGATTGTATATCCTTTTTTTTTGCAGATTGACAAACAAACTAAATCGAGGTATAAAAAGAAAAATGATTGGGATAACAGAAGCCGGCGAAGCAGCTTGCCAACATGATGATAAAGTCAAATTTCGAATAAAGTTATTAATGAAAAAAATCCCATATGATGCGGACTTTACTGGTCACACTGTATGTGATAAATAAATATATCATGTCTTTACTCTTTTAACCCAGTAAACATTTCCGGAGCGGGAGGTTAAACCCCATTCATCCCCCCTCCCCTCCCAAGCTACAGCTTTAAATGACACACTGACAGGGTCAGCAGCAAGTTTTCAATTTTTAAAACGATAATTGTGACTAGTTCTGAATTTCAAAGGGAGGTCAGAACTCCCATTACCTCCCCTGTTGCTACAGCCAATAGCTAGAAAAGTTAATAGGTGCTGAAAAATTTACACTTTCTTGGACTAAAATTAATTTGAATAAATTGAGCTGTTAAACCTTTTTTTATTATTTCAGAAAAAGGGGAAATTTATCAATATTTTTATTTATTTTTAGGACATGGAGGGAGGCTAGATCGCTCACTGTCCCCTTTCAACGCCTAATATGAGAACAAACACATGTTTTATGTATATAACATCAAATAGTGTTCTCGTTTCCTTTCTGTTCACAATATAACAATAATAGCTAAAATTTTGATTTGCTATTTTATTGTGAAAAATTAAGTTACATTTGAGAGACCCTGTTCGATTGCCCCTGTTTCAGTATTTATAGTCATACCTACGTTTACGCAGCAAGGAGCAAAACAAAATTCAATGTCAATGCTTACTGAATTTTTTATTGCCTTTTGGCATTGGCATCAATTGGAATGGAGAAGAACTTCGATATATCTTTCATTTCCTTAGATAAATAAATAGGTACGAAAACGGCTTTCAAAAAAGATTTGTGTTTTATTTGTAAAGTAGAAAAAAAATATAGATTAAAAGGTTTTGTTCAAAATGTTGGTTATATTGCTAAAGTTTAAGCAAGTTATCTCAATACTTTCATATTTGTTTAGATATACCGAACCATGTTGGATTCTAAATATACGACAAAGTTACAATTTAAAAAAAAAATTAAAATATAATTTTTTTTTTGCTCTCCGTTTGGATTAAATTTGTTAACTGACATGTTTATTTATTAGATGCATGTATACTGTTCATAATTTAAACATTAATACATTTTTCGTTTCGAGCTTAAAAATCATGATTTACAAGCTAATTAATTAAAGAAAAAGTATTAACGTATTTTTGATTTTAAATATTTTTATTTTCGCGAACATTATTATCTTCTAAACATTTTTATGGTTTTTCTTAACGGATTGCGCGCATTCTAGTGTGTACCGCTGTTGATCTGTTTCTAATCTGCAAAACTGCAGACTGTTTCGGTAAACCTATACTGGATTGTGATTCACTTATTGGTTTATTTAGTTGTCTATCATTCGATTATTACCAGTGTGACTGCCTTTTATATTGGAGTTAATTCGGCTGGGATGGCGCTACGGTGTATTGATGGCCGCTTTACTTTTGTAAAAGGCTTTTAATACATCTTACCGCTGTTGTTGGGATTGTTTGGGCTATGGCTGCCCATAGAGTCCTAACAAGGACAAAACGGCAGTCGTGGTCTACCCGCCCCAGGGTATCCATTGTGCTTGGACCCCTGTATATTCCAATATAAAAAACAGATACACACTTGTCCGATATGCCACAATTATTCGCTTTTAATTATTTTTGCGGACACTATATTATCTTCTAAACATTAATTTTTACATTTACATCATAATACAAACATATACTAAATAAATGTATTACAATGGCTTTAATTTTAAGCCATTAGAAAGTAGTACTTAAATATTCTTTACAATAATTTTGTAAAAGTATTTGTTTAAAGTTGTGTTAAAGTTAAAAATTTATAAATAATGTTATTTCTATAGCAACTATTCTGTAAGCAATAGTAGTTTTATTACTATAAGTAATACTATTTAATGAAAAATGTATCATGTATCATGTAATATGAAAAACAACGTATCTGAGAAATGTGTCACCATTCTGGTTTTATGAAATGTAATAATTAGGGATTTTATTCTTTATGTTATTTTAAGGTACATTGATTGAATTGTTCATAAATTGAATATGACCAAAATGCTTTTATAATAGATAGGTTGTTTTTAAAACCTCTTTAATTTTAATTTACTGGCAGCGGAATACCTCATCATACGGAAACAGTCAGAATAAGATTAAAGCTATAATATCTTAAAACCTGACAAAACTTTACCGTTGTACCAAACTTTAAAAGAACCTGAATATAGACACAATGTAGACGGGGTCGTACCACAATATTTGACGATTACAGCTAGAGTTACGGATTTCTGCAGGTGATGAACACACCAGCGGTCGGTCAGTTTCAATGGTATACTTCCTAATAATTAAAAAAAACCTACAAATTATCAAGCTCGGTCGACACCCGTACGCAAATTCAATAAAAATTAAATGTCGACCATAATTACAAACTGACAATGAATATACATTATACAATCCTCCTTACTGTAGAAATCGGTTGACCACTTGAGCCAACAGATTTTCCAAGGAATTAAACTAAGAACTGCTCCTGTAATGTAACTTCGCTCTTCTTCCCACGCGTTTCTGCAAAATACAATATTCGTCGGAACCTTATCGAAATTTTATTAAGCTTCTAGCCTTAACAGATTATTTTTCTTTGTGTTTCCTTTCAGTAGTAGCATGCGTTTCTTTCTCTCTTGAATGCTTGCGCATTAAAATTTGTCTGGTAAACGGAACAAAGAGCCGCGGTCAAGGCTCGCTTGGATACAATATACTGCGGGGACGTACAATAAGTACCGTTGTGTAATTTACTTGGCATAGCGTGGCTGCAGCTGTGTTAATAAAATTCTCGTAAAATACCAGGAATATTTTAGAAGTAATAGCAGTAATTCCGAAACCAATGAAGTTTGGCTAATAGGATGAATTTTAAACTTAATTCAAACTTAATAAAGATCAAATTATATAATAAGAAAATAATTGAGGGAGGTCATTGACTAAAAATGACCTTATGCAAGAGCTGCCACTGTAAAGATTTGTATATATCTTTTAAGCTACTCATCGTGAATTACCATGCATTCAATACATGTTTGTCATATTCCTAGGTGTTGTAACGAGATGAAAATATTGTGTATTATATTTTTGGAAATTGTAACAACAAATAAAAGAGGCCTGTCATACTTTCTTCTCTAGTGAATTGTGAGATTTTTAAGTTAGTTTATTCAATAATTTTCTATAAAAAAGTTGTTTAGTAGCTGGCATTCAACCCTATATTGCTTTCATACCTGTTATAAAAACACTTTATCGACATGTCCGTTAAATGTCGTCTTTAGCGTTCACTTGTTACATAATACATAACAGACTTTTCTTTCTTTTACAGCCCACTTTTTCTTTTGTCTGTAAAGGCAACTGGTAAAATAACGGTATTGTTACCGCTGATCGACTCTAATAGGCGTATCGGGGGCGGGTTTGTACTTCTTTAAGAGATTTCGTTTTTAAATATTATAAAATTACCGATCAGCAGATATTGAATATACGCAACAGACGGAAAACCGTAACTATATGGAATTAATTACAA
This sequence comes from Polydrusus pterygomalis, assembly GCA_963969555.1. Taxonomy (NCBI): domain Eukaryota; kingdom Metazoa; phylum Arthropoda; class Insecta; order Coleoptera; family Curculionidae; genus Polydrusus; species Polydrusus pterygomalis. The sequence continues at coordinate 62,839,506 of OZ018378.1, forward strand.
ATTAATATGATTTAATATTTTATTTAAAAATATATTGCTTAAGTTCCTCTGTGGCATGAAGACTCTCAGGCAATTTCACACATCTGACAACATTGTAAGGAAAAATCCATAAAATGTCATAAAAATATAAATGTTGCCGATATTAAAGGAATACCAATATGGTGTAGTACATTATGTTTATTAAAAAAAAGTTACCAAAATCGTGTGAACGTACGTTATGGGCCCAAGAATTTTAGTTGAAGTGCTTATATTCTGTATTCGTTAACGTAACCTGCAAAAAATGCAAGTTTCACATATTTGCCAGTGATCTCTATCATATTTACTTCAATCGTTGCCCATCGTTTAGTGTCTTCATAGGAATAGAGTCCATAAACTTCACGAGCCAAGTGTAAATCTAAATTCTCCATAAAAGGGAATCTACTTCTGGATGTATCTATGGCACAAAGAAATGTCGCACCTTACAATAAACACACACCAAAGCTCGCCCACCTTCACGAAACCGATACAGATGACACAGATGTAGCATTGGAACTGAGTCACACATAAGAGACGGTATAGTATTTGTGTGTCAGATATGTGACAGTTGATCGTGATCGTGTTAATATAAAAAAAACTTACCTGGATACGCTGTTTAGAAGTTCCGGCCAAGCTAGAGTCAACAATGAATCTCTAACGAAGAGTTCCCAGGATGTCAAATGCGATTCACTAAAAACCCGTTCTGAACGCTGCAATCTTGGTCTACCAGGACGTCCCCGGTTTTCTGACATTGTCAAATAGTTTGGGTGGAATTTAAATATCCATTATCTGAAAAAAGGAAATTTGAGGAATAAAACAGTGTCCAAAACGTATTTTTAACCAAATCCAAAAATAAAATATAAACAATCAATGACATCAGAGAACCCTATTATTTACCTCATTTGTCTAATAAGCAAGAGTTCATTATTAACCTAGGTAAATAATGATGATTAATTATTTACCTAAGTTAATAATAAAGATTTTTTTTATCTTTTTACAGAAATTGACTGAAACTTTATGATTTAAGAAAGTGAACATAAAAAATAAACTCTAGAAAATGTTCTAAGATAATGAAAATTATCAATAACTATGAAAATCATTTAAAATAATAGTTGATTGTACAGTTATTACATCGTCGTCATGTGCACTACTGCATTTCCACTATTAATAGAAATACCATTATTTATTATAGGCAAATTTACTTCAGTGTTATGAATATTTTCGATAATTTGTGAACGTTCATTAACACTTAGTACTAATTCATCAGTCTGAAAGTTTTCTGTTTTCTTCGTGCGAAAGAAGTGGAGGGTATACTTAAATTTTCATTGGATAAGATGGGTTTTTGTCCTAGTTTGGCTATTCTCTTCTTGTTCGCTATCGTTTCCTCAATAAATACTTCAGCTACTATCGCCGAATTTCATCCACCGTGCCTTTTTAGAATTAGTTGTTCTCCTCCACTTTCTTCTAGAAGTTTTGCCGAGCTGCGCCGTAGAGAATGACCAGTGTTACACTCAGGATGTTGTTATTTCAGAAATTGAGCCATAACACTTTACTAATAGTATTGTGCCCAATATTTTGTGTATGCCTTTGCGGTATAAAATAAATAATTTTCTAATGGCAGTCGGTCGGTTAGCTAAGTATTTTTTTACGACGTTCGTTCATTGCGATTCGACAATAACAAATCTCCTGGATGATACAATTTTTGAGTTAGGAATACTTATCACAATAATCCCATCTTGGATGTCCACATCATCAAGAACCATATTGCAAAGTTCGTCTGTTCTGCAAGCACCGGCCAAGCCAATTATCACAATAGCTTAAAATTTAGAGCTTATTAAAGCAGGACAAAAAATGAGTATAATAAATTCCATATCTTTTTTGATGAAAATTCATCATCAGAAGCTTCATTTTAAAAGGTATTATTTTTTAGGTTTATAGGCAACATTTTTTTTTTGCAAAAATGCTTCTACTTTAAAATACTTCGAAATATTGGTATTTTCTTTCAGTGAAAGAATTGATTTTAAAATTGATCCTTGAGCTTGCCCACCACGGTGATACCTTATTGTGCATGACATTTTCAATAATTTAAACATTTTTTTTCTTCGCGCCCTTTCTTCAATTGAGTGTATGCCTTCACATAAAGTCACTTTGATTTTTCAGGAAACAAACCACGGCTCGCACTAGCCGCTGCATCTCGGAACCCAGGCGGGGTACAACTTTCCATTTCTAATTCACTGTCGCTTTGGTCGCTAAGATTCTCAGCCATATTTGCAATTATTGTAAAACTTTAACTTAAAACCTTCAAAAGGTGGCCATAATTATTTTAGAATAATGACGTTTAATGAAACCCATCAGTTTCAATTGTTTTATTCGTTGCCTTGACAACTAAGCCCCAGGCTACTTGATATTTCGATATGTTTGAATAAAAGGGGAAAGAGCTGATTTTAAAATGAAAATGAGGTCTTTTGGTGTTAGTTTGACTATTAATAGTAAAAAAAAAATCTATACCGTGTGTTTTTTTTCAAAAGACGTTCAGTTCACCACTATAACTTTTTTATATTTACAGATATTAAAATGAAATTTTGAGATTATGCATAAGAGATAAGTCTGCATTTATTGGCATAATTTTCAATTTGTTAACACTTCCGGTTTGACCTGAAGTGACCTTGACTTTGATATTTTAAATGGGCATCTTGTATATTTTTACTTATTTGGGTTCAGCATAACATTATGAGTGAAATAACACCTCACTTGTCATTTTTTGACGTGTTATAACATTTTTATATTTATTTTTTATTTTCAATCTAGATCTAGCTACAAATTAATTAAATCTGTTAATTTATAGTCGAGTAGTATATGAAAATTAAAATTATGTCATAATAATTTACTTTCTAAGTTTCACAAGCGTTTAAAAAATGAAATTTTGTTCTCTTGACGTTTATTCCATTTTTCCAAATGGAACGATGGTGGTTCACTAGGATATTTAAAACGAGCATTTTTTTTTCAACAATTTGATACCATACACTCCTATGATATTTTAAAATTGACACTGAAAAATTAGCCTTAAACCCCCATAGCAAATTTAAAAGCGTTATATTATGCATTATTGCCGCCCTCTCTTTTCTAAAGAAATATAAAGGCGGCTTTGACAAACAATGGAATGATTTTAAAAAGCAATATGGCTTTAATTTAAAATTGTAACGTCATTAGTTTATAAAACATACAATACATACAATCTTACGAAGAATTTTTCTGGTAACTCCAAAAATTAGGAGCATATCAATTTGTTCATTTCTAGTAAATTAACCATTTTATTTGATTTACAATGTAAGTTTATTAAACGAATAAAATTACAATTTTAATTTAAAACGATGTTGGTTTTCAAAACCATTCCATTGTTTTTTAAAGCCGCCTTTATATTTCTTTAGAAAAGACAGAGTGGCAATAATGCATAACGCTTTTAAATTTGCGATTGGGACTTAAGGCAAATTTTTTCGTGTCAATTTCAAAATAGTATAGGAGTGTAAAGTCGCCACAGTGGATCTTTCCCGTGCGTCATCACTTTCACGTCATCAATCGTATGAATCAAATCAAAATTACGAGACGAAAAAAGTCAAAACTAAGTCTAAGTTCATAAAATGGACGTGCCTGCCTACCGCTTGACGTACCTACATAATATCCCGAAAAATTATTATTTATTTTAAGTTTTGCCCTGCATTCTCTATTATCTAAAAGAAATTGACAAACAAATGTTAATACATTTAATACTATTTTTAAAGCTTAAAATCTAGAAAAGTTTGGTGTTTTATTGCCCACTAAAATCGCAAAAGTCAAATTTTTGACATCCTTTCATTTAAGGGAATTTAGCCACTGTTGTAAACTTTTCAAAGAACTTTCACGGTTAGAATATTTAAAATAAATAAATTAGGTATTATAAAAATCCATAAATACTTACCGCTAAAACAGATGGTGGGTATAATTATCTCCAAAAAGAACTATTTTTAGAAACAGGAACAGTTTTAAGGCACACAAATTTACAAAGTACGAATTAGATTGACAGATCAAAATAAGGTTGACAATGACGTTCTAAAATACAACGGTAGTCAACTAAACAAATAAAAAAAGTAATTAATTGACGTTTATAGTTTTATTCTTGTCTAGCACGTTATATTATTATTGCGGAATCTTGGGGACGTTCTTTTATGCTTTTATTCAAACTTGTAATTGTAATAAATAAGGATGCAGAGTTATTAACCACGTTGAGTCCTAATCGTTGATTGATGACGCGCGGGAAAAGATCCACTGTGGTGACTTTAGGTATCAAATTGTTAAAAAAAAATGCTTGTTTTAAATATATCCTAGTGAACTACCATCATTCTATTTGGAAAAATGGAGTAAACGCCAAGAAAACAAAATTTCATTTTTAAACGCTTGTGAAACTTAATTATCATGACATAATTTTAATTTTCATAGACTACTTGACTATAAATTAACAGATTTAATTAATTTGTAGCACTCTAGATTGGAAATAAAAATAAACATAAAAATGTTATAACATGTCAAAAAATGATAAGTGAGGTGTCATTTTACTCAGAATGTTATGCTAAATCCCAATAAGTAAAAATATACAAGATGTCCCATTTAAAATACTAAAGTCATAGTAATTTCCGGTCAAACCGGAAGTGCTAACAAATTGAAAATTATGCCAATAAATGCAGACTCATCTCTTATGCATAATCTCAAAATTTCATTTTAATATCCATAAATACAGAAAAGTTATAGGGGTGAACGTCTTTTGAGAAACACTCGATATACAGGGTGTCCCGAAATTAGCTGACAATATTTTAAGGAGATAAAGTACATCCAAAAATAAGACTAATATCCTTTATTAATATACCTTCAAAAACGCTTCGTTATGGGGCTAGAGCCCCCCGAATTGGAGCTATGATAAGCAGTTTTTTCACAATATCTCAAAAACCGATTAGGGTATCGAAACAAAATTTGATACATGTTTTACCCATGACAAGACGCAATTAACGATTTAATTAGGTTAACTTTATTTCTTCCAGTGGCGTCCCACTGGGTAGGTATTTGGGAGAATATTGCCCTAAGTTTTTTATTTTTAGAATGTTTTAACTTCAGGTACAAGTTTTAGAAGCCTTGAAGTCTTTTGTTGAAAAAAGACACTCTAGTTTCATTGAGGTAGGATTCACCATTTTCCAGTAAAATCGATTTTAAAATTTTCGGTTTTTTGAAATCCGGTGAAAAGGCTGAGGTTTTTTTTGCATATCTCAGCAAACACTTAATATTAAAACATGAAATTTATTAGAAGTTCTACTAGCGACAAGGCATAATATGTATTAAAGAATGTTACTTTAAAATATTTTTCCAGTGACGTCGCACGGGGTGGAGCCTTAAGTAAATATTACTATTTTTTTTTTAATTTCATAGTTTTAATGTATTTTTTTTTTATTTTAAATTTTTTGTTAATAAAACCTTCTATTATTGTAATTTGACAGAATTTTAAGTTTTTAAATTAAACATATTTTTAGATTCCTTTGTTTTTTAAATATTTATTTTAATGGAGATTTTAAGAGAGTTTTAACATAAAACAAAAAAGAATAACAAATTGCACATCAAATTTGATTGTGAACCACACAGGAAACTAATTCTTACGCAAGTACCAGTCATGTGTCCCCAAAAATATTAATCAAGGGGATTTAAATTAAGTGCCTTAAACGTAAATCCAGTGGCACATTATCTAATAAATCCCCAAGTTGATTATGTATTATTATTATTTGTCGCTAATAGAAATTCTAATAAATTTTATATTTTAATATTTAGTGTTTGCTGAGGTATGCAAAAAAAACCTTAGCCTTTTCACCGGATTTCAAAAAACCGAAAATTTTAAAATCGATTTTACTGGAAAATGGTGAATTCTACCGCATGAAACAAGAGTACCTTTTTTCAACAAAAGACTTTAAGGCTTCTAAAAATTTCACCTAAAGTTAAAAAATCCTACAAATAGAAAACTTGGGGCAATATTCTCCCAACTACCTACCCAGTGGGACGCCACTGGAAGAAATACAGTTAAGCTAATTAAACCATTAATTGCATCTAGCTATCGGTAAAACATGTGTCAACTTTTGTTTTGATACCCTAATCGGTTTCTGAGATATTGTAAAAAAACTGCTTGTCATAGCTTCAATTCGGGGGGCTCTAGCCCCATAGCGAAGCGTTTTTGAAGGTATATTAATAGAAGATTTTAGTCTTATTTTTAAATATACTTTATCCCCTTAAAATATTGTCAGCTAATTTCGGGACACCCTGTATACCTCGGTTGAGAAGGCCATTATTGACCTCGCACAATATGTCCCTCAGCGCTACGCGCCTCAGGTTAGAAAAGTGCTCGGTCCATAATGGCTCACTTCCCACCCTAGGTATATAATATACTATCTAAATATTACATGAACCTTTAAATTTATAGTCTATTACGCTGTGTAATGTTTATTAAAAAAAATTATGAATTAATGTTCATGTTAAATTGATAAGGTTCTTAAACGTTTTTATTTTAGACATTAAAGTTAATTACATAGATGCAAGAACACAATATTTCACGGCAGAACGTATCCTCTTAATCGATATCTTGTCCTAGTTAGCTTCATACTGTTTCTAGCTAGGCTCTATTGTTGTGCTTCCACATTAAAATCAGCTGTTGCGCCTAAAACAAACAAACCCGAACAAAAGGGAGTGAAAATATTTCAGCCCTTGATCGTGTAGTTTTAGTTATACCGAGTATATATGACTGTTTAATTTTTGCAACCCTGTGAAGAGCATTTTAGTGTTACTATGTCCTGTTTTTATATCGAATATTGTACGACATTAGGTTTCCCCAGCATAGTTTCTAAGTAATACTTTAAACACTATATAACAGGCAACAACTCAGAATTTCCTGTAATATATTTGGATCAAATCGTTAAAACAAGCCTCCGGGTGACGATTGAAATATCAGGAAAAGTTGGAGTGAAGAGAGATTCCTCAGGAAAATGTAGGCAATTTGCACAGTAAAACATTTGAATAAATAACAGGAAAGGATGTGGGAATTTATTTATTTGATTGTATTTTTTGATATAAATTTTAATCAATTTGGAAATCATTTGTATGATTTATACTATTATTTACACAAAATAACCATATGGGATTACTTTAAATCGATTCTGATCAATAAAATTGTATAACATACGCCAACTTTTTAAAACATGTTTGATTTAAAGGATTTTTGCAGAGTTATAGTATTTTAATAAATTTTTTACGAAAAACGTAAAATTCAGCAAATGTGGTAAAATTAGAGAGATTTCACATTATAGTATGCAGTTTTCGCATAAAATTTGATCTATTTAAAAAGAAATCAAGTGTGAGATGCTCATTGGCCAGTCTGCCTGACCTTGATATAAAACTATTTTGACCATAATTGGTTCTATGAGGAAATATCGAAATAGTAATTTACGTTACAAGACCAGAAAATACTAATTTTCGGTTGCGTGACGTACAATATTTTTTTTATGACCGACACTTCGATAAACTTACATTAAATTATTTTATATTATTTTTAAATGCGTCGTATGACTTCTTGTAACGTGCTTTTGATTTTACTGGCAATATATCGTAAGTCGCTTTCCTTGCTGCTTCCAAAATTTCTTCTGAAATCTCATTTTCCGTGTCGGATAATTCAAAATCTGAATTCATATTGTTAAATTTGCGAACTCGCGAAACAAGTTTGACATAAACAACAAATTAAAAATCAACAAACTGTCACTCGACAATACATCGAAATGTTGTTGTCATAGTAACGAAATCAAGGTAGCTTGTATTATCAAAGAGCGATTAAAAAAACAAAAAACGGGGACCGGAATAATCTTTTCCCGTCTTGCATGCGATCGGAAAAAGGTTATTTTCTAGACGAAAAATTGTCCAGAAAGTGTATATTTTCCGGTCGGTTTAAAAAAAATCTATTTCTTAAACGTGTTTCCCTTGAAGGTGCATGTACCTAACCCTATTTTTTCAAGCAAAACAGGGCAATTATATTTATTGTGTAATATGTTATATAACATTTTAAGGTCTTTTAGATCACGGCGTTGAGAGAGTGATCTGATCTGAATATTAGATTCCAGCTGAGAATATGTTAGTTGTGGTGCATTAAGTTTAATGGTTATGTATTTTAAGAATTTATGTTAAATCCTCTCTAAGTTCTGAATATGTACATTATAGCAATGATTTCAGACTCTAGAAGAATATTCGAGATGAGTTCTTATTAATGAGCAATATAGTTGCTTAAAAGCTTTAGTATTCGTGAAGTCAACGGTAACGCGCTTTATAAATCCGAGAAGTTGATGAGATTTTGAGAGGGTGTTCTGGATGTGAGGAATAAAAGTAAGCTTTGAATCCATAATCAAACCTAAATTCTTTATTTCGGGATGACATTATTTTCAATTAAATAAGGCTGTTCAAACGCTGACCTAGGCTTATAAAAGATTATCAAGTGACACTTTGCAGCATTCAGCTCCATACCATTGTTCTTACACCAAACTACTAATCTGTCCAAATCTGACTGAAGATTTTAACATCATCGAGGGAGGAGATTATCATGTATAATTTTAAATCATCTGCAAAGAGGAGAAATTGACTGTATTTGAAATGCAAACCCAGGTCGTTAATAAACAAATTAAATAAAAGGGGACCCAGATGAGACCCCTGAGGAATCCCAGATGGGACTTTTATACTTGTGGATTGAAAATTTGGAAATTGTTGAATCGGACTATCTGGGAGCGCCCAGTCAAGTAACTTCGTATCCAGGACAGCAACGGGCCACCAACATCCAGACCTTCCAGCTTAGATAAAAGAACCGCATGATTCATTGATGATGGAATGATATTATATTTTGAGCCAATTTTATCATTATTGATTAAAATATTTAATATAAATTGATTCAAATATTTAATTTTTAATTGATTCAAATATAATCAGTAATGATTCTTATAATAATCAGTTTTGAATAACACGTCTTAATAAGTCACTCTTTGATGTAATCGGTTGGCAGGGATAGGAACTGGTGCAGGTATATATTAAAATTTGGGGCAATCATAATAATTATATTACTTATTATCGATAATACACAAATATTTTATATTTTTTAGTTATTATACTAATAAGAGAATTAGAAAATTTAATTTGGTGTAAGGATTCTCTTTGACGATAAATGGTAAGTATTTTATTAAGTCTGAACTTCGTACAAGTCCCAGGGACTTAACGATACTTCTAATTTTTTTCAAGGGCAAGTGATACTCTTCTTATTTTCAGGTACATATAACAAAAATGTTTGCTTTTGTACAAATAAATTATTATTATTATTAATATGTGAACAAAAAAACGGGTTTTTAATAAAATCGAAATTTTGCTGCGCCGGAATTTTTTTGCCGTGTTTTTTTTATCTTCCATCACCCATTCCAGCTACGCCATTGGTTTAAACCTTTATTTTCTCCAATTTCAGTTATGATTTATTACTTGAATAGTTTCAAATTATAACAACATTTGTAATTGTACGCATTCAAATAAACAGCAGCTGTTCTAAGAGCCTGCCGATTGTTTTCAATATTTAATGACATGTTCGCAATATGGTGTGTGGATTATAAATTTTAAGTTAACATTATATATAATAGCTTGGCGGTTTAGATTGTGTATTATGTGTATGTGAAGGTATATTAATTATGAATTGGTTTACTTTATATCTGTGTTAGATTGTAATTTATTACCAAAATCAAATTGGGCAAAATCGTGTAAGTAAGGTGATAATGGACGTTTTCACATCTGCCGGCACGGCAACGACACGGCACTGACACCAATTGATGGTGGACGCGAAATTACATGTATATTAACCGAATGCTATAGTGGATTTCATCTTAGTTTTTAATGCTTTGACGTCTCTCTTGTCAAACATATTAGCCAACACGTGATTTTAAAATCCCTAATTCTATAAACGGCTTTCAGACACGGGCATTGGCTAGATTAACAAGAGATGGATATATAACTGACCGTATAGTTGCATGTACATGACGAAGATGCACACTACACAGTTCAATACGTTGCCCTTCAATGAGCTCAAACTCGTCAAAAGCACAGCATCGCTCGTATATGCCGTTAGTATGTGCATCTTTGTCTTACGCATTTGCTCTCGCATATCTCTTTTCATACTTCATTAATTCGATTGTCTCATCGCGTTCTTTAAATATCACAGAGCCGCATTGGGACACACCGCGCACCGCGTGCATTCTGCTGTTAATTCTTGATCGTTCGTGTAATTGTTTTTGGTATTTTTCAGACAGCATTTTGCTTATATTTTGTGCGTATTAGACTTTTTGGTTTTAAACTGCCGGACTGTGTGTATCTGTGACGTGTTTCTTTTTATGCAAAAGTAAGTAAATAATTATTAATGTCTCGGACGGTGACGACGACATCGACAGCTTGTCGGATGAAGACCAAAAATAATAGGGAACTTGCAACAAAATTAAATTTGAAAACCACAGTGAACCATTATGCTAAAATAAATTTTACATACAGTTGTATTGAAGAGTGCTTGAGGTATCTGTTCTGTAAACGCATGGACAAAAATCTTTTTTTGTAGTATCTACTTACATTATTTTTTCTTTATTCATTAAAAAAAAATACCTAATTCGATAAGATTACAAACTTTTGTTGTTTTATTATAAACCAACGAAAAGTTAGACCTATTTTGTAAACTTCAAACTCTTTAGAACCTAGTCTAAAGAAAAAAATATCTACCCGTGAATAAGAAAATAAAAAAGTAAACAATAAGCTATTAAATATAATATATAGATTTTTTCAACTTAACACTGCATGGTCTAAAATCAAATTAAAAACAAAATAATTCTTTAATAAAAAACGTAGTTAATTATTGATGATACTAGATTCACGACTGCCCCTTGTATATTTTTTATTGTACTAAATTAAGAGTGTGTTTTTACCAAAATAACAGCACTTTATTATATTATGAATAAAAATTAAATGAAATTGTTTTTCTGATACTCTATCCTATTTCCATTTCCCTTCAGTGTTTTTTTTTGAAATATCTTAAAAATTGCTTAGGTAATCCTCGTTTCCATCCATATAATTACAACTACAAATAAATTGACCCATGTTCACACATAATTTTCAAGTCCGGCCCTGGCCAATCCTTAAGTTATGTAAAAAGAAATGTTATAAATGACATGTGTCAGCGACGGCCATTAAAAACTAAGGTGAAATCCACTATATATAGCTATGCTTTTACACTTGCCGACTTATGGATATCGTTGTTGCAGGCGCAGATTTGCCGTCAAGGAGCACGCATCCCATTCGTGACGTCGCCGATTTTTCAGAATTTGTTTGGTGTTTGGTTTTATGTGTCAAAGCACCAATGTTAATTAATTTAAATGGCTGCTTATTTAAATAGAAATTGTGTAGGCAATTCCCTATTTTTGTCACAAAACAAATAACAATCATAAAAATTAATTTGAAATTTTAGTCTTCTTGAGCCGACAGCCGCCCGGTATTCCGGTCATAGTGAAGATCTACTGTCGTGATACAAAGAAAAGAAGAGATATGACATTGCGCATGTGGGCGGAGCCAAATCGACAGTCGCTTACGTCATGTGGTGATAATTTTCTGGCGGGCTTCGTATAACCTACGTTTGGTTTTATGTGGATGAACGTTGATGATACAAATCAATGTAAAATATTTCAAATTTTAGCTTAAAAAAATTGTTCTCTTCCTCATAGGTGAGATACAAAAGTTTAATTGACGAAATTGGTTTAACATAATAAACTGTTATATGTGTGCCTTATTTTTTAATAATTGTTAATGTCCCTCTAATAACTATTATGATAATTACCAGTCCTAGTATATTTTTTTAAATGTCTGAATGAGTTTTTTACATCCGTATCCTTGGTCAAATTATAGTCAAATGCAGTGGCGGACTGGAGCGGGTGGCCGGGTGGCCATCGCCACCGGGGTCAGAAGGCCTTTGGGGGCCAATTGGTCCAAACATTTAAACAACAATTTTTTTTTCAAAAAATGTTGGGGCCATTGAGGCCATGTAGCCACCGGGGCCAAATGATTCCAGTCCACCCCTGGTCAAATGTTAACAATATAAATTTATAAACAGACACCTCCAAAAATATTATCGTTACCTATTGCATAAAAAAAATCTTAATAAGCAAATTAATTGATTTTGGTCATTTAAGGCTTGAAACTGTTCTAAAAATGTTTAAGACTGCACATTTGTACCTATTTTTTTTTTAAACAATTTATTGCTTAAGGTGGAAGGACCTAAAAATATAGGTTTTTTTTTTTATGATTTTGTAAAAATAAATAAGTAATTGTAATCATTTAAAAGATAAAATGTATGTCAGCATAAAAAGAAAATTATTTTCATTGATACCATATATATGCTAAATTTTAACATTTAACCCAAGAACATCATGAAATACGTTCTGATTTATGAACCTCTATCCTTAAAGTACTTAAAATAATATACACTTAAATCTTCCAAATCAAAAATTGCAAAATATGCAGTAAAATTTCTATTTTTAACGGCTAATCCTATGTAATTTTAAGTCTCGTTAGCACCACATGACGTCATTGCGCGGACCGGACCGAATTGGGAATACGATCGATCATATATTTCTTTCTTTGTATCATGATCTACTGTGAACTACTGTCTTGTCGTGTCGGAAGATGTGAAAAGGCCCATCATCAGAGAGGTTATTATTTTGGAACATTAGTTTATTATGTCATAGTTGTGGACGCAGATATCTTCGTTGAGTAAATAATGTTAATTAAATGGATTGTATATTGCAGAAGTATTTTTTACATTATACATATTTGAATCGGTGAATGAAATAAAGATACAAGTGCCAAATATGAAGTTTTAAACAGCAATGGTCTTAGATTGTTTGCCATCTGAAATAATTGATAGCCTTACATCTGGTTAGATAATATACCTAAAACCATGTCTTTCTTTATTTATTTTGCAAATGTCATTTAATAATGTTTTTAAAACCTTTGCGACAACACCTCAGAAAACTATTAACATAATACTTTCTAGATATATAGTTATTTCCGTTTACGTTCATTTTGGAAATGTATTTTTCTTTCACTCACTATACTGTTGATTGCGTGCGGGTAAATTATAAATAAATAATGTTTTTTTTCGGTGTACCTACTTAATAGAGACACTTACAGAAAAGAAAAAAACTCTATTAACCGTATATAGCCAGAAACCTATTAGAAGCGGCAAAAAATCTGCATTAAATAGGCGCCGAAAAAACAACTCTGTTGTCGCTACTAGATTCATTTTTTTGAAATAATAATAATGGCTTTTTAACCTTAATATAGTCATTTTTTAAATATTATTTTTTCGGTGCTAAAAGACAACTCTATTGCGCTAAGAAAATACCTACATCAGAGTACATATATCGATATTAATTCTTTATTCTACCGTGCCTACATGATACAGCGGTAGAAAATATCTTATATTTATATAAAAAAAAGTTTTTGTGATTAATTATTAACGTCACGTAGTTAAAAAATAATTTATTTTTATTATTGGTTGTTTACCTAGCTACTAATAGGAGAGTTAGAGAGTTAATGCTACCATAGAATGGTTTATAGCCATTATTGCTCTGAATACTCTCGTAATTATCAAGTTCTATTGGGGGTGTAGTCTGGTTTTCTACACCTACTGTATTAGTTCCGACTGGCAGTTGTAATGAAACTTGACATTACTCATAATAATATTTGCTTGCTACGGTTAACCTTACCACTATAAATCAGTACTGCAGTTCTTAAAAATTTTATTAGCTTCTAGTGTGATATTGTTCTTGTAGTTTAACATTTCATATGATTATCTATTATGCAACATGGTTTACTGAGATGGTAAAATTCGCCCCATAGATTATAAAGTCTAATAATAATTATGGGTTGTGCAAAATAAGAATCTTCTATTGCTTTATCTAACATGCTAAGTTTAAAAAAACTTACGATCAATAAAATTCAAATTCAGAAAGGACAGCTAGAAGACTCATAACAACGACGTGACCTGCGCAACACATAAGTTAAAACTAATACTACGGCGTGCGGCGATTGCCGATCGCTACGAACCCCCACCAACGTCTTGTGGATTATAGGTTCTAACCGCTACAATTTGTTTTTCCAGACGCTGTTCTGCTTTCCTAATTGTAGAGAAAGCGCTTTACCGGGAATAAAATGCGTCGCATTAATTAGATACAATTTATTTCTTAACAAAATTGCTGTTTTTAAAGAAGTTCATTATTCAACAAGACTGTGCTGCTAATGAAACTGATTGCTACCAATAAAAACACTGTTATAGCAAATCTCAAATTAACATAACACTAAAGCGGGTTTAATACATTAGCAATTTATTTAATATGGGTTAATACAAATTAAGCTATTAATACAAACTATGTCTTAGCAAACCTGTTGTATATGAAATTACTTTCCTTAGTTAGACCAGGGCTGAAGCCTTTGCAAATGGTAAAAGGTGAAAAAAAATAATAATAGTAGAATGAAACCCATTGGAAAAGGAAGAGAATATAACAAAAATGAAAGGAAAAATAAATTACGGGCTATCCGAGGTCGGGAAGTGGGGGGCGGTGAGTTTTTAAGGTTAGAAAACGATTTATCTCGATTTTCGGCAAAACTACAAGTCCTATGGAAAAACGTTAAATGGCAAAGTTGTAGGTATTAAAAATATCTACAACTTTTGTATTGACACTTTTTTTAAATAACCTCAAAATTTATGTGAAAAATTCAAATAACCAAGTTTTTGGTTTTTTATTTTTATTTTTTACAAGAAAAAATGTTTTTTTCACGAAATTTGGTGAAAACTTACCTTTTTATGTCCCAAAGACACTGTTATTTTTTTTGATTTAAAATATTTATTTTTTCACCTTATTTTGACTTAATATCGAAAAAGCACCCTAATTTTCAATAGAAAATTCTCACGTCAAAATATCTGCTTTTTTAAAAAAGTTGGTAGGCTTTTTGTTCGTTGAAATCTCTACTTACTGATGGTGTAAAAAAATATATATTACTATGGTAAATGTGATGAAATCCCCTTTAAATCTTACCTTTAATTATATTTAGAACAACTACTTTCGCAAATTTTTTGCGATCTTTATGTTTTATGGATTTTTAATTTTTTTGTTTATCAATGTAACATGGAATCTTACGTTTTTCGAGTAATTAAAGTATAAATTTTAATAAATAGCTCAAAATTGTACATAATAATTAAAAAAAAAAATTTCGGATTCGATTTTTTTTCGTTTCTTTGCATTTTTTGAGAATATTTACCATAGTAATGTATATTTTTTTTATATCATCAGAAGGTAGAGATTTCAACGAACAAAAAGCTCACCGATTTTTTTAAAAAAGCAGATGTTTTGACGTGAGAATTTTCGATTGAAAATTAGGGTGCTTTTTCGATATTAAGTCAAAATAAAGTTAAAAAATAAATATTTTAAATCAAAAAAATTACAGTGTATTTGGGACATAAAAAAGTAAGTTTTCACCAAATTTTGTGTATAAAAATTTTTTTTTGTAAAAGATAAAAATAAAAAACCAAAAACTTGGTTATTTGAATTTTTCACATACATTTTGAGGTTAAGTGAAAAAGTGCAAATACAAAAATTATAGATCTTTTTATTACCTACAACTTTGCTATTTAACGTTTTTCCATAGGATTTGTAGTTTTGTCGAAAATCGAGATAAATCGTTTCCTAACCTTAAAAACTCACCGCCCCCCACTTCCCGACCTCGGATCGCCCGTAATTTATTTTTCCTTTCATTTTTGTTATATTCTCTTCCTTTTCCAATGGGTTTCATCCTACTATTATTTTTTTTGGTTTCAAAAAGTATCGACCCTGGTCTAAGTGTATTCCCAATGAATTTGTCGAGTTAGTTAATTAAATGTAAGTTAATCTCAAATTCTTTAATTTAGTAATATATTTTATGAAATTATGTAAATTGTAATTGTTATATCGGCCCTATTAATTACATTTATGTTGGGCCTAAATGTATTAAATAAATAAATAAATATTGCTTAAAATCTTTCCGCGACCCAAAAGTACCTATATCTGTTAAAGTACCGTCGAGCAAAAATTATTTGAATTTAAGGACGTAATGCTTAGCCGTAGAGCCTAATACCTGTTGTGTGTCAGTATAACTACCTGAATTAACAATCAATCAGTTATTCTGTCATCTTTGACAGTCGTTACAGTAATTTGATTCATCGCTAATTTCTCCAATTTCTTGAACAATTCACACAAAGGGCTTTACGAAACAGCACAAAACATTCAGGGTTCCAAGCGGGGTTAGAGTAAATGGTGAGTGGCAATTCAATCCGGGTTTGTGCAAGACGATTTTCACAAACATTTTCCTAACGTTGCTTTTATTGCTGGGGATTTTAATCATTGCCTGAAAAGAACCGAGGCTGTGTTTAGGGAAACAGGTTCTATACAATACAAAAAAGGAGCAGGAAGACCATCTGTAAGAACAGAAGAACTTGTTGCAAACGTTCGTGAAATAATGCAAGATACGCCAACAAATTGTATAAAGCGCCTGTCCCAAGAAGTGGGAAGATCTTATGGAACATGCAGGAATATTCTTAAGAAGCAGCTAAATTTATTTCCTTATAAAGTGCAAGTATTATAATTTTATAAATAACAAAAATAAATTTGTGTTTGTATACTTATTTTATTACTCATTAGTTTGGCATATCATGTCATAATATGAATTTGACACAATTATAACCTTGATTTGGTTAGATTTTGCATTAATATTTGCGAACAAACCCATATCATTGTGATCTAAACCAAACCCTACGTTTTTTAATCCAAACCCTCTTTGATGCAAATAATTTTTGCTCGCACGGTATAATAATATTTACACCAATAGATATTTTAAGGTAAAGTGCGTTCGTTTTTGGACATGCAAATATTTAGGAAGGGAATGGGGGTAACATCCCGTCGATCACCTCGCTCTGGCTACAGCATTGTTCCGAGAGAAATTTAAATTGAAAAAATAATTGTTTGAACAGTGCGTTAATTTTTTTATTGGAAAGGCCACGAATTGTGAAGCGAACTTTATGCTAACTCTTTAAATAAACATTAGCTCGATTAAAATCAATATAGCGCCCCAGAAGGCTGCTTAATTAACTTTGTATTAAAATGCAACATGCTACTTTGAATATTTCCAGCTAATATTTGCTTTTGAATAATTTGATCCGCTTATAAAAAAAAGTCGCCTGAATGTCAGGATTTTTAATTGTGTTACGCTTTTTACCCCTGTTTAAAATTCCGGGCATTTCAAGAGTTGTCAGATTAAAAAAATATTTGTATTCAACGTCGCCATAAAAAATGGGAATAACCAGATTTACGAGTTAAATAATATAGTATATGAGGCTAAAGGCGAAAGTGTTAAATTAAATAAGGGGTGCATATTGTATGGCTGTGGGGGAAAAGGTATTGATCTTTTATTATTGTTTAAGTATTTGTTATAATATACTCATAAATAAATTACTTACTTTTTTTTACTTTAAAATTAACTATCAACAATCAAAATACCACGTCTCTAGATAAGGTTTTACCTATTTTTTTTTATTCAGAAAAATGGTAAAATTTTCATTTGCTTTTTCACATTCATATACCTGTATTATTTTGCAGATTTAACATCTTACATTATTATTCAGCGGCAAAATTTTGAAAAAACATTTAATTGTCGCTTATAATAGTGCACTGAGGAAAATGATCTATTAAGCAGCTACAAGCTAAGAGATAGGTAGTTTGAATTGATAGCTTATTTTTTATTAACCCATATTAAATAACTTGCTACGATGTATCAAACCCGCTTTAATGTTATATAAATTCCAGATTTACTAGAACTGTGTTTTTATTGGTAGTAATCAGTTCCATTAGCAGCACAGTCTTGTTGAATAACGAACTACTTTTAATACAGCAATTTTGTTAAGAAATAAATTATATCTTCTCAATGCGACGCATTTTGTTCCCAGTAAAGCGCTTTCTCTACAATTAGGAAAGCAAAACAGCGTCCCCAAAAACGAATCGTATCCGTTTGAACCCATAATCCACAAGGCATGGTGGGGGTTCGTAGGGATCGGAAATCGCCGCGCGCCGTAGTATTAGTTTCAACATATTTGTTGCGCAGGTCACATCTTTGTTCGGAGTCTTCTAGCTGCCCTGTCTAAATTTGATCTTTATTGATCGTTCCTATACCTGTTTCAATTAATTTACTTTAACTTTGTATTTAAGTTTTTATAAACTTTGCATATCAGATAAAGCAATAGAAGATATATCGCATATCCCGTCATTAGTATTGGACTTTATAATATATGGAGGAATCTAACTATCTGAATAAACCTTGTTGCATAATAGATACTCATAATAAGCAATCTTAAACAAAAGAACAATACCACACTAGTAGCTATTTAAATTTTTTAGAACTACAGTAATGATTTTAACTGTACACTGGGTACAGTTATTAACCGTAGCAAGCAAATAATATTATGATTAATGTCAAGTTTCATTACAACTGCCAGTCGGAACTAACACAGTATATAAAACCAGATTACACCCCCAATAGAACTTTATAATTTCTGTGAGTATTCAGAGCAATAATGGCTCTAAACCATTCTATGGTAGCATTAACTCCTATTTCCTATTGGCTAAATTACCGTGATATTATCACTTCGCAGCGGTCTAGCAAACAGCAATACGCTACAGGCGGAATTGATACGTACCCCAAAAAAGTTTCGTCGCTGCATAAACATATTAAGAAATTCACAGAAAGAATGTATAACACAACAACAAAAATGGCGCCGAGCCGGTTTTAGATCGTATTTTGAAGATGTCGCTAAACAAGGAAAACATTATAACAAAAGGGGTTATGCGCATGCCATACCCGCAGGGCAGCAATGCGTGTGACCGGTGAGCTGTGCGTACAAACGTTTGTTTTCACCCATAAAACTTAACAATTGTTTGCGCACGAGATAAGCTGTAAGTATCCAAAGGTAAATCGTGCACCCGGAAGAAGAAGGTGACATCTCAAAATTTGGCAAAATTGAGTTATATACAGAAATCATTTTAAATATTGTATTCTATCATGAGAAAAAAAGTTACATGTGAGCTTTACTTATTGACCGAGAGATGGCGTCTTGTCGCTTTACTGAATTCGCCATTTTTACGCAGCACGTATCGAGATTATCGAGAAGATGGTGTTATTTCAGTTTGCCTGTGTCTTTTGTGAAGAGCACGTCGCGAATTATCTTAGAGAAAGGTGACATTTCTAGTTATCATGTGGCAAGAGATAGTTTCTGTTTAGAAAAATAGATTTATTTATATTCAATAAGGTGACAAGACGAAATATGTACTTAAATTTGCTTATTTTATATTCAAAAAGGTTACTTCTATCAAATTCTCCCTGATCTTAAGCAACAACAAACAATGAATTTTACAATTCAATAGAGGCACAAAGTCTGTAACACAAGTCAAAAAATCATTGTCCTATTAATGCCTTAAAAAAATATATATGAAAAAATAAAAAAGACATAATCTTTAAACACCTCTCCTGAAAAATGAGTAATTTTGAGATGTCACCCTCTTCTTCCGGGTGCACGAAATGTCTATGGTCTATAGGTAATAAAAGTATGACAAATTTCATGCCGCCCTTACAAACGTCTTATGAAATATTTTATACTAAGACTAATATATTTCCAGATTTATGGAAGGAGGCAAGGTTCACCCCAGTTCTTAAAAAAGGAAATTCCAGTGAAATATCAAATTACAGACCAATCTCTATTTTGTCTCGATTTTTAGCCAAATAATATCCCTAATTTCACCCACGCAACGTGGCTTCTTTAATGCCCGTAGTACAGCAACTCGCCTGCTTCACCCAATATGTGTCCATCTATAGTGATTTTTCAAAGGCCTTCGACAGAGTTGATCATTCCATTTTATTACGTAAACTATCTCAATTAGGTTTTAACCAACAACTTGTTTTATTCCTCGAGTCCTATCTAAAAGATCGCGTACAGTATGTTGAGATTCGCGGATATCAATCCTTTAAATTCAAAGACACTAGTGGTGCTCCTCAGGGTAGCAATCCAGTCCCCTTAATATTTTTAATCTTTATCAATGATATAAGTAATAATATGTCCAGCAATGTACTGCTTTTTGCAGACGACTTAAAACTATTCAGAGTAATAAGTAGTTTATTTGACTGCTTGTTATTGCAGAGGGACCTAGGTACTCTGGAAAAGTGGTACAAAATTAACAACTTGCCCCTGAACGCAAGTAAATGCTTCGCCCTGACATTTATAAATAAGGTAGACTTTATTCGCACCAACTGACACAGTCATTAAGCAGTGTGATACTCTTAGAGACCTTGGTGTCGTTTTCGACCCAAAGCTTTCCTTTACTTTTCACATCAGTAATATATACAGCAGTGCAATGAAGATCCTTGGATCCATTAAGTATAAGGAATTCGGCTGATTTTACAAAAACTTAAACATGGAAAACCCTTTATTATAGTTTCGTGCGATCCAAACTAGAATATGGTGCTATTATATGGCACCCCCTTTTCCACAAATACTAAATCTTCTAGAAAACGTCCAAAGAAAGTTTGTCAAATACCTTTCATTTAAGGAAGATTGCACATATCCCCCTAGAGGGACTGATCAAAATGATCTTTTAATAAGATTTCAGATACGATCGCTTCTCAATCGCAGATATTACTACTTGTTCATTTAGTTCTTGTTCAAAGTGTGCAGGTCGCTCATCGATTGCCCTATGCTACTATCCCGTATAAACTTTCATGTTCCCTCACGCACTGTCAGATCCTATCCCGTCTTTCATCTGCCTACTCCCTCAACAAATTTTTTAATTAAAACACCAATTTATCAATTAATGTTAATTTTCAATAATACTTGCAATGACATTGATATATTCGGCCTGCTTGTTCACTCAGTTTACAAATGCAACTAAACTCAAACTATTACAACAACGTTAACTTACTGAATTTCACCATTTTTTATTTCAGAATTATTTATTAATCTTTCTTAACCTATTATTATTTTTTCTATGGCACATTGTCTTGTAATTGGAACCTGTTCTGTTAGACAATAAAAATTATTATTATTATTAATATTATTATTATAACGTTGTTTCCATTGTGGTCTTAAATATCTTAAAAACGCAGGTATTTTTAACGCCCTATGTGGGCTAGATGTTACAGATTAATCATCCATGATGAAAAAATTGTTTAAATATACATTTTTGCCAAATTAAAGAAATAAGTCGTCCAAAACAAAAACTAAATACAATTTCATTAGACTTTTTGAAACCTTAA
This sequence comes from Polydrusus pterygomalis, assembly GCA_963969555.1. Classification (NCBI taxonomy): domain Eukaryota; kingdom Metazoa; phylum Arthropoda; class Insecta; order Coleoptera; family Curculionidae; genus Polydrusus; species Polydrusus pterygomalis. The sequence continues at coordinate 62,861,016 of OZ018378.1, forward strand.
GGAAAAAGTAAGTTTAGCGACTAATAATGTAAAAAAATTGTATCTATGGGTATAATAATTGGATTTTATAGGACTATATAAAAAACGGATACTATGCAAATTCAGGGTAATTCCCTTTTCTGACAATTTCTACTCTCTTTGTTGTAGTGTAAAACATCTTTTGTTTCATGAGTATGATTCTTGGTCGTCTTTTTACTGTTTCATAACGGAATAATTTATTTCCTTTGTTGAAATCTTCAAACAGATTAAATTTTGACAACAATCTTAGTAGCAATTATTCGTTTTGTTCATTCCTTTAATAAAGTGTCCTTTAAATAATTTCTTTGTGGCAAGGCAACGTTAAAAATGTGTCTGAATGAATAAAATATTTTAACGCAAAATATTATATTCCTTTAGGAAGTACCCATCTTTTCAGTCTAAAAGCATTAACGTTTTGTTTTAGTATGACTTGTGTTATTTTTTTTATTTATCAACGTCAAATAAGGTTTTGCTGTTTTTCATATTCTTATTTTATTTATTTTATTATTTGCCTAGCTAAAACAAAAATACCAAGAAAAATATATATATTAAATAACTAGAGAATTTTATAGGTGGTAATATTTTATACTTATTGGCAGTACTAGTCAATATTAAGATTTTTTTAAAAAAGCTCAGCTTTATAATCAGATTAACTTTGACCCTTTCTGATGTTTAATTAAATTTTATTGGAATTTTAAAGTTTTCTGTTCGGCAAAGGAAACAGTTTTAATACAAAAAGGGATATTAAAGTTTATATTAGAAACTTACCCCCTCCATAAGGGCAAACTTTTTCAAAATATCAAGACAGGTACTTACTTATTTTAACAGTGTAACCATAGTACCAATTTTCAGCAATATAGCTTAAAATTATAGAAAATTATATGTACCCCCCTTAAAGTAGACTAAATCCCTTTTTCAACCCCTAGGTGTTGCTGAAGCGAGGCGATGAGGAGATTTCGTCAAATCTCGCCAGCATAAATGATCCCCTCTCTTTAACCGAGGAATGGCCCTGCCATGCGTTGTTCACGTCGCACGCCGGCAACACTGATTGATCTGTTGTCCTTATTGCGGACATCTAAACATAATATTTACTTTCTCATACTCACATTAAATGCCACTATAACCTGACGTTTGCCAGGGCGGTATATACCTATGTAATGAATAAGTTTTATAAAGTATAGTATAACTTAATTTAATTTAACATTTTAAAGTTTCTAGAAAGAAAATGTTATCCTTGCTATTTTTAAGTATTATCACAGAATATATAGCTACGCATGCGTAGCTATACAGGGTGGGGATTTTAAATGGGACGCTGCTTATAGCGGTTCTGAGAATAAGATTTCTCTAAAATCCAAAAATACGTCCTCAAAGATTTTTTATGGGCCACGCTTTTGTCATGAAAAATAAAATGGGGACCCCAAAGGAGGGGCGCAGCTCTAACCAACTTTCTTTTTTCAAATTAGACGATACCACTTGTGGCACCTTTTTGGAAAGCTTATTGAAAAATGAATTTGTTCATATTATTTTTTTTACATCCGTCAAACCATGTGCCAGAAATTTAATAAGAACTAATTTTTACCGAATAATTATATAAAATATCTTGAAAACTGTAATGGCACTTTTTTAGCGTAACAATTGTTGAAAATGTGCCCCATTTGAGCGGGGCCATCCGAACGCCAATTACCTTTCATGGTAATATAGCCACCTTTGTTACATTTAACAAGTTGTTTAATTTTTATCGATTTAATTTAGAAATTTTAAAAATGTATTTAACTGAAACGCTAAAAATTTAAATATTGATGATGGCCGGGTTTGGAGAAAGAAAACGGAGTCAAGAAGAAGTTTCTGCGTTGTTTTATAAATGCTATTTCAGTTTGTCACCTCTGGTCGCGAAGTACAGTCAGTAATTTTTTTTTTTTTTTTTTTTTTTTATTTATTTATTTTACGTCGGCCTTTTTCCGCAACGAGGCCAATCACCGACGCCAGGGAATTTGTCATACACTATCTGGTAATTTTGCCGAATCCCTCTTTGTCGAGGGTAGGGTTCTTTAACGTGCCAACATCCATGACACGGGGCCCACAGTTTAACGTCTCTTCCGAAAGACGGCGCAACCTCTTAAACCAAATTCCAAATTTAACATCGACGTTGCCGGCAGTGGGCAGTAAAATTGAAAAGCAATTTTAAGAATTAGGTCATAAGACATGTTCTTCGAAGAAGACCCCCAAAAGTATTATATGACACTAAATTGGATATCATGTTGACCTATTAAGAAAACCCAATTACACCAGCAAGGCAATTATCTCGTGATCACAATATCGATCATAAAACGGTGTACAGTACAAAAGTTATTGGAGGATGACTTAGAGAGAAGGGTAGAATTTTACGAAGTTATGATGGCCGCATTGGACCACCAACAAACTGATTTAGCTTGGATACTTTCTTCTGATGAAGCAACATTTACTTTAAATGGTCAAGTAAGTTTGAAAGTTCAGCAAAAAATTATGTTTTAAAGGCAATTAACGGTTATTCAATCGCTGGGCAAAATCTAAACATATTATTAATTAATTTTCATTTTAGGTTACTCGACAAAATTGCCGATAATATTTTCGACGAAAATTCTTAATGGATTGTTGAATGTCATTCTCATCGCCAAGGGAAAGTGTTTGGGCTGGAATAATAGGCGACAGAATAATTGGTCCATTATTTTTTGAAGACAATTTAAATGGAGAACTGTATTTAAATTTTCTTCAAACATTTTTAATACCAGAACTTCAAAGAATATTCCCTAATTACGGAAATCTAGATCAAAGGATTTTTTTCTAGCAGGATGGAGCCCCTCCGCATTTTGCTAGAGAGAAATGTAAGAGAATTCTTAAATATGACATTTTCAAATAGGACGGCGAGGATTTATAGAATGGCCACCCAGATCCCCGAATATTACACCCTTAGATTTTTTTTTATGGAGCGATTTAAAAAGCTGGGTCTATGTCACCAGACCTAGAAATCTGGAAGAGTTGAAAAAAAGGGATTCAAGCAGAGATAAGTTTATTCACTTCAGAAGGTTTGGAAAGAGTCAGGGAAGAGTTCTACCATCGGTTGGGTCTGTGCCAACAGGTTTATGGTGCACATTTTTAACAATTGTAACGCTAAGAAAGTGGCATTACAGTTTTAAAGTTATTTTATATAATTATTCGTTAAAAACTAGTTTTTATTAAATTTCTGACACATGGTTTGACAGATGTAAAAAAAAATTAAATGGACAAATCCCTTTTTCAATAAGCTTTCTAAAAAGGTGCCACAAGTGGTATCGTCTAATTTGAAAAAAGAAAGTTGGTTAGGGCTGCCCCCCCCCCCCGTTTGTGGTCACCATTTTTTTTACATGACAAAAGCGTGGCCCATAAAAAATCTTTGAGGACGTATTTTTGGATTTTAGAGAAATCTTATTCTCAGAGCCGCTATAAGCACCGTTCCATTTAAAGTTCCCACCCTGTATATTCTGTGGTAATATCTATATATATTTATAATATCTCTATTACAAAAAATCTAATTGAATTTTGATACACTTGGTAGTTGCTTATGAATAATAAATCACTGGTCAACACATAGTATGCTGTCTGAAATTTTTAAACTTTTCTGAAGTAATTTTGGTATTCAGAAATCTTTTATCAATTGACCCCATTAGATAAGATGAAGATGCTTCTTTCTGAAAAGATAATAAATAAATATCCATGTATAATTTGTCACCTTTTCTTGTAAGATCATTCGGTTTTGTAACTATTCCTTTTACTTTAATCAAATTAGATTCGAGATAAAAGTCTTTGTTCCATTAACTTTTTTGTTGTCGATACTTTCACATCTACTTTATTGAATTTTCAAGTTTTTCCAAATTACGTGTTCAATAAAAAATTAGACACGAAAAGAAACTTGCTAATATTTTCCTTCTTTAAGGAGACCCAAATTTTATCAGTGTCAACTTTTTTTGTACCTTTACAGGGAAGAAGATTTTGTTTCTTATAAAAGAATAGATGTCTGAAATATTTTCGTCCATTCTTTAATTCAAAATATTTTTATTATCGAAAAACTTTTGCAGATAATTTATTACTGAATTTTGTTAATAAAAGACTTAATAAAAGTACATTCTATTATGTTTTATTTTTAATAGCTAAAGGTTGATTTTTAGTTTATTTTTTGGTATTAAAATGGTTTAATTCCTAGGTATCAAATACCCACATCACAACTAGTCGGGATCATAGACACCATTTAGATAAGCAAACAATAATCACAAAAGTGGAAAACTTATGGCCTTGCGTATGCAAACAAAACCATACAGGAATGGGCATGCGTACTGCAACATGCTGATTTACCGAATGGAAAAAATAGACAGGTCCGGGCTTTAACATTTGGGTTTTTGCTGAAGAAATTGTAAAAGTTGACCTTCAATTAATTTCACGTGTAAATTGCTAAAATTTGCCCCTAGTTCTTGTCACAATAATTTATTGTTTTAAAGAGGTAGACAATAAAGTAATATCAAAAAAAATACTTTGTCGGACTTCCATTGTCTTTATTTTATTATTTTGTTATCTCTAAACTGGTTTACACTTGAAAACGGAGATTTTAACCCTTGATTAATATTTCGGCAGTAAGTGAGGTTATTCAGGTTATGTTTATTCAGCGTAATAGCGATGGTGTAATAGTTCTGTATTTTAAGTAAATGTTGCAAAATATATGGATTGTTTTTGATCCTAAAAAAACACATGCCAATAAACTGTAAGGATAATAGCTAGCTTACAGTGTTGCCATTTTTTCAAGCCATTTTTTAAAGTCCTTTCCTTCTAACTTATCTAAAACTTTCGAAGCATGTATTGTTTTTGATAAATGGAATGTTTGGTCTCTTTATATTACATGTTTGTGGTAAAAACTGATGTGGGATTTAACTCAAAGTTAACAATAAAATTATTATTATTATGACTCCACATTAATTACAGTCGGTTTGCTGGCTAGAGAAGCACTTTAATAATTTAGTCTGTTAACCAAAGGATAATCAGACAAATCGGTCATTATGAACAGTTCATTTGCCAAATGTACATAATATAATTCTATCGAGTTTAACAGTAAGAAGTGGTCACGACAATAGAGAGATTTTGGAACTCTTATTTATGTCGTTATCGTTAGTCAGTACTAAAACGAGGCAACGATTCCTTTATTAACGATAACGAGCTTTGTTAATTACGGAGATATAAGGAAGGCTATCGTTATGGTTATTCTTATTTTTCTTTGCCATGTTGCCAATACCTACCTATATAATTTAATAAGAATATATTTCGGACGCGATCATTTTTCGGAAAACACTTGATTGAAATAACTTTATAACTGTAGTTCACATAAAACCGACCAGAATTTTTTTTTAATACCTACATAATTCAAAATTTTACTGTAAATCATGAAAGTACGCTGCGGTAAGAAATATAATTATATTTTGTTGTAAACGACTTGGCAAGATAACGCAGGAATCCAACATAACCTTACATTTTTGTACCATTTCCATTGTTGATTGTTTTGTGATTTCCATAAATAAATAAAAGTGGTGTAAAAATACCGTAATTTGTTTAATTAAGAAATGGAGGTCCATGAATATAGTTAAAAAACGACTGAGATTTCGTGTTGAGGGTGGCTTGTCTTTATTACGGGAAGTGGCAGGTCAAAACCCATTCGAAAATACAGATTTATGGAAAAGTATACAAGAAAATATTTTCATTTTAACATTATAACAATTTCTATTTGATCATTCATTTTGAATTCAGAACATAAACAAATCATTTAAAGAAATAAAATAAGGTTATGTTTGCACCTGTCAAATTTTTTATTTTTAAGGCGTTCAAAACCTATTCACCGTAATCGTTATCGTTAATAAAATTAACCATAACACCGTGTTTTACTGTTGTTATTTTAAGCGTTCCAAAATATTTCTATTATAATATTTATATGTTAGTTTGTAATTACTATACAGATAAAGGTGGTACATATCCGATAACCATATCAGGGTTACTTAAAATGGCTTCAAGCTTCAAGGGAAAAGTATACAGGGTAGCTCAACAAACATTAAAGTCGTTCAATACACTGAGAAAAAGTATCTAATACAACAGGATAACTAAGACATAGTTTGTATTGATAGCTTATTTTGTATTAACCCATATTAAATAAATTGTTATTGTATCAAAGCCGCTTTAGTGTTATATCAATTCCAGATTTGCGAGAACAGTGCTTCAGCACAGTCTTGTCGAGTAATAAACTACTTTTATGTACTTTAGGGATTTAAAGCCTACCCTTTAAATCCCTATTTTCAGGGAAAAAAGTGGTACTTTAAATCCCTAGAGATTCAAAATGTACTTTAAATCCCTAAGGATTTAAAGTGAATTTTTTTTTTAATAAAAGCTAAATTTCGAAATTTATTTTCAATAATTTTATTAGAAAATATAACATGACATGGACGCAACAAAAGTGTAACGTGTTTAGAACAATATTAAACTATAAAAAATAACTTAATTTCTATTAACATTAACAGTTATGTTTACCCCACTGCAATTAGCCAAGTGAAAAAAAGGTAAATCATCATTATTGCAGCTGTTATTTTTATTAATTAAAGTGTTTTTGAAAATTGTAGCCGTTGTCGTCGTCGGTGCCACCGACGATGTCGTTGTTGTTTCATTTTGTTCAATAGGAATCGAAATATCTGAAGATGTTTCGGTGGAAGTATCAGTAAAAAGTTTATCTGCCATACTTTTTTCTGGTATAAGGAATTTTCCACATATCCCTCAGAGATGGTGCTACTTTTCCAGCCGCCATGTCTTTTAAGCTGATTTATCGTTACTCCAGAGTCGGCTAGTAGCGATGCTGACGTCCGTCTAAAACAATTACCAGTGTACAATTTTGCATCTGGAAGCTTTAAATATTCGACAATCTTGGTTAGCAGTTGTCCAATCGTATTCTTGTCCATTGGCTGAGACGTGCATTTTCCGTTTCTGTACCCAACGAAAAATCTTGTATGGCCTTGTATTGATGGAGATCTTAAGGCAATACCTATACTTCTTCACTACATCTGTGGAGTTTTCCTTTGACCGTTTTATAACAAAAGATCGGTCTTTTTCTGTCTTGGTATCTCGTAAATTGACCAAAAAGAACGTTTCATAGTCTAGGACATCGGTTTTGTCAAGCTGGGAGAGCTCCTTGCCTCGACAGGCTCCTGACACGCCCATGACTAGAACTACCTGAAACAAAGTATAAATAAAATAAATAGGTACCTACTTTATTTCCCAAAAAGCGTCTGAATAACATAGATATAGGTATAGACTGGGACAAAATATCGGTTGAAAAAAAATGTGTATCTTACCTTTTGCCCCAAAAATTCATGGTCGGGTGCTTTTTCCAGGAACTCTTTAATGTTGTCAACATCGAGTATCTTCGACTTTTTTGGTTTGTAGCCCTCATTTTGTCGTTTCAAAAAAGCGGTTAGTTTGCAGAAATTGTTAACCTTAATAGAAATAGCACAATTGGTTTTACTCTATGGAAAATGTTATAAAACAGTGAGTGAAACTGCATCTCTCATTTATTTTCCATGGCTATTCGAGATAGTTTTAGTTGGTTAGTTTAGATTATTTGTCTCAGGGCCGTACCCAGGGGGGAAATTAGGGGGTTTGCACTCCACGCGAAAATTAACAAAAACCCAACTAGAACTTATTGTTAGTACAACAAAATTTATTTTATTTCTTGTGTCTTGGTAGTTGAATATAAGGTTCTGTTATTTTATTTTAAAATAAAGACGTAAACTTGATTGAAGATGAGAAAGATTTTTTTGCGTCCCACAACGTATACCTTTATTACCCTTCCTTAGATCGCCAAGAAACTTACCCCCACTGAAATAAAATCCTAGTTACGGCCCTGGTAATGATAAATTTCTTCTCTTTACTATAAAAAGTAGCACCAATACCAATAAAAAGCTGTGAAAAAGAAAAATAAAAATAATAATACCAATAATTTATAGATACACAAAATGATAAATAAGATACTAGAAACTAATGAACGAGAAGAAAGGCATAAGCTGAATAGAGAACCAAAAACTAAATGAATGTAAGCAACTGGCTAATATGACAGACAAAAGCAGGGTCATAGAGGAAATATATACTATTTAGGTTTCTTGCAGAGTATTGAGAAGTAGGAGGAAATGGTTGCATGTTGCCTTAACGAAGGATATTATGTCAAATGTGATAGTTCCGTGGAGTCCAATTGGGTGAACACCCGGGGTGGTTTGTAGCGAGTATAAAGAGTCTCATACTATTGGGGAAAGCTAGAACAAGTACCTACTCAGTGCATATAAGACATTTTTTTTTAATGATTTGTTGTTTCCTCCATATATTTCAAAATTTGTTGACTTTTATTGTGCCTTGGTCGTTCAAGCTAAATTTGTGTTATTTAATTTTAAAATAAAGACGTGAACTTGAGTGAAGATGGGAATGATTTTTTTGGATCCCACAACGCATGCCTTTGTTACCTTTCCATGGATCGCCAAGAAAAAACTTAACCCCCCTCCCCCCGAAAAAAAATCGTTCTATCCTAAATAAATAATTTTAAACAAATAAAGTACCTACTTCTGTTATTACTGATTTACTAAAAATATTTAAATTATTATGGTATTGTGCCACCCAGCATATAAGTTAACTTTTTCCTACTTTATAAATTTTAATTTATTTTTATCCAACAAATCTTAAAAAAATTATGGCAGAAGTATATTTAAGATTTATCAGTCTTTTAGAGGTTATTTTTTATCACAAAAATCTTACATGAAATGGGTTGAGTCGAGTTTAATTAGTCTTAGATAAGTTTATTAGGAAACTAGCATGACTTTTTCTAACGGCAAAAGAGCTAGGGGAATGTCGGTAATTTAGCAAATTTTATATTAATTCATAAGGAATATATTTTATTATAAATCTATTAGACACACAAGTGAGTGAAATTTACGTTTGTGGGTACACTGAGGAAAATGATCTAATACAAAAGGTTGGGTAAAACATAGTTTGTACCTATTAATAGCTTATTCTTTAATAACCCATATTAAATAAACTGCTAGTGTATTAATTCCAGATTTGCTAGAACAGTGTTTTTTTGGTATTGCAGCTAAGTTTTGCTAAATAATGAACTACTTTTAATACAGCAATTTTATTAAGAAATACATTGTATCTTCTCAATGCGACGCATTTTCTTCTCAGTAAAGCGCTTTCTCTACGATTAAGAAAGCAGAACAGCGTCCTCAGAAACGAATTGTATCCGTTGGAACCTATAATCTATAGCGATCGGCAATCACCGCGAGCCCTATTATTAGTTTTAACGTGTTTGTTGCGCAGGTCACATCGTTGTTTGAAGTCTTGTAGTTGTACTGTCTGAAATTGAATTTTATTTATCGTACCAACACCTGTTCCAATTAATTTATTTTTACTCTGTATTTAAGTTTTTTTAAACTTTACATGTCAGATAAAGCAATAGAAGATTTTTATTTCGCACAACCCATCATTAGTATTGGACTAACCATGTTGCATAATAGATAATGATATAATGACAATGTTAAACGACAAGAACAATATCACAGTAGAAGCTGTTCAAATTTTTGAGTCCTACAGTACTGATTTTTAGTGGTAAGTTTATGCTTTATTAACCGTAGCAAGCAAATATTATTATGATTAATGTCAAGTTTCATTACAAGTGCCAGTCGAAATTAATACAATATCTGTATAAAAACAGATTACACCACCAATAGAACTTGATAATTACTGTAAATTCAGAGCAATAATGATTATAAACCATTCTATGGTAGCATTAAGTCCTATTTCCTAATGGCTAAATTAATTATCTTGATATTTTCGCTATGCAACGGTTTAACAATTTTCGTTGTCTTACAGTAGAAAAGCGCGTTGCTGTCACATACAGGGTGTGACAAATTCGACATACCAGCATTGGAAACTCGGAAACCATAGGAGTTAGAGAAACGGTTAAATGGGGGCAAAGTTGTGCAATTCGGTGCTGATTATAATGCTGCTTTAAAAGTTTTCAAATTTCAAATACTTCCGATTTTATTCGAAAAAAACCGAAATTTTGCAAAATCGTTTTTATTTTTTCCTGAGCTTATTTGACTAGCTATTTAAAAATAAATGACACTTTGTCATTGCCACTTTTTCTCCTCTACAAAATGACGTTACTAAACTAAAGATCCGGCGTTTTGTCTCCGAGCGGCCATCACCAACTTTACTTTTTTAAATACGGACCTGGGTTTTTTTTAACCGATTTTGAAACCCTCCTACCCTCAAAATGTAATGGCGATATTACTTTCTCATAATGATGAAATTGTCCTTGCTTATTTATTTAAATTTATATTTTTTACACTTCTTGTCAGTCCGGTAAAAAATCAAAATTATCTTATGCAGTTGACATTTTGCATGTGGACTAGAAACTGCATTAAAAAAAACACTTTTTCTTATAACTTTTTTCGATATTTTCAGAAATAACCCCACTTTTGAATTATTTTTTGAAAAAAATTAAAATTTCAGATAATGCGAATCACTACTTTTTTTGCTTAATTTTTATCTCGATCGAAGCAGAACTTGATGCCAAAGTTAAATTTCGAATAAAGCTATAAATAAAAAAAATCCCATATTATGATGGGGACTTTACTGGTCACACCTGTACTAACAGTTGTCAAAGTTTTTTTTTGTTTTATTGTTTTTCTCACCCATTTTCCGAAATAATTATTTCCAATTTGGTACATAATATATTAGTTTTTGAAATCTCTACGAGAAAATGTCAAAATTGTCGGATGCAGTATACAGGGTGGTATATTTTTTTGAACTACCCACAATTCAACTCTCCCCTATACTTTTTTTTGACATACCCTGTATAAATACTGATATGATAATTTGGCTCCTCGTTCTTTTCTAATTCTTTTCGATTCCCTACATTTTTATCTTATCTGTCATCGTTTTCTAGTTATTTGCGAAAATAGCCGTAAATGCAAACCAAGCATTATCGAAGTAATAAAATTTTAGAAAAATCTAGCCTGCTTTTCCGTTTGTTAACATTTTTGACGTTTGGTGTAAAATAATTCCAATGATACTTCCTTTGAAGCTGGATGGAGTTGAGTGTGCAAAAAATGTGGACCCGCATTCTGTGCATGGTTTTGTACTCATAAAAGCTTGCAGATTATGATTCTGGATGTTGCCAGGGGGATTATTGGTTCATTTATTTTTTACACCTTATTCCCTCAGATATCAAGTAAATGGACTGACCAAATGTTTTGGAACCATTTTAATAATTGTTTTAGTGACAATATCCAATTGTTTCTTATGATTAAAGATTGGTATAGCTAGTAAATAGAAAAAAAACAAAACAAAAAAGTTAAAAATAAAAACATGAATTGTTGATAAAACAAATTATTTAATGCGAAAAAGAAAATTTGAACATCAAAAAATGTAAATAATCAACTTATTTATTTTGACAACTATAATTGATACATGTGCACAACGAAATACAATCTAGTTACAATTTAAAAAATTCTCAGGATGAAAAAATCTATATCAGCGCAAAGGATAATGATATGGCAGATTGGATTCTTACTGCGTGAAATATGTGACAAAATACCCTTGAATCGGCTTCTAAATGGTTCGAATTTAAGTCAGGTACTTCAAAAAATGCAGAGCCTTGTAATTTAAAACATTTTGTTGCATCATCAAATCCTCCACAAATATATAACTCACAATCTTCTTGTGCATATCTAGGAGCAGCAGTACAGAGAAATCATACGAGCTGTAACTCATTTTCTTTGCTTGAAAAGAAATTTTTACAATTATTAGCTGGAATTTTTGAGAGCTCATTTGAAATTATAAAATTTCTTATCATTTGACCTTTACTCCGTAATGTTGACTCCAAATATTTTATCGAAATATCATCATATCTTTCTCTTTCAAATACAATATATATTCGTTTTACATTTGACTGCAAGAAAAGATTTTACGGATTCTTTTGAAGAATGCCTCAACAAGATCGCCAAAGGTGCTAAAGTTTTTTAATTGGATTCGATGAACAAGTGTCATACCATCAACAATATAAATTTTTGGAAGATATAAATTTAAAACGTCCTGTGGCGTGTTTGTATCACACCTATAATTGTTTTTAATTTTAAGAGCGAGTTCCGATTTTGGAGATTTCCTGTAAAATCCTTCTGCGTCAAAAAGGTACTTGCAGTAATTTAAAATTTCGTAAGATGCTAAAATTTTTGTGTCAAATTGACGTTGATTAGCCAACATAATACCTATATGTTTTTTGAAAGATACTTACATCTGTTGCATCTTGCAACTTTTTATTAGAAATACTTTTGCTTGATTTTTCAGAAGTAGTTACAAAGTTGTCAAATTTAATTTTTTGTTCGCTAAGGTAACTTGCCATACAAGTTCGATGCCATGTACAATAATTGTGTTCAATAAAGTCTGTACTATGCTTTATTGTCTCAATGATGTTATCTTTTCTCCGATCTGCTGCGCTTTAAATATTTATAAATGATTGTGGTTTTGGTTTATCCACCTTATCCACCTTAAATAGTATTACGTAAAAACTAAAAAATTAACCGATACGCATTAAGAATTAATTATGTTTACTGCTATTCCGAGCGCTATGATGTCATTACGAGCTCAGCGGGTTGAACCAACACAGCTGCTGGCAATATGTTTTTTTTTTTATTGGTGTCTCAGATAAAAGGATTTGAGCATAGTTGCCGGTCCTCACATTTTGCATACTCAACTACCTCTGGCGCCTGCACTATAACGACATTTAAAATCGTTGGTGTATCAGACCTCTATCCAGACAGAGGAAGATTTGAGGAAAAGAATTACAGCTTCAAATGAAATAATTCGCAATACTCCTCGAACATTCGATATAGCACGTCAGTCTATGGGACGAAGAGTTAATTCCTGCATATTAGCAAGAGGAGGTTATTTTCAGCAGTTCTTATAATTTTTCTAATGTGTCATATAACCCTACAGAATTATCTCCATCTATGCATTTAATAAACAACCTGTATAAGTCCACCCTCTCCTATAATATAATAATAATAGCTAATAGTTTGGCTTGACCTTTATTCTAAGGCGTGAAAAATAAAAATATTAAGCCAAAAGCCTTTTTATGTTTACAATGAGCTCGCGTGCTTTAAGGTCCTCAAGTTTAAACGTTTTTAATGTTTACTAAACGTGCTGCCAATTCAATATTTCCGGTTAACTTTCGTGTTTTCTTTGGCAAATATAAAAATTTAAAGAAAACATAAACATTAACCAAGTAATACTACTTATCATAATATAAGGTGACTGAAAATAAATATATATCAAACTTGACTGGCCAGGTGCGCAAAAAAAAGTTACCTTTATGAGTGAAAAAATGCGTTAACGCAAAGCTCACCAGGCACCCGCCTTGCGGCCCTACAGTAAGGACGTGCGCACAACCCTCTTTGTTATTAGGTTATCCGTGTTTAGCGACATCTTTAAAATACACTCCAGAACCGGTTCGGCGCCATTTTTGTTGTTGCGTTTTACGTTTTCCCTGTGGATTTCTTGATATATGTGAAGCGATGTTTATTAGCAACGTTTATGAAGCAACGAAACATTTTTGGGATACGTGTCAATTCCGCTTATAATATAGTCTTCGAAAAGGAATTTTAATTTTTTTAGTGGCGAAGATTAAAATTTGACCATTTGTATTTATCGTCTTTGAGTGGGTGAGTGGGGTAAATTACCTGCTATATATACGAATTTTCAAAAATCGGAGGAAAAAGACGATGATTCCAAGAGGCCCGGGTAGAAGAAGGGTATCGTGGCTAAAAAAATTAAGCCAGTGGTACGCAGTGAGTACCACCAGATTGTTTCGTCGAGCTGTGGATAAGGTTCAGATAGCGCTGATGATTACCAACGTCCGAGGCGGACAAGGCACCTGAAGAAAAAGAAGATGAATGGTTTACTGTTAAACTTTAACAAATAGTGCCAAGATATTAAATGGCATTTTATAGACGACTTATTGTCTTTTATTACATTGAGCGTGAGAACAAACAAATAGCTATTTACCTAACAAGTGCGGAAAATTAATTTTTCCGTACGAGTCTGCCGTTCACCGAACGACGCGTAGCGGAGCAGCCGAGTGCTGGGAAAACATTTTCCGCACGTGTCAGGTTCAGATACCATAGTTTTTCTACAGACGTGCGGAAGAAAGTAACACATATTTCAAAGAAATTTAATAATTTTTAATTAACTATAACAATCACATACATATTATGTAACAGTAACTAATTCTGAGAAAAAAAAGTAATTACTATTACATTAAGTTATGGGAAACTGTTAAAAAAACTTATTTTTTGTTAAAATTATGGTACAGGGTAGGTAACCGAAAAAGTGATATTGATATAATATTATTTATTTTGACATAATCGTGCCGAAAAAATTTTACGCGCTAGTGTGGAAAAATCAATTTTTCGCATTGATATCCGTGCGGAAAATTGGTTTTCCCACACGTCTGTAAAAATAATAAACTTCAAAAACTTTTTCGAAAAAATTTCGATTGATAGGGAATAAAATGTATGAGCATGGATTTCAAGTACCTATCTTAGAATTTTAAATCAGTTTCAAACTCTATTTTCCGTAATTTTAAAACTCTTCTAGGGAAGGTAATTTTCCGAACTAATAGGTATGCGCTTGCAAGCGATTAAATGTCGAGCAACAACCGACATATCAAAAATGGAGAAAACTTACATTAGTTTCAGCTTAAGATAATAGCTAACCAAGGGCGTTCGAAGGAACTTTTCCAAGGGGGGGCAAATCATAATTGGAATTATTTTTTTTTCTAGCACTTCAACAAACCTTCAATAAAAGAATAGAGCAAAACACCTAATACTTATATTAAATAAAAAAAATAGCTAAACAAAATATTTAAAAATGTTCAAATATAACAAAAAAAAAATACAACAAAAAAGTTATAAGTTATTCAGATTTATTGGAGAAAAGAAATGTTAATTTTCTTGAATCTCTTGCAAATTCATCAATAATTTTTTCATTTAAATGTATTTTTTTTTCTTTTACAAATTTGCGATGAACACTCATCATACGTCCAATCGGTGCTCAGTCATAGTCGAGCGAATCCAGGTTTTTACTCTTCTGAGAGTACTGAATGATCTTTCGACTGTACATGTAGTTGGAGGCAGGGACGGTTCTACGGGGGGGGGGGGGCTAGGGGGGCCCAGGACCCCCCAACATTTCTGAAAAAAACCTCAAAATATCTCGAGAGAAATACAATCAAGCGAGGGCTACCAAAAATTTTGGCTGCGCCAATGTGGTACCCCCCCAATATTTTGGGTCTAAAACCGCCCCTGGTTGGAGGTAAACAAATTGCTATCGCAATTGCCTGACTAATAGGTGGATAGAACTTGCAATGTTCCAGTAATTCTAACATGGATGTATCTTCTGTGTAAATTAAAATAAAGCTTTATTTATTCTATTCTAATATTTTTCCTTCGCTATTTAGTGAAGATTTTTGAATTCCACATTTGATTTTATGCAACAAGAGTTCGTTTTACCAATTTTGTCAATTGAATTGTATCTCAATAAATATGTATATCCCAGTTAAATAAAATATCTCAAATCTACTTGGGCCAGGGGGGGGGGACAAGCGCACTTCCTTTGTCCCCTTCCTTCGGACGCCCTTTGTGGCTAACTCGAGATAATATTTTAAAAAGAAAAAACTGGAAGATATCAGTAATATAAAATCTTTTTTCTAAAAAAAAAAGATTTAAAATTAATTTTAATGTATTTAATATTTAAAATTATAAAATACATTAAAAAAAAATAATAATGTCTAATAATAGAGACAGTCTACATCATTGATACTTACCTTTAGATATGCAAACAATAATCACGAAAGTGGCAAATTTATGGCCTCACGCATGTAAACAAAGCTATACCCAAGGCTGTAGACAGAAAATAATTTCGGGGGAGGTTTGTTTTAGTGGCGGATTTAGGGTTTGTTTTAGGAGGGGGGGCGCGAAAGAAAACTGCGCCGCAGGCAAAAATTTTTTTGGTGCCACGCCCTTTTTTGGGTAAAATAACCGTATAGCTTAATCTGCGGCAATATGCCAGACTTTAAAACACTCTTTTAATTTAAAAGAAATTCGAAATTTGAAAGGTCGGTCGACAAAATAAACAATAAACTATTTATTTTACTAATTAACATGTCTCTTATATTAAGTCATAATTATATCTAAGTATAATAATTATTATCATAAATTATATTATGTAATAATAAGATCAAAAACAAAATAAAAATAAAAACGAAAAATAAACAATAAGAACTAGAAAAATATCTGAAGTACCTACTTACTTTGTACTAAATTACAAAATCAAGTTTCCTGTTCTTAGAAGAGAAAATATTTATGATTTTGTTTACATCTACGTTTATATCACGGTGGACATATAGGAAAGCCAGACCATCAAGACGATCTGCAGCCATTGTAGCCCGTAAATAAGATTAACTATTATGTTGTGTAACAACAAAGTGAGACGGGCGCACTGTATATAACTGCAGTCTCATTAATACTTATTAAAAGTCTAACATAAATATATTTTTTTTATTTCGAGGGGTTACAACCCCCCTAACCCCCCCCCCCCCCCCCTTCCCCTTGGCTGCGGCTCTTGCTATACCGGATTAGGCATGCGTATTGCAACATTATCAATTCGTCGCCCATACTGCATTAGGACGTACCTCATTAATTGTAACTTTCCAGGAGAGATACTTTTAATAAATTGTTACTTTTTGGGACCACATAGTGACAAAACTAAAATAAGAATGTCCCTGCCTTTTTTGTAGTATGGTTAGTTATTAAAGATCCCATTTCTAAATCAGTTAACTAAAATTGAACACCAGTGGTTACACAGAAAAAAAAATAATTTTTTTTTAGATACGCCCTTAAGCGGAACAATTGGTAAAAAGGTGAGAAATTAAAATATGTGTTACGCGTTTAGGTATGTGAGCGTTTTAAATATATTCTCATACATTTAATCTTATTACAGACAAAATACATGTTCAAGAAACCCAAAAATATAAAATATAGAGTTCATATTGCAAAATACATGTTGTAATAAACTTAAAAATCAAAAATAAATAGTAATTTTAATATTTAAAAAAATCATCCACTTCAAGTACAAAACAAAATATTAGTTAATGTGGTAATTCATGGTAAAATTTAACGTATTCACTAATTCTGATTACTGGAGTTTCACCTTTACATAATGCCATTATATCATTATATTTTGCCTCAGGAATTTTTGGCAGTTCTTTGTTCAACTGAGAAACTGGAAATTTTAAAAATGGTAAGACGAGTCGTTTTAAAAGTATGGTTCTATAAGTTAGTTGTAATTAAGTGACTTGTTTTGAAAAATAGTTTTAATTCATCGGTTCTTTTCACTTTTATCTCCGCCATATTTTTCCAATTTAAAGGTTCTCCAAGTTCATCACTTCGAACAGAAAGTACTTTCAAATCCATGGACAGCTTCTTAAAATCTAGGAAATCAGATGAATCTAAGCTAAACACTTCATATGGATGTTGTCTTCTAGCCAAACGGAATATAGGAATGAGTTGGCATGGAACAAACAGATCACCTGCTTTTTTAATGTTGTAGATTATGGCACTATGGGCTGAATCACCCTCATTTTGACCATGAAATGGGGTAAAAAAATCTGAGACTAATCTCTTCCAGGTCTTTGGTGTTATTAATTATGTATAATAGGGCAGATGCCACAGCGGAATTCTTATTTTGCCCACTGCAGCCATCTGAAAAAAGATAAGTTATTCGTACGCCATTTACGTCAAATCTTTTTAAGATTTTATATAGTGCTGTTGCAATTTCCGAAAAGCCACGTCTGCTAACACCTTAATGCCAGGTGAAATAAAAGCAATCACTACTTTCTATATCGTAGACTGTAAAATTGAACACTCTAAGTCTTCGTTTGTAAAATATAGATGAATCATTCGAAATCGGTAAATAAATAACCTGTTGTAGGTCAAACGACGCACAAAATACCCGTGGACTCTTCTTAGCTTCCTCTTTGCATTTTTCCTGGCAGATAATACGCCATCTATTGCAAAGTAGATCGATCTTTTTGAGATACGCCCGCATAATTTAAAAATATTACCACCGGATATGGGCGTAACTTGATTTACGCACGTTTGCGATATTATATTTTTACGAAATTTGAGATAGGTCTACCTAATGCACACGTATTACCGGGGTATTACTAGTTATAGAGATACGCCACTTTGCGGAAGTATGGGGCTGACATTACAATACTTTTTGCAGACCTAACTCGATTTTGATCATTATTGAGATACGACCTTATGCGGTATGGGCGACGAATTGACTGATGGGAAAATAGACAGGTCCGGGATTTAAAATTTAAGTTCCTGCTCAAGAAATTGTAAAAGTTAGCCTTCAATTTGTTTTTCCGTGTAAACAGCCAAATTCTTGCAAAATATTGAAATTTTTGAACAAGGTGGGAGATGATAACCTATCAGATTTTGTGGATAGAAAATTGTTTTTGAGGTTTTGTTTTTAAAATTTGTTTAAAAATGATTAGTAGTTGTGTTTTTAGTTCGAAAAGGAAGAGAACATGTCAATTAAACTAGTAATATAAAGTCCAATATAAAAAACAAAACCAGCAAAATAACTAATCTTCGATGTTATCGCGTACCTAACCTCAAGTCAAATATTAGTTGGTATATAACATGTATTGATATTTACAATTTGGCAAAAACTTGAGTAGGTACGTGTAAACATGTTCAAGCAAAGTTTCTTGTTCAAGGATTTAAAACAGTTTTTGCCTGAGAACTTGACCCGTGGAATACTTTCACCCTTGGATTATTATAAACATACCTAGGTAATTACTTTTTCTTTTATATAATATAAGTATAGAGAAACGTAACTTTTAAACTTTTTGAAGCAATATATTGCCCGAAAAATAGGCCTACCTAATTAGATTGCAGGGCTGCAAATAAAATATACCAAAACATGCATCGGGATAATCTGAATTGGTGTGTGTTTCTCTTTATTTTCATACCTTGTTTGTGTAACCTAGGCCTAGTTTGATTCGTTTCAATTATAATAATAAAGTAAAGTTATACGTCACTACTCCATACTTACTGAAAATACGAAATACCAAGTATTTTACCCCTATTTGGGCATAATAAAATCATACCATAGCTGTTTCTAGTCATTGTTTATATTCCAATCCGAGTATCAGTCACTAAAAGCACAAACAAAATTCACTTATCTACACAAAAACTAGAAATGTGTAAATATTAAACACCCACAATAGATAACTAGGAATCTACAGAGAAAACTTAAAACACAACAACAAAAATGGCGCCGAGCCGGTTCTGGAGTGTATTATGAGCATGTCGCTAAAGAAAGACAGGCCGATAACAAGAGGTTTATGTGCATGCCCAGTGCTCCTGGGAGGGAGCTACATATCTAAAGGTACCTAAATGTCTATATTACATGTCAAATAGTGGTAACATATATAGTGTGTTCACGGATAGAGTTTGGAAGAGGGAAAACTTTTCTCCACGACCATTACTGAATGCAATAATTCCAAAATCATTTTTGATAATAGAATGTAAAAATTCTCGCTATTGAGTTGGAATATTTATTCTATATTTTTCTCCCCTCATGAAATACTTTAAAAGTAAAAATGGTTTTCTAACAACAAAATCGTTACTCCGCCAGATATAAAATCAAAATCGAAAAGCAGTATGTGTTTTTACATAAATTTATTTTAAACGAAATCCAAAAAACTAAAAATTCTGACGAACCCTGTATAGTAATCGCAAATGTGATATTTAAAATTGTAGTTTCAGCACAAGCAATATTCATTTAATAAATCAAGGAATTGAAAAAAATTCTAAAAAGTACAATTTAATGTTATTTTTTACGGACCCCGTATAGTAATCGCAAATTCGATATTTGAAATAGTAGTTTCAGCACAAGCAGACGTTTTTATAAAGAATGACTTTTTCTTCTATACCCACTAATAAAAGCTTTTTCCTCTTCCAAACTTTATCCGTGGACACACTGTATATTTTTAATATTATATTGAAATTTTACGCTTTCTTTCATTTGTTACACTGCAACAATGCCGGTTGGTGTGTTGCATTTCTTGGCATTATGGGCTTAACAGCTTGAGCCTAATCTAAACTTCTTATACATTATGTTTAAATACCTAAAACCCTTGTTCAACTCCAGCTAGCAAATGGCATGGAAGATAATTAATAAAAACTAATTACTAAAGTTAAATTAGTTAATAATTTTCCTGAGCTTATTTCACTTAAATAGTTTTTCGAGAAATAACTGTAACTGAAAATTCGACTTTAATAATATAAAACACTTTTGTCTTTTTTTACAAGGTGTTTTAAAAGAACGATATAAATAAAAATATAGTTTAAAAAAAATAAAAAACACGCTTTAATAATTAATCAAACTAAAAAGCGGAAAATAAATATGGTTTTAAATAATTCTTGAAATTCTTAATATAGGCAGAAAATAATAATGAACGATAAACATTAGTATTATTGTGACTATTTAACTAGAGTGTTTTACACTGGCAAAATGTCATAGCAACGGCCGGTCTTCTACTGGCAAAATTACTACCTGCACCTACCTGGACAAAATTCACATGTGATTTTTGCCGCGGCAAAATTTTGTCTTTTTTCTAGTTAAATAGTCATGTCGAATACCACTCGAGAAAAAATTGTGTAAGCAAAATTGTTCTCAAGGATTTATTTAAGTTTGTTGCTTTTAAGCAATTTCGCTCATGACATTTTTGACAAAATCACGAGCCGTCATTCGCGAAATTGCCAAGCAACAAACTTTCATACCTTTCGAAAATTTTGCCGACAAAATTTTATCTCTTGTGATATTATATATGAAAAAAGCGTGGGACGCTCGATATACGAAAAATATAGCACAAAGCGCGCCACGCATTTTTTTTCACTATAATACTAATGTTTATCGTTCTTTATTATTTTCTGCCTATATTAAGAATTTCAAGAATTATTTTAAACTATATATATTTTATTTTTCGCTTTTTAGTTTGATTAATTACACAGGCCTGCATGAAATTTGTGATGACGTGATTTTTGTTTGTTGAGCTTAGTTTTTATATAGAAATAACTAATTAAAATACAATTGGTCTCTATCACCCACAGATCTTTTTTTTTGCAAAAAAAAGAAAAAATATAAAAAAAACTTATAATAGGCGTTTTAATACATTATAAAATGAATGTAGCACTTCAAAATCTAAATGATTGGAGAATAAAAAAATATTTTCTGTGGTGCAACACACCTTCCGACTGGAGACTTTTTATCGACTTCAAAAAGGAGCTTTAAAGCTGTTCTTTTACATAATGACAATGTTTTTGCTTCTATTTCGGTCGGCCATACAGTTAAGTTAAAGGAAAACTATGAAAATTTAGAGGAATTACTTTTAAGAATACAATATGAAAATCACAAATGGGAAGTGTGTGAAGATCTAAACATTTTAAGTCTTCTCTTAGGTCAGCAGTCTGGATTTACTAAATTTCCATGTTTCCTGTGCGAGTGATCTAGCTAGCGAGAACAGCATTGGATAAAAAGAGACTGGTCACAAAGAGAGACTTCAACACCTGGAAACAAAAATGTAATTCGCGAAAGTCTTAGAATTGACCCTCAAAAAGTTTTAATTCCACCACTTCACATAAAACTTGGACGTATGAAACAATTTGTTAAAGCATTAAACAAAGAAGGATATTGTTTTAAATATTTGTGTAAAACATGTCCGGCTCTGTCAGAGGCAAAATTAAAGGAGGGAATCTTTGTAGGGCCGCAGATTAGCAGCTTGATGAAAGATACAGAATTTGAAAAGGTAATGGAAGATAAGGAAAAACATGCATGGAATGTTTTTAAAGAAGTTGAACATAAATTACTACTATGTTGAGATCGTTAAAAAAATGCTGGAAAATTTCAGGAATTTCAGAATATGAGCATAAAAATTCACTTTTTACATTCCCATTTGGACTAATTCCCGGAAAATCTTGGGGACGTGGGTGAAGAGCAAGGTGAAAGATTTTATCAATATATTAAAGAGATGGAAAAAAGATACCAGGGGCGCTGGGACACAAAAATGATGGCCGATTTCTGTTGGAACAGAAAAACAACCAAAAGAAGCTTTTCTGAAAAAAGAAAACATTTTTTGAAGAAGCGTAACGAATAAATAACCATTTATAATAGTTTATAATATGTGTATATTTTGTATATTTTTGTATTTTTTCCTCAATATATTAAAAAACTAGCTTATAAATGAAATAAATCGTGTTTTTTCTATATTATTGGATTTTACCGGTTTGAAAAATAACCTTACGTGCTATAAACTGAAAGCAGATTTGAAATCAGCGCAACATAATTACTAGAAACCAGTTAAAATTTTTAAATCAACTTTCAAAGTGTTAAAAAATGCAGGCCTGTGTTATTAAAGCGTGTTTTTTAGTTTTTTAAACTATATTTATTTTTCATTATTTAGTTTTAGTTATTGTTAAGAAATTTTTTTTTGAGTAGATTGAGCTAGATTAGTAGATTATTGTATTGTCAGCGGTTCTTGATAAGTCTACAAAATTTAAATTAAATCTGACCGTTTAAAGTGGGTCAAAATCGGGTTCAAGGAAGTCGGTTACAAACAAACATACATACAAACCCGAACAAACCCGAACAAACCCGAACAAACCCGAACAAACCCGAACGAACCTGAACAAAAAATTTTCAAAATTTAAAAAAAAAATTTCAAAATTTAAAAAAAAATTGACAAAATTTTAATTTGACGGGAAGAATTTTTTTAAAAAATTTTCTCTATTCTTAGCGATAATATCAATACGACCCCACGTTTGTTTCATTACTATCAGTTATTGTAATAATTCTGATATATTGACAGGTGTCAAATTTTGACAAGAAAATTTTTTGCAAATTTTTTTCAACTTTCCACCGTCAATATACATACGACCTTATAGTTTTTTTTATTATTATCATTTTTTTTTTACGATTTGACATATTGACAGCTGTCAAATTTTGACATGAGAATTTTTTGCTTATTTTTCCCGAAGTCTCCGCGTCAAATATTATACGACCCCATAATTTGTTTCGTCAAGATCGCATCTTCGTCTTATACCTGTCAGCTGTCAAAATTTGACAGGATAATTTTTTGCGTGTAGATTATTGTATTGTCAGCGGTTCTTATTAAGTCTACAAAATTTAAATTAAATCTGACCGTTTAAAGTGGGTCAAAATCGGGTTCAAAGAAGTCGGTTACAAACATACCAACAAGTAAAGCTAATAAAAGCGTGTTAAAAACCACAATTTTCGAACGACAAATTATCGATAAGCCTAATTTTTAAAAGTTGTAGATCGGATATTTGGACGGAAGGGTAACCTTTTCAATAACGTATTAAATATTGCGATGGTAGCTAGGCAACACTTTTCGTCTTAGGCCAAAAAAACTTTCTCATACGCTAACATTTTTTTTAACATATTTTTATTTAATTTTCAATTAATACTTATAATAAATGTACCAGGTGGCCAAATAAGAATGGACGCCGGCCATATTATGTCAGGAACAGTTTGTCACAACGTCTTGAAATAAAAAGTTTTATTAGAAAATCGACCAATAGAAATTGCTGGAAATTGAGCCTAATGAATAAAAATTAAGCAATTACTTGAAGCAATTACTTTTTAGTAAAAGCGATTGCTTGACTAGCAAACGCTATAAGTAAAAGCAATTGCTAGATCTGGATATGAATAAAATTTTGAAGCAATTGCTGTTTTTCTTATACCTCTGTAGCAAATGCTTATTCAACACAAGTTCAGACGTGGCTTATCCACTTGTTCAGATTATAGATTTCATATTCAATTTGGTGCATAATTTGCAAAAGAGTTGACGTAAATACAACAACGTTGGTCTATTTATTTAGTACAATAGGAATCTGTTACGTTTTTGAGGAAAATACGAAACTTATATTTGTGATATGGCAGATTTCAGTAAAACTGAGGAAAGTGATAGTAGTGATGAAGAAATTAAAAGCAAACAATTGATATTCGTTCACAAATTGAAGGAACAAAAATAAATCTCTCTGACCGCAACCGTTTAGCTTCCACAACAGCTTCAGCACTTGTAGAAAATTTAATAAAAATATTGGCCTTCTCCAAAACTGCATCCATTACAGAAATGTATGTCTTACAGACAGTAGTTTGGTGAACACCGAGTTCTTCACCTACAGAATTTTGAAAACCCGGATCCGACAATTTCCGCAGAAAGACTTTAATCCTTCTTCCTTTCACCTGTATCAGTCAAAAAATAATTTGCCAATCGATATAACTTTCTGAAATCATCATATCTGCAATTTTTATGTACACTATAGATTTTTCTTTTACGGACATTCTGGTGGTTACTGGTGACACTGTATATTCAGCCATAATTAAAGACACAAATTAAGAGCAACGCACGTGTATGCCGCGGAGAACTAAAGTTGACTGCTACCAAGTAAATGATGCAGGGGTCGACCACCTTAAAAAGTTGAAAGCGATGGTTACACTAGAAAAAGCAATTCCTTAATTTATTCATCACATTTTAGGCGAACGATAGCACCTTCTATTTTTTAAGAAAAAGCATTGATTAAAAGCTATTCCTGCACTTTTAAGCAATCGCTGAACGCAAAAGCAATTACTTTAGTTTATATTCATGGGCTTTCAAGAAATTACTTCGATTTTATAATAAAAAGCGATCGCTACATTTTTATTCATTAGGCTCATTATAAAGTTCCTAAATTTATCGCTAGAGGGCGTTTAACCTATACCAAGAAGTTTATCGGTTTTATAGATAATATGACAAATAAAGTAATATCAAAAATTAAGTGTTTTATTGTATGAAATATACGGTACAACTTTGATTCAATACGTTTTGCTCTAACTCGTAAAATATACCGAGAGAAAAAGAAGGAACCTCTTTTGAAAGAAATACATAACTCCGGTTTGCCTTAACCAAATTTCATAAACTTGGTCTCGTCTGAGAGAACTTATACTATAGGAAAATTTAAAGTTTTGTACGACTATCTTTTGTTACATCCGTCGCCGCTAGAGGGGGCTATGTTACCAATCAACAAGCTAATGTTATGTGAAACTAATTTCAATGATGGCGAATTTTACATTTTTTGTAATTATGTTCATTTGTTTGTTAGCATTATGACGTCATAATGTTTTGAATAAATATAGCCAAAAATATACAGGGTGTTTATATAAACCGAACAAATTTTATTTCTATAATTTAAATAATAAAAAATATATTGAGGTGAGCATTCCTCCTGAAACACAAGGTATATTACATCGTCGATGTAAGTTGCAACCAATTGCTTAACATTGCTTTTAGGTCATTTAAAATCGCACCAAAAAAGTCTGAAATATATAAAAAAATTATTTTTTTAAAACATTTCATTTCCTAAAGTTTTTTTTTTATAATAATAGGTACACACAAAACCAAATCAAACAAACACATTTTTCTATTTTTCTTTAACAGCATAGAAAACAGAATAAATACAATAAATCTTCCGTTTTTTTCTTAAATGGGGTTCGATCGTCTATTTCTTGGATAAATTTGTTACTTTCTGGATTCGCGGTGATTTATTTTCCTCGGTGGGATTTCTGGAAGGTTAATATTTTGCGCAGTGTTAAAAATATATTCGTTTTATCATAATCCAATGATATTTTGAATGTTTTTAATGATCCAAGCAGGTTGTTTATACAGGGTGACTTTTTAGTGTTACAAGGCGATATCTCAAAAACGGTTTAAAATATTTTTTTGAAATTTTAGTGAGGGAATAGGAAGTTGGGGTGACATATTTAAACATATTTTGACATCTACCTTCTTTCTCTATTTTTAGGGGTATGGGGTAACTTTGGAATTTTAAATGAGCTAATGAATTTGTTTTTGGGAAATACAAATCTACGTAAAACACTACGTACGTATACAAAAAAAATTTTCTTTTGCTCCCCTGGTTGCGAAATTATAATTTATAAAATAATTTGCCAATTAACTCTGTAACTACAGCTACCGTGCAAGCAAAAATTATTTGCATCAAAGAGGGCTTGGATTATAAACGTAGGGCTTGGTTTAGATCACAATGATATGGGGACGATATATCTAACCAAATCTAGGTAAAAATTTTGTCAAATTCATATTATGACATGATATGCCAAACTAATGAGTAATAAAATAAGTAGACAAATGGGAGAAAAACAAAATTTTCAAAATATCTTTTTAATATGTTTCTTGTCTCTTGGACATAATTTGACAAAACCTAAGCCCTGATGATGGCCTTATAATGGGCCGAAAGCGCTAGGCAATAGTGAATTTATTACGCTGAATACAAAAATAATGTTTTATTTGTGCTGTTCCGTAAAGCCAATTGTGTGAATTGTTCAAGAAATTGGAAAAATTAGCGATAAATCAAATTACTTGTAACGACTGTCAAAGATGACGGAATAACTGATTGATTGTTAAATCAGGTAGTTACGTCCTTAGATGCAAGGACCTCTTTGATGCAAAGAATTTTTGCTCGCACGGTACAACTTTAGATGATATGAAAGACCGAATCCGTTTGCATGCTTATTAGTGAGACCTGAAATGTTACAACGGGTACGATATTTATCCAGAAAAAGAGTGACAGTGGAAGTTGAAGGGATACATTTCGAACATCTTCTGAAGCATGACAGACGATAAATAAGTTAAAATTAAATAGTAAAGTATTTTTTGTATTTTATACCTAACCTAATAAATCATAATTTCGTAACCAGAGAAGCAAATCAAATATTTTTGTATACGCACGTAGTTTTTTACACAGATCCATATTTACCAAAAAAAAATACATTATCTCATTTAAAATTTCAAAGTTACCCCCCCCCCCCCCCCCTACCCCTCAAAATAGGGAAAGGGAGTAGACATCAAAAATATGTTCAAATATGTCCCTCCATCTTCCTATTAGCTTACTAAAATTTCAATAATATATTTTATTCCGTTTTCGAGAAATCGCCTTATAACACTTTAAAAAACTCACACTGTATAAATATTTAAAATATGGCCTTAACAAATAAAGATAGTTAAAGTGCCAATGTTGACTAACGTGAAAGAAGCATTTCTTTTCAATAGAATATTTTTGTATTAGAAAAAAAATACAAATTATGTAATGTTATCTTTACACATTGTACACATTGTAATAAGAATATAATGATTAATTAACAATCCAAATAATTGGTTCCATTTTGTTCGAATGTTTAAGTTTGCTTAGCTGACAAAGAGGCATCAGAAGAATAAGAGAATTGTATCAGATTACATTTTTGTCGCCTTAAAAATTAGATGTTTGCAAAAATTACTTATGTAAAATGGTCGCAAGCTCTTATAGGCTACAGCCAAATAACGAGGAACTTATGTATGAAAGATCAATAAAATCAATAAAGATATATTCTTAAATCTTAAATAAAATATATGTTTACATTTTTAAAAATAGTGTTTTGGTTGGTAATTGACATTTTGTTAAAATTTCCCGTATCTCCTATAGTTTCACTAGTCAAAAATAATTTTTCAAAGCTTAGTTCAAAGCAAAGTTTAGACTTGCGTGATAACCTGTTTTTCTACTTGCAAAAATGTTATTTTCGTCAGTTTTGTGCAGTAATATACCTTCTTTGTTCAGTCTGCTAATTCTTTTATGTGCTGTAAGCGTTCCCGCAGCTTCATATACAGTGTCACCAGTAAAGTCCGCATCATATGGGATTTATTTTTATTAATAGCTTTATTCAAAATTTGACTTTGGCATTAAGTTCTGCTTCGATCGAGATGAAAATTAAGCAAAAAAATAGTAGTCACGTTATTCGCATTATCTGTCAAATTTTAATTTTTTCCGAATAATAATTAAAAAGTGGGGTTATTTCTGAAAATATCGAAAAAAGTTATCAGAAAAAGTTTTTTTTAAATGCAGCCCACTTGCAAAATTTCAGCTGCATAAGATAATTTTGATTTTTTACATATATTTTGTAAATTGCACCACTTTTGCAAAATAGGACTCAACGCAACCTACATAAAAGTTCTCAGTTTTGACAAGGCGTTATTTTAGATACATTTTCTTTAAATATTTTTAATATTAAATTTGTGTCTTTTACAAAATCAAAATTGGGCTATTAAAATTTGGTCGCATGTGATGCAAAGTTTATTTGTTTTTTACCCTGTATAAGGTAACTTCATAAAATAAGTATTTTTGAAAACGTAGTTTGTGTCTGAAAGTAATATATGTTACCGTTATTATGACATAGCTTAATAATAAATTATAATATAGGGGTTTTAAATCAAATCGTTGAAAATAGATAAACTTTACGTTGTAAAAATAAAATTTATTTTCTACTTAAAAAACACTTTACTGAAGACACTGTATTCTTTTTTGTCTTAATATTAAGGTGTATTACTTTCAGACACAAACTACGTTTTCAAAAATGTTTATTTTATGAAGTTACCTTTTACAGGGTAAAACACAAATAAACTTTGCATCATATGCGACGAAATTTTAATAGCACAATTTTGATTTTGTGGAAAAACACACATTTAATATGGCGCTACTTTAAAGAAAATGTATCTGAAATAAAGCCCTGTCAAAGCTGAGAAGTTTTATGTAGGGTGCGTTGAGTCTTATTTTGCAAAAGTGGTGCAATTTACAAAATATAGGTAAAAAATCAAAATCATCTTATGCAGCTAAAATTTTGCACGTGGGCTAGAAACTGTATTTAAAAGAACTTTTTCTTATAACTTTTTTCGATATATTTAGAAATAACCCCAGTTTTGAATAATTTTTTGGAAAAAATTAAAATTTGACAGATAATTCGAATCACGTGACTACTATTTTTTTGCTTAATTTTCATCTCGATCGAAGCAGAACTTGATTCCAAAGTCAAATTTCGAATAAAGCTATTAATAAAAAAAAATCCAAAGTTTTAGTTGAAAAATTTTAATATTTCTTATTAACGTAGGTACGTTTCTGCTGTTTACAAAGGATTTCCTCCCAACATTTTATTTAATTATATAAGTTTGTTAGAGGTGAAAGTATGCTTTAGAAGTGTTTAATATCGACACTAGATGGCGCATAGCGCTGCATCCTTTCGACGGTCCTCGCAGTAAATTGTCTGATCTTTATGGTTCCTTTCTTACTTCACTGCCGACAACGCGCCTGGCGCGTTCACCATGATCACAATGTGGTGCCCTGTCCGCGCCAGGTGCGTTTTGTATCTATCCGAATACTACGCTGTGCTAACAAGAGGGGCATAGCCAGCTTTGCACGAATGCTGGGCGCTTCAGTATGGATTTAGTATTTTGTTTTTTTTTACAAAAAAATTTAAAAAAATGTATAGTTATATTTATTTTAATAACAATTCACTCCTATTTATGTTCAATATGCAAAAAAAGTTATGTGGCACGTGGCAGAATACAGCCTTTTCCCAAGGGCAGAGAATGTGTTCTCTGATGAGTCATGATATTACGGTAAAATGCGTCTGTGAATGGTTCTGACGTCTGTCGCAATGAAAGAAATACACACTCTATTTCCTTATAGTTTATAAACTGATGTAAGATGAAATAAATTTACCATTACAGAACTTTTCTTTAATTCTTATTGCAGTTCTTCTTAAAAATACACTGAGGGAAAATTTTGATTACCATAACTAAAATTTTAATAATCGCAACCAAGATATCAACATTACATTATGGGATAATGTTGATACTTGGTTACCATTATTAAAGTAATTTTACAGCTGCGCTTTGGTTACCGTTATTAAAGAACAGGTATTAACATATTGATTACCGTAATCAAAAAGGGTTTAGTTGCAGTTATCAAACCAACTTATTAACACAACTACGCTGTTGTTAACGTTAATAAAGAAATTTAATAATAGTAATATGATACCAAATTATCACAATACACATATAGTCATATGGTTATTTGTTTACTTTAATAAAGGTAATCCATGAACTTACATAAATGCGCATTCGCCAGATAATTTTATTTTACTGAATATAGCGCTTTTCTCCCTTTTATGCACAGGGTTATTGACTATATTTTGACCTAAAATATGGCCAATAAAGCTGCACAACGTATAATTTGTTCTTACAACCACAAACACAAGTTTGTAATAATTTGTTTAACTCTGTATTTGAAAAATCATTTTCAGTAACATGTTTTTCCATAATAATAAGCTTATTATATAAAAACAATAGAATATCTAAAACAAAAATCAGCAACAAAGTATAATTAACTTAAAAATGTTTAACAAACAGCTTATTAACTATTTCACTTTAAAATATAACCAAATGTAACATTTTTACTAAATAACATATTAAAATGTAAGATCACAGAAATAAGAATAAGAGCACATAATAATAAAGCAATGGAAGATTCTTATTTCGCTCCGATCATTAATATTAATATTGGACTTTATAATCTACGGAGAAATTTAACTATCTCAGTAAACCATGTTGCATAATAGATAATCATATTATGCAATGTTAAACGACAAGAACAATGTTTGTTTGAAGGTGGTAGACAATGAAGTAATATCAAAATAATTACCTTGTCGGACTTCCATTGTGTTTATTTTGTTACTTAACACAACGTTTCGGTTAGTTAGTATCTCTAACCGTTTTCAAGTGTAAACTAAATTATAATTCTAAGGCTACTATCACCGGGCAATACCTTAACCACGGATCGAATCATTCAAACTCCATAAAACAGGGCATAATTCAAACTCTTTATCACAGAGCATCTAACGTTAACAACAATCCGGAAGACCTAAATATTGAAATTTCAAACATCAAAAGAGATTTAAAACAAAATGGTTACCCTGAAACTTTCGTAACTAATACCATCTCAAAACTTAAAAATCGCGAAGTAAAAACTAATACAGAAGCTAGAGAGGAGCAAACATTTCTTACAATACCTTATGTCAAGGGGATTTCTGAAAAGATTAGAAGAATAACCAAAACAGCTTTTAAATCTGGAAATACGCTTAGAAGCTTTCTTACAAAAGTAAAACCCCCCAGTAATGAAAACACAAAAAATTGTATCTATCAAATCCGTTGCGAGTGTGGCGAATCGTACATTGGAGAAACAAAAAGACCTCTTCCCGTACGAGTTGAAGAACATCTGAAACATACTCAAAGGGGTGAAACTTCGAGATCAGGTATAGCAGAACATGTATGGACTAACCAACATAATATACAGTGGTCAGAAGCCAAGGTTTTAGAAACGGAACAGCACGGGAATAAACGGAAATTAAAGGAAGCAGCTTTTATGAATCAAAATACACACATATTCAGTAAACCAAGTATAGATATCCCCAATATCTGGAAGCCTCTTCTTGTCCAAAACCAACAGCTCAAACTTCACACTCCAATAAGCACATAGGCGGAGTCATCAAGCTTCATTGCACATGGATAGTATTTAAGACAGTAGCCTTAGAATTATAATTTAGTTTACGCTTGAAAACGGTTAGAGATACTAACTAACCGAAACGTTGCGTTAAGTAACAAAATAAAGACAATGGAAGTCCGACAAGGTAATTTTTTTGACAAGAACAATATCACACTGGAAGCTATTTAAAGTTTTCTTACCTACAGTACTGATTTTAAGTGGTAATTATATGGTTTATTAACCAAAGCAAGCAAATTTTATTATGAACTATGTCAAATTTCATTACAACTGCCAGTCGGACCAAATACATTATATAAATCCAGATAACACCCCCAATAGAACTTAATAATTACTGTGAGTATTCAGAGCAATAACTTCTATTTCCTATTGGTTAAATTACCGTGATGTTATCACTACACATCGGTCTAGCAATTTTCGTTGTCTTACCGTAGGAAAGCGCGTTGCTGTCACATATTATAGTAATAAACAGTTGTTTAAAGAGTATGTGAATTATTTTAAGGATTTGAAGGCTTTTTTCCCAGTGTGCAGGTCAGTACCAAAAGAAGTTTTTGTAAACAAATATATAATACAATTTTTCCCGTATGGGGATTAACGAGGGGATTAATTAAATTTATGAGACATATAAGGTTCGTAAAAACACAACGACAAATCAGTTAAGAATAAAAGACTTATTTGATAAAAGGCAGAACTCTACAAAAAAGAGATATTTTGAATTCCGATAAAAGTTCAGATATTAAATTTAAACATTCTGAAATATAAACACTTTTTGCTCCACAATAAGGAAATTGTTAAATAGATATTTAGTATTATTTACTCATTAAAGAACTTAACATCGTTACTTTTATAGATATTATCAACATTTCTATAATATTTTTATTTGCTTAATTTGGCATTATAGGTAAGTTATTTTCATACATATCCTTTTTAACACGCTTTTATTTATTTATTAGCTTCACCTGTATGTTTTTATCTACGTTTGTTTGTAACCGACAAACCGACTTTTTTAAACCCGATTTTGACCCACTTTAAACAGTCAGATTTAATTTAAATTTTGTAGACTTATCAAGAACCGCTGACAATACAATAATTTGATAAGTTTATCTCATTATCCTGATCAGGATCGCCAGAATTAAGTTATTTCCTTACAGTTTCCTTACAGATCCTCTGTATGAGAGTGAGAGAGAGATAGAGCTTACCGTATGCGCATGCGTACTATCTACCATTTTTTCGGCTCGAGCACTAGGCTTAATAGTGTTGGTACATTCTTTCGCTATCAGTTGGTCCGTTGGCCGAACGGGTTTGTTTGGGTTTGTTCGGGTTTGTGGATCCAATGCTTTGAATCTAGCCATTAAAAAAAAAAATTACCCACTGCCTTAAATCTAGCCATTTCAAAAAGTCATTGTTAAATTAGTGACAGTTTGCCATCTCTACTCCGGACCTCTCTATGACTATCTCTACTCAAAAAAAAATTTTTTTTTTCTTAACAATAACTCAAATTAAAAAATGAAAAATAAGTATAGTTTAAAAAAACTAAAAACACGCTTTAATAATTAATCAAACTAAAAAACGGAAAATAAATATAGTTTAAAATAATTCTTGAAATTCTTAATATAGGCAGAAAATGAACAATAAACATTAGTATTATTGTGAAAAAAGCGTGGGGCGCTTTGTGCTATATGTTTCGTATATCGAGCAGCCCACGCTTTTTTCACAATTATACTAATGTTTATCGTTCATTATTATTTTCTGCCTATATTAAGAATTTCAAGAATTATTTTAAACTATATTTATTTTCCGCTTTTTAGTTTGATTAATTATTATTAAAGCCTGTTTTTTAGGTTTTTTAAACTATATTTATTTTCAATCTATTTTAGTGCAAAGTGTTATTAATTCAACCTTTTTGTTTTGCATCTTTGGTTTTCAGATTTTTCAAAACGGATGTTGTACCTTGTCGAAATATTGGATAATTTGGTGCCAGAAAACAATCAGGTTAATCTAATCGAAAATTTTATTAAAAATCAACAAAATATGGCAAAATATAACCCAATTTACTTACATCTTAATTAACTATGCAGGTAACATATACCATATTTCGTCGGAAACGTAACGAGTAGTTTATTATTATCATAGGGTAAGGTTGCCTATATTGCGCTACTTTTCGAATAATCACCGATTTAATAGTAGACACATCGCACCCGTCGTGGAATACTGTAACATTGCAAAATAATCAATTTTCAGCAAATGGATGTTAAAGTTTTTTATTTTTGCATTTTGCTTTCTGCTGATTATGTTTATGTATTTTCGCCGGGATTTAAGCTAAATATACTAGTTAAGATGTTTAGTTCGCTTTGTTATTGATAAATAGACGTATTTCGCCAATACTAGGACACACTATGCCATTTTTGTTTAAAATTTCGTACTTGTTACAGTATTCGAGGGACAACAAAAATAATTTTAAATTTGTTTTAGTGTTTCATGGACAGTAATTCCTAATTATTGTTCATGGTTTAGTGTTTCATGGACAATAATTCTTAATTATTGTTCATGTTTCAGTGTTTCATGGACAATAATTCTTAATTATTGTTCATGTTGTCATGATAATGATAATAATAATAATAGTAATAACTTTATAGACAATAATATCGACGGTGAAACCTATTTTATTTTAAACTAGTTTATTCTTATTTATTAAAACGCATGTAAAAAGAATGTAATTTGATTTGGTTAATGTCTTAGGGTGGTACAAACGACATTTCTTTAATTAAAAATAATTTATCAATAATATTAATAATTTAAGTATGTGGGTGAATAAGTAATATTATTATCTACAGCTTATGGATACAGGTATTTAAAGGAATAAATTATTAGCTTTTTAAAGGAACGCAAAAAAGTATTTATTTTAATATTAAGAACATTGTAAACTTAAACAAAATATTTTTTAACAGTAACTCAGCAGACAACCATTATGTACTCAAGTTGTTGTAAAAATCAAAGTAAGTTTTTTTTAACATAGTTATTGTTTACTAGGGACATTCTGAACATTAATTTATTTAAAAGCAACCGGAATAGTTGCGTTGTATGCTTTTTCACAGCCCAGTTCTTAATTTTTTTTCAATTCTCTCGTCCAATGTAATAATTGTAGCAGATGCCCTTGTTTTTAATTTGCTTTTGTTAAGATAAGCATCGATAACGTTGAAATTTTCGGCGCGGTACGATATTTTGTACAAAAAGGCAAAAGGATTTTCCCGGTTAAACTTCATAATCTTAATTTTGGCGAAGGGAACTGCCTCATTTTTTTTGTTCGTTTTAAAATTTTGTTCAATCTCTAAATATTTAACATCGATGAAATCTTCGTGACTGAGTTCGTTTACGGTGTAATCGCTGTTCTCGTAAGTTGAAAGTTTTGGGATGGGACATAAATACGTTCTCTTAATTTCTTTTTCAATGACAGAATAAGTGCTATCGCCCTTATTCTGAGTATGCCCCTTGATTTAAAATGTATGCTCTATTGTTGTAATGTTTTTTATGGGCAGAAACAATACATGTACATCATTACCATGTATATATCAAAAACAATTAGTCTGAACAACATTGTAACATTAAAAAATGTCACGACAGGTGTCCGGAAAAAACAGTAACATCTCGCATCTCTTGACCGACTCGTCCGGTAGCTTTTAAGTGTGACTGAGATGTTGCAGTCTTTCGCAGACGCGGCTTTAAGAATCCCACCACCGAAAGACTGAAACAAATGCCATCTACCGGTCGACCGTTAAACTAACTTTGGCGTCTTGTTCCTCGAACAATTTACTTACTTTTCTTAGTTGAATGCCGTAACAAACCCACACTTAAAAAAAATTGAGATGTTACAGTATTCCACGACGGGTGCGACATGATTTTGTATAAAATTATTTACTAACTTTTATTTTTGACATTTCAGGTAGATAATTCCAAAGTATAAAGGCATTCCTACCATTGCAAGTTACTTTTGAAGCAAATTTGTAAGATTTTACAAAAGTAGTCCATTATCTCAAAGTGGAGCTGTAGAGATATAGGAAAAAAAAACCACAGTCGTCTCCACAAATATATTAAAAAAAGTCAAATTAATGTGGTGTACATGTTTCGGTACTAGAGAGTACCATCATCAGCACCGAAGGGCCCAAGTGTCACTTATACTAGGAATGTAAAAGATTTTTATTATTAAAAACTAAAAACCATGAATGAGACGAGAACATTTTGAGTGCTTAGACGAATACAGATTAAAAAGTGGTAATAAAAATTCAAAAGGAACTAATTTTCTTTGTCTACCCGTACATTGTAAACAAATAACAAACTGATTCAATTTCTGTATTAATTTATTATTACTGTATCAGTTTGTTATTTGTTTACAATATATATACGGGGAGAGGAAGAAAATTAGTTCCTTTTGAATGTTTATTACCACTTTTTAATTTGTATTCGTCTAAGCATGGTTTTTAATTTTTAATTTTAAAAATCTTTTACATTCCTAGTATAAGTGGCACTTGGGCCCTTTGGTACTGATGATGGTACTCTCTAGTACCGAAACCTATACACCACATTAATGTGACTTTTTTAATAGATTTGTGGAGACGACTGTGGGTTTTTTTCCTTATAAATTTGTAAGAGCCTGCAATTGGTGCGATTTAAGGAACTTGATACCCCAATTGCTCCATGTGTTGCCCAAATTGCACTCTATATTAAAATGGTATTTAGTTTAAAAGATTAAGTATTTTATTACCAAACTATTAAGAATAAATACAAACACATATTTTGGGGGTTACATTTAGGTACCATACTGCATCTTTTCCATTGTTTAAACCTACAATGAGAATAATAATTTTCTGATATATTTTTGACTTCATATTCCAGCATCCAGTTCATAATTTTTTTGTAAGTTAATTCGTATTTACTTTTGGATTTTTCTGGTAATAGAGTTTCGTAGGTTTGGTTGGCTTCTAAACGAATATTTGGCGGCGTGCAGTTTACCGTTTCTTCATCGGAATCGCTCATATTTTTATAACTTGCAATAATTTTATTT
The DNA here is from genome assembly GCA_963969555.1 of Polydrusus pterygomalis. Lineage (NCBI taxonomy): Eukaryota > Metazoa > Arthropoda > Insecta > Coleoptera > Curculionidae > Polydrusus > Polydrusus pterygomalis. The sequence goes on from OZ018378.1 coordinate 62,897,748, forward strand.
ACGATCTGACAATTACACTATAATTGACATAATATTTTAAAATCGAATAGTTAGCTGGGTAACCTGATGCTAACTGTGATTGGTCGATTTCATATCCTAACTAGGATGGATGTCGACGTTGTGGTCTGGTGGTCAGCGCAGCAGCCTTACAGATCGTAGGCCCGAGTTCCATTCCCGGTGCCGGCAACGTCGATGTTAAATTTGGAATTTGGTTTAAGAGGTGGCGCCGTCTTTCGGAAGAGACGTTAAACTGTGGGCCCCGTGTCATGGATGTTGGCACGTTAAAGAACCCTACCCTCGACAAAGAGGGATTCGGCAAAATTACCAGATAGTGTGTGACAAATTCCCTGGCGTCGGTGATTGGCCTCGTTGCGGAAAAAGGCCGACGTAAAATAAATAAATAAAAAAAAAACTAGGATGGATATGAAATTATGTCCGTTCAGTTAACTGGAATTGCCTACTTATCCATTCTGTAGATTGTGCCAGAAATAGCTAATATGCAGATGGGAGTAGAAAAAATACACAACTCGAGTAGAATGTCCATATCCACTCTTGTTGTAAAAACTACTATACTAGTAGTGCGATACACGAAACATGTCATTTATAAGTAGAAATACATTTTTAACCCCAAACATTCAACACAAAGTTAGTTTTACATATTAACTCAAGAAAATACAAGTTGTATTCCCGTCGTAGGTAAATGTGCGTTTACTTATTATCATCACCCACTAATCCCCTACGATAGGTAACAGGAAATTGCAGAGCATGTAACACTCAACGTTTTACTCGCGATGCTAATAAAACAGTTCGCGTTTCTTTAATGAACTTTGATGTACAACTTGAAACTAATGTCTAGTTTACAAAACTCCCGTAAGATGCCAAAAAAAACCGAACAGTTTTCTGTAAATCAAAAATTGTGCAATTTTGAAGCCGGTGCGATATTGACTGCCTTACCCTATTTCAGGCTATGAGTGCAATAACGGACTAACCCACAAAAATTAAAAAAACCTTTTATTGCAGAATATTATTCGGAATATCGACTTTTATCAACTCCAAATTGGACCAACCGACCTTTTTCTTCTCGCTCCTAGCTGGCAGCACTAACCTAGTTTTGGCATTTTATATTCGTTGGGAATACAGAGAAGCAATGTGGACTAAGCGAAGTAGTTGGTCCACTTTGCTGCTATACGTTAGCAGCAAAGTGGACTAAGCGCGGTAGTTGGTCCACTTTGCTGCTATAAGTTAGCTGTTTATGTGCATTGTTGCTGAATGCACAAACCCAGTAACCCACATTCAAAAGTCGAAAATAAGTCTCTAGTTAAAATTTTGTAAAAAAATTATTAGATATGGATGACCTTAAAGCTACTTTAGTTGATTTAATTCGAAATGATCTAAAATAAGGTAATTATGAATGAACTTATTTTAACCAATTTTTCAAACCTATTTTCCTACATTTATTAATATTGGGGTTAGTCCGATATTGCGCTAATAGTCTCAATTCAACTTTCTTTATTTTTTACCTTCCTAAATGTTTTTTCATACTTTTAACTGTAGTAAATTCAGAAAACACAAAACAATGACTTTTTTTTTCTAGAATGCAAAATACAAAATTATTGTTCATGGGATATACACAGAATACACACATCCATCGAAAAATTGGATGCAGAGATGTTTGCGTAACTTCCGAGGTCTATTGTGTTATGGTTTGAAAACAGGAATATGTTTTGCATTAGCACTCGCTTAGTTAACTCCAATCTTCTTGGCAATTGTCATTGTGGTCTACTTTTGAGGAATCTCGACAATTTTTAAATACACGAACAATGTTGTCATTTCTTCGCTGATGGTCGTCGCGAATTTGTTTGGTATATCTTGTGAAATTTTCACTATTGTAAAGTTCTAAAATGAAAAGAAAAATTATGAATAATATTAGGAAATGGTTTAATGAACAAAAAAAAAGTCAGGCAAAATTGTTGATTCTGAATAAGTTTATTTCACCGCCGTGTGCTGCACCACCAGACTGCTTATGGTAAATACCATGTAAATGTTGCTATCAATATTGCCTTCCTTATTAATTTTAAATTAAAATTGTATAAAACTTTTTTAAAGGTCCTTGTGTGGTTATTATTTTCTAATCAGCCAATTAAAAGTTATTTAGAAAAAACTAAATAATGCCATAATACATACTTCAATGAAAGCACTAGTGATGCCGCCGAGACGAGAAATTCTCGTTTCTCGTCTCGTCTCGTCTCGTCTCGTCTCGTCTCGTCTCGTCTCGTCTCGTCTCGTCTCGTCTCGTCTCGTCTCGTCTCGTCTCGTCTCGTCTCGTCTCGTCTCGTCTCGTCTCGTCTCGACGAGAGTGAAATTTTTTTCTCGAGAGAAGTCACGAGACGAGACGAGAGAAGACCGTTTCTCGTCGAGAAATTTCTCGTTTTTTCTCGAATTTTCTCGTTTGTTAGAACACTGAATTTTAGGTATCTCCTAATATATAGACAGAAAAATAATGTGTTTAACGTTCTCACTCTATCGTATTGTGAAGGCATTTACCTTAAAACAGATATTCAAGAGAACAGAATCAACAGTCAAATTTCATTCACAAGGCGAAAGACGATAGATTTTGACTAAATTTAACAATTTTGTATCAAAAATTCGAAATTCCCCAAAAACTCCTCACACAAAAATCATTAATAAAAGTGTGAATTTCATTTCATATCTCTCTTACCAGTTTTAATATTTGACATTACTTTCATAACACCCTGTATATCAACCGAAACGTTATTAGGAAATCACAGATAAAGACAACGGAGGGCCATGAAACTAGTGTTATTGAAACAATAGCATTAAGTTAATAGTCTCAATTATGACATTAGTAAATAAATTAAAAATAAAAAGTCTAATATAATAGGTAAAGTGACATTCAGTACGAATGATTCAAGTGTATGCCTTATTTTGCCTCATTTTATTACACAGGTCTCAGACATAAATTTGGCTATTGAAAATAATTATTAAGTGCGGTAAATGATACTTTTTCGCACGAGGTGGCAGTTGCACGAACGGCTTGAAGCAAGTCCGGGCATGCCACTAAGTGAGTGTGGAAACGGAACTTTTCGCACATGTTACTTACAATATTTTTCCTAATTGCGTAAAATTAAGCTTGTTCGTAATAAATATTTGTATTTTTTGGGTAAAAGGAGCAAAAATAAAGTGAATTATTAAATTTTGATATGTCAAATAGAGCCTTTTCGAAAATACTTCTTTAAGTTCTTTCTTTTGCACTTTCTATTAATGTAATAAAAAAATTAAGGTTTTTCCCCGGATGACATTCTGGGCTGATCCCTTTATTTAGTCGAATATTTTCCAAACTATTGCAGTTAATTATGCCCCGAATTATGCCAAAAAATTAATAATAAAAGAAGGGTAGTTCCATTATGAATCAATTATTATTATTATAAATCGTTCTCTATTCTGTATCTTTTACCACCCCGTATATTTTGGACTGAAAATACCTCGGTGCCAAGCCTATTACATTACGTGAATTATGTCTTATGGCCGCTTGCAATATTTTGTTGATCTAAGAAAAATAGTTTCTAAGTCACATGACTAACAAACCGACTTATATTAAACCCTTCTGCGAGACAACCAGATACTTTTAAATGTTTACCCCCTTTAAGATTCGTGTAAAAAAATATTTTTTATGATTCCCTACTCACGAGAAAAAACGAGACGAGACGAGACGAGACAATGGCACTCTCGAGCGAGAAAAACGCGTTTTTCGTCGAGACGAGATAAAAAAAATTCTCGCCTCACGAGACGAGACGAGAATGGGCCAATTCTCGTCTCGGCTCGTCTCGCGGCATCACTAGAAAGCACCAGTAATAATTATTATGATTATGTCAAATATTTCTAGACGTTTATATTTTTTAATAGATTTAACAGTATTCTAAAAAAATTAGCAATGATGATGTGGTACTAAGTACATGAAAATTTTTCCGTCCTAACTTTCCTGACAGTCCCATTCCAAGCAAAACAACAATCCTGAATATTGTTCGTAATTTTGAAAGTAAAGGTGCTGTAATTGGGCACTAGCTTGTGATGTCACGCACGTAACCTTACTTTCGATGGGGGGACAATAAAGCGCTTTTACATCATAAAATCGAAGTAATTTCTTGAAAGCCAATGAATAAAAACTAAAGTAATTGCTTTTGCGTCCAGCAATTGCTTAAAAGTGCAGGAATTGCTTCTAGTCAATGCTTTTTCTTAAAATTTTTTTTGCTTTTACTAAAAAGTAATTGCTTCAAGAAATTGCTTAATTTTTGTTCATTAGGCTCATTGTCAAACATTACTAGAAGTTTTATATTTTATTAGTTTCCACATGTTTTACATTACTACTCAAGAAAAATTAGCAATAATGAAGTGGTACTAAGTATATGGACATTTTTCCGTCCTACGTTTCCTGACAGTCCTACTCCAAGCAAGACAACAATTCTGAATATTGTTCGTAAATTTGAAAGTAAAGGTACTGTAATTAGGCACTAGCTTGTGACGTCACACACATAACCTCACTTTTGATGGGGGGACAATAAAGCGCTTTTACATTGAAGTTAATGTGATTATTTTGTTTTATTTTTCGAGTTTTGTGCAAGTTTTGAAACTTTTTTGATATTTTTAGGGTTTGAACCTTTATAATTTGTTAATTTAAATATTATCAAGACCTTTATTTTTAAGTGATATCACTATCACCTATTTTAAAATTTTAAGGCAGCCAGCAATGGTAAATCTACGGGTTTTAAGATTGATTATTTACCTTAAATGTAGTTAAAAGTAGGTCAGAGTAATAATCATAAAGTATTTTAGGATTCTAAAGTACGCCACAGGAAAAAGCTGGCATTTATTGATGGGGTAGCATCTTATTGGTTGAAGGACTCTGAGTACAGTACTTCTCCCAATAAGCTTCCTATGATATCGAAAAACATGATTATACTATTCAGGACAAGCCAAGAACCTAATCGGAAAAAATGGGCTTACAAAAGTTTTAAAAAGCAAAGCGTTTGACAGTCTCGATGCGGCCTAAAAGAAATACCACCCTGAAACTTGAGACCCATCTTTGCCCAAACCCCATAATACATTTTTTGATACTGCATTTTTAGACTTGATTTTCTCACACTAATTTAAAAGTTTTGTGGATTTGTCTTTAGAGACAATGCTGACCATTGTCATATCGGCTACTTTACTGGTTACTCCCACTCCCTTTTTAAGCATACTTAGGGCCAATTGTATAGGTTTGGGTTAACTCAAAAATGAGAGTTAATCGGGGGATAAGTATAAAAATACATTGTATAGGCAGAGGTTATTCCCTATTCTACGATAAACCCTCAACTCGTGGATCGGGCATGAGTTAATCTACAATCTCGGGATTAGAAGCCTGAAAATGGCGTATTTTGTTATTTTTCATGATTCCTATTTTCTATTTTATTATTTAAAATTATTATTGAGGCCTTTGATATTGTTTGATTTTCTTTCGGATGATGAAGGTTTGTAGATTTAGATATTATTGACCTTATATACTGAAGCTAGTTCAAATAAGACGTTCGTAACACAAACCCATACAACTGGCAAAACATTTTACCTTGGATTAACTCACGGAATAACTCTAGGATCAAACGTAGGTGTAACTCTAAGGTAAATTCATACCTAAACAATTGGCCCTTAGTAGAGCGCATCACATTACATGGCTGCTGATAAGAAGGACCCGCTTCGTGAGAGATTTTCCATCATTACGCGACAAACCGACAAATTATCAACTTATCTTGCAGCCTACGGAATTCTATTAGAAAAATGGCCAAACTACCAACAGAAGCAGTTAGGTTAGGTTAGGTTAGGTTAGAGTGGCAGACCTCTGGCATTGACCAAACAGTCACACGTAGTCCTGTAGGACCGTTGTGGTACCACACGTGTTCCGCGGAACCTATCCGCATCAGCCTCCTGATGGTTAACGCGACGTGACGTAGATCGTAGAAGAATCTTGACAGCTCATTCAAACCAGCCACTGCTGTTAATAAACTTCGTAAGTCGACCCAGTTGCAGGCTGCTCACTTCCTCCAGATCATTAAAGAATGGTTCGCCCAGGGCATCGAACCTTCTTCTAGCGAGGCCGGGGCATTCACACAAGAAATGCTGAATACTATCCTCCTCCTCTTCATCTCTGCAACTTCTACAGAAATCGTTAGTTGGTACTTGCATACGTTCAGCGTGTCTACCGAACAGGCAATGTCCGATGACTACGGCAGTGATGTTTCTTAGGTCCTTCCGACCGTGTTGTAATAGCACTGCGGTTTTCCTGTCGTCAAGTAGGGGCCACAATTGCCTGGAGATGCTACAAGTTGCCAGCCCTGTCCATCTGCTTTGTGCAAGTTGTTTAGCTATTTGATCTATATCCTCTTTGACTGATCCCAGTGGTCTAGCCACAGTATTCTCTGCTAGTTCGGCAGACCTGCTTGCGCCCTCCCTGGCGAGCACATCAGCAGTCTCGTTGCCCTGTATTTTGCTATGTCCAGGAACCCAACACAGGGTGATTCGATGTTGAGCACCAAGTGTGCAGAGATTATTGCGACAGCGCCTTACTAATTTTGACTTAGTGCTGCTGGAGCAAATTGCCTTTATGGCTGCTTGACTGTCTATATAGATTGCTATAGACGCAGCTGCTTTCAAGCCAGGGTGATCCCGCAGGGTGTTGACTGCTTTATCCACTGCAAAAATTTCTGCCTGGAAAATGCTGCAGTAGTCAGGGAGTCTGTACGACCTCTGTATTTGCATGTTCTCGGAGAAGATACCAGCTCCAACCCCGACGTCCATTTTTGAACCGTCAGTGAAGATCGAGTGATCCGCCTCCATTATTACTTGATTGCCTTTCCACTCCTCCCTACCCGGAATGAGCATAGAAAAGCCCATTCCAAAGTCTGGCAGCGAAACAGTGTAATCGGTCGGCTCTCGCAGATTTTGGCCTGGATATATCCTTAGTATGCTACTGTGTCCGTAGTTGGTGCTGGTCCAGCATTTCGACTCTTTCAGTCGCAGAGCACTTTTTGCAGCCACACTTTTTCCGTAAATATCCATGGGTATCAGATGCAGCATCACTTCCAGTGCCGCCGTCGGTGCTGAGTGAAGGGCACCGGTCACTTCTAAACAAGCTGCCCGTTGTACCTTTGTTAGTTTCTTCATGTTTATTGCTTTTTCCAAAGCAGTCCACCAGACCATGACCCCGTAGGTTAGTATAGGTCTTACAATGGCTGTATAAATCCAGTGAACTATGTGGGGTTTCAATCCCCATTTCTTACCAATAGCTTTTTTGCAGGCATAGAACGCAACTGACGCCTTTTTAACTCGTTCTTGTATGTTCGTGCCCCAGTTAAGCTTGGAGTCTAGTAGCAATCCTAGATACTTTGCCTTTTCTTTCAGCACTAAAGTACTGTTGTCTAGGACTGGGAGCCTGAAGTTCTCAATCACCCTTCTGCGTGTGAATAGAACTAGCTCCGTTTTTTCTTGGTTGATTCTCAAACCGCATCTCGCAGCCCACCGTTGGAGTTTTCGTAGCGCTGTTTCTGTTAGATCGCTGATGGTATTCAAATATTTGCCCGACACGAGTATAATCAAGTCGTCGGCATATGCAATCACCTTAAATCCAGCCCTTTCTAACGCTATAAGAATTTTGTTCATTACTCTTAGCCAACAGAAGCAGTTAGACAACCTGAAAATGCCGATAAAAGTTTTTGTAGATTCTGTCCTCGTCGAAAGAATAGAGAAGTTAGAAAAAACTTGCAGTACTTGCCAGCGACGCAGTTGCCCGAAACACACAATTTGCCTTGAAGATCGAGCCTGAGGAAGATTTATTATTCTTCTGTATAATATAGCAACAATAGATGACTTTTCAATTTAAAATCTTTATGCATTTTATTCACTACAACTTCGTATATTATGAGAGAATCGGTTACGCGCGACTGACAATGGGATTTTATACCTAGTGACCAGTGGCGGCTTCTCCTATAAGGCAAGTGAGGCAGTGCCTCACCAATAATTTTGCAAATTAAATAAGTTACAAATTTATAATATTTTACTATTTGCATAATTGCATAAATATCCATTAGAATTAATGCCATCAATCTTAACGCGCTTCGCCAGAAATATCATCTATCATCCATCTCATTTCTGCATGCGGTGGTATATGGTTAGAGGCCCGGCCTCCTGCTTCCTTGTCTAGCGTATTAGTGAAAATATCTAATGTCTTGTATGATACCGTAATAGTCCAGTCGAATCTAGCTTTAAATAGCGCATAAAAACATTCTTTTGAGGCCAGCCTAAACTCTCTACGTAAATTTAATGCGAACGCGAGGGGACTAATCTAATATATTAGATGAATTTGGAGAAATGCTATTATTAGATTAACAGGTTGTTTTTCCGTTGAAAGTTCAGAGTTTAGAGAGAGTGCATAGTGAATTTGACTTTTTCACCTGCATTGTATTTGATTATAGTTTTCGGTAAATACTTTTGTGGTTTTCCGTACTGATTTTTGTTTTGCTTTTTTCCAACAGTGGGCAGTGATTTTTCTAAAATATTAATATTACATTACTTTTATTAGGTACTTATTAGTTTATTTGTTTTGTGCTTGTTAGCGAAAAATGGATTCAGCGGGACCTAGCACAGCGTCACAACTTTCCCAGGTAAATGTAAACATTTGCAATCCTACTTGTTAATTTTTTAGTAAATGAGCAAAATTTTTCAAGTATTAATTCCTATGAAGATAAATTGTACATAGTAGAAGAAGTAAAGCGACCTGTTCCAGATTTGAGTAAACGTCTTGTTACTATCGGTGGGGAGGGGAAATCAAATCGGAGCTTCCAAAACACTTGGTACGAAAAGTACGACTGGCTTACTGGTAGTGTAACGTTAAACAAATTATTTTGCTGGCCGTGTATTCTGTTTGCAACAAATAATAGCGACAAAGTTTGATCAAAATGTGGTTATAGCGATTTAAAAAACTTGTCTCGTGGTCTTTTACTAGACAATAAAAGTACCCAACATATTTCTTCTAATTGCAAGCTTACTCTCATAAGAAAACAAAGATAAAATATCCATAGGAACAAATTGTTCGATAACATAGCCCTAGCTTTACAAACTATATCCCAATTTTTTAAATCTAATATTATAATTTTTTTTACAAAATATACCTATTACACAACTGACGAAGTAGAATGACCACTAGACTAACTTTACAATCTAACCTTGCTAAAAAACCTGTGCCTCACCACTTTCAAATACCACGAGCCGCCCCTGCTAGTGACTAATGCTGCATGGGTTAACTCTAGAACAGGTTAGAGCAAAAGTTAAAGAAGAAATCCGAATCTTTTTTTTAATGCTAACAGATGAGCAAGAAAACAACGCTTTGACCTTGTTTATTGAACTTCAGAATTTTGGAAATAATTTGTAGAAAAAGAAAAACAGTAACCTTGCTTTTCGTAAACACTTTACAATCTTTGAAAAACCAGAGAAAGTAGGTACTTTTTACCACTAATTATATCAAGAAACACACACAAAATAGTAAAAGAACAACTTGCAAGTTCTAGGAGTTTACCCTTTAACCTTTAAACTTAATATTACACAATTATTTTAACATTTTTAAAATATTTTAAACCCTTTTTTTATTTTCAGGGATGCTTTAATACGTGTGAAAAAAGAAACTACTGTAATTTATTATAGTTTTGCTGATTAAATCATTTAAAATAGTAGGAAATAGTAATTTATGTTACAAGACCGGAAAGTAGTGTTTTTCAGGTCGAGACAAGCATGGAGCTGGAAGCTTGGAGAGACCTGCAAAACACTAATTTTCGGTTGCGTAACGAACAATATTTTTTTTAAGACCGACACTTCGATATACATTTAATTCTTTATTTCAATATAATAATATTTTATATTATTTTTAAATGCGTCGTATGACTTCTCGTAACGGGCTTTTGATTTTACTGGCAATATATCGTAAGTCGCTTTTCTTGCTGCTTCCAACATTTCTTCTGGAATATCATTTTCCGTGTTGGATAATTCAAAATCTGAATTCATATTTTTAAATTTGCGCACTCGCGAAACAAGTTTGACATAAGTAAACAAAAAATTAAAAATCAACGAACTGTCACTCGACAATACGTCAAAATGTTGTTATCATAGTAACTAAATCAAGGTAGATTGTATTATCAAAGAGCGATTGTAAAAATGAAAAAACAGGGACGGGAAAAACCTTTTGCTGGTCCCTCACGTCCATTTTCCGGTCTTGATCGACACAAGGTTCTTTTCTGGACGAAAAATTGTCCAGAAAGTGTAAATTTTCTGGTCGGCCTTAAAAAAATAAATGTGAAAGTCGTTTATTTGTCCCCCTATCGAAGGTGAGGTTATGTGATGTGTGGCGTAGTAGCTAGTAATAAATGCAAGTGCTTAGAGTAAAATAACGATGTATTCGATGGTTGAGCACAAGAAAATAATGCAGATTTAGAACACTCCATGTAGAAGAAATAATGAAATTAGCACGTCTTGGCAAAACTGTAGCAAAGCATTACCTACTCCACAGTATTGCGAACTTTTCAAAAGTATAAATATCATAAACATTAATAAATTAAGGAAGGTGATTAAATATGAAGAGCAAACCTTAGTTATGGAAAGAGTAAATAATGAGTGGGACTTTGCACGTAATGTTTATACAGGCGGGCAAAATCCTCACTTCGAGTCCTCCCCGCGGGCGCCCGCTGGTAATGACGAAAGTCAGCTAAGACTGAGTCTGGCACATCAATTGCCTTCGCTCAGTCGTGTTGTGAGGTACCTAAATCCGAGGTGGTGTGAGCAACCGTGCCTAGGATGGAAGGCTGAGGGTGAAATCAGCCTTTAACGAGCTCCTGTGGTGGACCAGGCAATCACCGCAGTATTAGCGCCTTGTCCTGGTATGCCGGCTCTGCCAGGATCGACCTTTATTTCCGAGCTTACTCGTGGGACCTACATGGAAAACAAAAAAGAAAAACCAAAAAAGAACGCTGAAGATAATCAGCTCAAGCTACCAGGCGGTGATTTGGTCACCGAGGGTAGCCCATACAGCATTAATGAAAGCGAGGAGGAAAAGCTGCTACGATCACCTGACACAAAGCAGGCGGATCCTAAGGACAGCAAACCTCACAGAAAGGTATCAGCTGGTACAAGAAAGATGCGACAGTGCCAAAGGGCTAGGCATCTTCTAGTAAAACTGGAAAGCAAACAGCCAGCTGAACTCTCAAGTAGGGACAATGGGACGATAAAGTGGGCAAGAGAACTCTTGGCCCAAGACCCATTCCACGTCCCCTATACGTACCAAAAACCGGGTGCAACTTTCGAGAGAAGTGTCGCTGGAAAGAGGACACGTTCTACAGACGATGAGAGCACCCCAAAAGAACTAAAGAAAAGGAAGTCCTTTCCACAGCAAGGCAAAGCTGGAATGTCTTCTAGGGGACTTACTGCGGAGACCAAGAAAGTCTCTGCGGAAGTTTCAAAAACGAAGAGTTCCGCTGCGCTTAGTAGTGGAGGGGGCCAGAAAAAGTCTGCTTTCAGGGAGCGGTCCGACAGTAGAACAATGTCGGAAGTGACCCGCAGCAGCCTCCAAGTGGCTGTGATTGATGCCGGCAATAAATGCTGGAAGATCACAGCAGACCGCTGGATCCTGGTTGAAAGGAGGCTAACGGAAATCCTTATGGAGTTTCTAATAGCCAATCCTGCCAACAGGATCCCTCAGTACGACACCTCGGGATGGACTAGAGGAATAAAGATCATCAATTGCACTGATGATTTTTCCTTAGCATTTCTGAAAGAGAGTGTCAAAAAGATCGGACAACCTTGGGAACTTGCCCAATTACAGGTCATCCCCCGCTCGGAACTTCCAGAGTGTCCGAGAGCTAGAATTTGGTTGCCAGTGCCAACCATTCCAGAGAAGTCCTTGCTGCCACTCTTGGCAGCCCAGAACCCGAAGATTCCTTGTAAGGAATGGAAGGTTCTAAAGATGGAGGACCCAAAACCCACAGGGAGGAGCGTAATCCTCCAGCTCACAGACGAGTCGCTACCAGCCCTAGAGGAAGCTCAGTTTAAGCTTCACTGCGGCTTTAATGCGATCGCTGTGAATATATATAAGGGCATCCCCAAACATAAGGGGATTGACCAGAAAGTTAATCTTGCCAAACCCAAGCAGGATGTCGGAAGGAAGGAAGAGACAGTGACATCTGCCACGGTAATGGAAGAGGAACAGAGTGCGGCTCCAGAGAAGGAGCCGACTCAAGAAATGGAAGTTGAACCACAACAGACGCCCAGCGATGTTGCGAGTGGTCCAAATCAACCTCCACCACAGTAAAATGGCCTCTAGCCATCTGGCTCTTCTCATGGAGGAGAAGGGCCTCGACATCGCCTTGATCCAGGAACCTTGGGTCAGAAATTACGCCATATGTGGATTAAGGCTAAGAAACTACTCTCTCTATTACGCCAGGGGCAATGGTAAGCCAAGAACTTGTATTTTAGCTAAAAATAAAGTATTCCTAATGCCTAATTTTAGTAACCAGGACATAACAACGGTCAAACTGGAGCGCAAAGGAGGGACACCAATAATACTGTCATCCGTATACATGGCGCATGACGTTCCAACTCCATCGGTAGATGTCCAAAATATTGTGGAATCTACCAGGATTTCTAAGCAAAGCCTAATCTTGGGATGTGATGCCAACGCCCATCACACAATATGGGGTAGCACGGACATCAATGACCGAGGTGAGTGTCTTTTTAATTTTATTATAAATACTAACCTTAGCTTATGCAATAACGGTAATACACCTACATTTGTTACTGCGAACAGACAGGAAGTTCTGGACGTCACGCTTACAAATGAATCCAACGATCTAAAGGTACAAAACTGGAGAGTGTCCAGCGAGGATTCGTTCTCGGACCATCGTTGGATTCTATTTGATATCAGTGAGTCCACGTACTTGCCTACACCATTTCGTAACCCTAAAAGAACAGATTGGGAAAAATTTTGCGGAATCATCTCTGGAGAACTGGCAAATCCTCCCAATAATCTCTTACCAAATAAGGCTTCAATTGATGAAGCAGTTAATAAACTAACAAATACCCTGGCAGCAGCATTTTTCAAAAGCTGTCCGATAAGCAGACCAGCGAAAAAGCCATACCCACCATGGTGGAACGCAGAGCTGGGTCAGCTAAGAAGGGACATGCGAAGGCTATTTAACAAAGCAAAGAGCAAACGTACTGAAGATGAGAGCTCTTATAGAGAGGCTCTAAAGACGTACAAGAAAGCGATTAGAAAATCTCAAAGAAGCGCTTGGCACAATTACAGCGAGCGGATTGAGAGTACAAACGAAGCCGCTAGACTTAGAAAAGTTCTATCAAAGGAGCCTAGTGCTCCCTCTTTTCTAAAAAAAGATGATGGGACATACACAGAGAGTAGTGGGGAAACCCTTGAACTGCTGATGGATTCCCACTTTCCTGGTAATACATCGGCCATAGAGCCCCTTATCGATCAAGGAGACGTTCCGGATTTGAATAGCATCAAATCAGTAGTCACTTACGATAAGCTGGAATGGGCGATTGACTCATTTGAACCTTACAAATCACCAGGATTAGACGGGATAATGCCCGCCATGCTACAAAGAGGGAAGAGAATCCTGATCCCTTGGCTCTTGGTGATATACAGAAGCAGCTTGCATTTTACTTACATGCCGGCTGACTGGAATAAGATAAAAATAGTCTTCATCCCTAAGGCTGGTAAGAGCAGTCATGTAACCGTCAAAGACTTCAGACCAATAAGCCTGTCTTCGTTCCTTGTCAAAACATTGGAGAGGTTACTGGATCTGCATATCAAGAACTCGGTGAGAGAGCGAGAATTAAGCTCGTCTCAACACGCTTATACCAAAGGGAAATCAGTGGAAACGGCGCTACACGAAGTAGTAGGCACTATTGAGAAATCCCTTAACAATAAAGAGTACACCCTAGGTACCTTCTTGGATATTGAAGGAGCCTTTAATAACGTCACGACCGAGGCAGTGTGCGACGCTCTAATAGAAACAGGGGTCGATAACTACATCTGCCGTTGGATTAGGAGGATGTTGAAAGGCCGTCAAATCTGCTCCAGTTTGGGAAGTAGCGAGATGGTCAGATTTGCTGGAAGAGGAACTCCGCAAGGCGGGGTTCTGTCACCAACACTCTGGCTGAGAGTTTTAAATAAAGTTCTCATAGCGTTGGAGAAGGCTGGAATAAAAGTGATTGCATACGCTGACGATATAGTTATACTAGTGTCAGGTAAATTTGTAAACACAATCAGCGACCTAACAGGAATGGCGCTACGAATACTACAACAGTGGGCCATGAAATGCGGGTTAAAAATCAACCCCGAAAAAACGGAGGTAGTTCTATTCACACGCAGAAGGGTGATCGAGAACTTTAGACTCCCAGTACTCGACAATAATGCTTTAGTGCTTAAGGAAAAAGCAAAGTATTTAGGATTGGTACTTGACTCCAAGCTAAACTGGGGCATAAACTTGCAAGAACGAGTTAGGAAAGCGTCGGTAGCATTATATGCCTGCAAAAAAGCAATTGGAAAAAAATGGGGACTAAAACCCCACATAGTACACTGGATCTATACAGCTATTATAAGACCTATATTAATATACGGGGTCCTGGTTTGGTGGACCGCTTTGGAAAAAGCAGTGCACACTAAGTCAATAACAAAGATACAAAGGGCAGCTTGTTTAGGAATAACCGGAGCCCTTAAGTCAACCCCGACAGCGGCGCTAGAGGTCATATTATATATACCCCCCTTGGATATCTATGGAAAAAGTATAGCTGCAAAAAGTGCCCTGCGACTAAAAGAGTCGAAATTCTGGAAGGAAACTAACTACGGGCACAGCAGTATACTAAAGATTCACCCGGGGAATAATCTACGAGACCCGACTGATTACTCTGTCCCAATAACATGCTTCGATAGAAGGTATTCTATACTCATTCCGAGTAGGGAAGAGTGGGAAGGCAATCAGAATATAACGAAAACAGATCACGCAATCTTCACAGACGGTTCAAAGATGGACGTTGGTGTGGGAGCCGGGGTCTTTTCCGAAAGCTTACAAATACAGAAATCGTATAGACTCCCCAACTATTGTAGTATTTTTCAGGCGGAAGTACTGGCAGTAGAGAAGGCGGTCAATATCCTGCAGGAACACCTTGGCTTGGGAGTAGCCTCGTCAATCACCATCTTCAGTGATAGTCAGGCGGCGATTAAGGCAATCTGTTCCAGCAGCGTCAAATCAAAGCTCGTAAAGCGATGCCGCAACAATCTATGCACACTTGGCAACCAACATCGGGTTATTCTGTGCTGGGTTCCTGGACACTCCAAAATAGATGGCAACGAGGCTGCCGATGCGCTCGCAAGAGAGGGCGCAGGCATGCCAGCTGATCTAGCAGACAATACAGTGAACAAACCACTGGGATTGGTCAAAGAGGAGATTGACTACACGGCCAAGCAGCTTGCACAGAACAGATGGACAGGGTTGACAACCTGTAGTACATCCAGGCAACTGTGGCCCACATTCGATAAAAAGAGAACCGCAGAGCTATTGAGACACAGTCGAAAAGACGTGAGAAATATTACTGCGGTTGTTACCGGACATTGCCTCTTCGGTAGACATGCCGAACTTATGCAAATACCTACTAACGACTTCTGCAGAAGCTGCAGAGATGAGGAAGAGGAAGAAAGTATTCAACATTTTCTGTGTGAATGCCCTGGCCTCGCAAGAAGGAGGTTCACTACTCTGGGTGAATCATCTTTCGATAGCCTGGAGGAACTAAACAACTTACAACTTGGACGGCTGAGCAGATTTCTGAACAGTAGTGGCTGGTTTGAATGAGTTGTTAAAATCCTTCCGCGGTTACGTCGCATAAACCATCAGTGATCTGATGAAGGTGGGTTCTACGGAACACGTGTGGTATCACAACGGACCTAATCAGGACTACGTGAGACCGTTTGGTCAGAACCAAGGGTCTGCCACTCTTACCTAACCTAACCTAACCTAATGTTTATACAGTGTGTAAATAATGTATGGAATAAATTCAATTTTATTACAATTCAGGTAAGACCGTTTGAGAAAAACGCTAAAACACGTCAACTAACCTATAAAAATGCGCTTTCTTTGACGCTTACAACATTTATACGGGGTGTCGCGTTTACAAGATATGATTGTATGGATGTTTTTTTTTTTAAATGGAATGCCCTGTATATTACTTCAAATTTCGATTCCTCGAAAGAAGCCGCTTTCAAAAACCTAACATACATAAGGTCCAAAATTCGTTGTTTAGAAACCAGAGAAACTAGAAGAAAAATCATCAATTTATATTTATTATTAAATTTATAATTAATTTCGTCTTTTTAGTCAGGTTACCTGTATGTTTACTTTTCAGGTATAAACTTATTGTGATTCTTTGACAGTGACATTTCTTTTTCTGTTCTGTTTAAAGTTTATAGAATCAAAAGAAAATGCGTTTATCAGTGACACAAAGAATTGAAATACTCATGATGATTGGGTATGGGGATAGAGTTCGGACACAACAGCTAGTATATACCTTGTTTAATGGTAAATATCCAAAAAGGCCCATCAGTTGTGAGCAAAATAGAAAGAAAGTTTCGAGAAACTGGATCTGCAGAAGATCGACCAAAAGCAGGACGCCCAGCGCTTGACGAGGAAACCAAATTAAATATTTTATTAACCTTCGAAGAAAATCCTCATAACAGCATACGTCAGGGTGGTCTTGAACAAGAAACCTCTTTTATGTCAGTGCCTAATTTACTGAGGATAGAAAAATGGCAACCTTTTAAAGTAATTCTTGTTCAAGAGTTGTCGGATGACGATCCTGATAGAAGAACGGAATTCTGTCAAACATTAATGGACATGTGTAATGGTAACCCATTTTTGGTAAAAAATATAATATTTTCGGATGAGTCTACTTTCAAATTAAACGGCGAGGTAAACAAACAAAATTGCAGATACTGAGCAAAAGAAAATCCTAGGTGGATGCGAGAGCATCATATACAATATCCACAGAAATTAAATCTGTGGGCGGGTATTGCTAGAAATAAAATTTGGGACCATATTTTTTTTACGGTAACGTAAATGGGCAGAAATATCTTTAGTTTTTGCAAAAATTTCTTGTACCTAAATTGGTTAATTTATTTCCAAGTAGAAATGAACCTGGGGTTCACTGTGAAAATTTATGGTATCAACAAGATGGCGCAAGTCCACATTATGCTGTAGAGGTCCGAGCATTCCTTGATCAAGTTTTTCCCAACAAGTAGATTGGAAAGCGTGGTACCATTGAATAGCCACCCAGGTCCCCGGATCTTACTCCCATGGACTATTTTCTGTGGGGTCATTTGAAAAATGTAGTATACAAAAGTAGACCGGATAGTATCGATGATTTAAAAAGTAGGATAAGAATCGAATGTGCCAAAATAAGTGAAGAGGCTATAAGTAATGTGCAACGAGAATGTATTCATCGATTAGGATATTGTCAGGCGTAAGAGGGAAGACAATTTCAACATCTAATTAATTAATTGTTTGGTTTAACTTTTGTTAGATTTCATGAAAATAAATTGATGATTTTTCTTCTAGTTGCTCTGGTTTCTAAACAACGAATTTTGGACCTTATGTGTTTTAGATTTTTGAAAGCGGCTTCTTTCGAGGAATCGAAATTTGAAGTAATATACAGGGCATTCCATTTAAAAAAACATCTATACAATCATATCAGAAACGCGACACCCCGTATAAATGTTGTAAGCGTCAAAGAAAGCGCATTTTTATAAGTTATTTGACGTATTTCAGCGTTTTTCTCAAACCGTCTTACCTGAATTGTAATTGAATTTATTCCATACATTATTTACACACTGTATAATGCACCTTTACATTAAACAATGAACCAAATGCTGAAAATTATTGTAGATATTGACGTACAGAAAACGAAAACGAACAAGCAAGCAGAACTTAATACCCTTAAAAGGTAAGTGTTTAAGCAGGCGTATTTGAAAAAATAATATTTCCCTAAATTACTTTTTCCTGTGGGTTCACATTAAACGTTGTCATTTACAAAAAATTGCGTTACCAAAATTTGTTTATTAATTTCAGAGGTATGTAATCATACGGATCACCTTAATGATGTAGAAACTGCATTTTATGGTCGTTAAATATCTTGCTTGGTAAAAAACGGAGGACTATTGGAGCATACTGACTTAAAAAACTTTAAGTTTGCTTACAAATTAGTTGTTGCCTTAATAGATATTTTTTTTTAAAATAGTTGCTTTTCCTCTTGACTCCAAATGCTAAAATTGACCATTGACATTATCATATCTATACTAATTTTCATACACAGTAAATAAGGGAGTCAATAATAATAAGGGTAGCAAAGTTTACATGGGATCTTCCATGACCAGTCTAGTGGTGCACCACCCGGTATGCATCTACGTATTTATAATTTCAAACTAGCATACGGGTTTGTGAGAAAAACAAGAAAACTTAAAATATTTACATAATAATAGACAAAACATTTTTTTTATCAAGTAAAATTTAAAAGAAAATGTTTCTTTTAATTTCGTCAGATCCATCCTTAGCGACGCGTTTCGCCATCAGGAAGGTTAGGTTTTAACGAAATAAAGGAAAGTGTGTACTACTTATGTATGAGTTTTATGGTGAAAACATCATAAGTGGATAACAAATTTAGTCAAAATATAAAAAATACTTCATTAAGTTGAAATGCCAACCATGTTTTTTAGTATTGAAAATACTATTGGGATCGTTTTTATGCAAACTTTGCATTGGTGTCGCGGTGTCGATCTGTCGCGACCCAACACCGCAATATCTCGAGCGGTCTTGTAACATAATACTCTGATAATACTTGGTAAATATAAATATGAATAACAGCGAAAAGTTGGCAAGTAAATAATGTTCAGTTTTAGTTTGTGTTTTAAAAATGCCATAATAATTTTGTTAAAAAGTGTTTTATTGAGATAAGTTATATAATTATGTACATTTGTGTTTGAAGACTGCCATAATAATTTTGTTAAATAAGGTAAGTTCACGTTATTTAAATCGGAATATTATATCGAAAAAAAAAAGAGTGGAGGGCAAAAAGTGGGAGCACAATAATTGCATATACAGGGTCAGCTAAATTTGGTTACCAAATGGGATAATTTGTTTATTATTGATTTCTCAGAAAATGTTATTGTACATAAAAGTTTTGCATCTTGAGTAAATCATTTTGACGTATTCAAATCGTCTGTGGCATATACAGGGTTAATGGAAAATAGAAAAATATGACTCGGCAAGTAAATAATGTTTAGTTTTAGTTTGTGTTTTAAAGAATGCCATAATAATTTTGTTAAAAAGTGTTTTATTGAGATAAGTTATATAATTATGTATATTTGTGTTTTGAAGACTGCCATAATAATTTTGTTAAATAAGGTAAGTTCACGTTATTTAAATCGGAATATTATATCGAAAAAAAAATAGTGGGAGGCAAAAAGTTGGAGCACAATAATTGCATATACAGGGTCAGCTAAATTTGGTTACCAAATGGGATAATTTGTTTATTATTGATTTCTCAGAAAATGTTATTGTACATAAAAGTTTTGCATCTTAAGTAAATCATTTTGACGTATTCAAATCTTCTGTGGCATAAACAGGGTGAATAGAAAATAGAAAAATATGACGTCAGTGACTCAAAATTTTTTAAAAATTTAAAAACTGAAACAGCCATATTAAAGAACTAATAAATCCAAGATAAAAAGTTAAATAAAGTTTTTTTTCTAGTGCTAATAGTTTTCAAGAAAAGTCAAGATAAAAATCAAATTTTTGCCCTTATTGAATTTTTACACTTTTTGTATTAACTTTACATATTAACTGTTAATATTGCTGTTTCAGTTTTTAAATTTTTAAAATTTTTTGAGTCACTGACGTCATATTTTTCTATTTTCTATTCACCCTGTATATGCCACAGAAGATTTGAATACGTCAAAATGATTTACTCAAGCAAAACTTTTATGTAGCATAAAATTTTCTGAGAAATCAATAATAAAAAATTATCCCATTTGTTAACCAAATTTGGGCGGACCCTGTAGAATTAAAGAACATTTTTTAAACTTTTACAAAATACAAATTAGAATGTGGGCTTTAATTACATCATATAGGACATTAAAATTTTAAAGCTGTGTCAGGTATTTTCAATACATAGGATGCTTGCGTAAGGTGCAAGATCTGTGAATTTTTTTGTTTAACTTTAATAGTGGGCCTAAATTTCTGAAAATTACAATAAAGCCAAAATTACCTTTCAGATACAGCGTTTAAATGAAGTTGATAATTTTGAGCCTTTATTGACATTAAAAATTTAATATGAGTTTCTTTATGTTTGACTTTTCTATTAACCAACCAATGCCCTATGTAACATTTAAACATATCTATCTATAAACTTTATTTTTTAAAATACCAAAATAAGAAAGCTTCTAAAATTAACGTTTTACATAAAGCTATAGCACAATCTTTGAACAATTAAACTTACCGATATTCAATTGTAATTGCTTTAAAAAAACAAATTTTTTAAAAATGTGGTAAAGAGATAAATAATAGTAGCTTTGAAAAACAAAAACAATTTTATCATTACAAAAATAATTCATCATCTATGAATTTAAAAAATATATTTGCATCACTTTGGATACCTACCTTTTGCCTCATCACTTAACGGTAATAAATAAGCAATATTTATTAATAATAGTAGAATTAATGGTAAATATTGAAAAGCCAACATCATATTGATCACAAATTAAAAATGAAACTGCAGCTCACTTATATTATTGGTAAAACTACATATTATTAACCTTATATGTCTCGTAATAATCTTTATCACTGACCCTGGAACATTTAAAATCATAATAAAACAGAGCCGACTTTACATTATTAATAAGTAATTTTAATAGTACCACCTAGAATTGGCATTTTTTTTATCGCAGCTTCAATATTTTATTTAACGATTATAATAAGTAAGATATAGTTTTTCACCCTAACAGCAATCTATCTGTATCGTCGGGGCATAAAAACCGATATTGTGGTTCTAAATTAACATTTTTTAATTAATTAATTAATATTAAAAAAAAATTGCGTTATTTCAGCGTTATGATAAAAAAAAAACCCTTTTATATAGAATACCTCCCACTTAATCAAGAATTGCTAGGATCCGCCAAATAAATTTTTTTGAAATGATTTTTTTTTAGAAAAAGATATTATACAGGGTAGATCATTAAAATGCTAGGTGTATCGACTTTTTATTTTTTTAATGAAACATATTATATATTTCAAATTTTTACATTTTAAAGTCAATTCTAGTCATTTTTTATAAATTATGCACCTATGTTCTACCGTTTACGAAATATTAACACTCAGCCAAATGAAATAAATTCGATAATAAATACATGGGGTCGTGTCCGAAAAACGCTCAGACACATCGATTGCTATATCTAGTTGCGCATTTTGTTCAATAAAAACTTTTTATACAGGGTGTCTCATGTAACAGTGGCCAATACCAACTTTCTTATTTTGAATGCAACCCTGTATATTATTCACTTTTTGGATTCTTTAGAAAATTTTATACATATTTCATGTACCGTGCGTTCAATTTATCTTGATAACATTTTGATTCACTATAACTTTTTCTTTTTTAAAGATATGAAGGTAAACAAAAAAACAAAATGTAGGGTTGGTTGCCAAGTTTTATCCTAAGTTACATATAAAACAAAACACTATCAATTTTCTGACATATAAGTCTACCTTATGTTTTTTTAAATGGAACACCCTGTATATTTTTACATTTTGAAATTCCGCATTAAATTATAATAATTTTTTATTAAATGCATTATTAGTCTATACTTCATAGTTTCCGAGATATTGACTCTCGAAAAGTGAAATTTTTAAACTTTGATAGCTTCTAACTTTCTAACAGTACGTCTTAGAGCAAAACGGCTTACATGTCCCTATCTTCAAATTTATTATCTTCCCAAAAAATCAACTTCCGGTTAAACCAGATGTAACTCGAAAGCAGGAAATATAGTTGTTCCGGTTTAACTGGAAGTTGATTTTTTTGGGAAGATAATAAAAATTGAAGATAGGGACATGTAAGCCGTATTGCTCTAAGACGTACTGTTAGAAAGTTAGAAGCTGTCAAAATTCAAAAATGTCACTTTTCGAGAGTCAATATCTCGGAAACTATGAAGTATAGACTAATAATGCATTTAATAAAAAATAATTATAATTTTATGTGGAATTTAAAAATGTAAAACATACAGGGTGTTCCTTTTAAAAAAACATAAGGTAGACTTATATGTCAAAAAATTGATAGTGTTTTGTTTTATATGTAACTTAGGAAAAAACTTGGCAACCAACCCTACATTTTGTTTTTTTGTTTACTTTCATATCTTTAAAAACAAAAAAGTTACAGTGAATCAAAATGTTATCAAGATAAATTGAACGCACGGTACAATATAAAAATAAATTTAACGTCAACTTTTACAATTTTTTGAGCAAGAACTTAAATTTTAAAGCCCGGGCCTGTCTATTTTACTATTGGCCAAATGATAATGTTGCAGTGCGCGTGTCTAATCGTGTGTAGCTCTGTTTACATGCGCGAGGCCATAAATTTGCCACTTTCGTAATTATTGTTTGCTTATCTAAAGGTCACCCTGTATATTTTTTAAAATATGCATTCTACATAAAATTCTAAGCATAACAAATTTATCATGTCATATATACTTCATACGAAGTCAGTTGAGACAACGTAAATATTGAGGGTACGATCAATTTACTGCATCACACACTGAAACTACAATACAAATATAACAAAATTTGTATTGATTGCTCCCTATACAAATGTTTGAAGATAGTCCACGTGAACTTGACAAGTCTGTCATCAAATTTTTTTTAGTTGTTTTTATCTGTCTCATCTAAGATCGTATACACTTTACCTATCTAAGACAGTTTTCGAAAAAAATTAATTGTGTTTACAAAAAACAAATGAATAAGTAAAAAAAGTAATATTATATACTTACCTAGTTCATTTTATGTATTACGTATGATAATTTTAACGACACTCTACCTTTTAAATCTGATTTTCAAAACTGTCTTACTTTCCTAAACATGTTTTGTTTATGCTTTCCTATAGGCTTGCCAGATGTAAATTTGGAAAAAGGGATACTTATCTACATGCAGGCAGGCGCGTATACAGCTCTTAGTTACGGGGGGTAATTACAGGAGAAAAAAGGGCCGCAGGCGAAAATTTTTTGGGTGCCACGCCCTTTTTTCAATGTTTGTGCTTGATTTCTAATTAGGAAAATAAAATACACAACACAGAATCCTCAAGAAAACCACAAAAATAGTGTAACAAACCATAAAACTACTTTAAAAAAAATTCAACTTTCCGAGCGGTCTAAAATGGGGTATTTTCGGTACCCCTTTTAGGTTTTTCAAAAAGGGGTACCTTAAAAAATATAATTACAAAAAGGGGTATTGTACCCCCAAAAGGGGTACTTCTGGCAAGCCTACTTTCCTATGTCTAAACTTATTAGGTTTTAAGATATAAGCAATTAAAAATTTATTTACATTATCCAACAAGCAATAATTATTCATGTTAATTTATTCAGAGTTTTATCTAAGGAAGCTATGGATCCTCGTAGATCTGTTTACTAATTTCAACTGTTTTACGACATTATTACCATATTATTTAATTTAGTTCTTAATTTTTCATTATAAGTGAACTATTTCTAAGAATTTTTTTGAAAAATATTATTAAGCTTTTAACATAAAGTAATGACTGAACCGGGCCACATTGATTATTGGAAAATCCTTTTAGCCAATTATTTATATCAGTCATTTATTTTTTTTTTCAATTTAATATTTTGACAATGCGGACCTGTATATTGCTTATTTACTTGATGAAATTCTGCCGATTTCTGTAAATTAGTAGTATAATATCTTGAGAAATTGGGTTCGTAATTACTAGGAGGGCTTTCCAAATATTTAATAATAATAGTGTTAAATCCACGTATCGTCCATATTTACAAAAAAATATTTTTTGGTTTGATTAATTCATTTATTAAACAGAAATAATGAAATAAACCAGATAATATCATTAATTTTAAAAGATAAATAACCTTTAGGGATTGTAGTTAAAATCCCCCCCCCCCCCTATTCTGTGTTATATTTGGAAAAAGAATACGAAACTTTGTTCCTACACATAATGAATTCGTACACTGAAAAAAAAGCCTTCTATTTATTATAAGAATTCACACACACTTTATACAACTGTTTAATACTCGCAACGCGCTACTGGTAACACGACGAAAATTGCTAGACCGTTGGTTGGTGTAGTGATAATATCACGGTAATTTAGCCAATAGGAAATACTTAATAATATATAATATATAATGCTACCATAGAATGGTTTATAGCCATTATTACCCTGAATACTCTCAGTAATTATCAAGTTCTGTTAGAGTTGTAATCTGGTTATACAGGGTGTAACAAATTCGTTTATCACTACAGGGATCTCGTGAACCGTAAGAGATACGAAGATGGTTAAGTGGGGGCAAAGTTGCACAATTTGATGCCTAATCATAATCCAAAAAGAAATTATTTAGATTCCGAGTACTTCCGGAGATATTCGAAAGAAACCGAAAAACTGTCAATAAGATTTTTTTGTTTTGCGCCCTTAATGTAGGAGATAAAAGAAAACCAATCACACCTTTTCAGGGCCACTTTTAATCCTTTCTTAGAATATGTAATTAGTTTTGCCATACAACGTTTCATTTTCCTGAAACCATCATTAATTTCACTATTTTAAATACGGACCTGGATTTTTTCCATTTTTCAATAAAAGACCTAGGATATCTTTATTCAAAGCCTAGGCTAAATATTACTTTTAAAAAAGAATTAACGCTCTAATGTAGATTTTATTAAGATTTTTCTAATCCGACCCTGTGTTACATAATACTATTTCGTTTTAATAACGACATGAAAATGTATCGCTGTCCAGGGAAACATTTTTGAACACACATTAATAATTAATTTTTATATATCAACTTCTTTCATTCAGGATTATTTTTTTTTATTTTGCTAACATTGCTTATAATGTTTTTCGTAAAGCTTTAATTAATTTTATTAATATTATAAAATATTATTAATTAAATAAAATCTAATATCATTAGCAAGAATTTGTATTACGATTATTGTCAATTTTACGAATTTTATAGTATTCTTTTAAGGAGCTACCTAGTTTAAATTGTTACACAAAAGATGACGTGGGTAATAAAACGAATGGGTATTGTGTAACACAGGGTCGGATTAGAAAAATCCTAATAAAATCTATATTAGAGCGTTAATTCTTTTTTAAAATTAATATTTAGCCTAGGCTTTGAATAAAGATTTCCTAGGTCTTTTATTGAAAAATGGAAAAAATCCAGGTCCGTATTTAAAATAGTGAAATTAATGATAGTTTCATGAAAATGAAACGTTGTATGGCAAAACTAATTCTAAGAAAGGAATAAAAGTGGCCCTGAAAAGGTGTGATTGTTTTTCTTTTATCTCCTACATTAAGGGCGCAAAACAAAAAAATCTTATTGACAGTTTTTCGGTTTCTTTCGAATATCTCCGGAAGTACTCGGAATCTAAATAATTTCATTTTGGATTATGATTAGGCATCAAATTGTGCAACTTTGCCCCCATTTAACCATCTTCGTATCTCTTACGGTTTACGATATCCCTGTAGTGATAAACGAATTTGTTACACCCTATATATACTGTATTAGTTCCGACTGGCAGTTGTAATAAAACTTGACATTATTCATAATAATATTTGCTTGCTACTGTTAGTAAAGCATATTATACTTACCACTAAAAATCAGTACTGTAGTTCTCAAAAGTTTTAATAGCTTCCAGTATGATATTGTTCTTGTCGTTTAACATTGCACAACAATATCTATTACCTATGCAACATGGTTTACTGAGATGGTAAAACTCATCCATAGATTATAAAGTCCAATATAGTAATGATGGGTTGTGCGAAATAAGAGTCTTCTATTGTTTTATCTCACATGCAAAGTTTAAATAAACGTAAAAATTATTTGAAACAAGTATTGGTACGATTAATAAAATTTAAAGACAGGACAGCTAGAACAACGATGTGACCTGCGCAACAAACACGTTAAAACTAATACTACGGCACAACGGCGCGCTGCGATTGCCGATCGCTACGAACCGTCATCAACTTCTTGTGGATTATATGGGTAATGGGTATAATTCATTTTTAGGGACACTGTTCTGCTTTCTTAATTGTAGACTGAAGAAAGCGCTTTACTGGGAACAAAATGCGTCGCATTGAGAAGATACAATTTATTTTTTAACA
Source organism: Polydrusus pterygomalis (assembly GCA_963969555.1). Lineage (NCBI taxonomy): Eukaryota > Metazoa > Arthropoda > Insecta > Coleoptera > Curculionidae > Polydrusus > Polydrusus pterygomalis. The sequence goes on from OZ018378.1 coordinate 62,924,283, forward strand.
AATTTGCTGTATTAAAAGTGGTTAATTATTCAACAAGACTGTGGTGCTAATGGAACTGATTACTACCAATAAAACACTGTTCTAGCAAATCTGGAATTGATATAACACTAAAGCGGGTTTGATACACTAGCAATTTATTTAATATGGGTTAATATAGTACAAAAAAGTTATTAATACAAACTATGTCTTAGCAAACCTGTTGTATTAGATCATTTTCCTTATTGTATCACTAAAAAGTAATTGCTAAATATTAATTATTAACTAACCTAATAATAGTAATGACAGAATGTATTGAAGATATACGGTAATTTCATAAATGCCCTTAACCAATAAAGCAAGTTTTTGTTAATTTTAGTAGTTATTAAACAAAAATTATTCTCAAAATAGGTTGGCAGAAAATTTTTAAATTATTCTTAATAAAAAATTATTTGTATATTATACAAAAACCATATTATGGCAAAGATTAATAAAATGAACAATTGCAATAGCTCCGGCAATTATGGCACTTAAAAAGCATTGTACGGATACGATGCGGCTGTCTAGACACTCTATACTCTATACTCTATAAGATTTATTATTAAGTTATGTGGTAGGTAAAGGGATAATTAGCTATTTTAGGGAAAACCGTAAAAGATAGGTTTACGGAACCCTAGCATATAGATTTAGATCCCAACCTAAAATGTGTATCATACGTAAATACCTGTATTCGATAATCTTATTTTAATTTGAACATGATTTTAAATGAAAAGCTGAGAGTTATCTTGGGGAATCGCTGGTTCTGTCGAGGTTTAATTTTTGCGATAATATTTATGGCTTTCCGTTAGACTCCTCAGATAAGCGCCGTATTGCACTGCAAAATTCATTTCTTCGTTTAATATTCGGTATCCGTCGTAGAAATCATATTTCGCATAAACTTGTGCATCTTGGCTGGTTAAATATGGGTAACAGACGTTTACTGCATGCAGCTTGTTTGATTCCTCGAATAGTTTTAACTAAAACAATTTCTTATTTAAGCAATAAAATAAAATTAATATCGGATGTTCATACCCTGAATATGAGATTTAAGGATCCCTTTTACACCTTCCACAGATAGATCCGAACAATTTAAAAAAAATAATTTTCCTAGCAGAGTTTATAACGAAATTGCTGAAAGCTTTAAACACAGAATATATTATAGCTACGCAACAGAACGCTGGAGACGTGGTAAAATATCAAAGCCGAAATAGGAAGCCGGCTGTCTCCCACTGGCACAAAACATTCGCTTTCCCGGTGGAACATCGACCTAAGTGCAAATTTTCAATTTTTTTAGTTATTTCGTAAGTATCAAAAAGTACCACTCTCTACGGTCAAACAATGTCATAATTGTAGTACAAAAAGTGGCCGCGTGAAACCGCTTGCGTCGTTGTTCCATTTAGGTACTCGTTTTTCTAATTGACGCCGGCGGAAAAACGACGTAATTGATAGGTAGGTCTTTGTTGATTCGATATCGTTTGTACTTTTAACAAAATTTAGTAAAACAACGTCGTAAATGTCTGTTGCATCATTGTTGCTCCGAAATATTTGTCTTTCGCAAAAACCTAATTGTCCTTTGTTTGTGTGAAAACTTTATTTACTTAAAACTGCATCAAACGATAATGAACGATGGAATAATCATTCCAAAATACTGTAAAGCAATATTTTTTTACTCAAATTTGGAGAAAGATAGTTGTCACAATTATTACTTAAAAATAGATTTGAGTGAAACAACGACGTAACTGGAAGGGGACGTCAAAAAAAGGAGGAAAAAATATAGGTTTTCCAAAAATTGTGGAATTGGAACAGCCTAAGATGATGATAAGTATTATTTTCAATATAATAATTTAATTATAAAAAATTGTGATTTTTTATAAGGTTTTATTTAATATGGTTGCGTAAAAAAAATATTAAAAAGTTATTTTCTCCAAACTTCAGAATTTGCACTTAGGTCGATATTCCACCGGGAAGGCGATATTATAGCTATATAGCTATATATTATGTGCCGCTGGCTTACTACATGGCTTTTAAACGGCTTCTGCGCATCCTCCACCGTGGAGATGACAAGCGTCTAGAGTCTGCCTATGGACTTTTCAACCGGTCAATCATAGGTCTTAAAGAAAGTAATTTTAAGGTTAAGCGATGTAAAGCCGGTTGTTGCAAATCAGGAACATAAAATTATATTTATTAATATCGGTATAGAGGTTTCTTTGAAACGTCACGTATGCCAAAAACACTCTCCTCCTCAACATTTTCAAAAGTTTATCACATAAAAAAATTACAAGTGTTGTGAATATAATAAATAAATCAACAATAAACAGTGTCTTTCAAGGCATGAAAGGAAGCAACATAATATTACATACGTTAGAAATAACCAAATTTACAAGTAGTGTACAGGGTCATCCAACCAGGACTGAACAGGGGCCTATTTTTTTAGTTTCCCTGTATTTTTATTTAAACCAATATAGCCATTTAGTTTATGCTTTGCCGTAGAATCTAAAATTACCATTTAAAAAGCGATCTGACTTAAAACAGAGGAACTGTGGCGTAAAGTTGTTGTTTTTTCAATGGAACACCCTGTATATTATTTATTTTTATGAAACGCCCTTCTTTCCTGATTCCATAAATATATAGTTTGTCCATATTAGCTAAGACCGTTTTTAAGATATGAGCAATCAAACATTTAAAAAGCTGTATTTTAATGCATCGCCATTACGGGGATTTTCTTTTCCAAGGCATTCTAGACATATTAAGCTCAAATGAATACAGCTTTTTAAATGTTTGATTGCTCATATCTTAAAAACGGGTTGAGCTAATATGGACAAACTATATATTTATGGAATTAGGAAAGAAGGGCGTTTCATAAAAATAAATAATATACAGGGTGTTCCATTGAAAAAACAACAACTTTACGCCACAGTTCCTTTGTTTTAAGTCAGATCGCTTTTTAAATGGTAATTTTAGATTCTACGGCAAAGCATAAACTAAATGGCTATATTGATTTAAATAAAAATACAGGGAATCTAAAAAAATAGGCCTCTGTTCAGTCCTGGTTGGATGACCCTGTACATACTACAAATAATAATATCGACATTACAGAATAAAAATACAATAATTGACCATTAAACAATTATATGTCATAATTTAAATTTAACCCCAGAAGATAAACAGTTTCAATGTTGTTACGTAACGAGAAGTGTTCAATAAAAATATTTTAAAAGAAAACGGAAATTGCAACTATTGCAAGAGACTATCTCAACGCAACATTACCAAATAAATTATTTCTCAGAACAGCGCGAAATACGATAAATGCTTGTACTGTTACTCGCAGCCATCATTTTTCTCAGTGCATGTGTTATCCGTTAAAATGATATTTTCTAAAGTCTTTAGAAGAAAATGCAAAATGCCGTGTTTCTTTAGTAAACTTTAGAGTTTTCAACAATTATCCTAGAGTAAGTAATGAATATACGAATGTATTGGTTAGAAAGGTAAGTCCACTATCCATATTTTTACTAAGATTTTTATGTAGCCCATTTTCTATCAGAAATTAGCCCACAAAACAATAAACATCATTTATCAAAACCGCTTAAGTAAAAAGACCATCCATCAACCTGATTGCCAACCATTATTTCCAATATTAAAACTAAAACGGAATTTTCTATATGGGCATTAAATTAATAAACCATTTATCAAAGGATAAGGTAAAGATCCAAAATTCCTAGAAATGTGATTGGATAATATGGTATAATAGGATTTGGATTGTGGCTTTCTATTGGTTATGTAATAAGGAAATATAAGCTTATGAATACTACAAGTTCATATAAACTTCTTTCGTATCGGCCTCCTCTTTGGAGATATGGGCTCCCAAAGAGCTCCCGTGGAATTAAGTTTTTGACACATAATTACTACCTTAACCAACAGGTACAGGTAAATTTCAATTTTTTTTTCATATGATGTATACCAGGTATATAGGACCCTTCAAATTAATATCCCAGAAAGTGTTGCGAATTACTCACAGCTGCAGGGACGGAGTTGCTGTGACACTAAAGTGCCCATTTTTTTTACGCCCTTTATGATAAAAACTTTGGACAACGTTTGTTGCATACCTTTTACTATTGACTAAAAATTAAGTACTCTTCATTCATGTCGCTATAATCCTAACCGTTTTCGGAAAAACGTAATTTTTAACATATTTACATCCTGTATATTTAGCGTATTTCAATAAAAGATACATCTTTGTTAATATAAATTATAAAAATGTTCACTTTTAACTGCTTAATATTAATACATGATCGCAATAAAATGACGTTTTTCCGAAAACTGTTAGGATTAGCGATATGAATGAAGAGTACTTAATTTTTAGTCAATAGTTAAAAGTATGTAAAAAACGTTGTCCAAAGTTTTTATCATACAGGGCGTAAAAAAATGGGCACATTAGTGTCACAGCTAGTCCGTCCCTGCAGCTGTGAGTAATTCGCAACACTTTCTGGGATATTAATTTGAAGGGTCTTACCTGGTATACATCATATGAAAAAAAAAATTGAAATATATCTGTTGGTTAAATAATTATGTGTCAAAAACTTAATTCCATGGGAGCTCTTTGGGAGCCCATATCCCCGAAGAGGAGGTCGTTACGAAAGAAGTTTATATGAACTTGTAGTATTCTTTTCACGTGTTTTTTTCATATCCGGAAGATTTCCCACATTATCCCGGATATCCTGTATATCAAAATCTATTAAGGAATGCTTAATATCTCTGAAACATTAAATGCATTGTATAAAAAAAAACTTTCTATTAAATCTTGATGAGTTGGGTTTTTCGGAGGGCAGATTAAAAATATTTTCTTACTTAAAAAAAACATGACAAATCTAACAAGAGTTTTTATGTTACGATTTCGGCCAACACGATTTTTTACATTTGTTTACCATTTTTTTGGGGGGAGGAATTATAGTTTTTGACAGACCATAGTATAACTTTGAAAAAAATCGCCTGCACATTCCTATCTTAGTTTTTTTTGCTAAACTTAAACAGAAATACAAAGCCGTCAATCTAAAAAATAATAATTTAAGGAAATAGTACATTCAAAATAAAGTTGGAAGTATGGAAACTAGAGGAAAAGAAAAAGTTTCCCTTTACAATTTTATTAGAATAAAAAATATTTCGAACGTATAAACGCTCATTATTAGGGGATACAAAAAGTTGTTGCTGATGGTAGTAGCAGAAGAAATTGTAGATAGTATCTTACTCTAATAGGGCTTTTAAAGAAGACAAAATGGTCTGTCGGTATTAACACATGAATAGTGAAAAAAAATGGCCAGCGTACAATTTGTAGCTAGCAAAAGATTTGTAGAATAATAATTGAAAACATTAAATTTCTTTAATAAGATAAGTTCAAATTAAATGAATGGACGAGGAAGTAAAATAAAACGCGTAAAAAGAAGATTCTAAAAAGTCAATTCCATAACTTTGTAAAACATTAATTAATATTTGATTAACATTTTTTTATAAAAAGTTGCAAAAATTAAAATATTCGTTTAATCCGATTATACCGACTCGATTCGCAATTGGATTAATTTTTCTGCAAAAAAAATCGTATTGCAATAATTTTTTTGTCATATAAATCGTGGGCACACATTGATGTTTTCTCGAAAATCGAAACATCTTTAATGCCGCTATGTGATACGAATTTGAAATTGGATGATCAATCCGAGTATTATATTAATCCGATTCCGTATAATCGAGTATCAAATGGACACAAATGGATTGGAAGGTACCTATGGTCCAAATCAGTTGGCATATAGGAGTCCCGATTTCACAATTATCGGCTTTCATTTATGGGAATATCTGAAGCCACATGTGTATAAAACCAATTTCAATAATAACTTAAATCTTTTGAAAGAAAACATAAGAGTAGTTATTGCAAACATCCCAATACAGCATGTTAGAAACTGTTATCGATAATTCAGATGTCGAGTTGAACTACCCAACAAACATTTAAAGCCTTGGCGACCTCTCATTTGAAGAAAATTACCTATTTAAGTAAAAAATAGTCTATTTTTTACCTCCAAATCGGCTTTTTAGACGAAACGGCCAAAGAGACTAACTGTTTGGTCAAAAGAAAGTAATTCGAACTTATTAATACGTGTTCAAAGTGGGAAAATATAAGAGGCCCAAGAGATGGTCCAAAAGAGTAGAATTACCTTGTAAATCGACTTGATAGTTAGGTCTAAGGAAAGTCAGTAATAAACGCCCAACCAGGTTATTTTTTACCTTAGATTGGGCCTTAAAGCCCAATAATCTTTTAGGCCCATAAATGAAGAACAAATTACTTCGTTTGGTCTTTAATATATCTTCATGGTCAGGTTATATTGTGAACACTTTCTGAGGTGATGTATACCCTATATTAGTCTTACATTTTGTACTTAAAGCCCAGAAGGCTTTAAAGTATAAAATAGGTTATAGTTATGATTTAAATAATTTCTTTATAGCCCAATATTTTGTCCTCAAAGTGATTTTTACCGGATATAAAGCCGTATCTTCCAAAAATTATGTCTTTAAAGAGATTCTGGCTTAGAAAACTTGAATGATGATTGTAAAGTTTATTGCACTGTGGTAATCTTCCCACTTGTGGGGAACATAAGAATAATCCAAGGAGGAGCTTGACCCTCTCCATTTTAAAATAATCAGTTTCCATTTTTTCGGCGAAATAAAAGGGGTCGCGTAGGAACTATACAAAACGCCGGAACAAAGAAAAAAAAACGTTGTACGTTTATATTCGAACTATTCCAAAAAGTAAGGTTAGTTACATTATAATAGTGGCTATTAATCCGTTGCGAGACATTAATTCAGCAACCCCGATAGAAACATTTTATAAAGTAATTGGCCGTACATAGGGCCTGCAGAATTCTTAAAAACCCCAAATTAGGCTTCATAAACACTTATTATTATAAAGTTATTCCATGTAAACGAATATTTCTCCCAATTTAGACCTATCAAGACGGAATATACAAAATAGGAAATTTTCTCCTAGCGTAACCTAATACGGGTTGACTTATAGGTCCAATTTTTTTTAAGGCCCAAACCACAGGAAATCACGACCTTTAGGAAAAATATTTTACTGACGCCATATTTTTTTCAACATGGTGTATTATTTTCAATTAATTTTGTTAGATTACTTGTAACACTAAAGCAACAACAAATATATTACAAAAACCGAGCACAGAAACGAGCTAACTTACTCGTCCAAGCACTAAATATTGGCTACATTTTAAATTTTTGGTATTTTCAATTTTAATTTACCTTGTTTTTTTAAATTAAATGCCTTTTTTTCTGGGGCGCGGTTAGTTTTTCTAGGTAAAATTGAAATCTATACGAACATTTTTTACGCGCATTTTTTCACTTCACATCGATGAAATAATGATTTTTATAAGTACATACCTATCTATATACTACCACTCCATTTTAAAAATCAATAGCGGCTGACATGACATGTTCTGATTTAAGAACCCTCCTGCCTCCTGTGCTTTGATACAAATAAAAACAAAATACTATTTTTATCTTTTTCTAAAATTGTGGTTATGATTTTCTATAAACTTCATAGCCCATAACAGGCCCAACATAGGCCCACATAGGTAAAATACGGGTAAAAAACACCTCTTTACTACCACGGAGAAGACTACTTGGCCTCGTCTATGAAGAACAATTCTCCTAATGACAGGTGTTTCTTACCACTTTATTACCTTGGTTTTATTCCCCACTAGGTGATAAAGTGGTATAAATTACTAACTTCTGACTATGTAAAGCGGTCCGTCGAGCTTTATAGTTAAAATATTAGGTAAAAGTCACCTTTTTTAGACTATAATTGTTTGTTGGGTATGCGCTAACTCAGTGCTACCATGTTTGAATAAAAGTTTTATAATTTATAATTGAATGAATTAAAGAAATATAATATGTTATAATAAAAATACATACTTCAAAAATAGGCAAATATAAAATGGTTTTCTTACAACAAGTAAGTAAGTAAACGAAGTAAGAGAGCAACAATAGTTGTTTGTTTTTACGTAAATTTATTATAAACTAAATTAAAAAAACTGAAAATTTTGTTCTTGATGAACCCTGTTTAGTAATTGCAAATGTGATATTTAAAATTGTAGTTTCAGCACAAGCAAATATCATCTAATAAATTAAGGAATAGAAAATTAGAATTGAAAAAAAAATCCTAAAAAGAAAAAATATTGTTATTGACGAACCCTGTATAGTAATCGCAAATCTGATATTCGAAATTGTAGTTTCAGCACAAGCACGTTTTCAAAAGAATGACTTTTTCTTCTATACCTACTAATAAAATTTTTTTATCTCTTCCAAACTTTCTCCGTGGACACACTTTATGCTTATCATAAGAAGTATGTTATTAAAATTACAATTACATATTAAAATATTCGCCGTACTGTTTATAAAACAATTTTCTTATAAAAGATTGAAAACATTTTCTTACTAAATATTTATTAAGGTCTTACAGGCAAATGTTGGTCACGTTAGCTCGATACAATAACTACATCACGCAGTGTTTGATCTGCATGAAATTCAGTATGAAAATTGCATGTAAGATTCCAAATGTCTTTAAAAATGCTATAAAATATTATATCGAAAACGTTTCCATTTTTATAACAATTATTTTCTAGTTTAGAAAATGCGAAGCTTGCTTTTTCTTTCTACACGTGGTTAATTTCTGAATACCCTTTCCTTTATTTTTTTAAAAAATTTTTAAATTTTATCGGAGAACTTTGACAAAATGAAGTAAGTTATCAGAACTTGTTTTCGAGTCAACCTTTATATTGTCGGATATGGATTGGTATCCTTAAGGCAACGGCGTATACAAGGGGGGGGGGGTAATGGGGGGTAATTACCTTCTCCCCCCCCCAAGATTACTTAAGCGTTATTTAATTTTTGTCCTTACTTCTTAAAGTTGCTATTATCTAGTATCCTAGCCAGGCACGTAGCTAGGGGCACGGGGGGGGGGGGGGTACAGGGGGCCCGGGCCGCATCTAGACATTCCCCTATAGGATTCGACACCCCTCTATTCTGATTGGATGATTTCAAATTCCGTCTAAAAGGTACCGGTTTGTTCGTTGTTACCTAGAGCATTTTTTTAATTCAATTATTTCAACTAATAATATTATTTTATAAAAATAAAATGCTCTGGGTAACAACGAACAAACCGGTTGCCAATATACCTTTTAGACAGAATTTTAAATCATCCAATCAGAATAGAGAAGGGTGCCGAATCCTATAGCGAAATGTCTAGATGCGCCCTGTCCCCCCCCCCCCCCCCCCCCCCCGAAACTCGAGCTCTGATTTCGGCAACATAGGCAATACATTAAACATTTCCTACACTATTACATTTTCTTCACCTTAATTATTACCGGGTTTGTTTTTGTGCTTTTCTTGAGGATTTTGTGTTGTGTTTATTTTGCGCCTTCGGCGCAATCCCGATGGGCCTCCCCGAGAAGAAATCCTGTAGCCGATCGATTACCCCCCCCCCCCCCAGACGCATGGGCTGGATACGCCGTTGCCTTAAGGATGGATTAGTCATCTTCTACTTTGCTGTGGTGCTAATACTCTAAGTGGGTGTTGAGCTTGATAAGAAGAGGTGTAGTAGAAAAATAGTGTATAGAACAAGGACAAGGACATTTCTAGTTTCGTAGGAGGAGTCTGTCAGTAGACGAAACTTGATAAAAAATAAATGTTTGTAATTGGTTGGAATAAGGGTTCCACTTCGAATAGTACATCCAGGGAAATATTTTTTTTATTAACGTGCAAAATTATTGCTAACATAGCAAAACGGACCCCTTCTTCTAGTTGGTAAGGGTTGCAAAACTGTATAAAAACTCGAAGGATCACTTACTCAAAGAGTTGTAACAATTGTTCAAGTGTAAGAGTAACCCCTGCCCGTTTGTCTACTCAGTTTAAAGTCAATACTAAATTTAACAATTTTGATGTCATGAAGAGTACTGCACCAGAACAAATATATTTTGCTCCATTTATGTAAGTGTTCTTTGAGTAGTTTATTTAACCGTTTATTGTGTACATTTTGTATAATTCTTATTTTGGTCAGAGTTGTCTATTAAGTGGAAACCGTTTCTTTAAACTTGCTGGAATAAGACCTTCCTAAAGTAAGTAAAAAGGGACAATCTCTGTCCTTATTAGAGATCCATTTAAATTGACCGTTTTATACTCTCAAGTCGTTAGTTTGTATTTTATTCGAACTAATATTGTAACCTTTCATTCTTTCATTACTTTGCTGTATTGCTGTTCATCAAATAAATCTCTTAAAAAATCCGTAGTGTTTTAGTGATTAGATAGCGCATCCATAAGGGTACAGTAAATAATAAAGAATCACTCTCATTAGAAAATAAAAACAGAGGGGAGATCCGGGTAGCCCCGCCCAGCGGGTAACAACGCTCATCGCAATATTACTGAAATGATGCGATGTATTAGAAGTGTCATCTATTGGTCGGATGCATAACTAACCAATATGTGGCTCAATACAAAAAACAGGTTGAAAACTACATTTTAATGGTTTATTCGGCCGACAACAGTTTTTTGAGGTTGTGCGTTTTATGTCTAGTCAGCTTTAAATTAACGGTAAATAGAGCTACGTACGTAGCTACGAGAAAGTCAAGATAAAAATAACAAAGGAGGAAACATACATCCAGCTTCTGCTACAGGCAAGGGACCAAGGAATTATTCCAGATGACTTTAGGATTAAGTCACCAATCCCAGGAAATCACGCCATAAAGATTCTAAATAATGCCAGCAAAGCCCTCATACGTTCCCAGATCAACTACCACCGTTTTAAGAAAGCTGCTCTACTCACGGATATCCAACAGAGATTCAAGGAAATCAAAGAATACACGTTAGAAGAGGATCATGGACCTATTTTTCGGAAGATTGACGCCACCTGTGACAAATTAAGAACAACTCAACAAAATAATCATAAGAAGAAATTGGGAAAACATGTAAGTCAAGAAACACCAATAACGCAAAATCAAAGGACCATTGTTAACATTTCATCTAAAGAATTAACAAGCAATGAAGAAAACTTATTGGCCAAGGGATTAAACTTTACTATCGCTCCAAAAGACATACCAATACTGGACATTATTAGCGCCGTCGACTCAACAACCATAGGAGAGACACAAGGGGAGGAATTTAGATGGAAAGTTAGGGAAGTTCTGGAAAAATCGAAGCCTCCAAAAGAAAATATTAGTAAGGATGATAAAATCTCCCTTGCAAACCTTCGCAAAGACCCCACTATTAAGATTCTACCGGCCGACAAGGGAAAATCGACCGTCATTATGGATGTTCAGACCTACGATCAGAAAATCGAAGAAGTCCTGCAGAAAGGAAACTACTCTCTAACTACCAAGGATCCGACCTCTACCATCGAGAGAAGAATCTACCGAACACTAAAGAAATATGAACGATATATACCAGAAAAGACACGGACACGCCTGACACCACACCACAGTAAGCCTCCACATCTCTATGGCCTGCCAAAGATACACAAACACAACATGCCTCTAAGACCCATTACGAGCTCCCGTAATTCTCCAACATACGAGCTAGCTAGATTTCTACTCCCTCTACTCAAACCTCTCCAAGGAAATAGCACATCATTTGTTAAGAACTCACAACACTTCGTACAAATAATAGGAGGAAAGGAAGTACAGCCAGGAGATCAGCTGGTGAGCTTTGACGTCGAAAGTCTTTACACCAACGTTCCCGTAAAGACGCCCTAAAGGTTATCAGAAAGAAACTTGAGGAAGACCATACTCTACAGGAAAGAACAACGCTCCCTATTAATGCCATCTTGGAACTATTAGAATGCTGCCTCAACAATTCCTACTTTTAAGAAAAGGATAGATTCTTCAACCAAGTAGACGGACTACCGATGGGTTCATCTCTCTCCCCAATAATCGCCAACATTTACATGGAATGGTTTGAATCCACAGCAATAGAACAGGCAAAGAAGAAACCAAAAATGTGGCTGAGATATGTGGATGACACCTTCATTATTTGGAATGGAACCGATGACGAACTAAGATATTTTCTAGATCACCTTAATAGCTTAACACCAAAAATCAAATTCACCATGGAGAAAGAAGAAAACAACCAATTGCCGTTCCTAGATGTCAACGTGAAGAAAAATGGCAACAGCATCCAAACTTCAGTGTACAGAAAACCTACGCATACAGGTCAGTATCTCAATTTCACATCAAATCACTCAAACAACACGAAACATGGCATAGTTAAAACCCTTGTGGATAGAGCAATTACAATCTGTAACTCGGAAGAAGCACTTAAAAAAGAAGCTCACCACATCAAGACCGACCTCAACAAAAATGGCTACCCCACAAGATTAGTTGACACAATATTGGAAAATCGTAAGAATCGACCCAACGCGCAAAAAGCAAACAGAGAGGCACAACCAACACTCAATATTCCGTATGTAAAAGGAGTATCTGAGAAAATAAGAAGATTAGGACAACGATATAACATCAACACCGTATTCAACTCGAGGGACACCCTAAGGAGCCACCTGACGAAGACAAAGCCTACAAGTCAAAAAGATAGGAAAAACTGCGTCTACCAGATCCCCTGTAAGTGCGGCCAATCTTATATAGGTGAGACATTAAGACCACTCGAGACAAGGATTAAAGAACACAAAAACAATACGTTAAAAGGAGAGACCGAAAAATCAGGTGCAGCTGACCATGCCTGGAAACATGGTCACCATATCATGTGGTCAGAAGCTAAAATCCTACTTAAGGAACCACACTGGAGGAAAAGAAAGTTTAAGGAGGCTGCTGCTATTCACCAGAACCCAGGCTGCTTTAGTAAACCATCATTATACATAAGAAATATCTGGAAACCTTTGTTAGATAGATAAGTTTAGGATAAGATCGCGTGCCCACTGAACGTATGACTGCACCCACCTCAGTTATGCTTCAGTGCATCTAGCTAGTATAAATAGTCATGTAGTTACTTTACTTATTTAGTATATACCTGAAGACCAAATAAAGACAATGGAAGCCCAAAACTCTTTTATTATTCAGAGTAAATTATCATTAAACAATATAATTTATATATGAAACTAAAGGGAGTTAATCCTAGTTTATTGAACAGTATTGGTCTTTTGATAACTAGTTTGTATTTTTATAGACAGTCTACTTTGTAAAGAAAGCCTAGTTCGGGTAGCGCCGCCTGCTAAGGCTCCGGGCGCTAGCAGTGATGAATCAGTCGAAGTAATATACAACGACGAAAGTTCCAACGACATGGAAGATTGCAGGGAACAGAAACTTTGCATTATCTGCCATGAATTTGGGAAAATTGAAACATGGTTCAAATCTGGTGTGTGTAAAAAATGGACACATAAAGACTGTACTGGTCAAAGTCCTATATTTACGATTTTTGTATGTAAATTTGTTGTCAACCCATACTAAAATAAATATCAGATAAGGCTAATGATCGATTTTAATTTATAGTCACATACATTCCTCTGAAAAAAATTAATAATATATGGGCTGCATTAACTAACATAGTGGGCGGGGTTATCCTCTATGGCGGATATCCCGCCCATTGTAAGCTTTCCAAAAATATTAGTTTTTTTATTTAATAAATTTTTTTACACAAAATTAAGTAAATAATAATAAAGGCAATAGACGAACGTATTTAGAACATTTTTCAGTATATCGAGACAGTTATTACATCTTTCAAAACATAATATTTGCTTAAGAGGGCGGGGCTGCCCGAATCTCTCCTAAATCAAAACCATCTAAGCTACACAACCCAGTCGCCTAAAAGTCTGATATGCGACATTATAGTATAAAATAACCTTTAAAAAAACGGCACCAAAAATTAATTGGTACTAACGATTTTTAGAAAAAGAACAACAGAAATTGTTAAACGAGTTTGATAAATATTGTTTTAGGTGTCAATATCGCTTCAGGTATAGAATAGAAAGTTATATTGTAAAAATGTCACAAAGTCTCGCATACAGATAAATATTTTTGTGTTTGTTTATTTTTGTTCGGTTGCACATTTCGTCTTAAACCGGCAGAATCAGACCTCAACAAATGAAATAATTATAAAATTGCACGAAAAATTTTAAAATAAAACTAGACTAACACTAAATCATAGGACGGTAAAAAAGTTACGAAAGTATTGTTTAAAAAAAAAATAACACAAAGTTAGGATAAGCTTTTAAAAGTCTATAAAAGGGTAAGGAAAACCATGTTGGTTTTAATGTTTGTAACAACATAATAAATATGTAGATCTATTGTTAAACGAAAAAAACTTGTATTTTTGTTAATATAGAAAAAAATGCACTTAGGACTCTGAACAAAATAATGATTATGGTTTGAAACTTATAAACACGATAGGAGTTGGAAACACGATTAAATAAAAAAAAACATTTTACTCTAGACAAAGTAATAAATAATAATAATTTAGGATAATATATAAAACAGTCATAATCAGAATCAACGTTGCTACTTTCATCAACTTCTGACTTGTGTTGTTGCGTGTTTAAATTTTGTCATTTTTTATATTTTTTTTTTTTTTTTTTGAAACAATGTAGAAAACTGTATTTCTTTTTTTGATTGTCTATTGTAATGAAGATATAACCAAAGAATACAGTGTGACCAGTAAAGTCCGCATCATATGGGATTTTTTTTATTAATAACTTTATTCGACATTTGACTTTGGCATCAAGTTCTGCTTCGATCGAGATGAAAATTAAGTAAAAAAATAGTAGTCACGTGATGCGCATTATCTGTCAAATTTTAATTTTTTCCAAAAAATAATTCAAATTAGGGTTATTTCTAAAAGTATCGAAAAAAGTTATAAACATTTTTTTTTTAATGCAGTTTTTAGCCCACATGCAAAATTTTAGCTGCATAAGATAATTTTGATTTTTTACCCATATTTTGTAAATTGCACCACTTTTGCAAAATAAGACTCAAAGCAACCTACATAAAACTTCTTAGTTTTGACAATGCTTTATTTCAGATACATTTTCTTTAAAGTAGAGCCATATTAAATGTGTGATTTTCTACAAAATCAAAATTGGGCTATTAAAATTTGGTCGCATGTGATGCAAAGTTTATTTGTTTTTGACCCTGTATAAGGTAACTTCATAAAATAAGTATTTTTGAAAACGTATTTTGTGTCTAAAAGTAATACACCTTAATATTAAGACAAAAAAGATCACAGTGTCATCAGTAAAGTGTTTATTAAGTGGAAAATAAATTTTAGTGGTACGTAAAAATCAAAATTATCTTATGCAGCTGAAATTTTGCAAGTGGGCTAAAAACTGCATTTAAAAAAACTTTTTATAATAACTTTTTTTGATATTTTCAGAAATAACCCATTACTGTCGAGAGATTAGTTAGTTATCCGAGACGCGAAGCGTCGAGGTTAACTTTCATCTCGTGACAGTAATGAAAACTTTCCTCTGAGGTTTGTATACTATTTTATTTACAACCCCGTTAACTGATAATTAGATAATATTTGATTTTTTCAAAAAATCTAGTAAAAATGTCAAAATATGACATTTATTGTATTTCGGTTAAAGCCTATAATATGTCAAATTTGACCATTAATTTTAAGAAATAGTGAGATAAATTGTTTAATTATTGTTGATAATTGTCTTACTTTTTTACTTTTAAAATCTCTTTATTTGTTTAATAATATTTTACATTGCATTACTAATACTAATTACAATATAATACTATATAATATTGTATTTCGTTCTTCCTAGTTTCTTGGTTACCAGGGGTACGCCCTACAGTGCAGGGTGGCTGATCTTGGCCTTGGTACTTAGTATATGCATTTGAATGCATTTATTCAGCCAGTTTCAGCGACCTTTTACGGCTATGCAATAATTCGGTTTTTTGTTTTAGAAAGTTTTTTGTTGTTGTGTAGTTTTTAAATGTATGGGTTTGTGTTGGGGTTCACTGGAAAAACAGATGAAAAACCAGCTAGAAACTTATATTAACAGGTACACCGTAGCTTTGCATATGACAGCTTTACCATCATTTCATGGTAGGCGGTCTTAATTTTTGGGGCGTGGTTTTCGGACTTTGGGATTTTTGTGGTTTTTCGGTGAAAATGGGAACTTTTTAATTATTTTGAAAGTAAATTGGAAGTTTTGAGTGTATAGGTGGGTGAATGCGATACTCGTTATATCTTAAGTCTGTTATATTTTGGGTTAGTCTAGAGTTTTGTGGTTGAGTATTATAAAAATTTATTGCATTTTGTCTTATGTAATCTGTAATATAAGGAGTGTTTGTTGCCTGGTGTAGATGACGTACTGGTGTTCTTATCGGTGCTAATAAGATTTGTCTTAAATTTTTATTCTGTAGAATCTGTAGCTTTTTGAAGTGTGTATCGGCCATGCTACACCAGACTGGTCCTGCGTAAGTCAGTAATGGTCGTATGCATTGATTAAAAATAATTTGTTTATTTGTCGGTGATAATGGAGATCTGTAATTTAGTAATTTGTATAGTCTTTGGGTTGTTGCGTAATATTTTTGTATTAGTTTTGTTGTATTATGTTGGAATCTTAGAGTTTTGTCTATTACTACTCCAAGGTATTTTAGTTTATCTGTAGGTATTATTTGTCTGTTGTTTATTATAATGTTTTGGTTTATGTAATTGTTTGTTCGTTTTCTTGTCAGTATAACGCATTCACATTTTTCTTCGTTGAGTTCCAATTTCCACTTTTTATACCAAGGGATGAGGGTTCGTAGGTGGTTGGTGATATGTTGCCTGGCCACATTTGCATAGTATGAGCTGGCGTGTAGGAGTACGTCGTCTACAAATATGGCCAGTTGGGAATTTGGGTGAGATGGGATGTCAGCTGTATACATGTTAAATAGGGGCCCTGCTAATGTAGTGCCCTGTTGTAGACCAGCATGTAATTTCACAGGGGCTGAGAGGTCGCTTTCCACCCTAACCGTTAGTGTTCTGTTTGAGATGTATGAATGTATGAGTGTGATGAAGTGTAGTGGGTAGTTGTGTAGTGTAATGAGTTTGTAGAGCAATCCATTAAACCATACACTGTCGAAGGCTTTCCGGATGTCCAGTGAGAGAAGTACCGTGTTTTGTTCTGTTTCCATTTTTTCGATGGCGTTTTGAACTACATGTGCTATAAGTAAAACAGCTCCTCTCCCTGTCCTGAATCCAAATTGCTCTTCTGGCAGCTTTTGGTCCAACTTCATGCTCTTGAGTCTGATGTGTATGATTTTCTCTGCAACCCTCCCCAGAGCGCTTAGAAGTGAGATAGGCCTATAAGAATCAGGTCTGTTGGCTGTTTTTCCTGGTTTTAATATAGGCACAATTATAGCGCTTTTCCAAGCGCTTGGGAAGTGTTGCAGCAAAAACATGTTGTTTATTATGTGTATGAGTTGTATGAGTGTTTTGCGTGGTATGTTTTTAATTAGGATGTTGGCGACCTCGTCCCCTCCTGGTGCTTTATTGTTTGGCAGTTTCGCTATTTCTGTAGACAGCTCACGGGGATTGGTATATAGGGTAGGTAGGATTGTTGGTGGGATGGGATATTTTTGTTTTATAAATAAGTTTGTTATTCTTGTTACCTCATTCTGTTCGTTTGTTGTATTAGGTTGTCCTGCGCATGTCCGTGAATAATGGTCCGCTAAGGTTTGCGCTTTTTGTTTGTTGTTCTGTGGGTTGTTTGTAAATGATGGTATTGTTATTTGTTGGTTTTTTGTTCTTTTTAATATTTTCCATAATGAGTTGTCTCTTGTGTTTAAATTGGTTAGTATGTTTGTCCATGTCTGGTTTTTGTACTGTTTCATTCTTTGTTTTATTTCGATTTGTAACTGGTTTATTTCGTGTCTGTCTTGTGGTACTCTATGTCTTTGCCATCTTTTACGTAATGCGTTTTTAAAATGGATTAAGTTTAGTATGTCATTTGGTAATTTGTTTTCTTTGTTTTCAATTACTATTTTTGTGGCTGTTTTATTTCTTGCGTATTGTATGTTTTCTGTCAGTTTGTTTACTTCGTTTTCTAAGTCTTGTATTGTTGAAATGTCACTGTTTATTATTGTTTTTTGGTTTAGTATTTGTCTGTATTTGTTCCAATTTACATTTTTATAAAGCCATGAAGTTTGTTTAGTATCTTTTGTTATGTCAGTCTGCCAGTTTCTTAGTATTGGGAGGTGGTCCGATGACAAGTCATTTATTACTACAGGGTCTGGTAAGTTTTGCATGTTTTTATTTAATATTACGTCTAGTCTGGATGGTGGGTGTCCTGCGCTTGAGTAATATGTTGGTTCGTCTGTCATGAGAAGTTGGATATCGTTATTGTCTATGTAATTTTTTAATATTCTGCCTTTTGTGTTTGTATGTGTATGTTGCCAAAATATATGTTTAGAATTTAAGTCACCTAATATTAAGATTCTATTTCCTGTGTCAAATATAGTGTCCAGGTCTCTGTCTGTATATTGTACTCTTGGTGGTGAATAAAAAGAATAAATAAGTATATTGTTTGCTAATTTTAGTCCTATGTGTTCTATTTGTATGTCGGTTTGTTGTAGAACAGAATGAGGTATCGTATTTTTTATAATTAAAGCCACGCCCCCTCCGATATTGTTGTCTCTGTCTTTACGGTGTACCTGGTAATTTCGGATTTTAAAATTGAAATTTGGTTGTGTTTTAGTTTCATTAATTGATAAAATGTCTATTTTATATTTATTTAAAAAATATTTAATTTCATCTATTTTTCCGTGAACCCCGTTCGCGTTCCAATGTGCTATTCTTAGTGAGTTATGGAAGGCTAATATTATAATTGTTTAAGTTGCCCATTAGGGTCATCATTAAAGAGACGCGTTGTTCCTGCGTATTTACCTTCCTTAGCTCACTGGAGCAGTCATTTAAAAACCTAATAAATTCTTTTATGTTGATCAAATTGTTGAATTCTTGCATAGCACTAAAAAGGTCACTTGCCTGTGTTAGTCCTAGCTGTTGATTTTGATGGCCATTTTTTGCACTGGTTTGTGGGTGTGTCCCTGGTAGTTCTGGGAAGTCCTGTTGATTTCTTTTAGGGGGTGCTCTGCTTGTCGATGGGGTTGGTTCTGGTTGTTCGTTGTTGGTCTGTTGGTCTACGTCGGTGTCATTTGCCCAGACACTAGTTGAGCCACTTGCCCTGGCTGTCCATGGGTTGGTTTTTGGTTGTGGAGCTGGTATATATCTTTGTTGTTTTTTATTATTGTTCTGTTTTATTATGTCTGCTTTGTATTTGTATACGGGACACAACGGCGAACTTGCCCTATGATTATTTTTACAATTGATGCATTTAGTCGGGTTTTCAGGTGTGCATTCTGATGTTAAATGATCCTCAGCGCAGTGGAGGCACTTAGGTTGACGGTAACAGTTAGATGTAGCATGGCCCCATTGTCCACACCTTTTACATTGTATAATCATTAGGTTCTGTTTCCTCCTTTCCCAAGTTACACGTACATAATTTAAATACTTTATTCTTTCAAGTTGTGTTAATTT
The DNA here is from genome assembly GCA_963969555.1 of Polydrusus pterygomalis. Classification (NCBI taxonomy): domain Eukaryota; kingdom Metazoa; phylum Arthropoda; class Insecta; order Coleoptera; family Curculionidae; genus Polydrusus; species Polydrusus pterygomalis. Next base: position 62,943,879 of record OZ018378.1, read on the forward strand.
GTGTGTAGCGTCTGTTATTAACATGTACAGTGGTCTGTAATTGGTCTTCATAATGTAGATGTCTTTTGCTAAAATGGCGTGTTCATTTTGAAGTTCGTCCTTTATTTCTTGTATTTCAGGTATATGGTCCAAGCCTTTGATTACAAATGCGTGGGTTTTTTCCTCCTGCGTTGCATATGTATGAAATTCTATGTTGTCGTCTTCTATTTGTTTTTTGTATGTCTTGTAGTCCTTATGGTCGTTTATGTAAATTATGGTGTTGTTTTTTGTGTATTTTATATTGTATCCTTGCTTCACTGCTAATTTGAGGTCTTCTGTTAATTTTTGGAATCCATGTTTGGTTTGTACCACTCCTTTTAGGATGATTGGTGGTGGTCTTACTTCTTTCTGTGCTTTTTTCGGTGTTTGTTCCGGTTGTTTTTTGGTGTTTTTTTGGGTATTTCTCATTGTTTGTTTGGTCTTGTTTGTTATTGATTGTTCTGTTGATTCGTTATCCGTAGAGTCAATATCCATATCAGTCTCAGATTCATCTGTTAACGGGTGAAATCTGTTCCTCAGTACCATTTTTGGTCTTTCCTGCAGTATGCCTTGGTATTTTGAAGCTGGTACAGGGTTTTTCGGTTTTATAAAGATCTCTTGCCCGTTTATTATAGCGTTTCTCTCCTGTTCTATTCTTTGTGTTAGTGATATGTCTTGTTGTTGTTGTTGTTTTATTTTAGCTATGTCATCGAAAGTTGGTTGATTGTTTGTTGTTGCCGATGTTGATTTTTGTGACATCAATGGCGGGGGTGACAGTGGTATTGTCTCTTTGATGGCGTGCTTGGAACGCAGATGGGTAATTACTTCTTTCCTATATTTGTCTCTTTCGGTTTTAGGCTTGCATAATTTGAAGTAGAGCGTACATGTAGTGCAATACGCCTTATGATTCATAAGGTGTTTGATCAGCGTTTTTCTTGGCTTCCTATTGTTTGTATTGCTTGTTTTACTGCTAGTCGTGCTTCTTATGTCGTCATTATCCGTGTCTTGTGTTACTTGATATTGTGTTTGTTGTTGGTCATCCTCTTTTCCAGGGTCTCTTTCGCCTAAATCACTTGCGATACTCAAGCAATCATCATCAGTTCTGTTAAGGTCTCTTTCAGTGCTACGGGTGCCGATGGCACCCCTATTTTTTGCCATTTTTGTAAGTTAATTATCTACACTTTATTTTATATACTATGTACACTATATTATGCTCGATATTATCTATATACACTAATAATTTCTCGTAAAAGGTCACGTCCGTACAATTGACGGCGGCTTCAACGGTTAAACTCCCGAACGTTATTTACAATTTGAGCGTAGAAAAACACGTACTGGTATCCTACCAGTACTTTTTACGTTAGGAGTCAGGCTCGAGCACATCCGCACTCGACGGAGGACGGACGACGCTGCAAATCGGCCAAATCTTGAGGTTTTGTGGTATAAACTCTGTTCTTCAAGTGTCCCCATAAAAAATAGTCGTTAGGCGACAAATCAGGGGACCTAGGTGGCCACTTGATTGTACCCCCTCTACCGATCCACCGATTCGGAAAAGTGTTGTTCAAAAATTCGCGCATGTTTCGACCAAAATGGGGAGGAGCTCCGTCCTGTTGGAAGAATGTACTTGCATAATTTGGACCCATCACATTTCGTATAGTAGGCACTATTTGCGTTTCCAAGAGCTCAAGGTAAAGTTGTGATGTCAAATTTCCATCAATAAAAAATGGACCGATCTTGTGGTTACCCAGAAGCCCAGCCCACACATTCAATTTTCCAGGGCGTTGTGTATGACCTTCTATCATCCAGTGGGGATTTTCATTTGTCCAAAACCTACAGTTGTGTCTATTGACTTTACCATTTAACATAAATGTTGCTTCATCCGAAAATACTATAAATTTGAAAAACTGGTTATTTTGGTCAAACCTTGACATCATAATATCACAAAATTCAATTCTTCGCTCATAATCATCTACTGATAACTCTTGAACTACATGTATTTTGAAAGGGTGATATTTATGTTTTATTAAAACATTATGGGCGGATTTGAAGCAGACGTCACTTACTTGAGAAATTTTTCTTAATGAAGAAACAGGGGTTTCAACAACATGTTGTAAAATTTCTAAACTTTTCTCTTCATCTACTACTACTGGTCGTCCTGATCGTCGCCTATCTCTACAATTTCCAGTTTCTTCGAACCGTCGGACAGTTTTTAGAACAGTTGCTTTTGAAATTGGATTTCGGTTTGGAAATGCGTCATTAAATAGATTTTTAACCTCTTCGTAAGATCTGACCCTATCGCCATATCCTCTCATCATAAGAATTTTAATTCTTTCACTTTCAGTTAAAGACATTTTTGCATGTAAAAATGACAGCTTTTATGACTTAACATCAAAACTGAACTGGTGTTTTATTTATTAATAAATAAAACACAATTTGTTGATATTTTCAAAACACGTCGTTATTTCGAAAACTACTGATATTATGAACAAAGTATGTTATACCAAAAGTGTAACAAATTTAATGTAAAAACTACAAATGAAAAAATAAACTGGGTGTTATATTTAAAAATTTTAAATTCGTTCGAATTCCAGACAAACTAAAAAGCTGGCAACAACGCCAATATCGTCATTCGGTGCGTTAGATCCTCTTACACAACTGTACCAAAATTGGTTTAAATCGGCCAGTAAATTGTGATGTTATTAAGCCGTTTCCAGACTTTATACACACACTGTATATATATATAGTTAATAATAATAAGTTTATTTAAAAATTTAATAATATAATAAATATGTTTATGTTGTCTTCAATAAACTTATTCTTCAATCCCCTGAAGCTGAGCTTAAAGTTTTAATGCCAAATATCAAGACTTGTCATTGTCTAGTTACTTTAGATTTCACCAACTCACTAAATTTCTTATACAGCTGAGATTGGTCCGTGTTTTTTCTTTTTCTTTTCTGGAATTGTTCGGCCAACTCTTTTTATTCCTATCTCCTTTTAATCGTATGAAATAATACAAGATAGACATACTTTGTGTGCAGTACAATTATACTAATTAAATTTTGCCATTTGAAATTTATATTTTATGAGTTGCTGCAGTATTTGACAAGTATGACAGAACTGAAATGTCACGGCGTTAAAAGTTTATGTGAATTCAACTTATATTTAATAAAAGACATTTTGAATTGAATTGACGCCGCTTTTTAAATGTTATTTTTTTGCTGCTAAAAGATAACTCTATTGCTCCAAAAAAGATGTGATGCAGTGGTAAAAAATATCTTTTATATATTAAAATATATGATTTTGGGATTAATTGAGGTCATGTAGTTAAAAAAGTATTGCTTTTTAATCCTAAAAATTGTCTGCCAGCTATAAAACTTTTTTTTTTATCATTGGTAGTTTACCTAGCTACTATTAAATTACCTTTTTCTGAGCTCCTGTTTTAGGATTAGCCTTCAGTGACATATTCGCCATTTTATCCCCATTTTCATTAGATTTCTTTACTTTTCTTTAGACAGATTAAAGCCATATTTGAGCGAAGGCGTTTTCAAGTTGGATTTCTAAGCGTGTTTAAGCGTGTCGTCATCAAATTTTTGATTCGCACAAAACCGCTTACCGCTGAAATGTCACATGTCACTGAGTTTTGACTTTCTTAACCTTAAAAAATATTTTTATAATTTTTCGTACATTTTTACGATTTGATGTTGGGGTAAACGTGTTTAAAACGGAAAATATATCTGCAGCAGAACTATTCTCCTTTATAGAGAAAGATGAATTTTGTGTATTTGCGTGTTTATTTATTTTTAAAGGGTTTCCTATGGTTCTCAATTTGTTAATTTCGTTTATGGCCAGGGAACAACATATTCGATCCATTTATGAGGAGGATTGGATATACAGGTATTTAAACCAAGACTTTTTTTAAATTGACTGTGACCATACCCGACATTTCCTCGGACATTGTAACAGTTTAAAAATATATAAAACGAAAAACGTAGACTGCCAGTACCGCCAATATATTATAATATGCCAATTGTTACCTCCTAACCTTAAAACCCCAACAAACATCAACAAATTTCGTTATTTAACCCCACCACACGACTATTATCTTCCTGGCGGTAGCCAGACACCGCCAAGTAGTATTGCTTAAAGCGTCTTCAAGCGTGACGTCATCACTTATTCGCTCAAATGACCCCGCTTGAAGCGGCTTATCGCGTCTTACTCGCACAAATGGCTAAATCTCTATAGTGACAGTGACGTTTTGAGCTTGTTTTAAAGAATAAAAGATAAAAGAATATGGCCAGTTGATGGCCCCTATTTTAAAAAATAAGAGTTTTTAATCTATAAGTATTTTGCCCCAGACTATCACCAGTGATTAAGAAAATAAAATAAGGAAATCATAATAAAAAATAAAATGGTGTAGAAGTTCTCACCTAAAGAAACATATTAGTTGGGATAAGGCTTGATAAAACACAAAAAATGACGACAATGTTTTCTTATATGAAAACAATAAGATTATACTTTCTTATTGAAAGTATGTTAATAACACAACAGAGGATCAAGTTTATGGTTAAGGGGAAAATAAATAAAAATAATAAATACAATTAACCTTAAGATAAGGACACATCTACGCAAAAATAATATCACGAAACACAAAATTAGGTTTGCAGTCATGCACCTCGCACTTGCACTAAAGGTACACCATACCATCAGACATCAATCTCTCATCGACAACCGCAATCAAATAATATGTTTTGAATTACTTCGTTCATCTTAAACGACGCGGATCAATGACAGATCATTGTTTTAAGTTATTCTCTCTCTGTTCCGTTGTAGTAAGAGATTGACTATATAGCGCTCGCTGAAAGTTACCTAAATGATTTCTCCATATGTTAAAAAAGGAACTATTTAGTTCCTAAAAAGCATATCTTAGTATTAAAAGGTGGTTTATTTTTAGTTCATTTTTGTGATAATTAGATAACCTTGTAGGAATTAAAAAATTATCAATTAATAGTAAATTACATACCTACCGAAGAGAAAAGTGTTTCATTACTGTCAAGAGATTAGTTAGTTATTCGAGACGCGAAGCACTCTTCAATTGGTAAATAAAGATATTACACAAATATTTGGCTTTATTGAATGAGTGGGAGAAATGAGAGAACAACAAGAATGAGGGAAATGAGTGAGGGAAATGGGTGAGGAAAGTTGAAGAAGGAAGTAGGCGTAGGTAATGTGACACTTCCAAATTTTTAAAAATGCTGTAATGTCAACAGTACATGTCTATGGTTGTAAATAAACCGTACATTGTAATATTTTATTCGATTTATATTTTAATTGTTAAAAGGTATTTTGTTACGGAAAGAAAATATCTAATAGATGGAAAAATATGTTGTCAAAATAACGACCTAGTGTGTCTGAACGAAATGTTTTAGGGATTGAAAGATTGTCCTCGTGTGTAAGACAAAATTCACTTGAGAACTTTTTGCTCCAAGGACAGTCGACGTTGTTGATTGCAAATATGTACTTAACTCGATTTTGACCAAACTGTCACTTCGGCACTTTTGCTTCTAGCCCAATCATTTTAAACAAATTAATTTTGAATTTTTAATTAATTTAAAATATAGACTTTAGGTATGGATTTATAATAATTTATTATTAAACTTAACTAGCTTTAATTTGTCGCACAATAAGGATACTCAATATGCAGTGACAAATCTTACCCATAAAGTATAGGTACAAACAATTTTTTTGTTAACGATTTAAATTGATATTAACCGACTAAACAATTATTGTCGTTTATCAAAACCAGTTAAGTAACAAGGCCATCCATCAACTTAATTACCAACCATAACGTTCATTACTAAAACTAAAAGGAATTTTCTATATGGTCATTATATTAATAAATCATTTATGGGGATAAAGTAAAGATAAGACGTTTTAAGAAATAGGGACTAATAAAATGGGAAAATAAGATTTTTGTAGCTTGCCTTTAGTTTACATGAGAAGCATAAATCATAGAAAAACAAAACCAAGAGAAACCATCCAATGAAATCATTTACGGCTCATAATTTTGTATGACGTACAAATTTGTAACTAGTTACGCCAAACGTTGTCTGTGATATACCGTGCGAGCAAAAATTATTTGCATCAAAGAGGGCTTGGATTAAAAAACGTAGGGCTTGGTTTAGATCACAATGATATGGGGACGATATATCTAACCAAATCTAGTTTAAAGTTTTGACAAATTCATATTATGACATGATATGCCAAACTAATGAGTAATAAAATAAGTAGACAAATACAAATTTATTTTTGTTGTTTACAAAATTAACAAAGTAAGAATATACAGAAAGAAAAAGAAAATAATTACATAAATTGCTGAAGTTGGCCACCGCCATGCTCCAAGCATAAATTCACACGTCTCTTCAAATTTTCGAAAGTGTTGACCAGCATCTCTGGAGAAATGTTACCACATTCTTGGATAATCCTTTCTTGTAATTGTTCTAATTTTGCAACTGGTGTTTGAAAAATAGTGTTCTTTAAATGAGGAAAAACGAAGTAATCCATAACCGTTAAACAAGGTGATCTAGGTGGGAAATCAATGTTTGATCGAAAATTAATCAATCTGTCGTCGAAAAAATTGCGTAAGTAGTTAATAGTTTCGGCGGCTGTATGGGCGGTTGCGCCGTCCTGTTGAAAATATCCCAAACGTAGTTCGTCGTGAAGTAATTGCTCCACAAATGGATTCAAAATATTGTCTCTATACCGCTGTGCTGTAACTGTGTCATGGAAAAAATAGGACCAACAATTCTTCTTCGGGAAACAGCTAACCAGACAGCAATTTTTTGGGGGTGCAATGTGGACTCTACAAAAAAATGGGGATTTTCACTACTCCACATGCATGTATTCTGAGAATTCACATAACCGGACAGGTGGAACCAGGCTTCATCCGAAAAAAATGTCAGGTCTAATAAATCATTTCTTTTCAATAAATTTAGAGTAAACCATTAAGAGTAATTTCTGCGTCTTTTAAAATCTACGGCTTGTATTTCTTGGAATAGTTGCACTTTATAAGGAAATAAATTTAGCTGCTTCTTAAGAGTAGTTATGCATGTTCCATAAGATCTTCCTACTTCTTGGGGCAGGCGTCCTATACAATTTGTTGGCGTATTTTGCATTATTTCACGAACGTTTGCAACAAGTTCTTCTATTCTTACAGATGATTTTCCTGCTCCTTTTTTGTATTGTTTAGAACCTGTTTCCCTAAACACAGCCACGGTTCTTTTCAGGCAATGATAAAAATCCCCGGCAATAAAAGCAACGTTAGAAAAATGTTCGTGAAAATCGTCCATGCATAAACCCGGATTGTATTGCCACTCACCATTTACTCTAACCCCGTTTTGAAAATACGCTTCAATCATGAATGTTTTGTGCTGTTCCGTAAAGCCCATTGTGTTAATTGTTCGAGAAATTGGAAAAATTAATGATGAATCAAATTACTTGTAACGACTGTCAAAGATGACGGAATAACTGATTGATTGTTAATTCAGGTAGTTACTGACATCCAACAGGTTTTAAGCTCTACGGCTAAGCATTACGTCCTTAGATGCAAGGCCCTCTTTGATGCAAATAATTTTTGCTCGCACGGTACATTTAGCGATCGCAAATATCCGTCTAGAGCACTTCGCTTTTTGTCATTTACATGGCGACCTTGCGCCTCGCTTTCGCCCCGGAGGGATGTCTAGGTTTACTTAGTTTATGCTAGTGTTTCACGAGATCAGAAACCTCGCACTTTTAATAAAACTCTCGCCTTGTCTCGCAAATCGAGACGAGATTTTTTCCAAATCTCGCCTCGCTAACATCTCGCAAGATGTTGTCTTGTTTCGTCTCGAGAGTCTCGAAATTTCTCGTTTTTGCAATATGAGGTAATAAAAAAAAATCTGCAAAAATAACAAACTTTACTATTATAAACAATTAAAAACATAGCGAGAAAGCATTGTGTTTAAAAATACTCAAATTATGCATCATTGTTCGCGATTCTCTTGTTTTCTCATCGTTGATTCGTTGTTCGACTTTATTTGAACATGCCTATACAATGTATGCTTAAATTGATATCAATGTAAGAATTTCCATTCCTGTCAAAACCAAGTTTAAACGAGAAACTCTAGATTGTATATATATTGCTGAAAATGGATAAAATCATTGTTTTGCCTTCCAGACTGTATATAGTTCAATAGACAAAAAGCTTAACAAGAAATTTTAGTTAGAAAGCAGGTTCATCATAAATAAATAAATAAATAAATGTTTATATTTCCAAAAGACATTTTACAATGTATAGGTTTCGTCAGTTGAGTTGCGTTTAAAATGACACAAAAAATAAAAACGATTAAACCATTAAAAAATCAGACATTTAAAAATTCGTCCAAGCTATAAATAGACTTACTGACTAAATATTTTCTTAGGCACCTTTTAAAACTTAGTAAATTAGTAGAGTTCTTCAAATGTTCAGGAAGCATATTAAATAACTTAGGTCCTAGAACATTTGGAGAGTCTCTGGCAATGTTTAGATTACAATGCTTTATATAAAAGTCTGACCTATGTCTTGTGTTAAAATTATGTAACATAAAATTTTTTTTGAACTTAGCCCTATTTAAAAATACATAAACACACATTTCAAAAATAAACACAGATATGACAGTTAATATATTATAAGTTCTAAAAAGGGTTCTACAGGAATGCGTAGAAGGAACATTTATAATATTTCTTAAAATTTTTTTCTGACACAAAAGAACATCAGAAACCATAGGTGACCTACCCCAGAAACAGACGCCATAAGAAATTCTGCTACCCACTTGAGCATGATAGAGTGTCAAAAGCTGTTTTGTAGTAAGTACCGGGTGTAACATTTTGAACTGGTATGATATTGAATTGAGTTTGGCACAAATAGCCCTGCAATGTGGTTTCCACGAAAGAAACCTATCCATTTTTAAACCCAAAAAATTTACACTTTCGGTAAATAAAATCGGACTTTCACCAATCTTTAAAACTGGGGGCGTTTGCGCAGGTCTTTGACGGGGCTGGAAGAGCAATGCGCCTGAGTCTTGTCGGCATTAACATAAAGGTCGATGCCACTAAACCATTCATGCAAAGCCACCAAACTACTCTCGCATCTTGTCTGTAAAACATCCAAGGATTCCTCAGACAAAACCATGGAAGTATCGTCAGCATAAATGGTTAAATCAATATCAGGATCGACAGTGACTATGTCATTGACATACAGTATAAAAAGTATTGGACCCAATATGGAGCCCTGTGGTATACCAGTATCCACACTGCGGGTATCCGAATCAAATTCACTACAATTGCCACCTGTTTTATGCTTGATACTGACATACTGCCTACGATTTTTTAAAAATGACTCGATCCATGACAACGTAGAGCCCCTGATGCCGTACTTGTAAAGTTTCTCACACAATTTTGAATGGTTGACGCAGTCGAATGCCCTACTCAGATCAAGAAAGATTCCAACAGGGCACTCGCCAACATCAATCCTCTCCACAACTTTCTCATAAAAGGAGTTAACGGCGGAACTTGTAGATCTTCCGCACAAAAAGCCATGTTGCCTATCTGAAATAATACCGTTTCTTGACAAGAACGGTAAAAGGCTCTCCAAAAAAGCGTACTCGAAAATCTTCGAAAAAGAGGAGGACATACACACAGGCCTATAATTCTCCATTGATTGAGGGTCCCCCTTTTTAAAAATTGGGACAACTTTGCCTATCTTTAGATCACTAGGAAACCTACCAGATAAAAAACTTAAGTTTATCAAATGAACAAGTGGCTCGACTATCGCCGGACCAATTTTCTTCAACAGACAAACCGGAACATCGTCATTGCCTGCAGACCACTTGTTTTTTAGTTTAGAGTTAATAATGCGAAGAATATCCATGTTATTCAAGGGCTTAAGAAAAAGTGAAAACTTATTTTCGACAATTTTACATTTAGAACTTTTTGTAGGACTATTTATTTTATTAAGAATATCTTTCGGAGTGTTGACAAAAAAATTATTAAACAAATTAACTAGGTCCTGCGGATTTTCAATAATGTCGTTATCATGTTTAATGTTAAAATTAGATTCTTTTTTTGTTTTTGACCTGCCCGAAAGATCTGAAATAACTTTCCAAGCCATCTTGCCCGGATTATCTGAGTAAAATATTTTTGACTGATAATACTCTCTCTTTGTCGTTTTTACCAAGGTGTTATGTTTTTTTTTGGATAATTTATAATGTTCTTTTAAATCGGAATTGTTTCTTGAGAGAATATAGAGGTCCTTTAAGGCCGCGCTAGAAGATCTTACTTCAGGGGTCAACCATTTTTTATAATTATCAAAATCCCCTCCACGGCAACGCTTCACGGGAAAATATCTATTAAATTTGTCGTTAAAAACCTGGAAGAACAAGTCGAACGCCTGGTCGATATCGTCAACCGTATGAAGCTTTTCCCAATTATGTTGGGATAAGTCGTCGAAAAAAAGAGAAATTGATTTTTCCGAAAAAATTCTTCTTTTATAGAAAGATGGCTCACTCTTCCTTGTGCGGAATAAATCGGTCTCAAAGAGAATGGTCCTGTGATCTGAGATTGTGTTATCTATTACAACGCACTTTTCGTTATTCTCAAAATTGGTGAAAACATGGTCAATATTTGTAGCGGTGGCGTCCGTCACACGGGTAGGCCACTTGACTATAGGCAAAAGATTAAAACACGATGTAATATTACATATAGAAGTAAACTCGTTATTCGATAAATAATTCCTTACATAACCGTCTACATTCAGGTCACCACACAATATAAAGTGGACATTAGGTTTAAACAGGTAGTTTAAAGCACCGTCGAGATTATTTAAAAAGACACCTAGATCCCCGGAGGGTGATCTGTAACAGTTTATAATTATGACAGAATTACTACCCAAGTTCACGGAAATTGCACAAAGTTCTATTGATTTTTCAACACAAAATTTACTAACATCCAAGCTCCTGGCATCAATTTCGCGGTCCACCCATATTCCGACACCGCCCCCCTTAAACTGATTACGACAATAATAGCTTGCCACATAAAAATTGTCAAAGTTTAGATGATTGATAGACTCATTTCTAGCCCATGTTTCAGTAAGGCACATGAACTTAATTTTACAGTCTGTAAGATACTCTAGCTGAATGTTATTAATTTTTTCCAAATTTAAACTTTGGACGTTAAGCAACAAAAAATCGGGACAGAAGGTTATATAGTCTTCTGTATTCCCGATCTGCGCGGGTAAAAAAACTTACTGACGCATGCCCCTTGGGGCCATTTGTCGGCGCTCATCGCATTTAAAAAATTGCCCTGGTATACACTGACCTTAAAGGATGAGTACTGACCTTCATATTTAGGAACCAACTGGGAACATATTACCTCAGGAAAGAAGGGTTTTAGATATTCAGTTAATACATTCACCGTTGTCTCTGGATGCAGCCGGTAAACATGAATATCTGCGAATTTTGGCACTGTTTTTAAATTAGCACTGGCATTACTACCTACGATTTTTTGAGAACGGGTATAATTATCACTACCCTTCTTAAAAGCTTTTTTTCTAGCCACTTTAGTCCACTTTTCTTGTTCTTGAATAATATTATTAATATTATTATTGACACCGTTGCCGTCATGCGAAACTCCGGGATCGCTTATTGGGTCGGATTTCGAGGTTTTAGCCAAGTTTATTATTTCTGTACATTTGGCTGCCGTTTTCGAATGATGAATTGCCGCGGCGACCTGAGGGGAACTGATTTTGTCAATAATTTTTTGTTCTTTGGGCTGAAAATTACTAATTTTATTTGTTGATATCTGTGTCGTACTGGGTCGGTTGTTCATGACCTTGTTTACAGATGACGTATTGGGGCCTGTAATGGTGTAGAGATCCTTTAGGTGTTTTATTTCTTCGTTCAGGAGTTTTATAATTAACTCTTTGTCGTTTATAATGTTACATTTGTCCAAGATAGTACTATCCTTTAAGGCAAGAAGCTCTTTGAGGAAACCAATTTCCTGACGTAAAGCCCTGCTGTCGTCAATGACTGTAATGGCCGATGAGAAAGAATCGTCCACTTCACCAGAATCGTCGCAGCAAATCACCTTATTATCATCCAAGATAAGGTTCTTGATATCACAGCAATGTCTATGTAACACTGATTTACACTTATCACACTGAATAGTATTACTAACTGCACTGCGGTTGCACAATTTACATACGTTTTTAACATGACCGCTTGCAGGCTCCTTACTGCCTGACGCCATCTTGGCTCATGTGAAATAACACTTCAGTACTTTTTTCTGTATAGAAAAAAGACGAGGCGAGAGTTTTTTCTGCGAGAATCTTGTGAGAGGAGATAAAAATATGCAAGAGAAGTAAACTTTTTTTTTAGTAAACAAATTCCCAACGAACTATAAAAGTCCATTACAGGGAATATAAATTATAAACAATAACAAACTTAAAAATTAACAATTTTTATAAAAATTCATAAATATATTATATTTAACGAAATTAATAAGAAAGTCAAATATCATTGATTAAAAACAAATGGAATCATTTATTTTGTTACAAAATACAATTTAGTTTGATTTTTAAATAGTACTAATTTTTCAATGTTTTTATATTTATTTGGTAGGTTATTATAGATCATATAATCCCATTCTATAATAATGATCGTTTACCGAAATTACTTCTAATATTTACTGCCAAAAGAGTTTCAGTTTGCCGGGTATTATGTAAAGTATTAATTTGTTTAAATGTGATTTTTTATTTTTTTTGATTAATGGTTATTGAATGAATAATAACACATAATAATATTTTAAATTTATATAAATTTTCTAAGTTTAAATATCCCGGTGGTTTGTATAAATTTATTGTGGGTTCCAAAAAGGGAAGCTTGTATATACATTTAATAAGTTTATTTTGTAATTTTTTTAAACCTTAAGTTCTTGATTAGGATTTGCGATAAACTTTAAAAAGATTCCAGTTAGTATAATTTATCCAAAGTCAGTGTGATGACATTCCAATCATTCCATACGGCATAAAAACGGCGGTAAACAGTCTCAAAGAGACCGACCTCACAACTAGGGTTGTCAGATATTTCTTCTTCAATTCTTTAAGTTTTTTATTAAAAATGTTTCTTTTATATCAGTATTCAATTGTTAGTCAGTAACTTTCTTTGAAAGCTAGTTTGCAAATATACTTTAAACCGAGGAGTTTTGAGTGTGACAGAAAAAAAAATAACAAGCCATTCATTGTTATAATAATACATTCTTTAGTCCTTAAGAAACAATATAACTGAAATCAAGACAAAAAGTGTTTTCAGTGTTTAAAAACAACAAATTAACAAACCCTTGTTTCTCGTATATACTTACATTGTGCTTACAAATCCGAAACTTTTGAAGAATTGGCAACAGCATATAATTTGTTGCGCTTGCAAGCGCCAGTTAAAGCGGCTGGTGTAAGTTGAAGCGGTACGCAGCCCGTCTAACGATCGATTCTGTCAGACAGAGATAGGCCAGTGACCGCCGATGGCGTGGAAGAGACGAAGATAAAATATACGTAATTTGGAATTTGTGGACGGGCTGGACAATGGTCCCAGAATGGAGTTCTGCTAAAAAAATTAAAGCATTTTCTGAGCAGTGTCGTGACGTGTCAGGTTTATTTTTCTGATTTTAGTTTTATGTATAGAATTTTTGAGTTACCTTATATTTATTATTTTAATATAATATTATTATATATACAGTGGGTTTATAAAGTGTAGTATGTACAAACACCTAATGTAAAACAAACTTATAAGTGTGTTTACGCATTTTAATTATTTGTTTGGGACGCCTATGGTTAGGAAATTCCTACAATTTAATGTCATTAAATTGACCTAAGAAACACTATATCAGTCGATATAAAAAAAAGTTATCTGTATTACCGATATTGCAAGGTGGCCGGGAAAATCCGGACACGTTACCAAAAAACAATAGATAAAAAACCAAAAAAAAAACCTTTTTTATAACGTTTATAATTTTTGTCGCAATGTTTAATACAGAGAAACATTTGATGAACGATAGTCGTCGTGGCGAATTAAGTATCATGTTATGCCACTTTCAGCAAAATGTAGGGAGTAAACTACATACTATTTAGATGGTGTCCAGTCAGTTGTCTCTGGGAATTGCTTTTAATAATTTTTTTCCTATAATACCACAATTGCCCGGAAATTTTGAGATAGATAAAATTCCTTACCTTGTTTTAGTAAGCTATGGTAATTTGATTTGCACCCTGGAACACTGCAAGTTTTGTTTTTGGGTTTGATTATTTTAAAATAATGCCGTGGTCATTCAAAATAATCTAGCTTCATTTTCATTATTTACATACAGAAAATTATATTATCGCAAACTACAATATTATAACACCGACATTCTGATTTGCTGTTACGTTATTACTAGGGCTGGGCAAAAGTTCGATATATCGATAATTATCGATATTTATCGATATTATCGATATATACTATATCGATATTCGATTGGAATTTCAATATCGTCCTTATAACACATTTAAGAACCAATATTTAATTCAATCTTCTTTCTTCATGTTTCATAATTATAGTCTCCCCTTGAAATAAAGGTACGGAGTTTTACAGGGCACATAAGAAAATATTGATATACAGTGTCACCAGTGAAGTCCGCATCATATGGGATTTTTTTTATTAATAGCTTTATTTGAAATTTGACTTTGGAATCAAGTTCTGCTTCGATCGAGATAAAAATGAAGCAAAAAAATTGTAGTCACGTGATTCGCATTATTTGTCAAATTTTAATTTTTTCCAAAAATAATTCAAAAGTGGGGTTATTTTTGAAAATATCGAAAAAAGTTATTAAAAAAAGTTTTTTTAAATGTAGTTTCTAGCCCACATGCAAAATTTCAGCTGCATAAGATAATTTTGATTTTTTACCTATATTTTGTAAATATGCACGACTTTTGCAAAATAAGACTCAACGCAACCTACATAAAACTTCTTAGTTTTGACAATGCTTTATTTCAGAAACATTTTCTTTAAAGTAGCGCCATATTAAATGTGTGTTTTTCGACAAAATCAAAATTGGGCTATTAAAATTTGGTCGCATGTGATGCAAAGCTTATTTGTTTTTGACCCTGTATAAGGTAACTTCATAAAATAAGTATTTTTAAAAACGTAGTTTGTGTCTGAAAGTAATACACCTTCGTATTAAAACAAAAATAACACAGTGTCTTCAGTAAAGTGTTTTTTAAGTGGAAAATAAATTTAGTTTGACAACGTAAAGTTTATCTGTTTTCAACGATTTAATTTAAAACCCCTATATTATTATTTATTATTAAGCTATGTCATAATAACGTTTTTGTAGAAAAACACACATTTAATATGGCGCTACTTTAAAGAAAATGTACCCATCTGAAATAAAGCCTTGTCAAAACTGAGAAGTTTTATGTAGGTTGCGTTGAGTCTTATTTTGCAAAAGTGCTGCAATTTACAAAATATAGGTAAAAAATCAAAATTATCTTATGCAGCTGAAATTTTGCATGTGATCTAGAAACTGCATTTAGAAAAACTTTTTCCAATAACTTTTTTCGATTTTTTCAGACTTTTTTTCACTATTGAATTATTTTTTAAAAAAAATTAAAATTTGACAGATAATGCGAATCACGTGACTACTGTTTTTTTTTGCTTAATTTTCATCTCGATCGAAGCAGAACTTGATGCCAAAGTCAGATTTCGAATAAAGTTATTAATAAATGATTATTATTAATATATGATGCGGACTTTACTGATGACACTGTATTTATAATATAATATTTTTATGTTCTATCGATATATGGATATATCGATATATCGACTATATCAATATTTTTTTTAATATCGATATTCGATATTGGAATTTCAATATCGCCCAGCCCTAGTTATTGCACACACAAATACGAAACGAGTATTATAACAAGCAATAAAAACTTAAATTTCTACAATAGTTTATGAAAAAAAACACCAGGAAACGTTCCAATTTATTAATTATCCAATTAAAACAAGATGAAATAATTATAATTTACACTATACAGGGTGTTACTTAATGATGTGGCGTAATTTCAAGGAAGTATTCCTGAACCAAATTCAAATAAAAAAGTTCATATAAACATGTGTCCTGAAGAGTCTGGTTATCAAGATACAGGGTGTCAAAGTTTTTAAAAAAATTGTTTTTTTATTAATATCTAGGTAAATGATTATTTTACCGATTTTGTTGAAATCTGGCAGGGTTATTCATTGTAATAAGACGCTAAGTTGGCACTAACTAAAAGAAAATTATAAGTTCCAGTGGCGTCTCGGGGGGCAGTGTCACGAATAATATTGACAAAAAAAATGTACGCTACTGAGTTTTTTGAAAAATTTAAATTTTTTTCAGATTGAGCATCTACAAATACAACTTTTTGTCTCTTAATATCTATTCGTATGTTACATCCTTTTCGAGGAAAAAAATAAAAACGACTTGATTGCATTTCGGAAAATTGTTAAAATAAAATCAAATTAACTTTGATCGTTGCTAGGAAATGTTGTTTTGTTATTATGAACATAATGGTTTTGACTTTCGGTAACAGTTTGTTGTTATTTTTCCTCTGGTCAAAAGGTTAATAATTGTGCTATTCAAAAAATGGCAAATAATTATTCTAATTTGGAGATGACACAAATGCATTTCCTTTATGGTCTTGCCAATGGTAATTCGGCGGAGGGCCGGCGGCTCTATCAAGAAAGGTATCCTGACCGTGTCCTTCCATGTAGACAAATATTCATAAACATCCATCGTCGTCTGACTGAATCTGGCAGTTTTAAACGTAATACCTCAGAGGGAAGACCTCGTACAATTCGAACTCCCGCAGTTGAGGAGGCTGTCCTACATGCGGTCGAAGAGAATCCTGCAACTATTACCCGAAAAATAGGTAGGGAATTAAATATTTGTTATAAAAATGGCATGGGAAATTTTAAGAGATACCCTGTTGTATCCCTATCACGTACAAAGAGTTCAGGCACTTCTGCCAATTGATTTTGAACCGCGTACGGATGGTATCATCAAAGACTTGCAGAAAATCCTCACTTTGATTCCATCATTATGTTTACGGACGAAGCCCATTTTTTCAGAAATGCAATAATTAATTTCCATAATAATCATAACTGGGCCCAAAAAAAAAATTACAGAGTAAAATGTTCAGGAACAATTTTCTGTCAACGTTTGGATCGGTATCTTAGATGACTATTTGATTGGACCATTTTTTTTACCACGACGTCTTAACGGACAATCTTACAGTCATTTTCTACAAAGTGATTTGCCTCTGCTTCTTGGAAATGTTCCTTTATATTTACGTCAACAACATTGGTTCATGCATGACTGTGCTCCTGCTCACTTTAGCATATTGGCTCGTGAGTATTTGAATGGAGCTTACCAAAATCGTTGGATAGGTCGTGGAGGACCACAATTCTGGCCACCTGATCGCCTGACTTAAACAGCCTAGATTTCTATTTGTGGGGGCACCTAAAAGCATTAGTTTATGTTACACCAATCGAGACAGAAGAACAACTAAGAAATAGAATTATTGACGGGTGTGAAACCATTCGTAACACTAATGGAATTTTCGAAAGAGTTCGTCGCTCGATGAGAAGGAGAGCAGAAGCCTGCATAGAAGCGGGAGATAGTCATTTCCAACATTTTTTGTAAATAGTCATTACTTTTCGTTTGTTAGATTTAAAAAAATGGCTTAGAAATAAATATACTGAACGATCAAAGTTAACTTGATTTTATTTTAACAATTTTTCGACATGCAATGAAGTCGTTTTTATTTTTTTCCTCGAAAAGGAAGTAATATGCGAAAAGATATTAAGAGACAAAAAAGTTGTATTTGTAGATGCTCAATCTGAAAAAAATTAAAAATTTTCAAAAAACTCAGTAGCGTACATTTTTTTTGTCCATATTATTCGCGACACTGCCCCCCGAGACGCCACTGGAACTTATAATTTTCTTTTAGTTAGTGCCAACTTAGCGTCTTATTACAATGAATAACCCTGCCAGATTTCAACAAAATCGGTAAAAGGATCATTTAGATATTAATAAAAAACCAATTTTTTTTTTAAACTTTGACACCCTGTATCTTAAAAACCAGACTCTTCAGGACACATTTTTATATAAACTTTTCTATTTGAATTTGGTTTAGGAATACTCCCTTGAAATTACGCCACATCATTAAGTAACACCCTGTATATTTAAATCATATTATACAAATGTTTACCAAAAAATAACAGATAAACAAAACAGACACGTGTTTTTAGAAGTCTGACGCCGGTAACTAACCTAGTTTCCTACATGCGTGCATTCAGTTCTGCACCGTGCAGGCAACCAGCGTTGACGTTTTGTGCCTTGAATACTCAAAAAGGGTCTATCTTACTTTTAATATTCTGAAATTCAATTTTTATATACATATGAAACCCTAAAAACATGATTCAAATTTAAAGGCAACGTACAAATTTAAGGGCACCCTATTCGTTCGTTCTAATTCAGTTCCTGAAACGCATGCGTATTTGTAAGGTAGAATAAGTTCAATTACTTCGGTCATGTGTGAGTTGAGTGTTAACAACACTGTTCCGAACTGCCAGATTTTAACTTTAGAAACGCTTTTAAAAACCGTTTCAAAAGAATTTTCCACATATGGTTGTGGTAATAACAAAAATTCGTATGTACAGGGTGGCCCATTAATAAGGGAGGCCGGCTTTATCTCGGAAACCATTAATCGTACAGCTTTCCAAAAAAAAAAATTTAGGAGTAAAGCGGTCATGAGAAAATTCTGGAAATTACTTTTAAGTTCCTCATTTCGCCGCAAGGGGGCACAATTGAAAATTAGTTTTTTAAATTTTAAATTTCTCCGAAAATTGCCACATTAAGGTATAACTCTGATTATATCATTGGAAAGCTTAGACAATTCTGCATCATTTTGGTTTAAGGCTCGTTGGCATACCGACCTTGATAAGAGTGGGGGAAGCTATTGAAAGTGTAAACATTAAAATCGCTGTAACTTCTAAACGACTTATCCGATTTTACTAAACTTAAGCTTGTTTGGAAGGGAAAGGTAAGTACCTTCAATCGTCGTATCCAACAGTACACAATAGTGTTTAATAAAATTGCTAGAGGGCGCAATTTGTAATAATAACAGTTTTTTTGATTTTATCCAGAAAATTCAAATCATACGGTATAACTATGACATCATATTCGGAAAGTAGATTAAATTTGCAAGAAAAAATGTAAAGACCGCAGTTCGATATTGTTGTTCGTTTCAGAATTATTGCCAAAACAATAACTTTTAATTCAAATTGCGCCCTCTAGCAATTTTATTAGAAACTATTGTGTACCATTGAATATGACAATTAAAGGTACTTACCTTTTCCTTCCAAAAAAGCTTAAATTTAGTAAAATCGGATAAGTTATTTAGAAGTTACAGCGATTTTAATGTTTACACTTTCACTTGATAAGAGTGGAAGAAGCTATTGAAAGTGTAAACATTAAAATCGCTGTAACTTCTAAAGGACTTATCCGATTTTACTAAATTTAAGCTTGTTTGGAAGTACCTTCAATTGTCGTATCCAATGGTACACAATAGTTTCTAATAAAATTGCTAGAGGGCGCAATTTGTATTAAAAATTATTGTTCTGGCAATAACTCTGAAACGAACAAAGATATCGAACTGCGGTTTTCACATGTTTTCTTGTAAATTCCATCTACTTTCCGATTATGATGTCATAGTTATACCGTATGATTTGAATTTTCGGAATAAAATCAAAAAAACTGTTATTATTACAAATTGCGCCCTCTAGCAATTTTATTAGAAACTATCGTGTATCATTAGATACGACGATTAAGGGTACTTACCTTTCCCTTTCAAACAAGCTTAAATTTAGTAAAATCGGATAAGTCGTTTAGAAGTTACGGCGATTTTAATGTTTACACATTCAATGGCTTCTCCCACTCTTATCAAGGTTGGTACGCCAACGAGCCTTTAACCAAAATGATGCAGAATTGTCTAAGCTTTCCAATGATATAATCAGAGTTATACCTTAATATGGGAATTTTCGAAGAAATTTAAAATTTAAAAAACATTTTCAATTGTGCCCCCTTGCGGCGAAATAAGGAACTTGAAAGTAATTTCCAGAATTTTCTCATGACCGCTTTACTTATAAAATTTTTTTTTGAAAGCTGTACGATTAATGGTTTCCGAGATATAGCCGGCGTCCCTTATTAATGGGCCACCCTGTACTTGAAGCTTTTGAAGAATTTTTTATGACGTCATATTGCGAAAACCAGAAATTACGAGACGACACGAGAAAACATCTTGCGAGACGAGATTTGGAAAAAATCTCGTCTCGACAAGAGTTTTTTAAAAAGTGTTTAGTCAATAGTCGTAGAAAATATCGGATGAGAAATCAGAGCTGGTACTAAACATTATTACAAAATATGAAACTAATAACATTCATAAGACAAATCTGATCAGGTATGTCAACTAAAATTTAAACTTGTAGTTTGTGGGCTAATACGCTACTATGCTATGAAACGCTGTGCGTCGTGTTAGTTGGAACAGACTGTTTGTCGAGTCAAGCGGCCAACAAATCCGCAGTTTGTGGGCTACGGGAATCAGCTATTGTAATAGCCTAAAGGAAATTCACTGCTGGAACAAAGAAGAAAGAATAAAGAAAAAAAACTAGTAAGGAGTCGTTAAACTAGACGCCGCCATACCTAGTTTAGTAGTTAGTAAATAAAAAAAGCCTACAAAAACCTAAAAAAAATTTACCAACCACACAAGAACTTACTACACATTACACTGCACCCATACACACACCTACAGTAACACCAGTATATAAGTTATTAGCAGCTTCTTACTACAGCTTCAGATCAGCACTGCAAGTACTCTCCCCGAAATAGTGGGGTCCTCGTAGCCGTGAAGCATGGGCACGTGTTATCTCTTCTGAAGCACAAATACCTACACTGCACCAAATCAGACACAGACACATACACAAACACCATCACAGTCGCTAACAACAAACACAACTAACACTTCTAACAGCTTACTACTGCTTCAGATCAGCACTGCAAGTACTCTCCCCGAAATAGTGGGATCCTCATAGCCGTAAAGCATGGGCATATGATATCTCTTCTGAAGCACAAACACGTACACTGCACCAAAAGTCTTACCCACACAAACACCCTCACAGTATGCTGCAAATAAATAAACAAGTACTCTGACAAACCCGAAATCCAGGTACACCGGTACCTAGGCCTAGGTGAAGTACGAAGCAAAGCATGCACTAGGCGTACAGAGCGGAAATACTAAACGAGTGGTCTGAAGGTTTATACGCCGATGGCGCGGAAACTGCAGGAACACGGGGAGTTAAGTCGGTAAGCAGCCCCATCAGGGTTAAATCCGACACTACTCTGCCTCACAGGGTGCCAGTCTTTGGAAGATTCTCCTCGAAAAAAAAATTCAATTAAAAGTCCTAATAAAACAATTTAAATTCGAATATTAGGACCCCAAGTTTAAAACTTTGATGAGAAAATTCTTTCTTTAACTTATTTTTCCTGTAACTTTAAATGCAACGTACTACCTCCAAACGGGGGTGGATATGTAGATTTTTTGCGAAAACTTTCCTTTTTTTCGAAAGCATGGCTTGAATAATTAAGTTTGTAAGTATAAATAAGTCATGTCACGCCAAAATCGTATTGTCCTGATACTTTTGTGTTTATTTGTTGGGTTCAACTATTTGAAGGAAAGATAAACTTTTCTTAGGTATTTAATAAAAAAACTGCCATAAATAATTTTAGGGGCATTTTTGGAACCAAACTTAGTAAAAAAACTTTTATGTTTCCTAAACCCAAAGCGTGCCTTTTTGAGATGTTGATAATTTGTTAAAAATTGCATTTTTTATACTTTGACAAGCTACATAATATTTAGGGTAAAACTTTAAGAGGGTTGCAATGTTCTATCTTCGGAATTTTTGAAGAAAAACTAATTAAGGGAGAAAGCAGCCGTTTTTCTCTAAGTGATACTAAGGTTATGTTAAAATAAGTGTAAAAAAGGTAACGTTTTAATTGTTGATTTTTTAAAAATCGTAAACTTTAGGGATACAAAATAATTACACTGAGGAAAATGATCTAATGAACACAACAAATACAACAGGTTGGCTAATACCTAGTTTATATTGATAGATTATTTTTTATTAACCCATAATAAAGAAATTGCTAGTGTATCATACCCGCTTTAGTACTATATCAATTCCAGCTTTGCTAGAAGAGTGTTTTTAGTGGTAGTAATCAGTTCCATTGGTAGCACAGTCTTGTTGAATCATGATCTACTTTAAATACAGCAATTTTGTTAAGAAATAAATTGTATATTCTCAATGCGACGCATTTTGTTTCCAGTAAAGCACTTTCTCTACAATTAAGAAAGCAGAACAGCGTCTTCAAAAACGAATTGTATCTGTTAGAACCTATAATCTACAAGACGTGCCGCGCACCCTAGTATTAGTTTTAACGTATTTGTTGCACAGGTCACATCGTTGTTCCGAGTATTCTAGCTGTCCTGTCTGAATTTGAACTTTATTGATTGTACCAATACCTGTTTCAATTAACTTAGTTTTACTTTGTATTTAAGTTTTTTTAAACTTTGTACGTCAGATAAAGCAATAGAAGATTCTTATTTTGAACAACCCATCATTAGTATTCGACTTTATAAGCAATGGACGAATTTTACCATCTCAGTAAACCATGTTGCATAACAGATAATCATAGGCAATGTATTTAAATTGTTTAGAACTATAGACTGATTTTTAGTGGTAAGTTTATGCTTTATTAACCGTAGTTAGCAAATATTATTATAATTAATGTAAAGTTTCATTACAACTGCCAGTCGGAAGTAGGAAGTAAACCAGATTACACCCTGAATAGAACTTGATAATTACCGTGAGTATTCGAAGCAATAATGTCTTCAAACTATTCTATGGTAGCAATAACTCCCATTTTCTATTTCCTAAATTACCGTATTATTATCACTACACAACGGTCTAGCAATTTTCGTTGTCTTACAGTATATAGGAAAGGGCGTCTCTGTCACATATAGTATTAAACAGTTGTATAAAGAGTATGTGAATTCTTATAAGGAATCGAAGGCTTTTTCTCAGTGTAGGCTTTTTTTAAATTGTGCTAATTGGATATCTGTGATTCTGGCCCCCCTCAACTAAAAATGTTTTTAGGTTTATCTGCTCAATATTACATCAAATAAAATGATAAATTAAGTGGGTTCTTGATAACCGTTGATATTATCATAATCCAAAGAAAAAACATTACCATGTTGCCGAGCTTTTGATTCAATAATCAGTACAATTGTAATAAGTAAAGTACAAGCTTTCAATCTCAATAATAAGGATATCGAATATTCTACTACTGTTTCGAACAAACAGTTGAACAAAACGAGTTTTCTATTTTCTCTTAGTCTGTTTACGTGCTTTCTGTTAATGGCGCTAATAACAGTAAGAAGACGGTATTTAACGATTTACGTGTCCAAAAACCTTAATCGTAAAAGTTTCACAAGAACTTAATCGGTATAAACTGTAGGGTCGATTTAAAACAGAAATTAATTCTTATCGGAACATTGGTCCCAATTTCTAGATTATCTTATACTAGCGAACGTGTATCCAGTATTAAATTTATTATATGACACACTGAAGGCACATTGAAGGCACATAGTGGCAATTTCGAAAAACATGGTGAAGGGCTAGCGATATTTAAATTCCAATATCGAATATCGATATTTAAAAAAATATCGATATAGTCGATATATCGATAAATATCGACACTATCGATATTTTAGTTTTTAAATATCGTTATTCGATATATCGATAATATATATTATCGATAAAACATAAAAATATTATCTTATAAATATATCAATATTTCCAAAAACTGTATAGAAGTAGCCGTTACTTGATGAAGATCCATTATAACAACTGTAAAAAATACTTCGTGTATAAATCTTCACTAAATTTTATTGTTATACCATATCAATTGTTTCGACACACAGTGTCTTCGTCAGATGGTTACAAATGAATGAATGATTTAAATTATCTTAAACTATAAAATTTACTCTAAATATTTACCTATTTTATTAACACTTGGAAATACCAAATAACCCAAACTATCTGTTTCTATTGAAAAATAGTCCTGAAGAATAGGTCATTATACAAATTTTATTATAAGAAAAAAACCCTAACGGATTAAAATTAAATTTAACAAAGGAGAATTGTTCAGGTCCAACTGGTCATTTAATAAAACATTTGATCTTTTGCATTTGTTAATTTCCATACTTTCTAATAAATTAAGTTTTGATGACTTATTTTCTAAATGGAAAATTTCAAAATTTTCATCAAAACTGTGTTGTTCACTATTTAAATGTATTACATAATGGAAATTACTGTGTTTTTTATTGTAACTATTTTTATGTTCTTTGATTCTTTTTCTAAAACACCTGTCTGTTTGTTCTATGTAAATTTTTAAACAACTACCACATAAACACCACATTTTTGATTTTTTCCGGTTTTGCTTTTATTATTTTTGATTAATGTACCCAATTTATTGTTAGTTCTATAAGCAATTGTAAAATTTTGTTTTTTCAATAGTTTATTAACCTTGTCTGTGATATCTCCATTATATGTAAGAGTTTTGTATTCTTTTTTATTTGGTTTTAAAACTGGAAATGCTAAATTAATTGCTTTATTATATTGTTTTTTATTGATAATGTGATCTATCATGGAAGCATGATATCCATTGTTTATAGCTAATTGTTTGATTATATTTAATTCTTTGTTAAAGTTTTGTTCCGATAATGGTATATTAATAAGTCGATGGACAAAAGAATTGAAAGCAGAAGTTGTATGACAATATGGATGATTGGATTTATTGTGTATAGTAATATCAGTATGTGAAGGTTTATGGATGGATGGGTTCGTCACTGTATGTCGAAATAATTGTTATGGTATAACAATAAAATTCAGTGAAGATATATACACGATGTATTTTTTATAGTTATCAATATTTCCTTATGTGCCTTGTAAAATTCCTTATCTTCATTTCAAGGGGAGACTCTAATTATGAAAACATGAAGAAAAAAGATTCAATTAAATATTGGTCCTTAAATGTGTTATAAGTAGGACTGGGCGATATTGAAATTCCAATATCGAATATCGATAAATATCGATATATCGATATTTTATTTTTTAAATATCGTTATTCGATATATCGATAAATCGAATTTTTGCCCAGCCCTAGTGTGAGCTTTTAGTTTTAACGGAATTTGTTTAATAATTATTTAATTCGTCGAGATTTATTCTATTGGGTCATAGTAGGTATTTTGTATTGAAATGCCATCGATTGGGGATGGTTGAAATGCAGGGTTTCCAACTGTAAGACAACGAAAATTGCTAGACCGTTGTGTAGTAATAATGTCAAAAAACATGGGGAAGGGTGTGAGCTATTAGTTTAAACAGAATTTGTTTAATGTTTATTTTATTCGTCGAGATTTATTCTATTAGGTTATAGTAGGTATTTTGTATTGAAATACCATCGATTGGGGATGGTTGAAACGCAGGGTTTCCTACTGTTAGACAACGAAAATTGCTAGACCGTTGTGTAGTGATAATATCACGGTAATTTAACCAATAGGTAATAGGAGTCAAATGCTACAATAGAATGGTTTATAGCCATTATTGCTCTAAATACTCACAGTAATTATTAAGTTCTATTGGGGATGTAATCTGGTTTTATATACTGTATTAGTTCCTATTAGCAGTGGCAATGAAACTTGGCATTAATCAGAATAATATTTGCTTACTACGGTTAGTTAAGCATATTCTTACTATTATTAACAACGGTACTGTAGTTCTTAAAATTTTAAATAGCGTCTAGTGTTATATTGTTCTTGTCGTTTAACATTGCATAATATGATTATCTATAATGCAAGACGGTTTACAGGGTTGTGCGAAATAAGAATTTTCAATCGCTTTATCTGATATGCAAAGTTTAAAAAAACTTAAATATAAAGGTATCGGTTCGATAAAAAAATTTAAATTCAGACAGGACAGTTAGAAGACTCCGAACAAACTTCGATAAAACTAATAATACGGCGGGCGGCGATTGCCGATCGCTACGAACCCCCATCAACCTCTTGTGGAATATAGCTTCTAACGGATACAATTAGTTTTTTTTTGGGACGCTCTTCTGCTTTCTTAATTGTAGAGAAAGCGCTTTACTGAGAACACAATGCGTCGTCGCATTGAGAAGATACAATTGATTTCTTAACAAAATTGCTATATTAAAAGTCGTTCATTATTCAACAAGACTGTGCTGCTAATGCTGAAGCGTGTTTGATACAATAGCAATTTATTAAATATGGGTTAATAAAAAAATAAGCTATCAATACAAACTATGTCTTAGCAAACCTGTTTTATTATATCATTTTTTTCAGTGCAGAAATACAGAAGTTGGGCCTATGACATAATAATCCCGAAACGGCATAGCCGTTTAATGTCATAAATATTATTATTTGTATAATTATCACTTTATAGCGTCAATTGTAGCGATGTCTTTTGTTTTAAATTAATTTTCAGTAAATGAATCTCTTGAATATTATGTAAACATTTCTAATCATTTATAAACTTATTAAAATTAACAAATATTTAACAGGGTAGAAGAATTTTGCAAACCAATATTCCTAATTACGCAAACCACAAACTTCTTCATATTGTCTTGTTTAACTTTAAAAAAATAATCACTTTTCATTGTCAATAATAGGTCTCTCCTTCCTGGTTATCTAGGACCTAATTGAGATAATTTATAACAATATTAAATATCATATAATATGATCAGATTACATTGTAATTAGCTAACACATATATTGCCTCAAGTTGGGTATAGTAAGGCACTTTGTTTGTTGACATCCATAGTTATACCTTAAGAAAATAAATTTGAGTTAAATTTAATGCCGTACCTAACTATACCCTAAAAGGCAACCTTAGGTATTAAAGAATTTATATTATACCGAATTATCAAAAGAATTACTTTGTCGGACTTCGTCTTTATTTTATTACTTAACATAACGTTTCGGTTAGTTAGTATCTCTAACAGTTTTCAAGTGTAAACTAAATTATAATTCTGAGGCAATTGTTCTAAATACCATCCATGTGCAATGAACTCGATGACTCCGCCTAAGTACTTACTAGAGTGCAATGTTTGAACTGTTTGTTTTGGACAAAGAGAGGCTTCCAGATTTTGGGGATATCTAAACTTGACCTATCAAATATAATATGAGTGTTTTGGTTCAGAAAAGCTGCTTCTTTGATTTTCGTTTTTCCTTTTCCTTGGCATCTGGCCACAGCCAAACATGTTCTGCTATCCCTAATCACGAAGTTTAACCTCTTTGGGTATGTTTCAGATGTTTTTCTAACTTGTACGGGAAGAAATCTTTTCGTTTCTTCAATGTACGATTCACTCGCAAGACATTCAATACGCACTTTCTTGTGTTTTTATTAATGCGGGGTTTTACTTTTGTAAGAAAGCTTCTATAAATATTCGTGGATTTAAAGGCTGTTATAATGTTATAGTTTTTGGCTATCCTTCTAATCTTTTCACAAAAAAATCTGTCTTGTAAGAAATGCCTGTTCCTCGATCGTTTCTCTACTAGTTTTAATTAACGCGATTTGTAAGTTGGTATTATTTACAAAAAGTTCAGTGTAACCATTACCTTATAAATCTGTTTAATATTAAGGTCTTCCGGATTGTTGCAACTATTGCTCTGTATTTTTACAGAAATGACCATATGCCCTGTTTTCTGGAGTTTGAGTCGAGTGGATTTCCTATACGCTGAAGTTTTTATGCTTTCGGCATATCGTTTGACAAGAACATCGAGAAAAGATAGAGTACAATCTTGTTCTGTTTCCATGTTGAATCTAATGGATTGTCTTATACTATTAATATATTCCAAAAACCGTATCAGGTCTTCGTTACTGTCTGTCTAGATAATAAAGGCATCATCAACATATCTAAGCCAAAGTTTAGGTTTAATCTGGGCATTGTCAATTGTATGTGACTCAAACCATTCCATGTACAGGTTGGCCACCACTGGAAAGGAAGATGAACCCATTGTAATTAATAACATATCAAAACCTCAAAAACGAGGGGTCACAACTAGTATAGTATTTGCAGAATTATACCCTTGACTCTTACTACCAATAATAAACTACCTGATTAAACCCTATTGTATTCGCCTCAACTTCCTCAAAGGGGATTAAATGGGATCAGGGTCGCCTTGAAAATGTACCTACACCACATGATTTATTTTTATAATTTAAAATAAATAGATAGGTATTTTTAGTTTTAGGTAGGTAACTATAATAATTGTAAAATAATGATAACAATTAATGATAATTGAAAATAATATAATTTAAAAGTATAACTATTAGGATAACAAGTACAATAAAAATTAATTAAATTCTAAAAAACTATTGATAATTTATTCAAAAATTTAACTCTGTATCACTATCACTATCTTCATCTAAGCCTAAAATTTAATAATTAAGGGTTGAACATTTGTTATCATACAATTGTAAGAATTTTCCAACTTAAGTACATGCTGTACACAGTTTTTCCAGCTACCTGCAGAAATTTTTCTTACTTCGTTTTTAATTAATTCTACTACAGATGCTTTTAATGTAGGAGAAATATTATTTCTCCTAATATTGGATTTTAATTGGTGCCATATTAGCTCAATAGGATTGAGTATACAATAGTATGGAGGAACACGCAACACTGTCCATTTTCTGCTGCAAGTTTGTCACACTCATATTCCTTATTTATTTTAAAAGCTTTTAATACTTCTAGCAGTTCTCGTTTTTGTAAGTTTCTTCAAAATATAAATCATTTTCAATTATAAAATTTTTAATTTCTGCTTTTGTATTATTAGAATTGGGAATGATTTTTGCTTGCCGACTATGAGAACTAGTATTGTCCATTACAATGACGTTATTTTCAGGTATATTGTTAAGGAGTTTATGTTTAAACCAATCTTCAAAAAGTTGTCCGTCGGTATCTTGATGGTAATCTAAAGAAGAATCTGCTATGTTTTTAGCTGAAGCAACAGACAATTTGGAACAAACCCGTTCTCTGAACCAACATGTAATATTGTGATTATTTTGCCTTTATTTGATGGTACCGTGGTTTGACATTTTTTGGAAGAATCATCCTAACCTTTTCTTGGAGTGTCATGGGTATCGAACCATGTTTCGTGAAGGTAAATAATTGGACGATTTTTTTCTCTAAATTATTTAACAGCTGTTAAATATCTAAGTCTCCATTCCCGTAAAAGTTGCGATTCCATTATTGTTTGTCTTTTATTAATGCTTCGGTATTTAAAACCAATTTTACGCAATATTTTCCTAAGGCTTGAAAGGCAACAAGAGATATTTGTTTCGTCTTTAATCAGCCGCTCTTTAAGGGAAAAATTGGGTACAGTTTGTGCCTCATACATTTGGTAAACCTTTCTTCTTAATAAATCCATGTCATTTTCGTCAATGCTTCTAAATGTGATAGAATCACTCCGATTTTTTCTAGGATAAACAGGTTTAAGTACTATGTCTCTTACCGAAGATAAAGGAGTTTTTGTCAAAGTAGATGTCTCTGCTAAAGCATCCATCGAATTAAAATTTCTACTCAACAAAGATTGATACACATTTTTAATTATTAGTTTGGCATCGGTAGATAAATGCTTTTTTTTTTAATGACACTTGAAGATGCCCCCCTATCAGCACAATTTCAAGGACGCCACATTCTACCACTAATAAGCCTAACTAAAAATTACTCGCCAGAAAACCACTAAAGACTAAAATTATTAAAAATCAGTTTGTATTTATATATGAATCAGGCATAGGTATAAATTGAATTTGTACCTGATCCGGCTCTGCTCGAAAAGGTTTTAAAATTTGGGATTTCATTATTTATTTTATGGTCAAAGGGATAATGAAGGTTTATTGCAGTTAAAAGATCAACGGTATAATTCTACAAATACTATACAGAAACGAACGAGGAGCAGGTATTTTTTAAAATACCTTATGTTAAGGGGGTTTCTGAAAAGATTATAAGGATAACCTAAAATTATAACATTAAAACAGTGTTCTTATCCAAAAATAAGCTTAGACCCCTTTCCGTACGAGTTAAAGAACATTTGAAACATACCCAAACAGGTGAAACTTTGAGATCAGATATAGCGGAAGATGTTTAAACCAACAAACATCATATGCAGTGGTCAGAAGCCAAGGTTTTGGAAAATAAACAGCACTGGAGAAAACGCAAATTCAAAAAGCAGCTTTTATAAACCAAGACACTCGTATATTTCGTAAATCAATTATAGATATCTCCAACTTCTGGGTAGTAGCCCTAGAATTATAATTATTTAATTTCCACTTAAAAACGATTGAAGATACTAAATCTAACTAACCAAAACTTTGTATTAATTAACAATATAAAGAAGATGAATTTATGACAAAGTATCTTTTGATATTACTACATGGTCTGCGCACTTTCAATCCAACAATAAAGAAAATATTGTCTAAAATGATGTAGTAGCAATAATTACATTAACTAGTTAAGTTATTAGAAGAGATGAGTTTAACATAACAAAAACCTTAATCAGGTTACTACCTGCCTTAAAGAAATAATAATTTACTTGTGTTTATTTAACGAAAGACTAGCTATATATTTTTAAAACTGCACGGCGTCCACAGAATCGCCTCGGAATAGCCTTCTTGGTACAATCGTGGATTTTAATGACTTGAATCCATATAACTCTTAAACACTTGTTTACTAACTTGTTTAAGAGTTCTGTGCTTGAATCCCATGCGTTCTGCTCAGTGGTAGAATACTTTGATGTTGTTAATTTTATTCACGAACATCAACATTCAGTTTGGGTATGTTATGTTCTTATACAATTATGTTTTAATATAAATATT
The DNA here is from genome assembly GCA_963969555.1 of Polydrusus pterygomalis. Taxonomy (NCBI): domain Eukaryota; kingdom Metazoa; phylum Arthropoda; class Insecta; order Coleoptera; family Curculionidae; genus Polydrusus; species Polydrusus pterygomalis. The sequence goes on from OZ018378.1 coordinate 62,975,048, forward strand.
TTAATTTAGCTAAATTCATGCGTCCAGGAATGCTTTATATTTTACATGACTTGCTACAATTTGTAATTTACAAAAATGTGGTCCATTTATCAAAAACCATTTGTATACAATCATACATACTACATCATTATTAATAACATCATCTATAATAATGCATATTAAGAATTTTATAATTTTTTAAATAGTTTATTTTTATTAGGTTTAGGAATAAGGCAGAATATCCAAAATTTTTAACTAAATAATACAAACATTGGAACAACATATATAGGTACTTGATTACACTGCAATGATTTATGAACTAAAACAAATTATCTTCGGTCATATTTATTACTCATTCATAAACTATTTCCTATAATAATAAATAGATTATAATGAGAAAACAGTTTGGTAGGTAATGAAAATATTGCGGATTATAATACAATTTTTAACCGAAAATAAATTAATTAAAACAATCTATATTTTGCATGGGATTAAATCCTAGTAGGCAATTATATCTTTGTAATTGTATTTGAATTTAGAACTAATTATGTTATGTAATTAAAGCCAGACTATTGTTACTCTAAAAGTAAATCTATTATTGATGCTCTACATATATTTATGTTTAAATTTAACCCTGCGTACCCTGGATGTGATTACAGCGGAAATTTCATAAATTTATGTTCAACCAATTAGAAGGCTCCTTTTTGTTTACGTTGCTTATAGCAACAGGATACTATCGAATGTAATACCACAAGATGTTTCGGGATTACCGAATAATACTTTTACCTGACACGAAACGTGTTACCCAGCAAAAAACCTCGACTCCGAAGGAGGAGTGGTGTTGCTGATGGTAACTCGTTGAGTGCCAGGTAAAAGTATTATGTAATCCCAAAACATCGAGTGGTAATTAAAAGATTATATAACGAACCATTATTTCAATAATTATTCATTTTTATTATTATTGATAACAAAGTTACAATTATTATAATAAATATTATTTACTCTAGTGCGATTTTTCTGTATTTTTTGGCTTCAAAGTTTTTATATTTTCATTTACTTCGGACAACGAAACACTTCCAAATCTCGTTTGGTTTGACATTTTTTTAAAATTATGTCACAATTAAATATTTAATTATGTGTTACCATGACAGTAACAATCGTTCCACCAAAAGCGATAATCCCAAAAGCTTATCACTTATTAAGCCTCTCGAGCTATATTATGGGAATTATGTACATTGAGTTGTATAATGGCGATAGTCTATAGCCTATTAACCTAATAAAATTAATAAGTGATCATTTTTCTTAGGTATACTACTTTTTTAATTCAAATGTCAAGTCATTTTGAAGTGACAGGTGAGACAAACCAGCAACATCCAATGTCTTTATAGTTTTAAATTCAAATAACTTTAAAAAGCATATTTTCGATGAGTTTAGTTTAATATGACGCACTGTATTTTTATAATAGAAGTTGATTTTACTTGTTAGTATAGTTTATCCAAACTAAATAGAATTTTTAAAGACGATGTTTCCATCGAAATAAACGTATTTTTAAAATGGCAATAAAAAATACAAATAAAAGCCGCCAACCAACTATATACCAGGATTGCTCACTACTTCTAAATACTACGCGCTAGGCGGTCAGATTTTAGGCTTACTCTTCAGTTAAAAAAGGTTGAACGGTCACGGTCGGCATTCCGCCTGACTGGTTTGTGGTTTCTAACGCTTTGTCTCTTTTCCACTTATAATATTATAGTATCATCGCATGCTATTTAATTGAGATGTTATTTTAAAACGGTTAGTTTCTAGAAGAGCAGTGTCGTGTGTCGACGTGTTTCGATTGTTTCCGAGTTTTCGTTAAGATAAGTATATTTTTATTATAATAATGTCTTTTTGGCGCCCGTTTGATGTAGATGTACGGGAATTATTACATGTTGAATTACCTTCGCTAACGACCGCATCGCTAGCCGAAAAATGTTCGGAGTTTAATAAAGATTTACATGTTTAAAGTCAACGAATAATTTTAAATATTTACGGGTGTTTAAAGAAAGAAAATCCGGAACAGTTAGATAGATTCATAATAAAAATAATTAACGAATTAATACTACTTTCGATATCTACAATTTATCGCGTAATTAAGGCAGGAGATGTTACAGATCATTCGGTAAAGCGAAAAAAAAAATAACCAACAGTTTCGGAAAGTTGACGATGCAGCAAAAGATGTTATTCGACGAATTGTTTACAATTCATACAAGGAAAATACGGTACCGACATTACAAATAATCTGGGATAAGTTACTCGATTACCCTGATTATAAGTATCAGTCATTGGAAACGCTTCGGGGTATTTTATTAAATTGCGGATTTAAACACAAAAAAAATTAATAACCGAATGGTAATAATGGAGTCACGCCGTCTCGTTGAACATCGTCAAGAATATTTGCATAAAATAAAAGAATATCGCGAATCAAAAAGGTATATAGTATATCTAGACGAAACATGGTTTGATACTCATGATGTTGTTCAGTACGGTTGGGTAGATGAAACTCAAAATTGTAGCTTGTAGTGTTCAGTAGGAAAGCGCATAATAATACTTCATGCCGGACGTGAAAACGGTTTCGTGCCCAATGCATTGCTTTTGTCGGCCAAAAATATATCAACATCATCTTCTGCCGATTATCATGAAGACATGACTGGGGATTTATTTGAAAAATGGTTTGTCGATCAGCTCTTACCAAACATTCCACCAAACTCATTAATAGTCATGGACAATGCATCATACCATTCGCGTATATTAAACAATATCCCGAATAATAATACTAAAAAGGAGGACATTTTAAATTTTATGAGGAGTAAAAACATGAAAATTCCTGAGAAGGTCCCGGTAAAAAAAGAATTACTAAAAATGATAAAGAGTCGAAATTTTAAAAATAAATACATAATTGATAATCTTTGCACTAGACACGACCATACTGTATTGCGTTTACCTCCTTATTATTGCATATTTAATCCTATAGAAATGATTTGGGGCACTATAAAAAAACGTCTTCGTAAATGTAATCGTCACCAACACTAAGCGCAATAGTACTCGATAATATTCGGCAAGTAGTAAGTGAACTAAGCCGCGATATTTGGAAAAACTGTGTGGCCCACGTTATAAGAAAAGAGGGGGAATATCTTATTTTACCGCCAGTAGCACCATTCAAAATGCGAATGAATCCAGTTCCGAATCATTTGACGATTCCAACAGCGTACACGGAGAAAATATATGTGAAATTTAAATATAATTATATTACACTATAATATAATTTATATTATCATATGGGACAACTATATAATATATTTGGGTATAATATTTAATTATATTAACAACAATATTGTAGAAATTAATATACGCTATATTAAAGCCCCTTGGAGTGAATTTTAATATAACTTTTATTTGAAATAAATATAAGTTTATGTTTTAGTTTAATACCTTGTATATGAAAAATAAAGCAACAGATTGTATTAAATAAAATACGGTATATGATAGTTTAATAAACTAGTTTTAAATGGAAACACATTAAATATTACGTCTTAAAATCCTTTATATTTTAAATACACATTTAGGTAGTATTTTTATAATAAGAACACTTGCTCTTATATTTTAATATACATATTTTATTATTGCAAATATAAAACATATTATGCTATAAAATATCCGCATATTACACTGCTAAAAACTGCTTTGAATTCACCAAACCCCCATTCTTCAAGGGTTTTCTACAAATTCTTCCATTTGTGGAACACGAAATAATTTGTAAGCACTGGACTGGCACTCACTGCTCTGCTGGGAGACGCCGGCGACAATAAACGCGTGCGTAATAAACCGGACAATCGACACGTGGGTACCTCTACCCTCATCGAATGTCGAGCATAAAATAAAATGAATATTATGCGATTTTGGAGGCAACCGTTATTTTAATATTAGAATATTAAAACTGCAAATTCTGTATATTAAAAATATACATACGTATATTACTAATGAATATCTTGATTGAAAAGCTAAATACAGTACCTATATTAAAATTAATAATACTATTATTTAAAAAAAAAAATTAATATATGATATATTTCTTATTAAATCAGTAATATACATATATCTAAAGCATATATACAGGGTGATTCACAGTGGATGGAACGTTAGACGTTTCTGACGAACCAGTAAAGGAATCGTTCTGAAAAATTGGTCGTGTACGGACATGCTCTACCAACATAAAATATTTTTAACAATACAGTGTTGCCGTTTCCACACAAAAATAATAGTAACTTTGATTTTTTAAATGCAACACCATATATTTTATTTCATTTTCGAAACCCCCATTACCTTCCTTACAATTTTTATTAACTCTACTCTATAATTATCTCTTACCGTTTCTAAGATATAAATTAATTTCCGTTTTTTTTATCCGAAAACTTCACTTTTAAAAATGCTGATAATTTTGAACTCTAAAACACTGAAACCCTGAAATTTGGTAAATAGTTAACTAATAGCATAGGGCTCTTTGCCCTAATCCCCAATCTTAGTTGCAATATACAGGGTGGTTAAAAAATACACTTATTCTGGCAACTTGAAAAAGTGACCATAAGTAATTTTTTTACACCCTTTATATTATAGCGGATTTAAAAAGCTGCTAAAATTTCACTTAATTCTTGTATATCATACCTGTACCTAAATAACTAATGTAACCATTTTTTTGACGTATTAAGCATGATTTGTAAAATTTTCTATTCAATTTAATTTTTATTCGTTATTAGTAAGTTAGCCATGACAAAAACTAATGTTTACGTATGTTACTATGGTTATCGTTTTGGCATTTCATTAAGTTTAGATACAAGATAGAAATACAGTTTAAAGTCATAGAAGAAAACTATACAAATACAGTTCTTATGAATTTATTTATTTTATTTGAAGAATGTGTGTTAGCGTTAACATGCAAAAAACATTAAAACTAAATTTTTCTTGAAATGCATGCAGTCAACACCCGCATAGGTATTTAAGTGTTTGGATGTAACCAGCCAGCGTTTTGAACATCTGTTAAAATAGCTTTTTATTAGTTATAATTTTACTAGTCTTTTATTATTTGACTACCTAGTTAACATTTAATAAAATTGTTCTGGATTGTTATGAATTTTCTAAGATTCATTGGCGGTAAATTAGAGTACATTTCGTTAAACTTTATACACGTCCTGGCGATAATTCATCACATTGTCCAAATAAAATAAATAAATTCATAAAAACTGCATTTGTATAGTTTTCTTCCATGAGTTTAAACTGTATTTCTATCTTGTATCTAAACTTAATGAAATCTCAAAACGATAACCATAGTAACATACGTAAACGTTAGTTTTTGTCATGGCTAACTTACTAATAAGCGAATAAAAATTGAATTGTATAGAAAATTTTACAAATCATGCTTAATACGTCAAAAAAATGGTCAAACTAGTTAGTTAGGTACAGGTATGAGATACAAGAATTAAGTGAAATTTTAGCAGTTTTCCAAATCCGTAATAATATACAGGGTGTTACATTTGAAAAAAATGTCTTATGTTCACTTTTTCAAGTTACCAGAATAAGTGTATTTTTCAACCACCCTGTATATTGCAACTAAGATTTGGGACTAGGGCAACGAGCCCTATTGTATTAGTTAACTATTTACCAAATTTCAGGGTTTCAGTGTTTTAGAGTTCAAAATTATAAGCATTTTTAAAAGTGACGTTTTCGGACAAAAGAAACGGAAATTAATTTATATCTAAGAAACCGTAAGAGATAAGTATAGAGTAGACTTAATAAAAATTGTAAGGAAAGTAATGGGGGTTCCGAAAAGAAAATAAAATATATGGTGTTGCATTTAAAAAATCGAAGTTACTATTATTTTTGTGTGGAAGAGGCAACACTGTATTGTTAAAAATATTTTAGGTTGGTAGAGCATGTCTGTTTATGTAAGCGACCAAATTCTCAGAACGATTCTTTTACTGGTTCGTCAGAAACGTCTAACGTTCCATCCACCGTGAATCACCCTGTATATATATTAACTACCAGATTATTTCTGGGAAATTTATTTAACATATTTTTATATTAAGTTAAAATAAAATATATGTTTAGCTCAAATATAAAAAATATTGAACTCTAATATAATTTGTTTAATATACATATTTTACAATGCAATTTTCTCCGTGTATGAATACATATTTTTTCATTTTAGATTTTATTTTTTGATTCGATTTAAAAGTTTTAACAATGATTAATATTCTTATAAATACAGGATGGGATTGGAAAGTGTGTAGGGGAGAAGGGAGCGACCAATTAGCAATTTCTACGCTTGACTACAACAGGCGCCTTCAGAAGTTTTGATTAAAGTAATAGGTAAATTATTTTTGCGCTCGATTTGACAGGTTTCTAAAATGCTTACCATGTTCATACTGGATTACAAATAATTATAAAAAAATAATATATTAATTGCATTAATTTAAAGTCATAATTATCGTTCGACGGCACGCCCATGGATACATTTATTTCGGTGGCGAAACACCGTCTTTAAAAATTCTATTAGGTTTGGATAGACTTTAACTAAGGTTTATTAAAAAAAATTTCAGGAACATTAAAAGAAACTCCAATTTATGAAATTTTTTTACCGAATCTCCCACGCAGCAGAATTAATTCCCGATAATTTTTTCTCAGTTTCACTCATGTTTTGTTGATAGAATTAACAAAACTATTCGTGACCTTAAAACAAATTATCGGTAATAATTCTGCTGCTAGGGAGATTATAAGTGATAGTTTTTCTGTCAAACGTACAGCCATCTATACGGCTTTTAAATAATTATTGTAACCTTAATCCGTCTATCTTTACAAAGCAAATATGATATTAATAAGTTTTTACTGTCTTTCTTTACTTGGTATAATATAAAAGTATAGAAAAATATATTTAAATTTTAAAGAACTTGTGTTAACAATATTTAAATGTTATTGAAACTCTACTAGTAGGTACAGCTTGCCAAATCTAGTATAGTCACGCCACAACCACCTTAACCCATTAACGCCCAAATTAATTTTTTTTTGAAAAATTTTATGAAATATGAATTTTTTAGTTACAAATGATAATCGTTAGTTAGATTACACCTCCAAAAGTTTAAGTGATTGGTGGTTTTTGAAAAAAGGGCTGATCTATAAATAGATCGCTGGGTAAAAAGAATATCATTTTATATATTTTTAAATGAATTTTATTTCTAGATAAAAACTATTTTTTATGAAAATTCGAAAAACATAATTCAGTACATAGTCATTATATTTGTTGCAAAATGTAAGCGGCCGACTTTTACAAGATGGATACTGGCAGCGTCTTTGATTTTCTCTTTTTTTGAGAAAATGGCCTATTTCGTCTAGTCGTACATTATCTAAAAGAAGTGTTTTAGAGGTTGAAGGAAAACTGAATGGTCGACCTTTGGAAACATTTCTTCCATGACCTAGTTTTAGATATGGTACCATATCTATTATTCTCGTAAATAAACACCAGTACCACTTCTTGCCCCGAATTGCAATAATGTGCTTCTTCAACAGCCAATCGTGATGATCCACTCCTCCCATAAATTTATTATAGTTTTGAATCAATCGTGGCTGAGGAACTGGAACTCGAGCTTTTTGTTCTTGATTCTATCGTGGAGTGGTTTGACCGCAAAAGCGCAAAAGCATCGTATGTAGGGTCCATTTTAGTCCAATTTGCAATAAGTTTTTCCGGTTCTTCTAATTTGCGCTTTTTCTGTAAATGCGGCAGTAAACGTTCTAACGGTAGATTATCTTCTTCATCACTATCTTCTACAATGTAATGTGGAAGTACTTCTGTAAAGCCAGTAACATCCTTTATCGTAGGAGTACCAGTATCTTCATCATTGATAACTTCCTCATCCGTGAGTTCGTCAACTTCAGGAGGCAACGCTAGTATATCTGCGTCAATTTGTTCTGATCATAGATAGTCAACAGCATCTTCCCAGTTTTTAAAAACATTTTTATTTCTATCCGTTGCAATAATTCTAAAAAAAAAATATATTTTAGAACATTTTTATAACTATTTAAAAATTTTATACCTGGAAAGCCCAGTGATCTATTGATAGATCGCTAATTTTTCTCAAGTATAAAAAAAAATATATTTAAAATTTTGTCAATATTACTTTATGGTAGTCTATATTTGTTATTTTTACAACTATATAAGAAAAAAAATGTACCTACCTGCAAGCAAATCAAAGATATACCACAAAATAGCTAGGGGCGCACAAGAACTAAAAATAGCAGAAATAAATAGCTGCAATACTCAATTCAACAAGTCTGTATAAACTAATCACAAAGATTTGTTATTATAAGGTGGTCCTAACTGATAATAAAACTGGGTATGTATTCGTTTGATGCATCGTAGACGGCAGAACGACGTGATTTGTAAAGTGATCTATAAATAGGACGCTGGGCGCTAATGGGTTAAAAAGAAGCCATGAAGTGACATCGGGCAACGCCGCATCAGCTGGGAGTAGCGGATCCACAAGCTATTATTATGACGCGCGGCAACGGGCGAGTTTTTATTATTTTAAAGGGTAAAATCCATTTCAAATCATTATAAGCCAATTCATTACCTTTTAAAAAAAACTTTACCTTCATATCAATGTCCACTGAAACCTGATTAAAACTATTTATACAGTCATTGGTCAAATCTAAACTATAAAAATATATTTTTGAGTCATTTACAATTTTTACTTCCCAAAATTCAAAGTATTAATTTTTTGTGAATAATTTCTGAGACGTCAAAACTTTTTATAAAATCTGATTGCTCGGACGCTTGATTAAGTTGAGAGGTACGCTCTTGTTATTCCTCGTTTCTCCCTGCTGGACTTTATCTAGGAATGAGAATAGTTTTTTACAAGTAAGCAGGCAAATTGGGATAAAAGCACAAGACAGCTGTTAAATTTAGTCTCACTTTAGTTGGAATTTTTTTGTCGTGCCATCGGGCAAAATATCACTGGGGACAAAATGCTTAGCACAAACTACAGAATACGGTGTGGGCGGCCAATTAGCTCTTGGAATGGCTTTTAGCCATAGAATTTTCAGATTTTTATCTTTTGGGAAGTGAAACACTAAAACACTTTCTTCACCTGCTTCTAAAACACTTTTATAGTTAGAGTTACACCCAGGAATACAGCAGGGGCTTGGCATGTTGATAAATAAACAAACTAAAAGAAAAAAAATTGTACTTACCTAAGTAGTAGTAGTAGTAAAAAGATTTATTTAGCACGTGGCTACATGATACATTTTAACAAGTTTATACCCTTTTTTTATTTATTTTTTGAATTAAATGACCTTTTGAAACTTTATTTGTCCTGTTGAGTTAATAAGAAAGATTTTAAACTTTTTTTAAAAGATTTTAAACTTTTTTGATTTTTAATTGACTTGTTTAATTTATTAAATTCAATAAGACCCTTATGAAAAACTGATTTATATGCAATATTTTTTGAAAAATTATTAAGAAAAAAATTATTGGTATTTCGTGTTAAATAATTATGTTGATCACTATTTAGAACAGTCAATTGCTTTAAATGTGGCGGTAACAAATCGTTTTGAATTTTAAAAATAAATATTAGAACCAAAAATAATACTAATTTTTTTACATTTAACCATTCTAATTTTTTTAACATCACATTAATTTTTGTATATCTATCCATATTAAGTAAAATTCGCATTGCTTTATTTTGTAAAATTTGTAATCTATTTATTACACCTTCATCCGCCATAAACAAAATTGTAGAACAATAAAGAAATTGTGGTAAAATTAAAGTATTGTATACAATTTTTTTTGAATAAAATTTTAAATTTAAACCTATTCTTTTAAAATAACTAATTTTCCCGCAATTTTGGAAATTAAATTTTCGAATTGGTTATTAAATTTTAATTTTGAATCAATCAATATACCTAAATATTTAAAATAATTGACTATTTCTTGTTTATCACCATCAATTAAAATATTTATATTTGTATAATTATTTAAATTTACACCCATAACCATACATTTTGTTTTAGAAACATTTAATTTTAATTTGTTAACTTTTAAACAGTTTGACAATAGAATCAGTTCTGAATTTAAAATTTCCAAAATTTCCAAAAGATTTTTACCGCTTATATAGATAAGAGTATCATCAGCAAACATTTGTATTTTAAGAAATTTTAGGACTAATGACATGTCATTAATATATAAAATAAAAAGTAAAGGCCCCAAAATACTTCCTTGAGGTACTCCTATGTTATTAAATTTCTTTGTTGAAAAAAAATTACCAAATTTAGTTTTCTGTGATCTATTATTTAAATAATTTTTAAACCATTGATAAACTTTACCCCTTATACCATATTCAAATAATTTTTCTAATAATATATCTCTATTAATCGTTTCAAAAGCTCGCTTAAAATCAAGAAATACTGCTATTACATATTCTTCTCTTTCCAAGGCTCTTTTCCAATTTTCTACTACATATTGTATGGCTGTTTCACTAGAATATCCTTTTCGAAACCCAGCTTGAGAATAAATAAAAATTTTGTTTTTATTCAAAAAATCCATAACTTGTTCATAAACTACTTCTTCTATTAATTTTTCTATATCCCATAATACATTTATTGGTCTCATTTCATTCCATTGTTTTGAATTTTTAATCTTTGGAACCGGAGTAATATATGAACATTTAAGTTCTAATGGAATTTCTCCTTTATTTAAACAAACTTCAATAAAGTAAAGAAGATAATATCCAATAACTGTAAATGTTTCTTTCATCAATTTCTTAGTTAAAACCTCGTAGTAATTTTCATTTGAATTTAAATCATTTATAATTTTTCTTAAATGATTAAGAGATACTTTAGAAAAATTTTCCATAATGTTTTTATTTCTAGAAATTTTAGGACATATAGAATGGTTTCCAACATTTATTGAGGCAATGATATCTTCAACGCTCTGAACATAATATGAGTTTAATTTTTCAGCAATGATATTCTTGTTTGATATTTTACCTTCTTCAAATATTATTTCTTTAATATCTAATTTTGTAGTTGGTTTAACTAAATTCCTTAAGGTTTTCCACATTTTCTTACTGTTTTTTTTATTATTATCTATTTGTTTTTCATAATAATTTGTTTTTTCTTCTCTTAATACTGAAACACAAATGTTGCGATTTTTCTTATAAACATTCCAATCCTCTTCACTTTTTGAAATTGAAAATTTCTTGTATGCATTATCTCTTTTTTTCTAATGTCCATAATCTTTTTATTAAACCAAGGTGTTGGATGTCTTCTTAGAAATATAGTTTTTTCTTCTTTTACTTTATTAATTGCAATCTGTACATTGGTTATCAGGTTTTCAAATATAATATTGACATCTGTTATGTATTGTTGTTACACTTCAGCTATTTTAGTTGTCCGTAAATAAATAAAATATCTTTTCAAGAAACAACTTATTTATTATTATTTAGACAAGCAAGTAAATAGTAGTAGGTCGATTTGACCTACCAGCGAACTATATATACAGTGTGTTTTTGGAGGGGGAAAAAGACGCTACAAGAGCGCGGGCTAACCTAAAGCAAATATACAAAATATACAACAACATCCTCCCCCTTAAAAAAAAAAGTACATTTTGAAAAAATATTAATTAAATGTTTTTATATAGGTACACAAAACTACTTAGGTATAAACTAATCTATCTACAGGTTTTATGTTTCTTTTGGGTCTCACACTTGGGCTGTCAGTATTTACATAAAAGTCTGTTAAATTATTGCCACTAGACCCTGCTTCTTCTAAAACAGGTTCCGATTCTACTACAGGGGATGTGCTAGAAGTACCAGGAATAGAGATTGGCAAATAAGGTGTTACCCCTCTTATATTTGAGAATTTTTTAATTTGATTACAATGTCTTTTCCATTTTTTCTCTAGTTCTGGAATTTCTACCACATAAGTAAGTTTTCCTATTTTTTTAAAAATTTTACCCTTGATGTAAGAAGGTTTACTAACATTTCTGTAATCTTTTGCTAAAACTATTTCACCTACATCAAAAATAATGTTACTTTTACCTTTACTATTTTCTATTTGCTGTTTCTGCGATCTTTCCACCCTGTTACTAACCACAGACTTAAGGTTTGAAACGTCTTCATTAGACTTAGAAATGGATGGTAAAAGTGTGGAAAATCGTGTCCTTAATGGACGACCAAACATTAAGATAGCCGGGCTAGCCCCAGTCGTAATATGTGGAGTATTTCTATAGTCAAAAAGAAATCGACATAAAGCTAGACTAGAACTAGATCCCTTAACTGACAAAGCCTTTTTTAAAGCATTTTTAGTGGTTTTGACAGAGTTTTCAGCAGCTCCGTTGGAGGAAGGGTGATACGGAGGGCTTGTCATATGCCTGATATTATTATTTGATAAGAAATTTTCGAATTCTTCCGAGATCAGAGAACGACCATTATCAGAAACTATAAGAGTAGGAAGGCCAAACCTTGCAAATAAAGACCTTAAAACTTGAATAGTTTTCGTTGAGCTGATATCAGACATTTCGAAAACTTCTAACCACTTAGTGTAAGCGTCAGTGACTATTAAATAATATTTTTTATGTAATTCAAAAAAATCAATGTGTAACCTTTGCCATGGTCCATTTGGGAAAGGCCACGGAGCAATTTCAACTTTTGGAGGGTTATTTGAGTATAAAATACAAATATTACAATTTTTTACAATTTTCTCAATTTCAACATCTAAATTAGGAAACCAGAAATAACCCCTAGCCAAACTTTTCATTTTAACTGCACCCATATGTGTACTATGTACTTGAGTCAAGACCTCCTTTTGTAAAGCCATAGGAATGACAATTCTATGGTTCCAAAAAAGGCAATCGTCTATTACGAAAAAATCAAATTTCTTTGCCGCAAAAGGTCTTAAATTATTATCTGACACTTTTTTAGGCCAACCAGTACAGACCCACGTTTTGACCCTACTTAAAACTGGGTCTCTTAAAGTAGCCTCTTTTATTGACTCAAAATTTAACTTAAAATCTGAACAATTATTAAGAAAATAACAATAATCTACCTCAATATTTTCGTCATTTATGCTAGCATCTACACCATTTGCTGGAAATCTAGACAATCAATCTGCTTTATTTTTTTTACTAGAAACGTACTCTATTTCGTAATTATAGGCAGATAAAATTATGGCCCATCTTCTAAGCCTGTTTGCCGAATACTGTGGCAGAGACTTATTATGGCCAAATATTGTAAGTAGAGGTTTGTGATCTGTAATTAATTTAAATTTTTTTGTATTTCCGTAAAGGTATTGATTAAATTTAGTTACCCCGTATATAATCGCTATTCCCTCTTTTTCAATTTGCGAATATTTTATTTCAGAACTAGAAGCAAATGCTATGGGTTTTTCCTCTCCCGAGGGAAACTTATGGCTTAAAACTGCAGCTATTCCCACGGAAGAAGCGTCCACCGTTAGCCTTAATTCCAAATTTGGATCAAAATGTACGAGAACATTAGCTGATTTTAGACAATGTTTAATTTTATTAAAAGCCAAGTCACATTGTTCATTCCATTTAAATGTTATGTTATTTTTCAATAGATTGTACAATGGACTAAGAATAGTGGACATGTTTTCTACAAACCTGCCATAGTAATTTATACTACCTAAAAATGACTGTAACTCTCTAACGTTTTTGGGCCTAGGCGCCTTGTCTATAGCCAGAGTTTTTTCTTTTGAGGGGTGCAAGCCCTCGGCGTCAATAATAAAGCCTAAATACTCAATACCTTTCTGAAAAAAACTGCACTTTTCAAAATTAACCTTCAGCCCAGAATTTTTTAAAATATCTAAAACCCTTTTTAAATTTATTATATGATTATTTCTATCGGTTCCAGTAATCAAGATGTCGTCTTGGAAAACAGCACACCCTGCAGCGGAATTTAACAAAGAATCCATTATTTTTTGAAATTTTGCAGGTGCGCACGCAATACCGAAAGTTAATCTATTATATTTAAAAAGACCTAAATGAGTTGATATAGTTAACAGCTCTTTACTTTTTTCATCCACTCCAATTTGTTGAAAAGCCTGCGAAAGATCCAATTTGGAAAACTCCCTTCCTCCTTGCAGTCTGTGAAAAAGCTCTTCAATTCTTGGCATAGGATGTTGGTCTACCTCTATCTCGGGGTTGACTGTGACCTTGAAATCTCCACATATGCGGACTTGTCCATTTTTCTTAAAGACAGGTACAATTGGGGTTGCCCATGCGCTGTAGTTCACCGGAGAAATAATACCTAGGGATAAAAGTCTATTAATTTCATCTTCAACCTGCTGTTTTATAGCGAATGGCACTGGTCTGGCACGAATAAACTTTGGCGTTACATTAGAATTTTTTAATTTAATATTTACAAGTGCTTTGTTAAAAAATCCTAAGCCAGGCGAAAATGGTTCTGGAAATTCCTGTATTAATCCCTCTATGGTATTATTGGTATTGTCCATAAAATAGACTTTATCTGCGTTAAATGAATATGTAAAATTGTACAAGTTTAAAAAATCACGCCCAACTATTGGGGGACCACCTCCGGCAATTACATAAATTTGTATTTTTTTTTGTTTATTTAAAAAACTGATATTTGCTTCGATATAACCTAAAGCATTAAATTCGCTTCCATTATAAAAAATAAATGCCCTATCAGTTGGCTGTAAACAATTAGTTGAAAAAGTTTTTAAATACAAATTATTTGAAATGCATGTTCGGTTGCTACCACAATCAATTTGAAATTTTATAGGAATGTTTTCTACAAAAACACTAATATAATATGGCTCTATTGAACCTTTTTTATCTTCTAAATTGTATAAACAAGAATCCTCGCTAGAATTTGTTTTTAATAATTCACCTTGATTATTATCAGCATCGTCCAAACATTCATTGTTTACTTTATCAACAACTTCAGAAATAAAGTTTTGCCTAAAATTTTTTTTGTAATTTTTATTGTTTGAAGATAATTTATTTTTACACACATTTGATAAATGACCTGACTTGTTGCAAAGTAAACAAATAGAATTTTTGTAAAAACACTTATCTGTTTTGTGATTGCTCCTTCCACAACATTCGCACGGCCGATCACTCGTCAGCTGACGACTTGGGGTTTGATGATGACGTGATGAGTGTCCCTGTGACCCATGATGACCTGCGTGCTGGCGTCCACGTCCTCTCCATCGAATGTGATTGACAGCTTCCTGTTTAACAATTGATTGCTGAACTTCCTGTGCCGCCATCTTGGTTTCTGCCACGCTTACCATTGCCTCAAAGTCTGCAGTCACCTTTTCCTCCATTAATCGATCCAGGATATGCCCTTTTTCGAAACCAAATACGAATCGGTCCCTGAGACATATTTTCAGCTCTTCGCCAAACTCGCATCCCACAGCTAAACCACGAAGTCGCGCAGCCCACTGTCTTGCCGTTTCGCCGGGTTCCTTTTTCGCTGCATAAAATTTGAATCGAGACGCAAACGCTGTATGTTGTGGCTTAAAATGCTTGTCGAAAACGGCTATTAATTGGGTATAGGACTTATCTTCAGGCCGGGAAGGGCTTACCAGGTCAAAAATTAATTGATAGGCATCTTCGTCCATAACGTTTAGTAAAATGGCACGTTTTTTAATATCGTCCGCCGTTTTAATGTCGTTGGCCAAAAAATAGTTTTCTAATCGAGCCTTAAAAATACTCCAGTCTGATTTTTGTAGGGAAAACTCGCGTAAATGTCCAAATTGCGTACTTTCAGCCATGTTGCTTTGTGGAATCGCGTGGATTTCGAGCACTTTTACAGGTGTTTCCGCAGAAACTTGCACTGCAAATTACGGATTTTTCCGATTTCACGCCCGAAAATAACTCAAATTATACTCGTCGCCACTTTGTTATGTATTGTTGTTACACTTCAGCTATTTTAGTTGTCCGTAAATAAATAAAATATCTTTTCAAGAAACAACTTATTTATTATTATTTAGACAAGCAAGTAAATAGTAGTAGGTCGATTTGACCTACCAGCGAACTATATATACAGTGTGTTTTTGGAGGGGGAAAAAGACGCTACAAGAGCGCGGGCTAACCTAAAGCAAATATACAAAATATACAACAACATCTGTAATAGTATAGTTCCAATTGTACAAAATAAGTTCCTTTGATAATTTTTCATAGTCAATAAATGTCATTTTTGTTATTTGTTTTTCATTTCCAGTAATATTTTCAATTTGAACAAATGTCCAGTCATGGTCGCTTAGTTTCGGAACATTCATTATCCCAGAATTTAGAGAATGTTCATTGGTGACAATAAGGTCTATAATTGTTTTACTTCTGTTTGTAGTCCTTGTAAAATCTGTTATTAATTGTTTCATTCCAGTTATATTAATAATTTGTTTAAATTTCTTAACATAGTTATCATCATTTAAAAAATTTATATTAAAATCTCCAATGTGTATTTTAATACTATTAACATCCCACACACTTTCACATTTCTCTTCAAAAAAGTCTAAAAAAGTTTTGACACTTCCATTTGGTGATCTATAATATGCAAATAAATTATACGTTTTCCAAATTTTAAATTTAATGTTTATACACCAAAACTGGTAGTCAACAGAGAATTTTTCAAAATAATTTATTGAAATTTTTGAATGTAGGTAAATTAAAACTCCACCTGTATGTTTTGAATTGGATTTGCAAATATATAGGTTATAATTTTCCATTTGCAATTCTGATTCATCAGTTTTTTCGGTAATATGGGTTTCTGAGAGACATAATGCAACAGGTTTTTCTTTAAATAAAAACATTTTAATTTCATCTTTTGAACTAAAATATCCTTGAATATTTATATGAAATATTTTATTAAATTCATCATTCGGTTTTGGTATTTCCTGCTTTTTTGATGGCTATATTTCTTTATCATATTGTGTTTTAGATTGAACAATTTTGACGTCTTTGAAAAATTTCACAATTTCTATCAAATGGGCTATGGTTGATAAAATAACCAGCATCAAATTTTGAATTTGCCTCAGAACAATTTGGACATTTTAAATGAGCCTGATCTGTAATACACGACATAGCGTTATGGTCCGGGTTTCCACATTTCATGCAAATTTGAGATTTAGTACAATTTTGGGCAGAGTGATAATACCCTGTACATTTATAACATCTCAAAATATCTAGATGTTCAAACACAGTACATACAGAGAAATCTACAAAAATAATTCCCTTATCTATTGCCTTTTTAAAGCTAATATTATCAATTTCCAATATCGCCATAAACTTTGTTTTCATTTTCTTTATTTTTATAACTTTTATTTTTGCATCTTTTAAAAATTCATTTTCTTCTAGTATAGCATTAATTAATTCTGCTTCATTTATTTCATCCTCTATTCCAATAATTTTAATTCGGGGTATTCTATTTTTCTTTGGAATTACTACATAATTATTTCCTAATTTTTTATTTGCCTCATTTTCAATTTTTTCCAGTTCTTCCTTATTCTTACATTGAATTTTTGCTGTTCCACCTCTTAGATCTTCAATTTTTGTGATATTTACGTTTAACTTTGCAGGATTTATAAACTTTCCCAAATCTTTTCTTGTTAGTTTATTTTCTTGAATATAATTTGGCTTAATTATTATAAAATTATTATTTGCAATTACTTCTGATTTCTTCTTAATGCTATTTGTTTCTTCAGTTTTTTTTAGACAATCACTGTAAGATAAATTATTTATAATTTTGCTACCACTTGTACTATTTTCAGAAATTGTACTTGGAATTTTGGTAATATAATTTATTTTTTCCTTCAGTAATAAAATTTTTTCTTGAAGTTCATTTATTATAACATCCTTAGCTTTTATTAGTTCATCTTTTCCATCTATAATTTTTAAAAACAAATCACATTTTGATAGATTTTCTTCCGATTTGACAAATGTGTCAATATTGACAATTTCCACTTCATTATTTTGAATTTTTAATACATCATTTTCTAAAATATCCTCATTAGTACTATTTTTTGCATCTTTTCGTTTCTTCTTTGGCTGACTCATATCAAACTCCTTTTAATTGAATTAACTTCTTAAAGGTCGCTTTTTTTAGTTTTAAGTTGACGGATTTTAAGACGTCGTGTCAAAATTCAATTAACCCAACTTAAGTGCCTAGGTATCTAGAGGTATCCTATCTACTTACGAGCTATCTCTACAAGTTATATTTTTAAAGTAATTCACATATACATACAAGCTAAATAAACCCTTCAATATTCAATATTCAAACTGTTAGTATAGTATATTATGTAAAAATGGCGTGTAAATTATTTTTTATGCCTAATAATTAAATAAGGAATTACATTTTTATACTGACTGTTCTTGTCGGATCTATAATAATACCGCGGCATGTACCTGGCATCTCTTTTGCTCCGAATGCGTTCTTGCTCTGTCTTGTGCGGAACCCACAAAATTCTCAAGTCTCTTCCTATATTTAACAACCTGTAATTCTCCTTTTTTAATGGCGAATAACATGGACTTGGTGTTAGATGTCTGTCTATGTTTAATAATAATAAATATATATATATTTACATTTTTGGATTCTACACAAGATTCTAGGCAGATTTTGTATATTATGTTATATACCTAAGCCTGAGCTTTTTTTTTAACATGTTTAAATTTTTATGTCAAAAATGACGTTTGCAGGCCTTAAAATAATTATCAATTTTTCCTATAAGCAAAACATAGAACTTAAAAAAGCTACGTACTAGAACTTTTTGAACATACTTTTTTAAACGTAAATATATTTAGAATTAATAAAACAATTCAACAGAATAGTGTTGATGTTGTCAATTAAAAAAATATAGTGCCCAGTGGCGGCTCTTCTTTCATTTGATCAATGACCTCCCTCACTAATTCACTTCTGTAGCTTAATATTTATGAAGTTTAAATAAGGTTTAAAAGTCATCGAATCAGCCAAACCTCGTTTATTTCATGTACCTGCTATTACTATTACCTCTAAAATATCCCTCGTATTTTACCAGAGTTTATGATCACAGCTACGCACTATACATAAAGGTACTTATCGTACGTTCCTCGTATATTAGGTCCAGGCAACTCTTGCCAATGATCTGTGTTTGCTTTCCCAGAAAAATTTTAATGCGCAAGCGTGCAAGAGGGAAATAAACGCATGCTACAACTGGAAGGAAAGACAAAGAAAAAGAGTCCTATAAAGGCTATAAGCCATATCAAGTTTCGATAAGGTTCCGACCAACGTTTGGGAAAGGGAGTTACTTTGCGGAGCAGTTCTTAGTTTATTTTCAAGGAAAATTTGTTGGCTTAACCGATTGCTGCAGTAAGGAGGGTTGTATAATGTATATCCAAATATTTATTGTTAGTTTGTCATTAATGTTTACATTTTTCGGATTTTTAATTTACGTACGAGTGCCAGTCGGGTTTGATAATTTGTTGGTTTGTTATTATTTAAAGAGTGTTGTGTTAAATAGTTTATTGTTCCTTGTGTCACAAAATGTCGGTTGTAAAAAATATGAGCCAGGAACGATTATCTGCATTAGCGATGTTATCAATCGAAAAATATTTTGTATAAAGTATTCTAAATTTTAATGAACGAGCCGAGCCATTGATCACTTGATTTTGTATCAGATTATAGTAATAATTTTTTTCCCGCGAAGACAGAAATTAGTGTAAATACATCAAAAAATCAAATTTTAATATGCCAAAAAAAAACTTTTTGACCCCCAATTCAAATAACCTCGAGCCGCCACTGGTAGTACCTGAAGTGCTGCTTCAATAAACATAATAACGGACAGAAAATTGTAAAAAAAGTTCTTGAAAACAAACTTGAATAAAATAAAATTTTAATATATTTTGTCATAAGGACACAAGTGACCCTTATGGCATATAACAATGTCTATAAAGAAAACGATATTTTTCGTTCTTCATGAATAATAGATATGATGTCACTCTTTGTGGTAACACAGGAATTTAGAAGAAATAAACGGAGATCTCAATGGACCAGGGTCATTTATTAAGTGTCTGTAAAGTTCCTTTTTTTATTTTAAATGGGTTTGTCTTATAATAAGATATAAATGTAACGGTTTGTATATTTAAAACTGGGCATTAGTCGTTAGGGATAGAATTAATTCTAAATTTAGTGAAGTGGGAATTTTATTCAATGTGAAAGTCTATCGTACTTAGCTTGTGATGCAATTATTTATAGGTATATTTAGTGAAATTTTTCAATGGTACACCTAACATTCAGAATTATAGTATTTTTCAATCATAATATACATTAAATAAAGTCGCCACAGTGGTTCTTTTCCCGTGCGTCATCACTTTTACGTTTACGTCATCAAAATCGTATGAATCAAATCAAAACTACGAGACGAAAAAACTCAAAACTAAGTTAAGTTCATAAAATGGACGTGCCTGCCTACCGTTTGACGTACCTACATAATATCACGAAAAATTATAATTTATTTTAAGTTTTGCCCGGCATTCTCTATTATCTAAAAGAAATTGACAAACAAATGTTTATACTTTTGAAGAAGTAGTCCATACTCAAAGTGGAGTTGAATAATATAGGGAAAAGAAAACCATAAAGTCTTTCTCCACAATTTTAATTCAGTAGCTAATAAGCTAGAATCGACATGTTTCGAGTGTAGAAACACTCATCATCAGGATGTTAAAGTAAAAATTATGAACAGCTGATGTTGTTAGCAAAAGAGAAAATATAATAAAGTTAAGGTGGAACTAATCCATAATGGAGCTTTCAATAGCACGCATAGGGAGTGAGAAAATTTGTTTGCAGTCAAGAGGTGAAAATCTATCAGCACGCTGAAAGGTCCGGGACCAGTAAAAAAGCCACTGTGGGCGGGAAATGAAAGGAAAAACAGGACATATCAGTATAATTCCAATGTCACATGAAGTGCTTTGTGGAAATCAGTTCAAGTGTGTGTGATAAGAAAAATATAGTTTGATTTGATTAGAAAAATTCATCCGTGTCGAAGAGGTGTGAAATGAAAAAGTCAGATATGAAGGGGGGGAGAAAGAAAAATTGTGTTTTTTTTTTTTTTTTTTTAATTTTAGTGTTGTTGCTTTCTGTAAAAGATAAAGAAAAAAGAGATGTAATGAATGAAATGTAATAAAATAAGTTAGATTAGCTTACCATTTAGCTTGAAGAAAAATGCTGTTGGGGTACTGAGCTTGTTACGGCCCAGTTACCCCAGCAGGAGTCAAAACTGACACATATTGAAGAAATGAAATAAAAGTTATCACATTATCAAAGGAAACTTTTGATATTTTTTTTTTTTTTTTTTTTTTTTTTTTTTTTTTTTTTTTTTTATTTTTTTTATAAAAGAAAAACGAATAAAAAATTTATTTTCTAAAATTTTTTTATAAAAAAAAAATATCAAAAGTTTCCTTTGATAATGTGATAACTTTTATTTCATTTCTTCAATATGTGTCAGTTTTGACTCCTGCTGGGGTAACTGGGCCGTAACAAGCTCAGTACCCCAACAGCATTTTTCTTCAAGCTAAATGGTAAGCTAATCTAACTTATTTTATTACATTTCATTCATTACATCTCTTTTTTCTTTATCTTTTACAGAAAGCAACAACACTAAAATTAAAAAAAAAAAAAAAAAAAACACAATTTTTCTTTCTCCCCCCCTTCATATCTGACTTTTTCATTTCACACCTCTTCGACACGGATGAATTTTTCTAATCAAATCAAACTATATTTTTCTTATCACACACACTTGAACTGATTTCCACAAAGCACTTCATGTGACATTGGAATTATACTGATATGTCCTGTTTTTCCTTTCATTTCCCGCCCACAGTGGTTTTTTACTGGTCCCGGACCTTTCAGCGTGCTGATAGATTTTCACCTCTTGACTGCAAACAAATTTTCTCACTCCCTATGCGTGCTATTGAAAGCTCCATTATGGATTAGTTCCACCTTAACTTTATTATATTTTCTCTTTTGCTAACAACATCAGCTGTTCATAATTTTTACTTTAACATCCTGATGATGAGTGTTTCTACACTCGAAACATGTCGATTCTAGCTTATTAGCTACTGAATTAAAATTGTGGAGAAAGACTTTATGGTTTTCTTTTCCCTATAAAATGTTTATACATTTAATACTATTTTTAAAGCTTAAAATCTACAAAAGTTTGGTGTTTTATTGACTATTAAAATCGCAAAAGTCACATTTTTAACATCCTTTCATTTAAGGGTATTTAGCCACTGCCGTCAGCGTTTCAAAGAACTTTCACGGTTAGAATATTTAAAATAAATAAATTAGTTATTATAAAAATCCATAAATACTTACCGCCAAAACAGATGGTGGGTATAATTAGCTCTAAAAAGAACTATTTTTAGAAACAGGAACAGTTCTAAGGCACACAGATTTACAAAATACGAATTAGATTGGCAGATCAAAATAAGGTTCTAAAATACAACGGTTGTCAACTAAACAAATAAAGAAAGTAATTAACTGACGTTTATAGTTTTATCCTTGTCTAGCACGTTATATTATTGCGGAATTTTGGAGACGTTCTTTTATGCTTTTATTCAAACTTGTTACTGTAATAAACAAGGATGCAGAGTTATTAACCACGTCGAGTCCTGATCGTTGATTGATGACGCACGGGCAAAGATCCACTGTGGCAACTTTAGCTATCATTGATAATAAACTATTATTGTTCATTTTCAGTTGTAAATTACCATGCTTATAAAAAAAAATGTGTACGTATCAGAATTTATCAAAATGTTCCCGGACTGGCGAAGGAAACATTTTAAAATACTTATAAAGGGATTCAACTGAAAAAAGAATAAATTTATTTTCTTAAGCTGTTTTTTTTGGGTAAGGTTTATTTTTCATGAATTAATTTGATTTTAGATACAGACAAAAAGGTTTTTTGTTTGAAAGACAATAGATAGGACTGTTTTGATTACATTACTCCACAAAAAAAAAAAATTAAAGTTTATGTTTTAAAGTTATATTGGTTTTATCTTTGATATTTACGGTTTGCTACTATACACTGAGAAAAAGCGGTTATATTCCTAACAAGAATTCACATACTCTTTATAAAACTGTTTAATACTATATTATGTGACAGCTACGCGCTTTCCTACTGTAAGACAACGAAAATTGCTAGACCGTTGTGTAGTGATAATTTCATGATAATTTAGCCAATAGAAAATAGGGATTTTTGCTACCATAGAATGGTTTTTATAGCCATTATTGCTCTGAATACTCACAGAAATTATAAAGTTCTATTGGGGGTGTAATCTGGTTTTATATACTGTAATAGTTCCGACTGGCAGTTCTAATGAAACTTGACATTAATCATAATAATATTTGCTTGCTACGGTTAATAAAATATATAATTACCACTGAAAATCTGTACTGTAGTTCTCAAAAATTTAAATAAATTCTAATGTGATATTGTTCTTGTCGTTTAACATTTCATATAATAATACTAATAATAATATAATAATAATAAGTTTATATAAAATTTAATAATACAATAAATATGTTTATACAGAAAAAGAAAAGCACAAAGTCTTTCTCCACAATCTTTATTTATCGAAAAACTAGGCGAACCTAGTATCACAACGACATGTTTCGAGTGCAGAAACACTCATCATCAGGAAACAAAGTGAAAAGTAAAATGCTGATGTTTTTAGCAAAAGAGAAAATAATGGTGAGATTGAGCCGTAATGGAGCTTTTAATGGTGTACAACAGATGTAAGATTGAAAAATTAGAAGGTCGACAGTTACTGGGCCGTAAAAAGCCTGGTACCCCAACTGCTTTTACTTTTTAACCAAAAGATGCGTTGACTCAAAAAACAACTTTTTTCTTTTTCTTTTCTTTGCATCTCACCCCAACATTTTCACATGTTTCTGACCGGGCTTAATACAACTCAGGATGTTTCAGTAATTTATTAAGGCTTTTTACAGATATGTTTTTCAAAACTCCCTAATTTTTACTACCCTATCATTTTCTGCACGGCACAGAGTGCTTCTACACTTAACCCTCGACTCTTCAGTATGCTGGAGTCTTGATTGTCGACCTTCTAATTTTTCAATCTTACATCTGTTGTACACCATTAAAAGCTCCATTACGGCTCAATCTCACCATTATTTTCTCTTTTGCTAAAAACATCAGCATTTTACTTTTCACTTTGTTTCCTGATGATGAATGTTTCTGCACTCGAAACATGTCGTTGTGATACTAGGTTCGCCTAGTTTTTCGATAAATAAAGATTGTGGAGAAAGACTTTGTGCTTTTCTTTTTCTGTATCATTTAACTCCACTTTGAGTATGGACTACTTCTTCAAAATATGTTTATGTTGTCTTCGATAAACTTATTCTTCAATCTCCTGAAGTTGGGCTTGTTAGGGGCAATCCTAATTTTTTGTTTTAGTATGTAAAACCATAAATCATAAATATGCATTAAAAATCATGTTTTAAAGTAAAAATGTTAATTTATAGTATAATCGCAGCTTTTTTGAAGAAATATATTACTTACCTATATTCATTTATGATTTTTAAGTAAAAAATATTACTTATATGAATTATTTAGAACAATATTAATTAATTAAAGCAATTCTAAAAATATTTTCAAATTGTCTGTTTTTAACATCCATATAGTATGATTATATCTATTATGCAGCATAGTTTGCTGAGATGGTGAAATTCGTCCATAGATCATAAAGCCCAATAGTAATTGTGGGTTGTGCGAAATAAGCTTTATCTGACATGCCAAGTTTAAAAATCCTAAATACAAAGTAAAAATAAACTAATTAAAACAGGTATTGGTACGATCAATAAAATTTAAATTCAGACAGGACAGCTAGAAGACTCCGAACAACGATGTGACCTGCGCAACAAATACGTTAAAACTAATATAATTTATTTCTGCCAATGTCATTTAGGCCACCATCAAAGTATCTCCTTAGTTAATTATTGGTAAAATCTTTGCGGAACCCGGTATTAACGTTCTTGTTAATTCCGGTCATACCGAAAATATATAACATACACTTTAGATTATACCTTAATTTGCTTTAATCGTATAGCTTTTTACAATTTGTAAACAAAAACGACAATTTTATTTAAATATAAAATTTTTCTGCAAGATACTTATATCGTTAATATTTTTTCAAAAAATACTAACTATTCAGTTTGAACTTGTAAGCTCCCTTAACAACATATTTTGGTATCTTATGTAAAATATAGAATCAAAAGTCTACCTTAACGTCAGTATTTCCGGAAGTGACCAAAAATAATATTTTTTTCTATGGCTACGATTCCCAGTGACAAAATTCGACAAGATAATGTTACTAGAATCACTCAATACTGGTAAAAAAGTCAGATAGAGTAGGTATAAGGGGGCAGGCGGTTGGATTGGTTCCCTAATTATTTGGATAAAAGCTTACAATGTGTCTCGCTTGGTACAGAGAGCAAAAGTTCTCTGAGGAAAGTAAAAATGTGGGACTTCCCAAGGATCAATATTTGGGCCAACATTATTCTTAGAGCATATTTGATCATCATTGATGCCCAAATTAAATCGCACAGGTGCTTTGCAGCTATAAGCTGATGTCATTCTGTATTATGGATATATCAGGCAAAATATATACATAAATTTGGAAACCATATGGTTGCAAACACACAAACTGTAACAAATTAGTTTTAAATTTAGAAAAATCATCATTTATATTGCCCAACGAAACTAAAAGGATCAACAGATTTCAAAACCTGTTAATGATCAAATATCCGCATATCATAAAGTATCTTGGCCTGTATAGGTGGATGAGACTTTGTCCTGGAAATACCACATTGATAAAATTTTTAAAAAAATAACTGCCCTTGGTGGCACTTGGAACTTAGTTATACCGTGTCAAAGAAACTTCTAAGACCTGTGTGTGATTGCCTTATCTACATGTATCTACAATATCTATAAGGGCTTTGTGGTATCCCTCAGTACAAAATGTTGATCAATTAAAAAATTTACAAAACAAGGCAATAACAAGCTTTATTTATTGAAGGGTAGATGTTGTGCTGCTTCCCTATACAAAAATTTTAACGTCATGCCTATAGAACAAATATATAAATATCAAGTTTGGTCCACAAGGTTTTATGTAGGTCTCGATTGTCAAATCCGCCTCATTCACGTATAGACATCTGACACACCCACTAAATACTAAAAATAAAAACAAATTGGAATGTTCCTCAATTTAACTCAAAAATGTCAAGCGTGTCGCTGTACTTGAAGGGTGTAACATTGTATAATAGAGTTCCACAGAGTGTTAGGGGGTTCGATTGTGGAAGATTTAAACTGTATGTAAACCGTCATGTAAGCAGTCAGATTTATAGGTAGTGTGGTTTCTTGTTTTCTCCGATTGAAATTGCTTATAGTGCTTTAGCAGGACTTTTTCAATATAATTTTATTAAAACTTTTGTCATATTATTATGGTCACTGGTAATTTTCTACTTTCTCCTGTTCACCTTTTCTTTTTTCGTGTTATTAGTAACTGCTGTTACGTATTTATTTATTGTTATTGCTTTTTATATTTTAATTTAATATCTATACCTAAATTATAAATTATATGAAGTATTCGTATTTAAATTAAGAGGTTGAATCTGTACAACAATATTTTTTTGATTCTATAGCATTATTACTAAGATTTTGTAATATGTGTTAATAAGAAAAACGTCGTCCACACTGAGAAAAATTATCTAATATAGTCTGATTTTTGGTAGAACAAAGGGTGACAAGTGACATATGACATTAACAGCTGATTTGGTTCCGGTCGAAAAAGTTCCCAGATCAGATCGGCAATGGCAGACCCGTAACAAGTCTTTTAAAGTGGATGAACTGATCCAAAATGCTGGTCACGAAGTTTTGCGGCTGCCTCCGTACCATTGCCAATTTAACGCAATTGAAATGGTATGTCCAGCCAAATTTTAACCTAATAACCTGTAAATGTTTTTAAATTTTTAAACTGTTTTGTTCAAGTTTTTTATTTTATTTATTCTATCTATATAGCTATCTTCCCTGCATAAATGATGTCAACTTTTGTCTCGCTGTGACGTCATGCGCGAGCCGGTTAACTTGCGTTTTCTAAAAGCTAAACTAAAACTAATTATAGAATCCTCCTTGTTGCCCTCAAAAACATAACTACACCAAATCTGATTCATATCTGCTTAACATCAAATCATCGAAAATTTTATAAAATTAATATTTACTTCGCCCTGTACACAATTTGTGCTGGTACTAGCCTAGCTACAAGCAATAGGTAATAAATAATGGTCCTTTATTTTTCCCATGTTTACTTATTATTACCTAACTATTTTTGTTTTGTATAAATAAACGCTAAGAGAAATAAATGTTGTTTTCTTCTTTTCCTTTAATTTTATGTTTTCACATAATTATTTTGGTAAGTACGGGCCTGTCAATATTTTTTTTTTAATAATAAGATTAATAACTATATCTTGGTAAAAAATATTAAAATTCCCTTACAAAATTTAAAATATGGCGAAGGCGACGGTAAAATAACTTAGTCCGATTCTGTTTCTGTAGCCAACCGAATAACTTAAAATAGACCAGACTTTAACAGGTTGCCAAAAATGACAAGTGATGCGGCGAGTTCTTACATTAATTAGACTTTACCACAGGTTTACTAAGACTAGTATTGAGAGCTTATTTTTTATTAACCTATATTAAATAAATTGCTAGTGACACCCGCTTTAATGTAATATCAATTCCAGATTTGCTAGAACAGTCTTTTTATTGGTAGTACCTTATCAGTTTCATTAGCAACACAGTCTTGTTGAATAATGAGCTACTTTTAATACAGTAATTTTGTTAAGAAATAAATTGTATTTTTTCAATGCGACGCATTTTGTTCCAAGTAAAGCGCTTTCTCTACACTTAAGAAAGCAGAACACCGTCCCGAACAAACCCAAAAACGAATTGTATCCGTTAGAACCTATGATACACAAGACGTTGGTGGGGGATTGTAGCGATCGGCAATCGCCGCGCGCCGTATTATTATTAGTTTTAAAGTATTTGTTGCGCAGGTCACATCGTTATTTGGAGTCTTCTAGATGTCCTGTCTGACTTTGAATTTTATTGATCGTAACAATACCTGTT
Organism: Polydrusus pterygomalis; assembly: GCA_963969555.1. Classification (NCBI taxonomy): domain Eukaryota; kingdom Metazoa; phylum Arthropoda; class Insecta; order Coleoptera; family Curculionidae; genus Polydrusus; species Polydrusus pterygomalis. The sequence continues at coordinate 63,003,269 of OZ018378.1, forward strand.
TCAATTAATTTATTTTTACTTTGTATTTAAGTTTTTTTTAAACTTTGCATGTCAGATAAAACAATAGGACATTCTTATTTCGCACAACTAATTATTAGTATTGGATTTTGTAATCTATGGACGAATTTTACCATCTCAGTAAACCATGCTGGCATAATAAATAATCATATTCAATTTTTGACGATTACAGAACTACTTTTTAGTGTTTATATATGCTTTATTAACCGTAGCAAGCAAACATTATTATGATCAATGTCAAGTTTCATTTCAGCTGCCAGTCGAAACTAATACAGTATGATAAATGGTAGCAATAACTCCCATTTCCTATTGGCTAAATTACCGTGATATTATTACTACACAACATTCTAGCAATTTTCGTTGTCTTACAGTAGGAAAGCGCATTGTTGTCATATTATATAGTATGAGATAAAGAGTATGTCAATTCTTATAATAGTAATAGAAGCCTTTTTTCTCAGTGCATTATGTAATCCCTATTGGGGCTTTTTAAAAAAATTTAAAATGTGTTATTGTATGTAGAGTATGGCTGCGCCTTGTGCAAAGAGTATCAATTACGTATTCATTTTTAAAGCTCCTCCTTTTGATGATTTTAATTAATTCCTTTTTGATTGGAATCCTTTCAGGAATATCCATATTTTTATTTCTCATAAACTTTAGAATATCTTTTTTCTTAGTGCTCATGTTGGGTATTTTATTTATTATTCCCGAATGATATGACGCATTGTCCATAACAATTACCGAATTCTGAGGAATGTTTGGTAATAGCTGGTCAGCAAACCATTTTTCACACAAATCCGCAGTCATATCTTCATGATAATCGGCGGAAGATTGAGTGATATTTTTTGCCGACAAGAGCAACGCATTAGACACGAAGCCATCTTTACCTCCGGCATGAAGAATAATAACACGTTTTCCCCTCGTACACGGTGTATTTAAAGTACAATTTTTTGAACTGTCTACTCAACCATACTTCACAACATCATGCTTATCGAACCATGTTTCGTCTAATTAAATTATATTTTTATCTGATTCCCAGTACCAACTCCAAACCAACATTAAATACGTAAATTACAACAATTATGTTGAACCACCTACTCCACTGTCCTAAACTATTAAATAACTAAGGCGACAGTGTGATGGCTTAATTATCTTTTAGCAGGAATTAAAAAAATATCTTTATTCGCTAAAAATATTCCGCCTTTCTTGTCTAGGACATATAAATTTGCAATTACGTTTGTCGTAGTATTATTCACAGACTGTCCGAGACCGCCGGTCGGCGCTAGTCTCTATAGCAACGGGGATAAATTATGTGCGCTTGCCAAATCTTCCAAATTTTCCGGTTTGTAAATACAATATATAAGTATAGGAGAAACAAGGGTTTGTTAATTAGTTGTTTTTTAACACTGAAAACACTTTTTATTTTGATTTCAGTTATAATGTTTGTTAAGGACTAACGAATGTTTTATTATAACAATAAATGGCTTGTTCTTTTTTTCTGTCACACTCAAAACTCCTCGGTTTAAAGTATATTTGCAAACTAGCTTCCAAAGATAGTTACTGACTAACAGTTGAATAAAAGGAACATGGTTAATAAAAACTTAAAGAATTGAAGAAGAAAGATCTGACAACCCTGGTTTGAGGTCGGTCTCTATGAAGCCCGTTAGTCGCTTTTTTATGTCATCAAACTGAGTTTGGAAAAATTATACGTCTAATTTTAAAGGTAAGAAAAACCTGGTTTTTATCTTCTTTAAGAGTTTTTAAATGCGTGTTTTTGCAAGCTTATGTACTTTGAAGAAAGCCTGTTTTCACCTTTTACAAATAGCAGCTGAAAATGACCGCAAGGTCGAAAGCGCTCTGCTAATCAATAAAAACATTTTTTACTAAAATACAAAATATTGTTTAATACGCCATATTATGACGTTCTCGCGTTAATTTTATTTTTAGCAATTAAATCATTTTACCTTCAAATGACTTTACGAAAAAATAAAAAAAAAAACTTTTATTTTTATTAAAAGTAACAAAACGTATAAAAAATTAAGCCCAAATTTACATTACGCCGAGCAATACAGTCGAGAATACTAAAATAAAAGTTAATAACACCTTAACCTTGCTATACAGCGTAGATGTAAACAAATCCCACTGCTGTAAAAATATTGCTGTTTTATAGGTTTTGGCTGTATATTGTTAGGCAATAAAAATATTCTTAATAATACAAGTTTAACTTTTATTCGGCGATTCATAATATATTATACGCATGGCTCTTAGCCCTTAGTAGGTTATTAATTTTATATTTTAGGGCTGTACCAAAAGCTTTCCCTTTACATATATTATTAAACGATGTTGACACAACGAAAATGAATTTACATAAACACCAAATGAAATGGTTTTTCGGAATAGCCTAAGCAAATATTTTGTGGTACAAATTATTCAAACATGTGCTAGTTTTTTTAAATACAAACCACATATTTTATTATTATAGGCAATTTAAACAAGTAAATATTTTTATAAAAACACATTTACAAGCGGATCGTTGAAAAATTATATCGTTTCAGGGGCGGATTTGGGAAATTACCACTGTTGTACCGGGTGTTTCTCAAAATACGTTCAGCCCTATAACTTTTCTGTATTTATAGATATTAAAATGAAATTTTAAGATTATGCATAAGATATGAGTCTGCATTTATTGGCATAATTTCCAATTTGTTAGCACTTTCGGTTTGATCCGAAATGACCTTGACTTTGGTATTTTAAATGAGACATCTTGTATATTTTTACTTAATGGGATTCAGCATAACATTCTGAGTAAAATGACACCTCACTTGTCATTTTTTGACGTGTTACAACGTTTTTATGTTTATTTTTTATTTTTAATGTAGAGTGCTACAAATCTGTTAATTTATAGTCAAGTAGTATATGAAAATTAAAATTATGTCATAATAATTGACTTTCTAAGTTTCACAAGCGTTTAAAAAATTTAATTTTGTTTTCTTGACGTTTACTCCATTTTCCGAATGGAACGATGGTAGTTCACTAGAATATTTAAAACGAGCATGTTTCTTTTAACAATTTGATAGCAGACAGGGCTATGCTATTTTAAAATTGACACAAAAAAATTTGCCTTAAATCTCAAACGCAAATTTAAAAGCGTTATGCATTATTGCCTCCCTGTCTTTTCTCAAGAAATATACAGGCGGCTTTGAAAAACAATGGAATGGTTTTGAAAACCAATAATTAAAAAATAAATTAAATTTGTTATGTCATTCGTTTATTAAACTTACATTGTCAATTAGATAAAATGGTTAGTTTTACTAGAAATGAACAAATTGATGTGCTCCTAATTTTTGGAGTGACCAAAAAAATTCTTCTGAAGCCGCAAGATTGTATGTATTGTATGTTTTATAAACTAATGACATTACAACTTTATATTAAAGCCATATTGCTTTTCAAAACCATTCCATTGTTTTTCAAGGCCGCCTTTATATTTCTTTAGAAAAGTGAGGGCGGCTATAATGCATAACGCTTTTAAATTTGCGATTGGGATTTAAGGCAAATTTTTCAATGTCAATTTTAAAATAGCATAGGAGTGTATTGTATCAAATTGTTGGAAGAAAATGCTGTTTTAAATATACTAGTGAACCACCATCGTTCCATTTGGAAAAATGGAGTAAACGTCAAGAAAACAAAATTTCATTTTTTAAACGCTTGTGATAGGTACTTAGAAAGTCAATTATTATGACATTTTTTTTATTTTCATATACTACTTGACTATAAATTAAAAGATTTAATTCTTTTGTAGCACTCTAGATCCAAAATAAAAAATATACATAAAAACGTTGCAACACGTCAAAAAATTACAAGTAAGGTGATGTCATTTTACTCAGAATGTTATGCTGAATCCCAATAAGTAAAAATATACAAGATGTCCCATTTAAAATAACAAAGTCAAGGTCACTTTTGATCAAACCGAAAGTGCTAACAAATGAAAATTATGCCAAGAAATGCAGACTTATCTCTTATGCATAATCTCAAAATTTCATTTTAATATCTGTAAATATAAAAAAAAGTTATAGGGGTAAACGTCTTTTGAGAAACACCCGGTATATTATGTGGGTTGATCCATACATGTTCCTCTATTCCTGATCTCGAAGTTTAACCTCTTTGAGTATGTTTTAGATGTTCTTTAACTCGGACGGAAAGAGGTCGTTTTTTTTCTCCAATGTACGATTCGCCACACTCGCAAGGGATTTGATAGATACATTTTTTTGTGATTTCATTACGGGGGGGTTTTACTTTTCTAAGAAAGCTTCTAAGCGTATTTTCGGATTTAAAGGCCTGTTTTGATATTATAGTTTTTGGTTATCCTTCTAATCTTTTCAGAAATCTCCTTAACACTCCAATAAGCACGTAGGCGGAGTCATCAAGCATCATTGCACATGGATAGTGTTTAAGACAAAAGTCTTAGAATTATAATTTAGATTACACTTGAAAACGGTTAGGGATACTAACTAACCGAAACGTTGTGTTAAGTAACAAAATAAACACAATGGAAATCTGACAAGGGAATTTCTTTAAAAGTCATTATTGTTTTCAAGAGGTTAGATTGGCAAAACATATTTTAGGTTTTTTAATTAAACTACAAACATATTTAATAAAAATCTTAATTATTTTCTTTTTATTGGTGTTTTTTAAGTGTTTCTGTAGCTGTTTTTTTGGGTAGTGTGTGTTTTAAACGTTTTACTTTTGGATTTTATATATTTTTGAGACAGATTCTTGGTGTTTATTACTTAAGTTTAATAATGAGTACAAACACCATTTGGGTTAACTTATCTATTATCAAATCATAAAGTGCCTAGTTAAACCATTTACTAATTGTTATATACAGGATGTCTTATAACTTAGGGGCAAATACAGCAACAGGAGATAGTAGACATGAAAATATGTCATTTATGCTTAAGAACTCAAGGTTAGTTTTCAATAAATATGTTTTGTTAAGAAAGGTGTTTATTTAAATGTTTCTTGCCATTTAGCATTTAAACGCAATTATCTCAAAAAATAATTGAAATATCGAGATTAATGAAATACAACTCTTTTACGTATAAAAGATCTCTCTTTCATAATTTGAAGTAAAGCGCTCAGAATTGTAAGAGACCAAAAATATATATAAGAGAATTTATCAAACTCATATTGTATATCTATCGTTCTCTAAGAGGTATCTTAAAACTTGCCCTTAAAAACATAAATACACCAAATGTAATTCATATCTGCTTAACATCTAATCATCGCCAATTTTATAAAGAAAATATTTACTTGGATGTATCTCTATAACCGTATAAGAAATGAAATTAAATGACATACTTTTAAGTCCACTATATCATGTTGCCGTATAGCCCCTTAGTTACGGGACACCCTATATATACAGGGTTAGGAAAAATTACCAGAACGGTCGATTATTTCAAAATATACAGGGGTTATCAAAAAACGTCTTATATAAAAAATGTAGGGCTGTTAAAAATCTACATATCGGTGATAAATTGAAATATACAGGGTCGCCCACAAAGTTGTAGAGAATGATAGTTATATTTTTTTAAATGGAACACATTGTATATTTTTACATTTTTAAATTCCACATAAAATGATAAATATTTTTTATTAAATGCACTATTAGTCTATACTTTATAGTTTCCGAGATATTGACTCTCGAAAAGTGACATTTTCAAACTTTGACAGCTTATAACTTTCTAACAGTACGTCTTAGAGCAAAACGGCTTACATGTCCCTATCTTCAATTTTTATTATCTTTCCAAAAAAATCAACTTCCGGTTAAACCGGATGTAACTCGAAAGCAGAAAATATAGTTGTTCCGGTTTAACTGGAAGTTGATTTTTTTGGGAAGATAATAAAAATTGAAGATAGGGACATGTAAGCCGTTTTGCTCTAAGACGTACTGTTAGAAAGTTATAAGCTGTCAAAGTTTGAAAATGTCACTTTTCGAGAGTCAATATCTCGGAAACTATGAAGTATAGACTAATAGTGCATTTAATAAAAAATAATTATAATTTTATGTGGAATTTAAAAATGTAAAAATATACAGGGTGTTCCGCTTAAAAAAATATAACTATCATTCTCCACAACTTTGTGGGCGACCCTGTATATTTCAATTTATCACCGATATGTAGATTTTTAACAGCCCTACATTTTTTATATAAGACGTTTTTTGATAACCCCTGTATATTTTGAAATAATCGACCGTTCTGGTAACTTTTTCTAACCCTGTATATATCCATATATAAAATTCCCCCAAAAGTAACAAAAACAAAAGGATTCCCAGTTTGGTATTTTAATTAGATGTGCACCACGAAGCTTACACCTCGCAAAAAATGTATTCCTTTTGTCCTTGTATAATATATAAATACTAAAAGAAACAAATGTTGTTTTCTAATTTTTTTTTTAGTTTTATAATGTTTTTACATACTTATTTTGGTAGGTACGGGTCTGTCAACATTTTATTTTATAAATAATAAAATTTATATCTACGCCACATCTTTACAAAATATTATATAATATACAATAACTTAGTCCGCTTCTGTTTCTTTAACCAACCGCTTAACGTAAAATATACCAGACTTCAACAGGGTGCCATAAATGACTAGTGATGCGGCGAATTCTTAGACAAATTTGACTTTATTAGGAAAGCTTTGGGTTGCAAGGACCCGCTTACAATCGATGCCGTTATTATAAACCAGGCAAAAGATAAATGCCGAAATTGTAGTATGTGCTACATTAACTATAGTAAAGCATTTAATTCTGTTGCTCGCGACTGAATATTGCGAATCTATAAAATACATCCCCTAATACGCACCATGTTAAGCACCCTATTAAAACAATGGAATACTAACCTTCATGTGGGACAAGAAAAGTTAGGAAATATAAATATATCAAAAGCTATATTTCAAGGCGACTTGTTAAGCCCCTTAAGCTCCTTTTGGTTCATTTTGGCCAATAACCTACTGTCCTTACTACTAAAATCGACAACCTATAGATATCATCCCAACTTGACCGATCATTTTAGAATTAATCACCTTCTATTGATGGACGACATCAAAATATCCATTGGATTAGACGAGTGCGCAATTAATTTAAATGTCGTACGAGGGAAAACTAAAAAAACTCATGGACTGCTTGAGGGCATAGATATACTAGATATGGACAAAACATATAAATACTTAGGCATCTCACAAAACGGATAAAAAAAGTACTGACATTTGGCGATAGAGATTAAAAATACATGGAAGCTTAAAAAATTTAAATAAATCCATTTCGGTGGAGGTAGCTATGACGATGATATTATTTTTTCATATTTTTTTGGTTTAGGATATGTAGCATTGTAAGTTTTCAAAAAGTCATTCGGGCCAGGAATATTAGTCAAATAAGGGCAAGTATCTCGGAATGAGAGATAGTCAGCTATAAACTTGTACAAACCTTTATTTTGGCACCCTAAAACTTGTCTCAAAACCTACTTATCATAGAGTGTCCGCGACTACAGATTCTCCAAGGTCAAAAGTAAAAAAATCGATTTTTTTACACATTTATTGCAAATATCTCGTTTCCTATGGGTTTTATGCTATTTGTATTTATTATAAATATTACAGAGTATGTAGAGGATTAAATTCTCTACAAATTGTGTTTAAACATTTTTTTTATATCTTAAACCATTTTCTAGATAGAGGGCAGAACGCGCGCAGTGTTTAACTATTTAGAGTATCATTCGAGGTCAACCTATGTAGTCCCGATTAAAAACAGGCCGTATAAAGTTTATAAATTATTGATAAATATGTAGATCTAAATAATTTGCATTCTTTATTAACTATTACGTTATAATTAATAATTTTTTTCAATAATTCAGTATCTATTCATTTAATTAATAACACTTTCCTACCTGTGTAATAATTATAAAGTTATTAAGGGAAATACTTTATTTACATTTTAAGTAGAAAATAAAATTAAGTACATCTTCATAGAAATCCGTAAACTTATAGATTCTTTTAAAACGTTAAAAATTAATAGCAATTAATAAAAAGTAATAAGCGGCTGACACGACTTCTGCGCTCTTTAGAGAAGAAAAAAAACTTTTGTAAAAACACTCGAGAATTTTCCGAATTTGGATCAAATTGCTGCAGCATTTGAAAAAGAAAACTGCCCGGTTCAATCATTATTTGAGAATGGAGTGCGAACCTTGTTGGCAATCTATAATGCTCCAAAATCTGAGGACTGTATCGATCGTCTTCGCTATGCACAGTTTATCAAGTTAACAAAACTGAATAAACCTGTGCAGTTATCAAATCTTCCACCAACGAGTGCAGCAGCTCACCAACATTTCAACCGTGTTTATTATCAAATTCAGACTTGGTTAGGGCATGATTTACAACCCCAAAATTACAAATGAATTCCTGAAACCTGTTATGACAATGAATTCACCAGCTCCGGAGGAATTACTTAACACAATATTCTGCAACTGCACGAATGGTTGTGGTTGTGGCTCGCGATGTGGATGCAGGAAAGCAGAGTTGCAGTGCTCTTTAGCTTCCGGCCAGTGTGATGGACAAGCTTGTCTTAATGTCTTAATGCTTCACCGTATCAGAGTGATATCAATGAAGACGGTACTTTTCACCCCGAAATCCTGGAAGAACTGGAGACAAATGTCGTTGAAGACGAGAACACAGAGGAATTTGAAATTTTACAGCGACTGGAAGACGATGATGAAGAAGAAAATTGAAATTAGAACTTGTAGTCCTTATTATTATCCAATTTTTTAAATTTCAACGTTCATAAATGTATGAAATGGTATTTTTCAATAAAAACATTAATTAAAAATTTAATTCTTTTCTTTTTATTTATTTAGGAAGTAATTAGTATTTATATTAATAGGTTGACCTCGGATGGTACTCTAAATAGTTACTACAATATTTATAAGAAATACAAATAGCATAAAACCCATAGGAAACGAGATATTTGCAACAAATGTGTAAAAAAATCTATTTTTTTCCTTTGACCTTGGAATATCTGTAGTCGCGGACACCCTACGATAAGTAGGTTTTGAGACAAGTTTTAGGGTGCCAAAAGAAAGGTTTTGCACAAGTTTATAGCTGACTATCTCTCATTCCGAGGTAAAACCCCTAATATTCCTGCAAAGGCCATAAATAATAGTTAATGCGGACATACACTGAAATAATTCGCGAGTTGTTGTCAAAAGAACATAAAATTTTTACAAACAAAATACAAACACACACACACAAGTCCCATTATTCAAAACACATTTTATCAAAACCCATATTCAGGTCGCCCACGAGCAAGAAATAAAAACTTCACAACACCAATCACTTAAATAAACATACGGTTTATATCCCTATTTTCCCCCCTATTCGAATCATTTCTGTTAAAAAATTCTTTTATCCTTTTTCTGTCTGATCAATTTTAAAAGTGTAAAAGTGCTGAAAAGCACTGACACAAATACCTGACAATAAACGAAATAATTTTGAAAAAGTAACTGCAGGTTGCTGTTTGCAATGCTGAATGTTACCACGTAGACGGAGTCATCGAGCTTTATGGCACTTGGATAGTAGGTATTTAAGACAGTTAGTGGCCCTAGAACTTTATTTTAGTTTACACTTGGTAACGGTTAGATATCCTAATAACCGAAACGTTGTGTTAATAATTAATAAAATAAAGACAATGGAAATCCCACAAGATATTTTTTTTTCATAGATTTTATTATATTTCCCTGATAATTTTGAAAATACGATAACTGTACCTTTTTCGAGCTAATATTTCATATGATTTTCACCACACCTTCCTAATATTCACTTTCTTTAGTTTTACGCATATTAAATGTTCAGTCCTTTATGATACTCGCTGACAGTAAAATCTAAAACACATTTCCGCTGTGTGCAAAATATTTGGTATAGTCGGATCTGGTCTTATCGTGCGGGTCATACGATTCAAGAAAGACATACTCTCAATTTTTGTTTTCTTTACTTGCGTTTAATTTTACCCTCTAAATAAAATACGTAAGATAAATGAGATAGACTTATTCCATTTTGACATGAAAAAAAAAGGATATGTATTTACTTTCCAGCGATTCTAAAAAAGCTTATAATAGCACCAGCTACGTTTTATTTTAAATATGCCAGTTTTGTGACTTTGACAGTTTGTGACAAAATGAAACAATTTTCTAGGTTTTTGCATCCCCAATCAAAAAAAAATGGTACTTAATCTGATAAACTATTTAGAAAATGAAAGAAAAAGTGGAAATTCGCCAACCAATATTCAGGAAACAGTAGCCAAAGCACTGGGAATTAGTTTAAGGACTGTGCAGAAAATTGTGCATGAAACAAAACATAACATAATACCCAAGAATACTAACAAGTGTAAACGAAGAAAGCCAAAGACTGAGGATTTAAGCGAAAATATTAAAATGGGAGTTCGAAATGTGATTTACGATTTATACAAATCAAAAACCAATGTAACTCTTCCAGTTTTACAAAAACCATTAAAAATTCGGGGTGTTTTGGAAATTGGACTTGAAGCGTTATCAAAATTAATAAAAAAATTAGGGTTTCGCTATAAAAAAGACTGTAACCGAAGATTTTTATGCGAGCAGCCACAGATAGTGAGTCAGCGTGTTCAGTTTTTAAAAAAATATACGGACAATTACAAATCGAAATTTAGAAAAGTGGTATTTTTAGACGAAACGTGGATATTTTCGAATGGAAGTGGTTCAAAATCTTGACAAGATGAGTCTGTAAAAAGTGTTAAAAGGAAAAAGGGGTGCGGTACTGGAAAGCGTTTTATTATTTTGCATGCCGGTTCTGCAACAGGATATGTTGCAGGTGCGAGTTTAATTTTTTCTTCAACATCAAAAAGTGCTGACTATCATGATAATATGAATTGCAAAATGTTTGAAAAATGGTTAAAAGTTCAATTGATACCAAATTTGAATGCTCCGTCTTTAATTGTATTAGATAATGCATCATATCATTCAAGAATTTTAAATAAACAGCCTACTTCATCTTGGAGGAAAAGTGATATTTATGAGTGGCTGGAAAAACACAACCAAAATCCTTTACCAAATATGCTTAAATCGGAACTCCTATCAATAGCAAAGTCTCTTAAAAAACCCAAAATATACGCGGTAGATGAAATACTGCGTGAATATGGTCATGAGGTTCTACGACTGCCGCCATATCATTGCCAGTTTAACGCAATAGAATTAATATGGGCTGGTGCAAAGTCTTATTATGAAAAACATGTAGGTGATGGTCTTAAATCCGACCAAGTACAAATAGTTTGGCAAGATTCGTTAGATCATATTACACAAGAGTACTGGAAGAAATCGGTGGAACATACAGAAATATTAATAAGGGATTGGTGGGATCGAGAACAAGTACTAGATGTCGAAGTAGCGCCAATGATAATTGAGACAAAATGACTCAGACGACGAGGACTTTTCAGATTTTATAAGTGACGATGAGAGTTTTTAGGCTATAATTATAAACGGTGTTTTTCGTTTACATTTTTTAGTATTCTTGGGTATTATATTATGCTTTTTTTTCATGCACATTATTCTGCATAGTCCTTAAACTAATTCCCAGTGTTTTCATTACGGTTTCCTGCATATTGGTTTGCGAATTCCCACTTTTTCTTTCATTATCGAAATAGTTTATCAGACTAAATGCCATTGTATTTTTAGGTTTTAGTAGTAATTGTTAAAATAAATTGCACTGTTTATTATTGTCGTTTTTAATTAAAGGGTATAGTAGGTATATAATTAACGATTATATAATTTTTTTGTAACTTTTTCAACTCCCCTGTACATAATTTTTACAAAACTAATAATATTAGGTATATGTGGCTATCTTCGCGATAGCTAAAATAATGAAACTATTTTTCCTTCCTTCGGTATATTTGTAAATAATCTCACAACATTTTGATAGCCTCTGTGTTGTCTGATTTGACGCATATGATCAGTGACCTTTGGACCCGCACGTTAAGACCAGATCTTACTATACTGTTTTTAAATTGAATTATGTGTTCTGGTATGGTACCTACCTAATTTCAATATTTTGGTTAAGTTCAGATAATAAAGCTTACCCAAACCGTGCCATTGCGTATTGTTTCAGTTCGCTGTCATTCCTGCATCCTTGGTAACCTAGTATCTTTGACGCTGCACGGCCTACTATTTACACAAATTCTGCTTTTTCTATTTAAAATTAAAAATTTTATAAAAAATAAAGTTTATCAGAGTTTTATTTATTAAAAAACTGTAACACAAAAAAGCCTGAGCGGGATTTTTATCAAATTAATTTTAATTTAAACATGAATAAACAAATAAACCAAAATAAAAAAAAGAATCAACCTTGTAAATTAATCTAACGGTGCGGATTGGCGACTCTCATTCAAGGTGACCCTTGGCATAGTTTACCTGCAAATAATGAAAAAAATCTTTTGAGCACTATTCTTCTACAAATTGTGACGTGTTAAAAATAAAAAAACAAGTAGTGACTTTTAAATAAATATTTCTTTAAAATGTGGCTTATTTATATCTAATGATTTAATAGCCAATAACATTTCTGTATATAAATGACTTTTAAACTAATTTCATAATATTAGTTATTTAAATTATATCTCGAACTAATCAACAATCAATATTAATCTGTCAACTTTGTCGTAAAGTACATAATATTTACAGAAAAAGAAAAGCAGGAAGTCTTTCTCCACAATCTTTATTTATCAAAAAACTAGGCGAACCTAGTATCACATCGACATGTTTCGAGTGTAGAAACACTCATCATCAGGAAACAAAGTGAAAAGTAAAGTGCTGATGTTTTTAGCAAAAGAGAAAATAATGGTGAGATTGAGCCGTAATGGAGCTTTTAATGGTGTACAAGAGATGTAAAATTGAAAAATTAGAAGGTCGACAATCAAGACTCCAGCATACTGAAGAGTCGGGGGTTAAGTGTAGAAGCACACTGTGCCGTGTAAAAAATGATAGGGTAGTAAAAATTAGGGAGTTTTGAAAAACATATCTGTAAAAAGCATTAATAAATTATTGAAACATCCTGAGTTTTATTAAGCCCGGTCAGAAACATGTGAAAATGTTGGGGTGAGATGTAAAGAAAAGAAAAAGAAAAAAGTTGTTTTTTGGGTCAAAGCATCTATAAAAAATAGAAAGGGGAATGTAGTAAATGAAATTTAAGAAGTGTAGTAGATTAGCTTACCTTTTGGTTAAAAAGTAAAAGCAGTTGGGGTACCAGGCTTTTTTCGGCCCAAAAGGTAAGCTAATCTACTACACTTCTTAAATTTCATTTACTACATTCCCCTTTCTATTTTTTACAGATGCTTTAACCCAAAAAACAACTTTTTTCTTTTTCTTTTCTTTACATCTCACCCCAACATTTTCACATGTTTCTGACCGGGCTTAATAAAACTCAGGATGTTTCAATACTTTATTAATGCTTTTTACAGATATGTTTTTAAAAACTCCCTAATTTTTACTACCCTATCATTTTTTACACGGCACAGTGTGCTTCTACACTTAACCCTCGACTCTTCAGTATGCTGGAGTCTTGATTGTCGACCTTCTAATTTTTCAATTTTACATCTCTTGTACACCATTAAAAGCTCCATTACGGCTCAATCTCACCATTATTTTCTCTTTTGCTAAAAACATCAGCATTTTACTTTTCACTTTGTTTCCTGATGATGAGTGTTTCTACACTCGAAACATGTCGATGTGATACTAGGTTCGCCTAGTTTTTCGATAAATAAAGATTGTGGAGAAAGACTTCGTGCTTTTCTTTTTCTGTATCATTTAACTCCACTTTGAGTATGGACTACTTCTTCAAAATACATAATATTTCTTTAACTAAAATGCTCTGCAATATTATCTTGTGAAATAAACTTGTCCCCAGTACCTACTGATAAGCAATACCAGCTTTGGATGTGCAATGGGTATTAACCCGTCGAACGTGTTACTGATGGTCAGTACAGAAGTAGCTCATTCCAGTACATGTAGTAAATTACTACCAAAACAATACAAAGTGAGATTGATACAACAACCTCCGGTCAAGACCATGATACAAAGAAAGAAAGATATGATCGATCGTATTCCCAATTCGGTCCGGTCCGCGCAATGACGTCATGTGGTGCTAACGAGATTTAAAATTACATAGGATTAGCCGGTAAAAGTAGATATTTTACTGCATATTTTGCAATTATTGCTTTGGAAGATTTAAGTGCATATTATTTTAAGTACTTTAAGGATAGAGGTTTATAAATCAGAACGTATTTCATGATGTTCTTGGGTTAAATGTTAAAATTTAGCATATATTTGGTATCAATGAAAATAATTGTCTGCTTATGCATTTTATCTTTTAAATGATTACAATTACTTATTTATTTTTACAAAATCATAAAAAAATACCCTATATTTTTTGGTCCTTCCACCTTAAGCAATAAATTGTTTTAAAAAAAATTGTACAAATGTGCAGTCTTAAACATTTTTAGAAAACAGTTTCGAGCCTTAAATGACCAAAATCAATTAATTTGCTTATTAAGATTTCTTTATGCAATAGGAAACGATAATATTTTTGGAGATGTCTGTTTATAAATTTATATTCTTAACATTTGACCAGGGGCGGACTGGAATCATTTGGCCCCGGTGGCTACATGGCCTCCATGGCCCCAACCCTCATTAAGAAAAATTTTTGAAACAAAAATATGGTTGTTTAAATGTTTGGACCAATTGGCCCCAAATACCTTCTGGCCTCGGTGGCGATGGCCACCCGCTCCAGTCCGCCACTGCATTTGACTATAATTTGACCAAGGATAAGGATGTAAAAAACTCATTCAGACATTAAAAAAAATATACTAGGACTGGTAATTCTCATAATAGTAATAAGAGGTACATTAACAATTATTAAAAAATAAGGCACACATATACAGGGTGTCCCAGATAAGAATGCACTCTACAGGGATCTCGTAAACCATAGGAGATACAGAGATGGTTAAATTAGAGAAAAGTTGCGCAATACTGAATCCTGTAACGTCATGTTTTCAAATTTAAAAAATACCGAATGCTTCCGAAGATATTTGGATAAAACCGAATTTTCGCGATTTCGTTTTAATTGATTTCTGATTTTATTTGAGGAGACATTTCAAAATAAATTTAACATTCTCATTGCCACTTTTTCTCCCCTACAAGATGGTTTAATTACATTTTTGATCCGACGTTTCGGTTAGTCACAACCATCATCAACTTTGTTATTTTAAATTGTAGGAAAATTTTATTTTATGCTTAGTAAATTCTACGTTTTATTTTAAATCTAACGGTGTATCACGCTTATTATTTATTAGACGTTTCGATATTTAAAAACACATCATCAATGAAAATAGGCACATTATCGAAAATATTTTTGTTTTTATTGTTTTATTTAAACACTAGTTGGATTTTAAAACATTTTTTTTAAAAGAAACTTATAACAAAACATAATATCTAATAAAATTTATCTGAAAAATGCAACAAGTAATAATTAATTTTAATTATTAAATACAATTAAATATTTTTTATTTTTAAAAAATGCATTATAATATTCAAACATAACATACCATTTAAATTCGGCATCATATGGGTGGCTATGAAATTGATTGACGACATTGACGTTCGCAATTGTTTAAATAGTTTCTTTAGATCTGTCACTTAGCTACAGAGACCTGTTAGTTTTAAATTTGGTAATAATTATTATGTTTTAAAAAAAAAATAACTCCAGAAATGTTAAATAACGTTATGGAATAAATTGTTTCCCGGTGTTATTTATGTTTGGAGAATGAGGGTGGAATTTTTGAAAATAAAAAATAATATATTATGAAATTAATTATTACTTACTTGTTGCATTTTTCAGATAAGTTTTATTAGATATTATGTTTTGTTATAAGTTTCTTTTAAAAAAATGTTTTAAAATCCAACTAGTGTTTAAATACAACAATAAAAACAAAAATATTTTCGATAATGTGCCTATTTTCACTGATGATGCGTTTTTAAATATCGAAACGTCTAATAAATAATAAGTGTGATACACCGTTAGATTTAAAATAAAGCGTAGAATTTATTAAGCATAAAATAAAATTTCCCTACTATTTAAAATACCAAAGTTGATGATGGTTGTGACTAAACGAAACGTCGGATCAAAAATGTAATTAAACCATCTTGTCGGAGAGAAAAAGTGGCAATGAAAATGTTAAATTTATTTTGACATGTCTCCTCAAATAAAATCATAAATCAATTAAAACGAAATCGCGAAAATTCGGTTTTATCCAAATATCTTCGGAAGCATTCGGAATTTTTTAAATTTAAAAACATGACGTTACAGGATTTAGTAATGCGCAACTTTTCTCTAATTTAACCATCTCTGTATCTCTTATGGTTTACGAGTTCCCTGTAGAGTGCATTCTTATCTGGGACACCCTGTATAACGGTTTATTATTTTAAACCAATTTCGTCAAATTAAACTTTTTTATCTCACCTACGAGGAGGAGAACAATTTTTTTAAGCTAAAATTTGAAATATTTTACATTGATTTGTATCATAAATATGTAGGTATATACTTTTGCAGATAATTATAACAAATAAAAGCTGTCATATTGTCACCTATGCATAACGCCACTGCACAACGCATATTAACAACTAATTGTCACTAACAAACAACAATAATAATCCAAAAAAATACTAAAAACCTCTTTCTGTATAACAAATAATAACAATAGTACATAAAACCAAACGTATTTTATACGAAGCCCGCCAGAAAATTAGCACCGCATGACGTAAGCGGCTGTCGATTTGGCTCCGCCCATATGCGCAATGTCATATCTCTTCTTTCTTTGTATCATGGGTCAAGACCAACTTGGCAACACTTTGAACTGAGACATGCAATAGACACCAAAACGCGAGGGTCCGCTCCAGATACAGCGCTTGTAATACATCTTTATGATACGTGCAATGATCCCAGATCCGCTCTCGATAGAAGAAGTAACTAATCCATGTAAAAATGCTATTATCTTATAAAAATAAAGTTAATATGTTTTAAATGTGAGAAATTAATAATATAAAACGCACCGACAAGCTGCAACAGAGTTTTATGCTAACAATCTTGAAATGAAATATATTGGCTACGAACCGTGGGCAGCGCTATGAAAAAATTCCATTCATCAGGGTCGGCTCGTGGTATTTGAAAGTGGTGAGGCACAGTTAAAAAAATTTTTTTTAGCAAGGTTAGATTTTAAAGTTAGTCTAGTGGTCACTCTACTTCGTCAGTTGTGTAATAGGTATCTTTTGTAAAAAAAATTATAATATTAAATTTAAAAAATTGGAATATAGTTTGTAAAGCTAAGGCTATGTTATCGAACAATTTGTTCCTATGGAAATATATGGGTACTTTTATTGTGTAGTAAAAGAATACGAGACAAGTTTTTTAAATCGCTATAACCACATTTTGACCAAACTTTGTCGCTATTATTTCTTGCAAACAGAATACACGGTGAGCAAAATAATTTGTTTAACGTTACACTACCAGTGGGCCAATCGTACTTTTCGTACCAAGTGTTTTGGAAGCTCCGATTTGATTTTCCCACCCCACCGATAGTAACAAGACGTTTACTCAAATCTGGAACAGGTCGCTTTACTTCTTTTACTATGTACAATTTATCTTCATAGGAATTAATACTTGAAAAATTCTGCTCATTTACTAAAAACCTAACAATATCACAAGTAGAATAGCGAATGTTTACATTTACCTGGGGAAGTTAAGACGCTGTGCTAGGTCTCGCTGAATCCATTTTTCGCTAATAAGCACAAAATAAATAAACTAATAAGTAATAAAAGTAATGTAATATTACTATTTTAGAAAAATCACTGCCCACTGTTGGAAACAAGCAAAACAAAAATCAGTACGGAAAACCATAAAAGTATTTACCGAAAACTATAATAAAATAAAAAATGCAGGTGTAAAAGTCAAATTCACTATGCACTATGTACTCTTTCTAAACTCTAAACTTTCAACGGACAAGGGCCAAACAACCTGTTAATCTAATACCTAATAGCATTTCTCCAAATTAATCTAATAGATTAGATTAGTCCCTCGCGTTCGCATTAAATTTACGTAGAGAGTTGAGGCTGGCCTCAAAAGACTGTTTTTATGCGCTATTTAAAGCTATATTCGACTGGACTATTACGGTATCATACAAGACATTAGATATTTTCACTAATACGCTAGACAAGAAAGCGGGAGGCCGGACCTCTAACCATATACGACCGCATGCAGAAATGAGATGGATGATATAAGAACAAAACACGCAACGGGTCAGGAAAGACAAGGAAGCGCAAGACCGGCTTCTACCATATACGATGGCATGCAGAAATGAGATGGACGATAGATGATATTTCTAGCGAAGCGCGTTAAGATTGACGCTGACGGAATTAATTTTAATGGATATATGTTTTATGCAAATAGTAAAATAATATAAATTTGTAATTTATTTAATTTGCAAAATTATTGGTGAGGCACTGCCTCACCTGCCTCATAGGAAAAGCCATCACTGCCATTCATGTTCATCAAGTTTGTTAAAGCTTTAATCGGCTGGGGCCGAAAGAAATAATGAGAACATAAGACTAAGGTTAGCACATTACCGAATGTTACAGAACAAACCCGAAAAAACCCAAAATAGCATTAAACTAAGATTCTATGAGTTGGGTTACTTAATTAAATTTACCCGAACTATTTCGAAGAAAAACAAATACATACCGTATAACAGAATTTATTTACAGGTTGGTTCCTAGGGATGTAGATATACGATTTAATTTTTGTCAGTTGATAATTGGTTATTAACATAGACTGCTTAGTGAATGCTTCTAGAATAGGCTACGTTGTTTACGTTTTAAGAAATCAAAGATTCCAGCATTCAAAATTTGTCTGGATAGATTCTTTCAATAAAATACACGTTTTACAATTATAATTCAGATAAATTACAAACGTTTATAAGATACTATATGTAAAACAAGTTTTTGTTTTATCGGTTTAAATAAAATAAATATGATTATTTCAGGTCTTTGTATTTAGTACCTACTTCTTTTAGTTTCATGGCGACAAAATCTAAAATGATAGCGGCAACCTCGCTTCCGTGTTCATTTGTCCGCCATTTACTGGTAGCGGAATTAACTCCAATATAAAAGGCAGTCACACTGGTAATAATCGAAAGACAAGACAAGACAACTAAATAAACCACGAAGTGCATCACAATCCAGTAGAGGGAACGCTATTTGCGTTTTCACTGAAAACATCTGCCATTTTGCAGACCAGAAAACAGATCAACGCTGGCACCCACTGGAATGCGCGCAATCCGTTTAAGTTTTAAACCATAAAAATGTTTAGAAGATGATATAGATAGTGTCCGCGAAAATAATTAAAAAGAGTCTATGGTTATTAAATTTCCGTTTTCGATGAAGCAACATTTACCATCAATGGAAATTATTCATTACAACATTTCTGGTTTTGAAGTAGGTACACTGAGAGAAACTTTATTAGCTGTAGCTAGAAATCCATTAGTAGTAGAAAAAAATCTGCATTAAATAGGCGCCGAAAAGACAACGCTGTTGTAGCTACTACGTTAATTTTTTTTAATGCCTTTTTAACCTCAATATGGTCGTTTTTTAAATAGTATTTTTTTGTTGCTAAAATACAACTCTATTGCCCTAAAAGGTATAGGATGCAGTAGTAAAAAATATCTTATTTATAAAAAAAATATGATTTTGTGATTCACGCATTTTTAGAGAGAGGGCATACCTTTATGGAAGTTGATAGAATGCACAGATCCATCCCAACTGCCAAAAGGTATGTTCCTGTATATACAATTCAGAATTGGTTTAACATTTTTAGAATTGCCAGATCAAAGGGTATAAAAAAGGAAAACCAACATATAAAAAATAAAAGACCTGTTTATTTATTATTTATTTATTTAACAGCTATAAAGTTTGCGAAATGTTTCATAACGATTTTAAAGATTTGGGTGACGTAAAAATTAATAATAAAAATTAAAATATTGACGGTGAAGTGCTTTGAGTATAAAAAAAATAAGCCAGGAATTATCCAATATTGGTACGACCATTCCTCGGCATTTAAGCAAATTCATAGATTTGGTAAGGGACGCCGAATTAATTTTCAAGAACTGCGCCTAAAAGCCCTATATCTACCCAAAAATGCTTCCTATAACAGAAAAGAAAAAAAAAGTTTATTACAGCTATGTCGAAATAAAGATATTCCTGCACAGTTTCATGGATGGTACAAGTCCTTACCTGTATCTAAAACCGCTATAGGGGTGATTTTCATATAAGTGTTCGATCTTGGTCCCAAAGCAATATTTTAGAAAAAAATCAAAAAAATAAGAAATCTGAAATGTGCACAGTATTAAATAAACTTTATTTACTTTAAAAATAAAGCTAACTCGCCAAAAAACGGAAACTTCAGTTTTTTATTCCAGCTCAAACTATAAGATCGTCATTTCGGTAACTGTCCCAAATAGAATTTTACAACAGTCATCGACGAATAAATCTCAAATAGCTTTAAAATAATTCCGAACTTTTAATTTTTGACAATTATTTATGTTTGGGGAATAACGTTTAAACCTTAAAAGCCACGTTTTGGTGCATCTTGTATTATCTATTATTATTAAAATATTGTCCCGACGTTCAACCGTCATTTCGGCAACAGCTATGATATTTGACATTAGCGCCTCCTACTGGCACCAAATAGCAACAGTCTTATTGTATTATTTGAGTAGTAGTGTGTGTTCGTCGAGTTGTAACGGTAAGTTTGCAATCATTCTTATCAATTTTTTGCAAGAAAAGCTGGAATCTTAGAAATCTGGTGCGTAACTTTATTAAGAATCATTTCGGTAATGCCTTCAATATCGTGTTTTTTTATTAAAAAAATAAACTATAAATTACGTATCAATAAAGCCGGCGAGAGTAACCTAACCTCAAATTTTTAGAATCGTGGCGGGAAATTTAAATTTACCAGACCAGTTTAATTTAAGTTTCGTCATTTCGATAACAGTCATTTCGGTAACATATTTTATGTGCTTGTACCGAAATGATATTTTGTTACCGAAATGATGGTAAATATTTTTATTGGGTAAAATACAATGAAGCCACGATTTAAAAACCTTAGAGAACGTTTGAAAGTTGATCGCGAGGAAGCCGCGTTTGTTCGCGCAGCAAACAAGAATAAAATACGCAGTAAAAAGAATAAGCATACATTCCATATAAAATGTATTATGAAAAAAAATAAGCACTTACTCATCTTTGGCCGGTTTTAGTTATAAATCATGTTCATTGAAGAAAAATTAGCTACATAGGTATCAGTATTTTGAATAGTTTCATTAATGATACCAGCTGTTTTTGTACAATAAAGTTTTGTTTTCCTTATGACATGTTTATATTCCCTCGTAAAATAAAATCATCATATCGGTAACATGAGTCATTTCGGACACTCTACTTTAATCCACTTTGACGTTAAAATAAAGGAATGGTTTTAATAAATATAATTTTTTGAAGTAATGAGACGATGTTTTTTAATCCCATAAAACATTAAATATGCAACTATCTGTACCTACAAAGCATCAGCATTAAAAATTGTCATATTAATTTTTAAAAAAATGTATTTTTCTTGTTTTATTTGTTTTTTCGCAAATTTTGCGCATTAACCATTAACTATGTTATCTTTTTTTTTAAAGCTGCTGCCCTAGACAGTACAAATTTGAGCTCTTGGGTCAGGAAATTACAAACTTTAACGATATTTTATTATCCGAAAGAAAAGTTACCGAAATGATGATATCTCATTTCACCTCCACAAAAGTAGCATAACAGCCAAGCGCATGCTTATCTTGCGCGCCCAACATTATTTGTAGTCACACAATTGTTGGTATAAAAGATTAAAAGTAAAATATCTTCAATGTAATCAATTTATTTTTATTTCAGTTCTAAAGTTGAAGCAAACACTTATATGAAAATTACCCATAGATGAAATTCATACGGTCGAGACATCTGAATCTGAATAAATTCATAATAATACTTTTTCTGTCTGTAACTAATAAGTTTATATAACTGAAAACTATTAAAATTTGTATGTACTTTTAAAAAAAAAAATACTGTTCAGTTGTTTTCGTAATAAACTGTTAAAATCCGGCTTATGTCGTTTTTTTTTTCTGCTAAAATCCTTTAGGTCCATTTCTTTTCTAAATACTCGTAAATAAATTAGTGTCAGATTAAAATATATTGATTAGCCCCATACACCAGCGGATAACTTAACGAATTTTATATGGCACGAGCCAAATACGCCGATAAAACTTTACGTGTATGTGGCGAGCCGAGCTTCATCGGACCGTGTGATATCTGCCACGGATGAAATCAGCCGGTTTTAAACAATCAGTAGATTTGCTAGGTTAATTTGGGACGCATGTCAATTCTTTCAACTTAGTTTGAGGTTATATTAAAATAATAATAATAACAAATAATGTCTTCCGATTTACGTTACTTATCAAAAGAATTTATAACGAAATTTATTAACGTTTACTGAAGTTATCCATGTTTGTGGCAAGTAAAATGCAAAGATTATACGAACAAAACTTTGAAAAATAAGTCGACGAGCCAAATTCGGCTGCCCAAAAATGACATGAGTTTTAGTACGTGCCGAGCCTAGCTAGCAGACCAAATCAACGGATCTAATCGGTGCAACTTATATGTTGGTGTATGGGTAGCTATTAAGAGTGATACATAATATCTTTGGCGGTAAAAATTTTATTTAATTTTTTTTTATTTTAACTTTCTATAAAAATGTACTGATTTTTCCTTAAAATAAAAACTTTTAAAGTCAAATATCTCCATAATTGATTTTTGGGACTTGTATATAGGGTTTTTGCAGTAACCCCACGATATATTCAAAAAAATACTTGTATTGAATGATTTTTCTCAGTGTAGAACGGCGTCGTAGAATATCGGATACAATTATATAAAAGTGTTAATATCCAGTGTGGAGGTTTGCGGATCAAAATTTAGGACTATTTTAACATTGGAAATGTTTATGTTCTATGTTCGTATATGGGGACCAAGTTACGAGTTTCTCGTTCAAGGTTGTAAGACAATTTCGTTCTCAAGGTTGTAAGACAAAATGTCGCGTGCTTTGTTGCCGTGTGTTGGTTTTGTTGAAATTTCTATTTTTCGGTAGGATTGCGGATTGCGATGGGACAAGGTACATATTTTCTAAGGAGACGTGCATCGCGATTTAGAAAAAGTACCTACATATTTTAGGATATTTTTTTTAAAAATGTTATTTCATAATTGATTTTATAATTTATGAAAGGTAAATATATTTTTTTAAGAAATCATCCGCTTCGGGCAAGCCGGCAACATCGCGCCAAATGCATCTCATGTGTTGTCGCGCGCTTTGTTGCCGTGTGTTGGTTTTGTTGGATTTCTATTTTTAGGTATCGCTAATTGCGATGGGATAAGATACATATTTTCTAAGGAGACGTGCATCGCGATTTAGAAAAAGTACCTACATATTTTAGGATAATTTTTTAAAAAATTTTATTTAATAATTGATTTATAATTTATGAAATGTAAATATATTTTTTTAAGAAATCATCCGCTTCGGGCAAGCCGGCAACATCGCGCCAATTGCTTCTCATTGGTAATATTTATAATATGTGGTTGCATAAGATGTAGTATTCATTTAATTCAATTTCTTAAAAAAATATTGGAAAAATAAATAGTAATTTTGTAAAATCCTTGGCCTTGAACCTTAACAAATTTTTCCTTGTGGTTCATTGATGTGGGGGCGTTTCATTGTTTTTAGTTTTAAGAGTTTAAGAGTTAGGTATCTTGTTTTAGCTATTTATCCTACATTTATGAATTCTGAAAGACATTCTTAGTAGTAATTTTGTAAAATGCTTGACATCGAACCCTAACACATTTTTCCGTGTGGATCATTGATGTGGCGTTTCATTGTGTCGGTGGTATTCTAGGTTTGTTTATTATACTTTTGGGAGATTGGGGCGCCTATTTTTTGTAATAATGAATTATAAACGTTCGACAAACAGTGAACGATCTAATAATGCATGGTATATACCATTAAAAATCAGTGCCGTAGTTCTTAAAAGTTTTTGTTTCTAGTTTAAGAGTCAGACCGGTCGGTGGTATTCTTGGTTTGTTTATTAGGTGTACTTTTGGGAGATTGGGGCGCTTATTTTTTGTAATAATGGATTATAAACGTTCGACAAACAGTGAACGATGTAAGCGATCTGGTTTTATATACTGTAATAGTTCCATCTGGCAGTTGTAATGAAACTTAACATTAATCATAATAATATTTGCTTGCTACGTTAATAATGCATGGTATATACCACTAAAAATCAGTGCTGTAGTTCTCAAAATTTTTTGTTTCTAGTTTAAGAGTCAGACCGGTCGGTGGTATTTTTGGTTTGTTTATTAGGTATACTTTTGGGATATTGGGGCGCTTATTTTTTGTAATAATGGATTATAAACGTTCGACAAACAGTGAACGATGTAAGCGATCTTGTTTTATATACTGTAATAGTTCCATCTGGCAGTTGTAATGAAACTTAACATTAATCATAATAATATTTGCTTGCTACGTTAATAATGCATGGTATACAGGGTGTTCCGATGATCATGTTACAAAATTCTAGGGTAGATAAAACACACGAAAATAAGAAAAAAAGTTCATGTGAACATGGGTCCGGAAACGCTTCTTCAGGGAGCTAGGGCCCTTCGAAGATGACCTTCAAAAACTACTTTTCGTTTTATAGCTTCGGTACTACTGCAGCTATCGCAACCAATTTTGGGACATGAAATCTAGTTCGTAGGTTCATCAATTTGAGCCTTCCGGATTTTGTCACCTTTAACCAGGGGCGTACAAACCAAGGGGGTATTTGAGTAAATTTGACCCTACTCCTCTTAGGCTTTAATTTCTTACCATTTTTATATCTGATTATGATTCTCCAATGCCTTTTACATAAAAAAGGTACTCTTAGTAAAAATCGCTATCTGTCACAGTTTCCTCCGAAAATGGCTAAATCCAATCAATAATAAATTATTGGTCTTAAACCAATTATTACGTTGAAATATGAAAATGAGGTTCAGTACAGATAGTGAGCATTATAAGTTAGTCAAATCTTTTTCTTTAATGAAAATAAATTAGATTAGAGAGATTTATTGCCTTTTCGAAATTGGGGGTATAAAAAGTAAAAGGGAACGTATACAAAATATTTCAAAAAAAAAACAATTAAACAGGTTTAACGAGTGAGTCAAGGATAAGGCAGAGTAAATTTTTGTCTTGAAGATGAATTTACTAACGCTGTCGTTGACTGACCCTGTACGTACCAAAATAAATTCAAAATAACAATTGTTGAAAATGCCTGCCACCACGTTCAATACATGTATTACACCTACGTAGCATATTTAAATTGACGTCAGTAAAAACATCAGGCATGGTTTGGATCATTTCAGCCGCAACAGAAATCCTAGCCACCAAATCTTCCTCCGACTGAACTGGAGTTTCATATACAAGGCTTTTCATATGTCCCCAAAGAAAGAAATCCATAGGAGTTAAATCTGGGGACCGGGCTGGCCAGTTGACATCGCTTCCACGTCCAATCCAACGTCCTCTAAAACGATCATCGAGGTGCTCACGTACGACATGTGCAAAATGAGCGGGTGCTCCATCATGCTGGAACCATAGATTCCGACGTATGTCGAGGGACAGCTCATCCAATAACTCAGGTAAGGTGTATCTTAAAAAATTGAGGTACACCGTCCCAGTTAGTCGAGGAGGCAACATGATTGGTCCAATTAGACGTTCTCCAACAATTCCAGCCCACATGTTCACCGAGAATCGATGTTGGTACCCTCTTATTTGAAGAGCATGAGGGTTTTCCTCCGCCCACACATGGCTATTCCGTGAATTAAAAATACCTTCTCTCGTAAAAACAGCCTCATCAGAGAAAAGCACAAATTTCGGAAATTGGGGTTCTTGTGTACACTGTTGAAGAAACCACTCGCAAAACTCTACGCGGGGTGCATAATCATTTGGTCTCAATTCCTGTACTTTTTGGCGATGGTAAGGATGAAGAAGTTGTTCGTTAACAATCTCCCATACACGTACATGACTTACATTCATGGATTCTGCAACAGCTCGGGTACTAACACTAGGATTTTCCTCGAATTGTCGGAGTACCTCTTCCTCAAATTCTGGAGTTCGTACAGTTCTTTGAGCGCCATTATCTGGCCTCGTTATTTTCACGGAGCCAGTTTCCCTTATGCGCTGATTTACCCTCTCGAATAGCGTGTGAGCAGGTACACGCCTCTCAGGAAACCGCTCCTGATACAATCTTGAAGCGGCTCTTCCATTGCAATGAACTTCGCCATAAATTAATAGCATATCGGCATATTCGGCGAAAGTATAATCCATGATTCACTGGCGACACAATATTTTATTGACAGATTTTTGACAACTATCTGTACTGAACCTCATTTTCATATTTCAACGTAATAATTGGTTTAAGACCAATAATTTATTATTGATTGGATTTAGCCATTTTCGGAGGAAACTGTGACAGATAGCGATTTTTACTAAGAGTACCTTTTTTATGTAAAAGGCATTGGAGAATCATAATCAGATATAAAAATGGTAAGAAATTAAAGCCTAAGAGGAGTAGGGTCAAATTTACTCAAATACCCCCTTGGTTTGTACGCCCCTGGTTAAAGGTGACAAAATCCGGAAGGCTCAAATTGATGAACCTACGAACTAGATTTCATGTCCCAAAATTGGTTGCGATAGCTGCAGTAGTACCGAAGCTATAAAACGAAAAGTAGTTTTTGAAGGTCATCTTCGAAGGGCCCTAGCTCCCTGAAGAAGCGTTTCCGGACCCATGTTCACATGAACTTTTTTTCTTATTTTCGTGTGTTTTATCTACCCTAGAATTTTGTAACATGATCATCGGAACACCCTGTATACCACTAAAAATCAGTGCTGTAGTTCTTAAAAGTTTTTGTTTCTAGTTTAAGAGTCAGACCGGTCGGTGGTATTCTTGGTTTGTTTATTAGGTGTACTTTTGGGAGATTGGGGCGCTTATTTTTTGTAATAATGGATTATAAACGTTCGACAAACAGTAAACGATGTAAGCGATCTTGTTTTATATACTGTAATAGTTCCATCTGGCAGTTGTAATAAAACTTAACATTAATCATAATAATATTTGCTTGCTACGTTAATAATGCATGGTATATACCACTAAAAATCAGTGCTGTAGTTCTTAAAAGTTTTTGTTTCTAGTTTAAGAGTCAGACCGGTCGGTGGTATTCTTGGTTTGTTTATTAGGTGTACTTTTGGGAGATTGGGGCGCTTATTTTTTGTAATAATGGATTATAAACGTTCGACAAACAGTAAACGATGTAAGCGATCTTGTTTTATATACTGTAATAGTTCCATCTGGCAGTTGTAATAAAACTTAACATTAATCATAATAATATTTGCTTGCTACGTTAATAATGCATGGTATATACCACTAAAAATCAGTGCTGTAGTTCCTAAAAGTTTTTGTTTCTAGTTTAAGAGTCAGACCGGTCGGTGGTATTCTTGGTTTATTTATTAGGTGTACTTTTGGGAGATTGGGGCGCTTATTTTTTGTAATAATGGATTATAAATGTTCGACAAACAGTGAACGATGTAAGCGATCTGGTTTTATATACTGTAATAGTTCCATCTGGCAGTTGTAATGAAACTTAACATTAATCATAATAATATTTGCTTGCTACGTTAATAATGCATGGTATATACCACTAAAAATCAGTGCTGTAGTTCTCAAAAGTTTATTTTTCTAGTTTAAGAGTCAGACCGGTCGGTGGTATTCTTGGTTTGTTTGTTAGGTATACTTTTGGGAGATTGGGCCGCTTATTTTTTGTAATAATGGATTATAAACGTTCGACAAACAGTGAACGATAAAAGCGATCTGATTTTATATACTGTAATAGTTCCATCTGGCAGTTGTAATGAAACTTAACATTAATCATAATAATAATTGCTTGCTACGTTAATAATGCATGGTATATACCACTAAAAATCAGTGCTGTAGTTCTCAGAAGTTTAATTTTCTAGTTTAAGAGTCAGACCGGTCGGTGGTATTCTTGGTTTGTTTGTTAGGTATACTTTTGGGAGATTGGGCAGCTTATTTTTTGTAATAATGGATTATAAACGTTCGACAAACAGTGAACGATGTAAGCGATCTTGTTTTATATACTGTAATAGTTCCATCTAGCAGTTGTAATGAAACTTAACATTAATCATAATAATATTTGCTTGCTACGTTAATAATGCATGGTATATACCACTAAAAATCAGTGCTGTAGTTCTCAAAAGTTTTTGTTTCTAGTTTAAGAGTCAGACCGGTCGGTGGTATTCTTGGTTTGTTTATTAGGGGTACTTTTGGGAGATTGGGGCGCTTATTTTTTGTAATAATGGATTATAAACGTTCGACAAACAGTGAACGATGTAAGCGATCTGGTTTTATATACTGTAATAGTTCCATCTGTCAGTTGTAATGAAACTTAACATTAATCATAATAATATTTGCTTGCTACGTTAATAATGCATGGTATATACCACTTAAAATCAGTGCTGTAGTTCTCAAAAGTTTATTTTTCTAGTTTAAGAGTCAGACCGGTCGGTGGTATTCTTGGTTTGTTTGTTAGGTATACTTTTGGAAGATTGGGCCGCTTATTTTTTGTAATAATGGATTATAAACGTTCGACAAACAGTGAACGATGTAAGCGATCTTGTTTTATATACTGTAATAGTTCCATCTGGCAGTTGTAATGAAACTTAACATTAATCATAATAATATTTGCTTGCTACGTTAATAATGCATGGTATATACCACTAAAAATCAGTGCTGTAGTTCTCAAAAGTTTTTGTTTCTAGTTTAAGAATCAGACCGGTCGGTGGTATTCTTGGTTTGTTTATTAGGGGTACTTTTGGGAGATTGGGGCGCTTATTTTTTGTAATAATGGATTATAAACGTTCTACAAACAGTGAACGATGTAAGCGATCTGGTTTTATATACTGTAATAGTTCCATCTGTCAGTTGTAATGAAACTTAACATTAATCATAATAATATTTGCTTGCTACGTTAATAATGCATGGTATATACCACTTAAAATCAGTGCTGTAGTTCTCAAAAGTTTATTTTTCTAGTTTAAGAGTCAGACCGGTCGGTGGTATTCTTGGTTTGTTTGTTAGGTATAATTTTGGGAGATTGGGCCGCTTATTTTTTGTAATAATGGATTATAAACGTTCGACAAACAGTGAACGATGTAAGCGATCTTGTTTTATATACTGTAATAGTTCCATCTGGCAGTTGTAATGAAACTTAACATTAATCATAATAATATTTGCTTGCTACGTTAATAATGCATGGTATATACCACTAAAAATCAGTGCTGTAGTTCTCAAAAGTTTTTGTTTCTAGTTTAAGAATCAGACCGGTCGGTGGTATTCTTGGTTTGTTTATTAGGGGTACTTTTGGGAGATTGGGGCGCTTATTTTTTGTAATAATGGATTATAAACGTTCTACAAACAGTGAACGATGTAAGCGATCTGGTTTTATATACTGTAATAGTTCCATCTGTCAGTTGTAATGAAACTTAACATTAATCATAATAATATTTGCTTGCTACGTTAATAATGCATGGTATATACCACTTAAAATCAGTACTGTAGTTCTCAAA
This sequence comes from Polydrusus pterygomalis, assembly GCA_963969555.1. Taxonomy (NCBI): domain Eukaryota; kingdom Metazoa; phylum Arthropoda; class Insecta; order Coleoptera; family Curculionidae; genus Polydrusus; species Polydrusus pterygomalis. Next base: position 63,033,193 of record OZ018378.1, read on the forward strand.
AGTTTTTGTTTCTAGTTTAAGAGTCAGACCGGTCGGTGGTATTCTTGGTTTGTTTATTAGGTATACTTTTGGGAGATTGGGGCGCTTATTTTTTGTAATAATGGATTATAAACGTTCGACAAACAGCGATCTGGTTTTATATGCTGTAATAGTTCCATCTTGCAGTTGTAATGAAACTTGACATTAATCATAATAATATTTGCTTGCTACAGTTGAGGCATATACCACTAAAAATCAGTAATGTAGTTCTCAAAAGTTTAAGTAGCTTCTAGTGTGATATTGTTATTGTTTAACATTGCATATTATTTATTATGATTATCTATTATACAACATGGTTTACTGAGATGGTAAAATTCGTACATAGATTAGAAAGTTCAATACTAATGATGGGTTGTGCGAAATAATAATCTTCTATTGCTTTATCTGACATGCATAATTTAAAAAAAACTTAAATACAAAGTAAAAATTTATTGGTGCGATCAATAAAATTCAGCTAGGACAGCTAGAGACTCCGAACAACGATGTGACCTGGGCAACAAATAGGTTAAAACTAATACTAAGGCGCGCGGCGATTGCCGATCGCTACGAACCACCAACAACATCTTGTGGATTATAGGTTCTAACGGATACAATTCATTTTTTGGGGACACTTTTCTGCTTTCTTAATTGTAGAGATAGCGCTTCATAGGGAACAAAATGCGTCGCATTAGTACCTATAATTTATTTCTTAATAAAATTGCTGTTTTAACAGTAGTTAATTTTTCAATAAAACTGTGCTGCTAATGGAACTGATTACTACCAATAAAAACACTGTTTTAGCAAATCGGGAATTAATATAACACTAAAGCAGGTTTGATCTAAGAGTTATTGGTTTGATACACTAGCAATGTATTTAGTATGTGTTAATAAATAATAAGCTATTAATACAAACTATGTCTTAGCAAACCTGCGTTGTATTAGATCATTCTCCTCAGTGTATGTTATTTACATATTATAACCTTATTAGTTAGTTGTTAAGAATAATAATAAAATTATGTTTTAAATATAATTCAATCATTTCCAATGTCTCCGCTGGTTGCAAGCATTGCGAAATCTGTGAATTTTTTTTATGATAATAACATAACAAATTAACATTTCTAAAGTTTTTGCAATAAACAAACAAACCCAAAACCTTATTCAGTTAGAAATGGGAAACGAAAAGTATGTAAAGAAATTCTAGTCGATTATGTAAGTTATGCATACCGTTTGTTGTTAAAAAAAAACTTAGCATCATGCGCATTGAAAATACCGTGGTTCTGCTGAAACCTATAATTTGTTTTAAATTTTTTACATTTTCTCTTTGTCTTTATTACGTCTTGCATATTTTTTTTTAAATGCCACGTCTTCCTTTAAAACAAGAAAACTTTTTATCAAGAGTAACTGTTTCTCGTAAAATCCAAAAAAAGTTTCCCATTTTGGTAACAGGATCTGGGTAGACGCTGAGCCGCATAAGTAATAAGATATTATGGACTCGCATCTTATCTTATTACCTTTTTTATTACTCAAAACTTCTGTAATTCCCTAAGAAAATCTCTTATAAATATTTTTTTACTTATAATTAAATATTATAAGTAAAAATACAGGGTGTCCGGAAAAAGGAGGTCAATCCGTTAACCATATACTCCTTGAGCAAAAATAATATGACTTTTATTATGCCATTTTTCATTTTTGACCCTAACGTTTGATATACAGGGCATCAAAGTTAGAAATTAAAAACTGATTTTTAAGAATTATTCGAATATTTAATAAGATATTAATTTCAAATTTGGTACATTGCTTCAACATAAAAAGGTACATCTATTGAGAAAAAGAAAACAAAAACATTCGTCAAATATTCAAAATAGAGGGGGTCCAGTACCAGCTGACCCTCCCTATTTTTTAGTACGTACGCCAGTGACTTCCGAACTATTTTTTTTTAGGTAATCAGTTATATTTGATTTTTTTTCATCTCCTATAAAATTTTGATAAAATGATGCGTTTTGGAGATAATTTGATTAATATGAATTCTTAACTGATGCCAACGGTAATCTTAATCCAATATCATTGAAGAATTCCGAGAAGTTTCATTAAAAGAATTAAAATTTAAAATTAACAAACTCAAATTAAACAATAATTATAGTGAAATTTTATCAAAAAAAGTAATGAAAGAAACGTTCACAAGCATAGGTGAAATTATATTAAGATTAATCAATACCTGCCTAAAATATGGAGAAATACCTGAAGATCTAAAATGTTCTATTATAACACCAGTTCCAAAAATTAAAAATACAAAAAAAAGCTGTGAAATGAGGCCAATAAATATATTATGGGATATTGAAAAATTATTAGAAATGTACAGTTTATGAACAGATACTCGAATTTATTGAAGAAAACAAAATTTTAGTAAATATGCAAGGAGGTTTTAGAAAAGGATATTCAACAGAAACGGCAATCCAGTCTGTAATTGAAAATTGGAAGCGAAGCGTTGACAAAAGTGAAGTTGTATTGGCAGTATTTTTGGATTTTAAACGTGCATTCGAAACAATAATTGATAGGGATAAATTATTAAAAAAATTATATCAGTATGGATTAAGGGGAGTTGTTTATAAATGGTTTCAAAATTATTTAAGTAATAGGCACCAAAAAACAAAAATTGATAATATTTTTTCTAAAAAGGAATATAATAATATTGGGGTACCACAAGGTAGCATTTTGGGTCCATTATTATTTATTCTTTATATAAATGATATGCCAAATGTTTTAAAACAAAGTTTTATTCAAATATTTGCTGACGATACCTTATTATATATAAAGGGTAAAAATATTCTTGATTGTATAGACATTTTAAATTTTGAATTAAAAACTTTATCAAACTGGTTAAAGGTAAATAAATTAAAATTAAATGTTTCTAAAACAAAATTTATGGTTATTGGAAATAGCGTGATTAATACAGACATAAATATTTTTGTTGATGATGAAAAATTGGAAATTATAGACTCTTTTAAATATTTGGGAGTAATTTTAGATTCTAGGTTAAAATTTGAATTACATTTTGAAAATCTGGTATCTAAAATTGGAAAAAAAATTAATTATTTAAAAAGAATTAGTCAAAATTTGAGTTTATTTTCACGAAAAACAATTTATAACACTATAATTTTACCTCATTTTTTATATTGTTCAACTATTTTATACACAGCAAATGATGGGGTCTTTAATAGACTCCAAGTTTTGCAAAATAAAGCTATGCGTATAATTTTAAATGTGGATAAATATACGAAAATAAATTTAATGTTATAGAAACTTCAGTGGTTAAATGTTAAAAATTTAATATTTCTTTTGATTTGTACTTTTATTTTTAAAATACAACATAACTTACTGCCTTCTCATTTGAAAGATTTTATAACTCAAAATTTTGAAAATCATAACTATTCAACCAGGTATAATAAAGATTTTTGTCTAGGTAGGGTATCAAAACATTTGACATATAAATCGGTTTTCTATAAAGGATTAAGTGAAATTAAGTGAACCTGAATATTTTAATTAAATCACAGACCTCTTTGAAAAATTTTAAAAAATCATTGAAAAATTATTTGTTTAAAAACAAAATAGTGACTGATAAAATTTTTTTAAAGATGATATTGTTAAATTAGTTCAAATATTTTATATAACTTGTTAAATTATAGCACATTGCTAAATAAATCTTGTTACTACTACTACTACTACCTACCTTAAATTATAATATTTATAAAACAGAACTTTCAAAATAAATTATTATTTGGCATTATTTAAGCGGTAGAACCAATGAGACTATTGCATCAATTGTTTTAGAAGGAATCACATGTATAATTTTCAAGTCCAGTCCTGGAATTCATGCCAACTTATAAAAATTTAATAGACCAAAATTGACAGAGTGTCACGTGACTTTGCCTCCATCTTGCGAGAGTATTAAAAAATTTTACTTTAGCTTTGTTTACATGCGTGAGGCCATAAATTTGCAACTTTCGAGATTATTGTTTGATTAACTAAAGGTAAATATCTATGGACTCGATGCGTCAACGTGATTTCTATTACCTACAAATATCGTCGAAAGGAAGAAATACTATTATTTTTTAACCGTGTTGTACTTAATAATAATAATAATAATATCATTTTTGATTGAAGATAAAATGTTATAGAATTTTTTGTTAAATTTTCCTAAAAAAAATATTTGGAACTATTTTTTTCATCATATTATGTGCCCTTGGGTGAACACTTAATTTAGGAATTGCCCCCCCTCCCCCCCAACCCCCAACCATATCCTTAATCCGCAAATAAAATAATACAATTTCTCGAAATATGTTATGTTTCCTATGAAAAACATAATTTTTTTTGTCAAATTTATTTTTAAACTTCCCTATTATTAACTAATTTTATTACATTGCTTTAGCCCAGTTCTGGAAATTTAGCATTATCCCGAAAATATACTACAATACAAGGGTAATTTATTTATCAAAAGCGATGCGTCGTCTCTGAATAATAAAGCGAGCAGTTTCCTATTTTTGGACTTTTAATATAAAAGGAATAAGGAACAGGGATACTTCGACATGAACTTAGCAAGCATGATTATAAAAGTTGTATTCTTTTTGAATAAATCATTTCCTAATTATTATTGTATTTATTTTACCTCAAGTGGGTAAGGTTGTTTTGACGGAAAGTCAAGCATACCGATTACTGACTTTTTAGGAAATGGTTATGCCATAATATTTATGGTGTATTTTCTTTAAAAAAGGTATCACTCATTCTATTTGGTACTACAGCAGATATTGAGTAGGTATGCCCTTTCATTATTAGTTTTAGTTCTTATAATTATTAATTTTGTGTTTCAGAAAATAATATTGTTTTTTAATAAAGTATACTTATTTACCCATGCATATACCTAAAAATGGGTAAATGAATAGTTGTGTTCCAAAGGAAATCGAGTTGGTTAGTAAATATGAAAATTAAAGGCGAACCTAGAATAATTCATAATAATTCGACTTCTTACAATTTTCAAATGCTAAACTAAGTCAGCCGTTGAGGCATTAGGCAAGAATTTGGGGCGAATTTTAGCTGTTTACACGTAATCATAAATTGGAGGTCAACTTTTTTAATTTCTTGATCAAGAACTTAAATTTTAAATCCCGGAACTATATATTTTCTTATTTGTCAAATGATAATGTTGCGGCGCGCATGTTTAATCGTGTGTATAGAAAACGGCACAAATAGTCTCGTTTTAAAACAGATGACAGCAGAAATGTGTCATCGATCAGCTGATATTGGGAGATAGTAATATCCCCAGATTAGTACTGGCCCGTAATGAGCTGTGAATTGCGCTTTTGTTCTTATTGTTACATTTAGGTAATTACGTTTTTAAAATATTTTGTCGTTATGGTGCCTTTTATTTCTACTTATATTAAATTTTAATTACTTTTGTGTGGCCGGGAAGTACCTATACAATTATTAGATATTCATTTGACCAAAAATTTACAGGTTAAAATTTTTTAATTCATTTTCATTAGGGATCATAATAATTATTAATGTGTGTCTTGCTCGTTAGTTGATTTCATCGATAAGTAATAAGTTTCATTTCATCTGAACGCCATTTTGGTCGAAAAGTTAGTTTGTGAAATTTTTGATCTTAAAATGTTTGTTCTTAAAGGTTAGGTTTCTAATGTATAATTTTTGCATTTTGCATTATCTAGGTAGGTACCTATCCTTTTCTGTTTCAAGAAAAATAAGTAGAAATTATTTCTCTAACTTTGGTAGGTAGGGGAGAGTTGGACAAAGTCGGGTAGGTTGATAAAACCGGTAGTTCTGCCAAATGCCAAAACAGCTTTCAATATTATTAACCTATAAAAATCAGCTATTTGATTTCGATGAAACTATTTTTATTATTGTTATTATTATTATTATTGTTTGACAATAGTAAGGTTTAAATAAACTATTTAACATTATGTTAGCCTATATAGTAGTTGTAAAAGGTAACCATATTAATATGTAATAGGATAGCGAACAAATATATAATTCCATTTTCTGGGTCTACGTACCTTACATAAGTGAAATTATTATTAGATATTACTATTATTTTTGTTTGTATGGCAATAAAATAAAGTTTTTAACATTAAGTTAGCCTACATACAAGTTTAGAAATGTAACTGTATCAATAAATTGCATTTTAACGAACAAATTCTATAAAAACCACTTTTGGGTCTACGTACCTTACGTAAGTCAAAAACTGTTAAAATGGGGTTTTCACTGACAGAAAATTCAATCCCTGGCGAAACTAAAGCTTTTAACTTTATGTTAGCCCACATACAAATCTAGAAATGTAACCGTATCATATAGCCAACAAATTCTATAAAAACCATATTTGGATCTACGTACCTTACGTAGGTAAGTCATTTATGAGGATTTCCTTGACAGTATTTCCTATATTCTGACTGAATTCAATTAGTTTATGTTGAACTGGAGGTATTGTATTTTACCTATAGGTATAATCTGAACAAATAAAATTAAAAAAAATTTTGTTGTAAATATGAGTGACATAATCTTACCTATTTAAAGTTGCGTTTCAGTTAATTCAGAATTTTCAAGGTTTGGATAATTATATTATATTATATACCTAGTTTTTAAATCTATTTTGACACTTTATCTTTTAACCATCTAAAAACTCATGTTTATTATTACCCACCTACCTTAAATTATAATATTTATAAAACAGAACTTTAAAATAAATTATTATTTGGCATTATTTAAGCGGTAGAACCGATGAGACTATTGCATCAATTGTTTTAGAAGGAATCACATGTATAATTTTCAAGTCCAGTCCTGGAATTCATGCCAACTTATAAAAATTTAATAGACCAAAATTGACAGAGTGTCACGTGACTTTGCCTCCATCTTGCGAGAGTATTCAAAATTTTTACTTTAGCTTTGTTTACATGCGTGAGGCCATAAATTTGCAACTTTCGAGATTATTGTTTGATTAACTAAAGGTAAATATCTATGGACTCGATGCGTCAACGTGATTTCTATTACCTACAAATATCGTCGAAAGGAAGAAATACTATTATTTTTTAACCGTGTTGTACTTAATAATAATAATATCATTTTTGATTGAAAATAAAATGTTATAGAATTTTTTGTTAAATTTTCCTAAAAAAAATATTTGGAACTATTTTTTTCATCACCTTGAGTTAACACTTAATTTGGGAATTGCCCCCCCTCCCCCCCAACCAAATCCTTAATCCGCAAATAAAATAATAATAAATAATAATAATAATAATAATAATAATAATAAAGACTTTTATTAGCAAAAAATATGTACATAGCTGAGAAAAGAAAAGAAATTGACCAAACTCAGAGTGGCGAAGTCTAGCTAACAGGGCTACTCCAACTCAACCACTAAACTGAGAAGGTAGTCGTCTTGAAATATATTAATATAAAAAATAAATAACTAATATTATAATGCATAGCAGCGGATGTATTGGTCTGATAAATATGACATTTATTATAAACTAATGGTAAAACTAAATTAAACGACAAAATGGGAAACGATTCCGTCCCCGTAAGCGCGGTCCCGGGCAGCAAAAGTGGTGAAACAATTAATGTATTACTGCTTATTGAACAGGTACGCACGAAGCCTAAACTTAAACTTATTAATATTATACAACTTAAATTCGTTTGGAATTGAGTTATAAAATTTTATAGCATTATAAGTGAAACTTCTTTGAAATAATGATGTTTTATATTGGGGTATGGTAAAACTGTTCTTGTATCTGATATTTCTTTTGTGAATGTTGTCCCTGGAAACGAACTTATTTTTAAGTTTTTTTGATGTATTCTCCATGGTAAGAACTTTATGAATAAAATTACCCAGATGAAAATTACATCTATTTCTCATATTAAGCCATTTGCACTCATTTATTTTATGGGTTATATGCTCGCGTTTTCTTATTCCGTAAATCAGTCTACAACAGGAATTTTGCATTTTTTGTATTCTATTCTTTTCAATTTCATGTAAACAAGGCATATAAATGAAGTCGCAGTAGGAGTAGTGTGACAGAACTAGACTGTCGCAGAGCATTCTTTTAAGTTTTTGATCGAGGATATGTCTATTATTGTAAATTAATTTTAAGGAATAAAATGCTTTTTTATTAATATTTTTTACGTGTTCTTTGAAGCGCAGCTCCTCATCCAAAACAATACCAAGATTTTTCGCTGAATGTACATAAGGAAGATGAACGCCGTTTAGAGAAATGTTCACATTATTTTTTACAGTGTCACGATTACCTTTGTTTGCAAAGCACAAAATTTTGGATTTTTCCGAATTTAATTTAAGGTTATGAGTATTAGATAGGGAAATAATGGTTTCCAAGTCGAAATTAATTTGCTGGATCGCATCCAAGTAGTTTGTTGGGGAGAAGCTCAGGTAAAGTTGAGTATCGTCCGCGTAAGCGTCTGACTGACAGAATAGCGTAGAAGTTATTATCTCTGCTGTATAAATAATGAATAATAGTGGAGATAGAATGGAGCCTTGCGGAACCCCTGAAAGAATGTCAATCGGATTGGAGTGTATGTTGTCAACAACGACTTTTTGAGCACGGTTGGTTAAAAAATATGATATTAGTTTAACAGAATCCACGTCAAACCCATAATAATGTAATTTAGAGGACAAAAGCCTATGAACAAGTGTATCGAAAGCTTTGGAGAAATCCAACAAGATCAACAGGCTGGCCTGGCCTTTATCATAGGCGGTCATAATATCATCTATAACTGAACTTAATGCTGTGGCCGTACTGAATTTTTTTCGAAAACCACATTGGTTGTCAGGAAGAAGTTGATTTTCTATAAAAAAAGAGTACATTAATTTGGTCGTGCAAAATTTTTTCTACAATTTTAGACATTGCCGGAAGAATACTAATTATTCTTAAATCCGAAAAAGTTTTAGGGTTATTACTTTTAGCAAGGGGTTTCCCCATGGCAACCTTCCACGAGTCTGGAAAATATTTGTGCTCTATACAACAATTAACGATATGTAGAATATAAACATCAATAAACGGACTGCAAAGTTTTAGCATCCCCATTGAAATATTGTCAGTACCCACGCAGTCAGTTTTAATAGAATGTATGACTTTATTGATATCCTCCACTGTGCTTAACTGAAACCTAAAGGCGATATTTTCTCTATACCTATTATTGTTGTAGAAATTTATTTTATCGTTACCTTTGTTAGATACGTTTTGCAGAAAAGAGCCAAAATAGTTGTTAATGTTATCGGGGTTGGATAAGTTTGGGGGTAAACTATGATTTTGGCAAGTACGAATATTAAGGTCTCTTAATGTACTCCAAGTCTTAAAACTATTGTTTTCAGAACATACATTTTCAAGGTAGCGTTTTTTAGCTCTTCTGACAAGGGTAACTAAATGATTGCGAAGTTGTTTATATCTATTTCTATTGTCGTCGCTCCGATTTTTTTTAAATTTCTGTAAAGCCTTAGATCTTAGTTTTTTGACTTGTTTTATCTCATTAGTTAACCAGGGTGCTTTTGGTTTGGTAATGCGAGCTTCTTTAACTGGAGCATGTTTGTTAAATAAATTTGTTAGCGACTGGTTAAATAAATTAATTTTTAAGTCGATATCTTTTGTTCTTAAAATTGCGAGCCAATTAATACTATATAGGTCTGCTAGAAAGTTTTGGTGGTCAAAATTGTTGTAACAGCGGTAGTTTATAATTTTTGGACCCGGTTTAACTGATTTAAAATTCATATTTACATATACTAGGTTGTGATCTGATATATCATCGGTTGTTATGGTACCTTGAGATTCTACTAATTCTGGATTACTTACAAAAATAGGATCTATAAGCGAGCTACTCCTGTCTGTTATTCTGGTAGGTTCGTTTAAAATTTGAGAGAGTCCATAAGACTCAAAGCATTCAGAAACTGGTGTATTTATATTAAAGAAATTAACGTTTAAATCGCCTAAAATAACTACGTGATCAAATATAGGACAAACGAAGGATAGGACAGAGTCGAAATCCGGAATAAAATTATTAGCATTGGAGTTTGGAGGTCTATAAAAAGCTCCGACCGCAAGTGTTTTAGCGTGCATAATAATCTTAATAAATAAATATTCCAGACTAGGATTTACTATCAAATTGAGGGTTATTAGTTCAGCGGACAAACTTTGCTTGGAGAACGCACATATTCCCCCACCCCGGCCCTGCCGCCTATCCATTCTATGCAGATTATAACCAGGAATATTAACTGCCTGGTTAGGGATGTTAGCAGTGAGCCAAGTTTCAGTAACCATAACTACATCATAATCATTATTCCTTAATAGTAGAGAAAATTCATTAAAATTTGTTAGCAATGATCTGGCATTAAGATGCGCAAGCTTCATGTTTAAGAAAACAAAACAAAAAAAAAACTACGTTTGTTGAAAAAAGTCAATAAGCCATACTATAAATTGATGCTACCTAACATAATTGTTGCCACTTAGTTTTTATTTTTATTTTTAATAAGTCAAAAAACTGCTATAAAATTGAAAATATTAGGAGAATAAAAATAAGATAATAAAATAACAATCACTATAGATTACCGCCGGAACCACGCAGAGGAGTATAGATGAGACTGAGAGGGGAGAGTATTATTTTCAATTAGGGGAGAAGAATAATTAATAAAAAAAAATAGAGAGTACCTATTTAGACTAGATTAATTCCTGTCAGAATAATCACAGATAGACCAAAACACAATACAGAGGCTGCGCCGCACTATCCTGTAATACAATTGCTCGAAATATGTTATGTTTCCTATGAAAAACATTTTTTTTTGTCAAATTTATTTTTAAACTTCCCTATTATTAATTAATTTTATTACATTGCTTTAGCCCAGATCTGGAAATTTAGCATTATCCCGAAAATATACTACAATACAAGGGTAATTTATTTATCAAAAGCGATGCGTCGTCTCTGAATAATAAAGCGAGCAGTTTCGTATTTTTGGACTTTTAATATAAAAGGAATAAGGAACAGGGATACTTCGACATGAACTTAGCAAGCATGATTATAAAAGTTGTATTCTTTTTGAATAAATCATTTCCAAATTATTATTGTATTTATTTTACCTCAAGTGGGTAATGTTGTTTTGACAGAAAGTCAAGTATACCGATTACTGACTTTTTAGGAAATGGTTATGCCATAATATTTATGGTGTATTTTCTTTAAAAAAGGTAGCACTTATTCTATTTGGTACTACAGCAGATATTGAGTAGGTATGCCCTTTCATTATTAGTTTTAGTTCTTATAATTATTAATTTTGTGTTTCAGAAAATAATATTGTTTTTTAATAAAGTATACTTATTTACCCATGCATATACCTAAAAATGGGTAAATGAATAGTTGTGTTCCAAAGGAAATCGAGTGGTTAGCAAATATGAAAATTAAAGGCGAACCTAGAATAATTCAAAATAATTCAACATGTTTCAAGTGTAGAAACACCCATTATCAGGAAAACAAAGTAAATAGTACAATGCCGATGTTGTTAGCAATAGAGAAAATAATAAGTGGGATGGAGCCGTAATGGAGCTTTCAATGGTGTACAAGAGGTGTAAAAAATGAATAGTCAGAAGACCGACAAGACTTCAGTATACTGGAAAGTCAAGGGTTAGTGCAAAGGCCCTGTCTTGGGCAGAAAAATGAAGAGAGCGAAAGAAAAATTGGAGAGTTTTAACAGACATTGTGAAAATCATTTAGGTACCTATAAGTATTTAGCTTGAAGTAAAATTCTGTTGGGGTACCAGGCTTGTTACGGCCCAGTTACCCCGGCAGAAGTCAAAGCATACACATTGTGTGCAAAATTAAAAGATTTTAAAAAAATTTTGAAAATCTTATTATGAATTATTCTTGGTTCGCCTAGCTATTCTAATAAACTTGTGGAGAAAGACTTTGTGCTTCTCTTTTTTCTATAAATAAATAATTGTTTTGTTGCAAGTTATTTTGTATTTTTATTAAAAAAACTTCTGACCGAATTTTCCTAGTTCGCTGCCACAGTTCGGAAGGGGTAGTTTTATCCTCATTGCGGGTAGGGAAGAATGGGAGGGTAATCAAGTAAAAATGGCGAAAGACCACTCGATCTTCACAGACGGTTCATAAATGGACGCCGGAGTGAAAGCTGTTGCCTTCTCCGAGAACATGCAAATACAGAGGTCGTATAGGCACCCAGACTACTGCAGCATCATTCAAGCAGAGATTTTGAAAGTAGCTAAAGCAGTCAGTATTCTGCATGATCATGCCGGCTTGAGAGGAGCTGCGTCTGTCTATAGCTATCTATATAGACCAGTGGTTCTCAACCTTTTTGTGGTGGCGGAACACTTTTGGTAGCAATAGGAAAATGGCGGAAGACCACCTTTGTCAACATATTTGCGGTGAAGTAATCAGTTTATCAAATACTATCTCATGATTCAGATTAGTTGATATTACTAAATTATTTCGCGAAACACCTGGAAGAGGTTTGCAGAACACCGGTGTTCCGCGGAACGGCGGTTGAGAACCACTGATATAGACAGTCAAGCAGCGATAAAGACAATTTGTTCCAGCAGCATTAAACCAAAATTAGTACGGCGTTGTCGCAACAATCTCTGTAGACTTGGTGCTAAGCTTCGAGTCACCTTGTGTTGGGTTCCGGGCCATTATAATATAGAAGGCAACAAGGCTGCTAATGCGCTAGCCAAGGAGTGCGCAAACATATCTGTATCTGTGTAATAATGTGGCTAGACCACTGGGACCAGTCAAGGAGGAGGAGGATATCGATCGAATAGCTCAACAACTTGCACAAAGTAGATGAACAAAACTAACAACCTAAGGCATCTCCAAGCAATTGCGGCTCCTACTTGATAACAGGAAAATCGCAGCGGGAAGGTTGCCTATATTGAACCGCTACCTAAATTGGACCACAGTACATTTCTCCGAAACTAAACAAGTGCCATATCATCTGGCAACACTGTAACATACTTCCACCCAAAACCTTTGATCGGCAACAAACTAAACTAGTTGGCAGTAGTTGGCCGTTAGTGCTTGGCACAAAACACCAACTAAGAGAAACGTTATTTGCATGTTAATTGAACGAAACGGGAATGACGTTTAACCGATCGCCATGTTAGGTGGCAGGGGGTGAGGAAGGCGGGGGAACGCTTAATTTTAATTGCAGGTTAGTAAATTAATTTTTTAATGTTTGTTTACTTTGCTTTTTAATTTTCTGAGACAAATAATGTTTATTCAACGATTAAAAACAGCAAAGTAAACAACATTAAAAAAATTAATTTACTATAAAAAACAATAAGACTTCTAGAAAAAAAAAAACGACCATATTTTGTTTATAATTTATTTCAAGTTTAGATCAAAAAGATCTTAATGCAGAAGGCATAACTTCCAATGAGTCTAACACAAGACGAATTTCTAATAACTATATGAACTTCTGGTATGAACTAGTTACGGAACATTGTACTATCAAAAATAAAAGTTTCCTAAGGGATTAAAGGTGGTATTCAGAGTCGACTAACTTCCTGGGCCTGTACAAAAATATAAGCCAAGGAAGCATTTAAGGTATCTACCAGTGATTCTTATATCACCCTTCTTAGTAGGTACAAGTTTAGAGTCACCGTGGTGTCGTTCAACGGCTTCCTTGCCTATGCTTTTCAATTTTGCACTATAGGGCTGGTCATTATTAAAATTAGGTCTTCATGTGGGGCAAGTCTTAATCCGGTGGAGGTCAACATTGGGCTAGTCTTGTAGGTGTGCATTAACATGAAACAAAAAAAAAATTGGGCAGAATAATCTCATACATTAGTAAAATGTTTTAAAACAAGAATTATTTTTAAATAGAAACTGAGAAAATTGTTTAATTGGTTTAAATCTTTTATAACTGGGGTCATTAACTTTACTTTTATTAAAAATGTTATGCTTTTTATAGTGTCCAGCACTTAAAGTTTGATTTTGAGTATTTTTATCTCTTAAATATTTGTAAACTGTTAATCGAACATATAATTTAACAATTTCATTACATATGTCGTGTTGCTCACAGAAGTTAAATTTTTGAAATTCATTTCCATAAATATCTAAAAATGTATCTTCTAAGTGAGCAATGCACTATTATTAAGGAAACGATACAATTTCTCATGGAATTACATCGAGTAAGCGAACTAGTTTGTCACTGGCATAAGTAAGTCTAGTATTTTCATCATATTCTTTAAATGAAACACATAAATACTGATTAGTAACGTCGCTAGAATTAAAAACTAGCAAGTTTCACAGTCAGGTACAGACTTTCAATTCAAGGTTATAAAAAATCATCCCTCCAAGAAACATTATTTGGAAGTAAAAGAAATATTCTCGGATGCAATATTTTTAGCTTAATAATAATATTACAATATTTAGTACTTACTCAGAGAAATACTAAGAACTTCAGTGATATTTTTAATATAAATAATAATGCCGGTGCGATAAAAATCACAAAAAAATAAAACATTTCCACAAGGCGGTCTAAAAAAAGATAGGTTACGAAAACGAAACGTCAACGATGTCAAATTTTAATCGCACGTACGTCTCAATTGCTTTTGCACATACGTTCAAATATGGCCAGGTGGCTGACATATCCGGTGGCAAGATGTTGCGGGTTGCCCAATCCCACCTTCATTCCCGTGGTGCTTGGCGTGTACAGAGCAAAACGTAATTTACACAATTTTAATGTAATATTTTTAGGATTTTCCTAAGAATTTACCTTAGAACCATAAAACTCTAAGCAAAATCTTTTTTCTGCAAGTTATCAAGTAAGTTTTTCTCTTTCTATTTCTCCTATTACCATGCCATATTTGTTTTTTCTTGTTTCTTTCCTGGGTACTTTTGTAAAACACGTGGTAGTTGCTTAAATTGGACCACACAATTGAACCGGTCCAATTTAGGCAATTTTTCCAAATTGTGCAAAAATAATTTTTCTCTTTAAATAGGTTAATGTCATAAACTAACGCCATTTCAATATTGCTAAAAAAAAATTTCTTTGAGTTAAAAAATGAAATTATGACTGGTCCAATATAAAAAACTAATAGGTACTTTTTTTTTGCATTAGGATGTCTCCTATCAAAATTTTGATTGTAAATTTGATGTTTTTTTGAAAAATAAGTATAAAACTTCCTATAGCAACAATTTTATTTTTTATTTATTTATTTAACACCTAAGCTTCCGATTTAAATCATGTGGTCCAATTTTGGAACCCCCAGGTGCAATTTAGGCAACCGGTTTCCTATATTGAACCACTTGCAGAGGTTTTTTTATAGCCTGGTATATCATAGATACTTTGAAATAAAATTCTGCAAAAAATTCTCCAGTTGAACAACATACTAAAGTATACTAAGGTATAGCTTCATGATCGATTTTGCGTTATTATCGGGATCTATGATAAAAAATCTGGAAATTGGTCCAATATGGGTAACCTTCCCCTACAGCAGTCGAAATATCACTGTCCACAGTAACCAGGCGTCGCCTTTTCGCTCGGTAATCACTCCGAACGTATGCTAATACCAGCTAACGAATTTTGCAGAAGCTGCAGCGATGAATAAGAGGAGAAAAGTATTTAACATTTCTTGAGTGAATGCCCCGGCTTCGAAAAAGGAAGGTTCAATGCCTAGGGCGAACCAATCTTTAATGATCTGGAGACAAAAACTACGTTTTCAAAAATACTCATTTTATGAAGCTACCTTATACAGGGTTAAAAACAAATAAACTCTGCATCACATGCGAGCAAATTTTAATAGCCCAATTTTGATTTTGTAGAAAAGCACATATTTAATAAGGCGCTACTTTAAAGAAAATGTATCTGAAAATCTGTAGGTTGGTTTGGTCTTATTTTGCAAAAGTGGTGCAATTTAGAAAATATGGGTAAAAAACCAAAAGTTATCTTATGCAGCTGAAATTTTGCACCTGTGGTAGAAACTGCATGTAAAAAAACTTTTTCTAATAACTTTTTTCGATATTTTTAGAAATAACCCACTTTTGAATTATTTTTTGGAAAAAATTTAAATTTGACAGATAATGCGAATCACGTGACTACTATTTGTTTTGCTTAATTTTCATCTCGATTGAAGCAGAACTTGATGCCAAAGTCAAATTTCGAATAAAGCTATTAACTGTCCTTTTTAAAGGTCACCATTTATAACTGTAATTATTTACTACTTCTTACCCCTGAATTTCAGATAGCGCTATGAGTACTTGTTTGTGGCCTATTTAATATTATGTTTCCGGTGCAAGTGTTGTTTTATTTTCGTTTTTGTTCGGACGAAGTGGTTATTTACCACAGAATATTAACAGCAAGCAGAAGCGACAATACCTGTCGGTACCTTTGATATCGACTGGTCGTTTTTCAGTGACCTTCACACAACGATAACGGTCGATCCACAACTTAATACTCCGAGAAAACTTGCTTATTTTCTACACTGTACGACATTACTTTTTAGTACAGGTGCAAATGTTATAACTTGATTTATTTTTCAAACATAAAAACTTTAAAAAAGTTGTAAATTTGTTAGTCTTGGGAATTAAGAATATTATTGAAGTAGAAAATGAAAAAAATTATTATATTAAAAAACTTTTAAATTTCTAACGCTTTTACAGATTTGTTTGAGTTTCCTTCGATTTGTGACGGGCAAAAATATGTACTTATATTTTATAAACATGTTATAACATAAATTATAGAACACTATTATAGGTACGTCAAAATATATCGTGACTAGGTATACGTAGATATGGGGTGGCGTGAGATAAATATCATTTTATTAAAACGTCAGTAATTTGTTACACAGTTTTTTGCGCTTTAAAAACTACAGTGACGTTTTTGACAATTGCTTTAGTGTCATACTTACTTACCCATGGATAAAAAAAATGTGGTCCTTCGGGGATTAAAAAAAAGTTAATTCACCCTGAATAAGTAAAAAGCTGTTGTAAAAAAACAAAAATTTTATTCAGAAATACATGTTAATTCTGAAATTACTAGAGGAATAATAATTACATATTGTTTTACATTTGCCTATTTAAAAAAAATTATATATGTGATAAAATTCGTAGCTTTCGTATAACTTTTTAAGTTCTACATGTCCCTAAACAAAAAAAAACATAGGCAAAACTAGTAAATATTGCGCTGTACATGAGGGAGAGGTGAAAACGTTAAATTCACTCAAGAATAAAGTGCCCTTATTTTTCAATGTAGAAAATTTTGTTATAAGGAAATGTTGTTTGCACTTAAAAGTTATCCATAAATACCAAATTTCAGCTCGGTACCACAAAAAAAGTGTTTTTACTTTTTTTTACGCCCCCTCGTATAACGAATCGATAGAAGCTATGCAACCTATAAATTCAATTTTTTAACACCTCATGGGCAATTAGACACATAACTTACTTAAATTTGTTTAAATACGTGAGAACTGGACGTTTAATAAAATAACGTCAAAAATAATTCAACTTTTCTGGTGTTTAAACCCTTACAATAAAATTCGTTTTCATTTAAATCTAGTAGCCATGAAAAATATTTATATTTGAGCTACCGACCTAAAATTTGGTGTATTTGGATAAGTTTTAAGTGCAAACAACATTTCCTAATAAAAAAAATTTCCACAGTGAAAAATAAGGGCAATTTATTCTTGAGTGAATTTAACGTTTTCACCTCTTCCTCGTATACGGCGCAATATTTACCAGTTTTGTCTATGCTCTTTTTTGCTTAAGGACTTGCAGAACTTTTCAACCGCCAAAAAAATTTGGTAAGTTTTTAAATAAAAAAAAAATCCTTTGGTGCGAACTTTCTGCCGGTCACTGTATAAAGCATACAAACCTGACAATATAATAATTTTTTTTGGGAGGCTCTCCTAATGAAGGAATAATTTCTTCAGGCATTTCTTCACATGTTGGCAAAAGGTTAGAAAACTTTGTGGGTACTGCTTGCGAAATAAGGTTTTTTTAATGGTTGCACTTCTTGAAAAATATTTTTCTTCGAAATGGTTTTCACAAAGCCGATAGTTTTTGTGTGCATTTATAATCTTTGGCAATAAATCTGGCCTACTGCAGGCGCCTATCAACAATTTTGCACTATAACAAAATATTGTATTTAAAGCAACATAATATCCATTATTTCTACCCCTTTTGAAATAAATCTACCCAAAAACTATTTTAACCAGACCTTTACAACTTATATATTTCGCGATTAAACATAAAAACATAAGGAAACTAATAAGCTCCATCTTTATTTATCAAGTCTGTTAAAAATATGTACCTACATCCCAAAAAACTTTAAGATTAAAAATTTTAAATCTATTATCCATATTATAATTAATTGATTATCATAATAATTACCGTTCGTACTCCTTTGGAAAACTAAATAAACTTAATCCTTGGCCGGTTTTGACTGAACAATACGGGTAGGCACAATAATATCCAGACCTTTTACAACACAGAACGAAAACAAAATAATATCACAATTAGCTAGGCGCAACGTCAGCTCGCGGACTAAACACAATTTAGACGAGCACATGTTTTTTAGCGATACACAACATCTTTGCGACATGCGCGTACCAAAACAGGACCCGCAAAACGCCGAGCTGTCGCTTCTCGTTGGCTGTGTGTTCTCTGTTATTTACATTTTACCGTTTTATTTTATGTGGCGATGAGTTATCAAAGGTAAGATATTTCTTGCATTTAACAAAATTACTATGATTAATCACATAAAAACTAATTAGTATTATCCTAAAGTCAGGATATATTTATATATATTAAAAAAAACTAATGATCATCGTGGAACTCAAAATAACGTAACAAAATCCAGTGTCCTTTTAAAAGGCCAGTGGCCTAATGTGGTATATATATTTTTTTTGCGGTTATTGGAAAATATCTTTAACTCTTAACGAGTTATTGGAAGAAGTGAAACACATTGATGATGAAACTAGGTTGCCAGATGCAATAGTACTTATTCCACCCATCAACGCCAATGATGACATCACTGATGGAGATTCTGGTGATGATGAGAATGTTGTCATGGAAAATTTACCGGGCAGTGTTTTGAATTTGATTTAGGACCGACGCAACCATGGAACTAGAAATACCCACAACTAGTTCCATGGACACAACCAACGTGAATATTTTGCCAACAGATAGTGATAGTGATGACAATATCCCGTTGGCACACCTATGTAAATACAAAAAGAAACAGAAAAGGAATAATTGGGTGCAGGAAGACATTACCCCTAAATTACCAGACTGGCAAACGGAACTCGGAGCTAAAAATAATCGAAGTCCTTTAGATGTCTTTTATCTTTTCTTTTAACGAATATTTATGGCAGATGATTACAGACTATACCAACCTTTATGCAATTCAACACAACAGACAACGTGACATAACGGTGGACGAAATTAAATGTTTTTTTGGTGTGCTCATTTATAGCGGCTATACCAGTGTATCGAGACGATTTTTGTATTGGGAGAGCTCTTCCGATGCCAATCATACAATTGTTACTGAAGCCATTTAATTAGGGGAAAGTGACCTGTGATGGCCCTGCGCCTGTGTTTGCCCTGTTAACTTATTTCCTGTCATGTATGTCTGGTTACCCATTTTGTTTACTGAAAGTCTTTGATATTCAACGGTAAGTGTACAAACAAATTTTGTGGTTAAACCTGCATTTATTGGGGCTGGTGTAACAAAAAATGGATCCGGTAAGTAATTGATGTAAAAAATTACTATTTTTAAATGCATGTTGGTTTGTATCTAAAGGGATAACCGGATACAATTTGGAGGGAGATATTTTAGTAGGGTGTTCGTTAAATATTCGGTAGTAGTTTTAAGGTTATGTTTTCATATGAATAGTTTTTAGTGTTTATGCATCACAGTACATTTTGCCTATGATGGCCCCAGGCCAGTATTCCTATGATGGCCCGAGGACCATCATAGGAATAGATGTAATAAAGATAATTTAATTTCAGAATAAGTCAAAAAATAGGCATCAGTGGGATGAAGAAGACATGGCCGAAGCCTTAAAAGCATTACATTCCTATCCCTATCCCAAAAGCAACAAAAAGAAAACGTGGAAAGACTGGTGTCAGCACGCCAGATATAGAAGAAATTAAGGAATCCAAAAAAAAAGCATAGGAAAAAGAGAGAAGAAAAGCAGCAAAAGCTGCCAGAAGAAAAATTGTAAGACAAACAAAAGAAATAGAAGATGTAGCATGTCTGTACTGCAATGAGCTCTTTTCTCGTTCTCGTTCTAATTAAGTCTGGCTGAAGTGCCAAAATTACGACGGCTGGTGTCAGTCACTGCGAATGTGCTGGTGTTCCCAAGTCAACAAAGACTTTTATTTGTGAGATTTGTCATACCACAAAAGCGTTTTTAACATTAAGATTATTTTTAAATTTAATTTTTATTAAAAACTTTACTTTAATTTTTTTAGTTTTGATCTTTAAAATGTTTTTTTAACGTTGGAATTTTTTTAAAATTATATAATAAAAATATTTTCTTAATAAAAGGTTTTTAAGTTTTAACTGTCTTTTAATTAAAAAATACTAAGAAATTTCCTTTATAAAAATTGACTTTCTACGATTTTTATAGTAGGGGCCATCATTAGATGACATATGCCTATGATGGCCCTATAATTTTTTTAAATAATTTAATGTTTTACTCCAAACTGAAAGTAAATAAAAAAGTGTATTATGTAGAAATTACAACAACATATTATAACATAATTTTTCACCAAAGCCCGTTTCCATATTTCAATTAGTTTTGAAGCTATAACAAAAAATAATAAGGGGGGCCATCACAGGTCACCTTGCCCTACTTACCAAGAGAACCAGATCAGATGTAAGCGTTGTCACAAAAAAAACTAAATTCCGGTGTAACGAATGTAATGTAGGTCTACACCCTAAATACTGTTTTTTCAAATATCACATAATGTAGTTTTTTTTTTCATGTTAGCATAATAAAATACAAATAAATTTTATATATCGAAAAATGATAACCGTTTATTACATAGTTATTTTGTATTTAAACCAATCAAGTACTATTAGGTCATCTTTAGAATTTGCCCGTATATAAGGCCACTGACCTTTATAAAGGACGCCCATTACTAAAAAAAACCGTTAGGAAATTTAAAAAAACCTTAATAGACATTACTCAAAAATGTGTAAAGAATCAATTTTAAGATAAAAAATTAAAGTTTTTAAAAAAAATTGTTTCGGCCCTATCTGGGTTAATAAAAAAAATACCATATGATGCGGACTTTACTGGTCACACTGTAAATTACAGAAAAATAGCCGGGAATTCTATGAAATAATTTAAACGTCCTTGGATATGGGTAAAGCAGCCTCTAGAAAATGGTTTTTAAACCTTGAATAATAACAATTCAAAAGATTAAAAAAATACTTAATAGGATTTATTATATGTACATTTTCTGTTTTGAGGCGTAATTTAAATTAAGCTATATTAATTAACACACGTAGTATTTATTTAAATTATTATTGGCTCATCCAAAAAAAAAATGGTTTGTGGCAACCAATATACAGTGATGGGCTAAAATATGGAACAAATTCATTTAAAAATCAGGTATTCATTTTTTGAAAAAACACTCGGACACGTCGATTATAATTCTTTCTTCCGGATTTTTTGCCTCAAAAAGAAATTATACCGGGTGTGTCAAAAAGTAGATGTAGCAAATTTTTTTTGTTTTTTAAATAGAACCCCCCTATTTTTACTTATTACCCTAATTCTACGTCAAATCCTGCGCATAATTCATGTAGCATACTCTATCCTTATCTCTAACGGTTTTAGAGAAAAATTACATCATAAAAAAAAAAATCTTTAAAAAAAGGTACATTTACCTACTTAAAGGTAAACAAGTAAATTTAAATGAATTGTTACTACGATAGCAAGTCATGTGTCAATCAAAAATTAGTTTAGGTATAATTTTGAAAAACGGTGATCATGGTGCATTTAAATGAAACACAAAGAATCGAAATTTTAATTTTAATTGGATGTGGAGACAAAACAAGAAGTCAAGAAGAAGTTTGGAACTTGTTTAACGCTAAGTATCCAGAACGGCCGATTACAAGATCTACAGTAAGTAAAATTGAGAAGAAATTCAGGGAAACAGGGAATGGAAAGGATCGTCTACGGCCAGGTCGTCCAAAAATTAGTGAAACCTCACAATTGAACATTTTGTTAGGGGTTGAAGATAATCCTCATAGTGCATCCACTGAAGTAGGCCTTAATAATGATGTTAGCCGACGATCTGTGTTGCGGGTAATGAAACAAGAAAAGTACCATCCGTACAAAATTAGGTTGCTGCACGAGCTAAACGAAGATGATCCCGACCGCCGACTACAATTTTGTGAAACTATGATGGAAATTTGCAACTTAAATCTATTTTTCCATCGCAACATACTTTTAGCGATGAAGCCACGTTTTGTTTGAATGGTTCGGTAAACAGACAAAATTTTCGGTATTGGATGAGAGAACAGCACACGCAATACCCACAAAAAGTAAATGTTTGGGCAGGGATATTAAATGATAGAATTATTAGACCTTTTTTCTTCGATGTAAATCTTACAAGAGACCGGTATTTACAATTTCTTCAAAATGAATTAATTCCCACATTAGCAGCGGATTTTTCAAATCCGAATCAGCCTCATCTACCAGAAGCGTATATTTGGTTTCAGCAGGATGGTGCTCCGCCTCATTTTGCTCGACAAGTACGAGAGTATTTGAATGCTGTATTTCCCGAACGATGGATAGGTAGAAGAGGACCCATAGAATGGCTTGCAAGATCTCCCTATCTTACACCCATGGATTTCTTTCTTTGGGGTTATTTGAAATCAAAAGTGTATAAGGATAAACCACAAAATTTGGAAGACTTAAAATTTAAAATTAGATATAAAATTAGGCAAATTAATGAAAATACTGTAAATAATGTTTTAGAAGGGTTTTTAAGTAGATTAGCATATTGTCAAGAAGTTAATGGTTTGCATTTTCAACACTTAATAAACTAATTTTTTAACCTTTTTTTAAAGAATTTTTTTTTATGATGTAATTTTTCTCTAAAACCGTTAGAGATAAGAATAGAGTATGCTACATGAATTATGCGCAGAATTTGACGTAGAATTAGGGTAATAAGTAAAAATAGGGGGGTTCTATTTAAAAAACAAAAAAATTTTGCTACATCTACTCTTTGACACACCCGGCATAATTTCTTTTTGAGGCAAAAAATCCGGAAGAAAAAATTATAATCGACGTGTCCGAGCGTTTTTTCAAAAAATGAATACCTGATTTTTAAATGAATTTGTTCCATATTTTAGCCAATCACTGTATTTCTACATTAGCTTATTCCCAGGCATCGACACAATAATTCGGATATGAGGTCCTTTATTACCATTCCTTTATTAAAGTCCAAAAAGTACCGACATCGATAAAAAAAAATGCCCCTGAAAAGGTACTCTGGAATAAAAAGACCCTAATTATTTTTAAAAATTCGCGACTTGACAAAAATAAACCCATTTTTTTGTGACAAAAGTATCAAACTACAACTACCATTTTGGTTTGCTTCTCGGTTGTACAGGTTGGTTTGTACCTTTGCTCCACGAATTAAACGTTAAAATTTCATTTATTTTTTTAATTAATAGGCCTGTATTCTGTTTCACTTACTCCTCCTTAAATGCCAAAAGGCCTTGCTCTATCTATTTGTGGATTTTGAAGTGCAGTAGGTTATTTGCAGTGTAAAAGTGTCTCATGCCAAGTTATAAGCTAATAGCCCCCCATACACCAACATACAAGTTGGACCGATTTGATCAGTTTGGATTTGGTCTGCGCGCTAGGCTCGGCACGTACCAAAACTCTCGTCATTTTTGGGCAGCCGAATTTGGCTCACCGGCTTAATAACCTGATTAGATACGCCTGATTAAATCTTCTCGTTAATGGGACAAAACTCCACGTTTTAAAACAGTTTTGGCTTGGCTCGCGATCTTTTGGAATTCCTGAAATATTTAACCAGTGGTTTTAGATCGACTCGGATTTATTTGTACTCGGTGAGTTTTACAAATGAATACCAATCGTAGAAGACGCGCTATAGCTTGTGCCATAGCGTATGTATTTATTAAAAATAAACAAAATAAAAAAAATACGGAGCAAGGGAGTAAAAAATGGATTTCTCATAGAGATGAACTGAGTCCTATGTTACTCTTGAAAGAACTTCAACAAGATGAGCCAAATGATTTCCGAAACAATTTAAGGAAGGATAATGATACTTTTAGATATTTGTTAAGTATGATGGAAGTAGATTTGAAAGTAAATTCTTTTGACAAGTAACGTGAATCGGCAGACATTATTTGTTATTATTATTTTAATTTAACCTCAAACCAAGTTGGACGACTTGATACGCGTCCCAAATTAACCTAGCGAATCTACTGACGGGTTAAAACAGGCGTGGCAGATATTACACGTTCCGATGAAGCTCGGCTCGCCACATACACGTAAAGTTTTATCGGCGTATTTGGCTCGTGCCATATTTTATCAAATTCGTTATGTTATCCGCTGGTGTATGGGCTTTGAGTTGGTGGCGCGCGGATTATGTTGGGTAATCCATTTTGCTGTAGTTGTGTATATCCATCAAAACTTTTGTTTAGCAAGTTTTTAAAATTTAATTTCCCTTTCTTACTATTTTAAGTATTAATGTTAGTTTCTTGTTTTTATGTTTTAGTCCCTAATTTGGCCTGTCAGCAAATGGAAATATTTTAAAATCTGGTTGTTAATATAACGTACAAATTTACGCAGCAACTTTTATATTAAACCGTAAATTTTACGGGTATACACAATTCGGGTATCGTTTTTAACGTAATTTCTGATCATAAAAATTATCGCCACCCTTAAACATTGTCCTTAAAATTTTCGAATTCGTATAACTTTATGACACAAAGGATAATAAAAATTAAGGGAACAATTCGCCACCGAACAAAAGTAAAAAAAAAATAAAAAATAAAAGTAGAGTTTATTTCATTATGTAAAGTAAAATTTTAGGTTTAATTTTTTACGTTCTCACAGCAGCAAAGATTCTAAGAACTGAAAAGATTATAAAGAAAATTTTTTTATTAAGTTTGCTGTACTCTTGGGGAATAAAGAATGAGAATTTTGGAACTTTGATTCGGAAAATGTTGTTAGTTAGAGCTCTATGGTAGGGCTTGATTATAAGCTTTTATTGAAAATAAGGATATTTTTTATTATATCATATTCAAATAATTTTTTTCTTTTCTAGGGCTTTTATTCAACCTCTCAACTTTTAAACTATCCTCACTATTTCTGGGTACAGAGTGAATGCAGTTAAATTTATTTTCCTGTTAACTCTGATAAAAAAAAATAGTTCTCCATAAATTGACCTTTTACCGATAAGAAAATTTGTTGAGCACTGCAGTAATGTACAAATTAACAATTTAGTTCAAGGTGATAAACCTTACGGGTTGTAAACAAAATCAGCCGACTTTGATTTTTGACATTTAAAAAAGTCACTTTAAAAATAAAATCATTTGTTATTTCTATGACAAGTATTTAATAAGTCATTTCAAACTGACGTTTTTGTATGGACACGAGTTTTTATATGAAAATAAAATGAGTTTATATCACAGTTTGTAAGCTCAGCTCCCTAGTTACATGTCTTGCCGCCCTACAGGCATGGGCATGCGCACAACCCTCTTGTTCTTAGGTTTTTCTTGTTTAGTGACATCCTTAAGATACACTCCAGAACCGGCTCAGCGCTATTTTTGTTGTTGTGTTTTACGTTTTCACTGTGGATTTCTTGATATGTGGGAAGTTAACAATGTTAATGCAGTATTGAAATTTTTCATGTACTTTTAAGTCTTCTAGCTGTCCTACCTGAATTGGAATTTTATTGATCATACCAATACCTGTTTCAATTAATTTATTTTTATTTTATTTTTAAGTTTTTTTAAACTTTACATGTCAGATAAAGAAATAAAATATTCGTATTTGGCACAACCCATCATTAGTATTGGCACAGAATATATAGTTGCGTAGCTATATATTCTGTGGTATTGGACTTTATAAGATATCTACGAATTTTATCATCTCAGAAAACGATGTCCCATATAGATAATCATATGCAATGTTAAACGACAAGAACAATATCACACTAGAAGCTATTTAAATTTTTGAGAACTACAGTACTAAGCTTTGGTGGTAATATGCTTTATTTACCGTAGCAAGCAAATATTATTATGATTAATGTCATATTTTATTACAAATGCCAGTCGAAACTAATACAGTATATAAAACCAGATTATACCCCAATAGATAGGCTTGATTATTACTGTGAGTATTTAGAGCAATAATGGCTATAAACCATTCTATGGTAGCATTAACTCCTATTTTTTTTATTGGCTAAATTACCGTGATGTTATCACTACACAATGGTCTAGCAATTTTCGTTGTCTTAGAAAGAAGTAGAAAGTCAGTAGAAAAGCGCGTTGCTGTCACATACAGTGTCACCAGTAAAGTCCGCATCATATGGGATTTTTTTTTATTAATAGCTTTATTTGAAATTTGACTTTGGCATCAAGCTCTGCTTCGATCGAGATGAAAATTAAGCAAAAAAATACTAGTCACGTGATACGCATTATCTGTCAAATTTTAATATTTTCAAAAAAATAATTCAAAAGTGGGGTTATTTTTTAAAATATTAAAAAAAGTTATTAGAAAAAGTTTTTTTAAATGCAGTTTCTAGCCCACGTGCAAAATTTCAGCCGCATAAGATAATTTTAATTTTTTACCTATATTTTGTAAATTGAACCACTTTTGCAAAATAAGACTCAACGCAACCAACATAAAACTTCTTAGTTTTGACAATGCTTTATTTCAGATACATTTTCTTTAAAGTAGCGCCATATTAAATGTGTGTAAATCTACAAAATCAAAATTGGCTATAAAAATTTGGTCGCATGTGATGCAAAGTTTATTTGTTTTTGACCCTGTATACGGTAACTTTATAAAATAAGTATTTTTGAAAACGTAGTTTGTGCCTAAAAGTAAAAAAATAAAAATAAAAAATAAAGTAAAGGAGTTTTAAATTAAATCGTTGAAAATAGATAAACTTTACGTTAAGTTAAACTAAAATTTATTTTCCACTTAAAAAACATTTTACTGAAGGCACTGTTTTCTTTTTGTCTTAACATTAAGGTGTATTACTTTCAGACACAAACAAACTTTTTAAAAATACTTATTTTATGGAGTTACCTTATACAGGGTCAAAAATAAATGAACTTTGCATCACATGCGACCCAATTTTAATAGCCCAATTTTGATTTTGTAGAAAAACACACATTTAATATGGCGCTACTTTAAAGAAAATGTATCTGAAATAAAGCATTGTCAAAACTAAGAAGTTTTATGTAAGTTGCGTTGAGTCTTATTTTGCAAAAGTGGTTCAATTTACAAAATATAGGTAAAAAATAAAAATTATCTTATGCGGCTGAAATTTTGCATGTGGGCTAGAAACTACATTTAAAAAAACTTTTTCTAATAACTTTTTTCGATATTTTAAGAAATAACCCCACTTTTGAATTATTTTTTTGAAAAAATTAAAATTTGACAGATAATGCGAATCACGTGACTACTATTTTTTTGCTTAATTTTCATCTCGATCGAAGCAGAGCTTGATGCCAAAGTCAAATTTTAAATAAAGCTATTAATAAAAAAAAATCCCATATGATGCGGACTTTACTGGTGACACTGTATAGTATTAAACAGTTTTATACAGAGTATGGGAATTCTTATAAGGAATAGAAATCTTTTAGTATTGAAAATACTATTGGGATCGTTTTTATGGAAACTTTGCATTGGTGTCGCGGTGTCGATCTGTCGCGACCCAACACCGCAATATCTCGAGCGGTCTTGTAACATAATACTCTGATAATACTTGGTAAATATAAATATGAATAACAGCGTAAAGTCGGCAAGTAAATAATGTATGTTTAGTTGTAGTTTGTGTTTTAAAGAATGCCATAATAATTTTGTTAAAAAGTGTTTTATTGAGATAAGTTATATAATTATGTATATTTGTGTTTTGAAGACTGCCATAATAATTTTGTTAAATAAGGTAAGTTCACGTTATTTAAATCGGAATATTATATTGAAAAAAAAAGAGTGGGAGGCAAAAAGTGGGAGCACAATAATTGCATATACAGAGTTCGCCCAAAGTTGGTTAACAAATGGGATAATTTTTTTATTATTGATTTCTCAGAAAATGTACATAAAAGTTTTGCATCTTGAGTAAATCATTTTGACGTATTTAAATCTTCTGTGGCATATACAGGGTGAATATAAAATAGAAAAATATGACTCGGTAAGTAAATAATGTTTAGTTTTAGTTTGCAAAACTTTTATGTAGAAATTTTTTTTCTGAGAAATCAATAATAAAAAATTATCCCATTTGTTAACAAAATTTGGGCGGACCCTGTAGAATTAAAGAACATTTTTTAAACTTTTACAAAATACAAATTAGAATGTGGGCTTTAATTACATCACAAAGGACATTAAAATTTTAAAGCTGTGTCAGGGATTTTCAATACATAGGATGCTTGCGTAAGGTGCAAGATCTGTGAATTTTTTGTTTTATTTTGAAAATATATTCTAAGTAATTATATTTCATGCCAGATTTCACAATTAAAGTTTTTTTAAAAC
This sequence comes from Polydrusus pterygomalis, assembly GCA_963969555.1. NCBI lineage: Eukaryota > Metazoa > Arthropoda > Insecta > Coleoptera > Curculionidae > Polydrusus > Polydrusus pterygomalis. The sequence continues at coordinate 63,061,986 of OZ018378.1, forward strand.
ACAATAATTTTTAATATTTATTATTTTAAAAGACCTTACGGACAAACCTGTACACTTAAATTTATTAATTTGAAAATACCTAAATAAATTCCCCCACCAAAAAATTCCTTCATTAATCACTGCTTTCAGTTTCAATGTCTTTTTTTGCAAACGAATCAATTTTGTAATTAAATTTTAATTCTCCCTCCGTCAATCACTCAAATATTTGCTTTGTGTTCAAGTTAATTAAGCCGAGATTTTTTGCTATACGATCATTAAGTTCTTACTTGAGCGAGAAGTAATTCTCGAATAAATTTTCTTTTCAAGAGATTTAGTGGATAAGTTTTGAAGTGAATTTCATTAGTCGCTTTGGGAAGTAAAGTTGTAACTATTCATAGTAGGGTGTAATCGAATGAGAGACATAATAATATGTGAAAGTAAGCGGTGATGTGGTTTTTAACTCGCAAGAATGTAGATTTAGTATTAACGAGCGTATAATACTATAACAAAATATAGGGTCCCCGAAATTGGTGCTGACATTATTGCCAACTCGGGAACTATAAAAGATAAATAGATGATAAATTAAATGGGAAAAGTTGTAGGTAATTATGTAAGCAGTTTATTAGTGCTTGCGGATCGATTTTGGTTCTTTCGTTTTCGAAATTTTTAATCCACGAATACGTTTTCGCCACCTTAGACATTCTGAACACAAATTTGAAATTACTAATTTCACACTGAAAATACTGAAATCTTTCGACAAACTAAAACAGAAGTATGTATTACAAATCGATATAAATACAGTATAATATGCATTTTGTTATAAAATTGACAAAATATGCAAAAAATTCATATTGTACAGTGTGTCCCGGGATCGACGCAACGATAGGTGAAAAAGGCTGAAATTTTTTGAGTCGAAACTTTATCTTCTGGGGTTTAGCCCTGCTTGGATAGAAACTAATTTGTGCCATAATTTTAATTTCGAAAAATCAAGTGTGCTTCGGAAATTTTCAAAAAACTTTTTTTTCCCACCAGTAAAGTGCTTGATTTCTAGGAGATACGAAAAAATGTTATGAAGAAAAGATGTTCAGAAATAATAAATGAGTAGGAATCCAAAATTTTAAAATCCTATGCCTACTTTGATGTTTTGCATTATTTTTATTGCACGCAGATATTAAAAAATTTCGTTAAGAAAAGTTGTTCAAAATAATAAATTAAACACGATCGGTTTATAAGATACATCAAAAAATAAAATTTATTTTAATAGTAACATTAACAACGGTTTATACAATATATCAAAAAATTAATTGATTTCAATACTAACATCAACTGAAAGATTTATGTATTCAATAAGTTCGCCGCCTTTATTCGCACATTCCTCAATGTTTTCCCGAAATGCAGTAAAAGCTGCAATTATCTCCTCCAGGGGAATAGAGTTTATTGCATCTGTAATGCTATTTTTCAATACTTCTACGTCATTTGGAAGTATATTCAAATATACAATTTGTTTTATTCGACCCCAAAAATTAAAATCCATTATGCTTAGATCCGGAGATCTGGGCGGCCACAAAATGGGACCAGCATTGGCCATCCATTTTTCTTGAAAATGCTCATTGAGTCATTCGCATACCCGAAATGTCGAGTGGGCAGGGCAGCCGTCGTGTTGAAAATATGAAAAATGTCTTGGTTCGTATGGTAGTTCATCAAGAAACTGATTTAGGATATTGAAATAAGTATGTTGATTAAGACTTCCCTCAATAAAATATGGCCCAAATACACCACAATGATAGGAAATGGCACACCAAACATTAAACTTTTTAAAATACTGCCGCCTAGAATTTATTACATAATTTGGATTATCTTTAGACCAATATCGGCAATTCTTTGATGAAGGTACAAGTGGTAAAAGTCGATTCGTCTGAGAAAGTAATATTTTTATGGAAATTTTGATCTTCTAGAATCTTCTCACCTAAAGTTAGACAAAACTCCAACCTTCGGGATTCATCCGCTTCTTCTAACGTGTGACGAAATCTACCTTTATATGGTTTTACATTATTTGCTTCATAAATGCTTTGCAAATGTGATTTGCTAACACGAGTCTCCTTGTACCGCTTTCTTAGTGACAGCTTTGGATTTTCGCGTACTAAATCCATTGCTTACACAGTACCTACATCATCTTCATCAAAGTTCTTCTTCTTTTTTAGTATATTACGTACCGGGTGGTCAAATAAGCGAGGACGTTGGCTTTATCTCGGAAACCATTAATCGTACAACTTTCGGAAAGATTTTTTTTATGAGTAAAGTGGTCAAGAGAAATTGCTGGAAATTACTTTAAGGTTCCCCATATCGCCGCAAGGGGGCACAATTAAAAATTGTTTTTTTTTAAATTCTAAAGTCCTCCGAAAATTCTCATATGAAGGTATAACTCTGATTACATCATTGGAAGGCTTAGACAATTCTGCACCATTTTGGTTTAAGGCTCATTGGCGTACCGACCTTGATAAGAGTGGGAGAAGCTATTGAAAGTGTAAACATTAAAATCGCTGTAACTTCTAAACGACTTATCCGATTTTACTAAATTTAAGCTTGTTTGGAAGGGGAAAATAACTATCTTCAATTGCCGTATCCAACAGTACACGATAGTGTTTAATAAAATTGCTAGAGGGCGCAATTTGTAATAATAACAGTTTTTTCGATTTTATCCCGAAAATTCAAATCATACGGTATAACTACGACATCATAATCGAAAAGTAAAAGAAATTTGCAAGCAAAGATGTGAAGACCGCAGTTCGATATCTTTGTTCGTTTCAGAGTTATTGCCAAAACAATAATTTTTAATACAAATTGCGCCCTCTAGCAATTTTATTAGAAACTATCTTGTACCATTGGATACGACAATTGAAGGTACACCTTTTTTTTCCAAACAAGCTTAAATTTAGTAAAATCGGTTAACTCGTTTAGAAGATACAGCGATTTTAATGTTTACACTTTCACTTGACAAGAGTGGGAGAAGCTATTGAAAGTGTAAACATTAAAATCGCTGTAACTTCTAAACGACTTATCCGATTTTACTAAATTTAAGCTTGTTTGGAAGTTCCTTCAATTGTCGTATCTAATGGTACATGATAGTTTCTAATAAAATTGCTAGAGGGCGCAATTTGTATTAAAAATTATTGTTTTGGCAATAACTCTGAAACGAACAAAAATATAGAACTGCTGTCTTCACATCTTTTCTTGCAAATTTCATCTACTTTTCGATTATGATGTCATAGAATTTTCGGGATAAAATCGAAAAAACTGTTTTTATTACAAATTGCGCCCTCTAGCAATTTTATTACTGTTATTTTGTACTGTTGAATACGGCAATTAAAGATGCCTATTTTCCCCTTTCAAACAAGCTTAAATTTAGTAAAATCGGATAAGTCGTTGAGAAGTTACAGCGATTTTAATGTTTACACTTTCAATAGCTTCTCCCACTCTTATCAAGGTCGGTACGCCAATGAGCTTTAAACCAAAATAATGCAGAATTGTCTAAGCTTTCCAATGATGTAATCAGAGTTATGCCTTAATATGGGAATTTTCGGAGAAATTTAGAATTTTAAAAACAATTTTTAATTGTGCCCCCTTGCGGCTAAATGAGGAACTTAAAAGTAATTTCCAGCAATTTCTCTTGACCACTTTACTCATAAAAAAATCTTTCCGAAAGTTGTACGATTAATGGTTTCCGAGATAAAGCCGACGTCCTCGCTTATTTGACCACCCTGTACAGTATCGGTAGTAACACATTTTTTAACCAGTCTGGATACTGTAGATTTTACTAAAACTGTGTTCGGAAATTTCATATTAAATCGCCTGATAACCTCTGGCAAAGATAATTCACCTGTACCATAACATTAAATTAGGTAGATCCGTTCTGGTATAGTTATCATAATTAATATTTTACAGTAGTGTTTTCGAAAGTTCGTATCAGTTTTAGAGCACAGAACACTACAACGTTATTAAAAATACCTACTACTATTTTACTATACTATAACTATTTTTGACAACAAACTGGCAAAGTATTATTTTATTCTTTTTCCTTCCATGGCATACTATTTTTTCTGAATAGCACCGAATAGCATATTTATTCATATTTTGAACGAAGTAAATTGCTTGTTATTTTTATGTTCGCATTTCTTTAATTATCTAAATGTCTATTAATAATAATTTTTAATACAAATTATAATAATGCAAAATATCAAAGTGGGCATAGGATTTTAAAATTTTGGATTCTTACTCATTTATTATTTCTGAACATCTTTTCTTAATAACATTTTTCGTATCTCGCACTTTACTGATGGGAAAAAAAAGTTTTTGAAAATTTCCAAAGCACACTTGATTTTTCGAGATTAAAATTATGGCACAAATTAGTTTCTATCCAAGCAGGGCTGAACACCAGAAGATAAAGTTTCAACTCAAAAAATTTCAGCCTTTTTCACCTATCGTTGCGTCGATCCGGGGACACACGTATATGCGTTTTGCATATATCCCGCCCTTTACCCACAACTTTCAAACAATTACTAAATAATTATAATTATATACACATATAAGAATTTGCTTGCTATCTAAGAGCAAGTTATTCTAGCTTTGTGTAGGTATATCTATCTCTTTTAAATTATCTGCAGGAAAAGTTTGTTAAAGTGTTAAAATTAACATCCGTATATTCAATAACTAACTTTCAATTTAACACCGTCCTTAATTGACAGTTCTAGGTTTAAAATCACAAGTGTCAGAATACGTCAATTAAGTCCTTATTTCTTTGGTTTTTCTGTAAATTTATTAAGAAGAAAGATATTTGACGCGTACTTTTATCTTTAGGAATGGAAGCTATTTTGGCAATAACATCCGCTAAGATTATTTATCGGTAAAACGATTTAATTGTAAAAAAATCAAATTATATCGTGCACCCGGAAGAAGGTGACATCTCAAAATTTGGCAAAATTGAGTTTTATACAGAAATCAATTTTAAATATTGTATTCTATCATGAGAAAAAAAGTTAGGTGAGCTTTACTTATTGACCGATAGATGGCGTGCTGTCGCTTTACTGAATTCGTAATTTTTACGCAGCACGTACCGAGATTATCGAGAAGATGGTGTTATCTCAGTTTGCCTGTGTTTTTTGTGAAGAGCACGTCGCGAATTATCTTAGAGAAAGGTAACATTTCTAGTTGTCATGTGGCAAAAGATAGTTTCTGTTTAGAAAAATAGATTTATTTATATTCAATAAGGTGACAAGACGAAATATGTAGTACTTATATTTGCTTATTTTATATTCAAAAAGGTTACTTCTATCAAATTCTCCCTGATGTTAAGCAATAACAAACAATGCATTTTACAATTCAATGGAGGCACAAAGTCTGTAACACAAGTCAAAAAATCATTATCCTATTAATGCCTTAAAAAAATATTAGCAAAAATAAAAAAGACATAATCTTTAAACACCTCTCCTGAAAAATGAGTAATTTTGAGATGTCACCCTCTTCTTCCGGGTGCACGATATATCAATAATTACACAGTTAAAACATAACTGGAAGACTCTAAGATGTAAATAATTTGATGGACTAAACTTAAAACTTTTTAGTGAATAATACGGGAGTCAATTTTTCCGCCAAGATTTGAAAATTGTGAAATCCGATCATTTTTTAATTTTACCAACTATGACGTGTGCGAAGCAAGTGGTATTAAAAATTGGTTAATAACTTTAATATACTAGTTTTAATAACCTTACTCAAAACCGTATTTGTTTAATAGTGGTGCCATTTTTCGGAACTTGTCAGCTATTTACTTGTTGTTTTACCTATGAGTTAAACAAAGCAGAAATGCCTTTAATTTTTTTTTTATATCGTTATCAGCAAACAGCACAACCGGATGGATAGACATAAAGCGAGCGCGTGCACTGAAAATATGTCCCTATATTGTGAAATCACAAAGAGAAATTTTGGTAGTAAAATTCCGACATGCCTGAACTAAAAGCCAACGTGGAAAGGTTTGTCAGTAATAAAACAAAAAGGATGTAAAATTCTGATTGAAGCTATACATTTTGTTGTAAATAGAATGTAATACATGTTATGCAATCGCAATGTAAAATACATAATGTCTACTTTCTCTATATCTTGTTAATACTAAATATAAACAAGTGGTTCTGTTTATTATGGGTAGGGTTATAGTTTAGGAGTAACATAGGTGTGTTAGAAAAAATGTGCAAATATAATTTGAAAATTTTGTTCCGTTACCAAGTAACATAATATACTGTGTCACATAAAACTATGTGTCACATTGTCATATACCAAGATTAATACATGCATCCCTAGTAAAACAATGGCTGTAGAAAAACTGTACGGTCTTTCCAATAATATCAGAGAGTGGTTAATTTAATTAGTAAAAAGAGGATTATATGCCCTTAAATTCAGCCAAAATATGCTCATATATATGCTTTGTTTGCTTTTAAAATATTCAGTTATTTACATTTTTTTTTACCAAATATGCATACTGGTATGCAATATTTCTTCATTTATTATACACTTCTCGTCAATATTAGCGAACACTCTAAAATCTAGCAAAAGTTTGTTCTTAACTATCTTATGAACCGCTCATCTGATTTGAACCAACTATTTTTTACATTATAAGATTATAGCTTTGTTTTGGTTCTAGCTTAGAACCGTTCTAGAACAGTCCGCACATGCGCACTGACTTATTTATGTTTTGGTTGAGTTTAGAATCGATTCCGAACTGACATTCAAGTGTTTTGGTTATATTTCGAACATGTTCGTAACCGTTCTCGAACTAGCACTGCAGTTCGAGCTTTTTGATAGAACCGATTCGGGATTTTTAGTTGACGCATGCGCAGTTGAATTTTTCTAATAAAAATAGGCGTCAACTAACTTTTTCTTGTGGTCAAGATCCCTGTTTCCTGTTTGGCTATCTATCTAATAGAAATAATATTAGATTAAATAAAAATAAAAAATTTTAAAACTAATCTTTATCCATTTTTGCTGTCTGGTACTGTGCAAGTTACTCAAAACGGTCAAAAAATCTTTAACATGTATTTTTAAAATTTTGAGGTTATGGTTAATTTCCTCTTCTTTCTTTTATAATAAGCTGTTTTGGTTTCTTCGACTGCGAAGCGATTCTAAAACAGTTCCAGGATTTATTTTATTGCACATTGAGTTCTGCGCAGTTCTCGAACTGTTTGGAATAAATCCTTATTTTAAAACCAAAACAAAGCTAAAGTGTTACAAACATTTTTAAGTTCCTAACGTTAATCTGTAAAACGATTTAACTGATATATAAGGTGTTATTGGTAGAGGCGATTTTGTGCCGTAAATTTGAAACATTCTGTAGAGTAAACTGATAAAGTTAGAAATTCCCGGTATGTGCCGTTAGTAAGATGACATCAATATCTCCAGACCTTTTTGCCAGTTTTTTTATAAGTGCCTTTTGGCAATAGATATACTATTAAATCAAAAATGTGCCAAATTTTGGTAGGAAAATCTTTACAACGCTGTATCTTGGCAATGGTTGAACAGATATCGACCAGTATTCAAGACGGCCATTTTCTTATTATACAGTGGTAAAGAAAATCATAAATATAAATTTGCTAAAATGATGGTAAGTGGGTTGATTAAAGCTATGCCAACCGGGCTATATGCATTTTTTTTGTTTCACTTGTTTCATTTCACACTTGGGGTCAATTTATCGGGACGTATTTTTTCCTACTTGATTAAGAGTTATTTGGCAAAAGATATCCTATTAAACAAAAATGTGCCAATTCTTCGGGGAAATCTCTAAAAAGCTGTACCTTGACATCGGTTAAATAATTATCGACCAGAATAATTATAGATTTTAAAATTTTAATAATAATAATAATTAAATTTAATGTATATAGGTATACTCTGGTATACTTACATGTTTTAGAGGGACAAAAAAATTAAAACGTATGTTTTGCAATATAAATAACTTATAAACACAAAAATAATTGCCAAACTTAATCAAATAGGAAAAAAAGTCCCGAAATATTGACCCCAAGTGTGAAATGACTAATTTTGAAACAAAAAAAGGATATAGTCCGGTTGGCATAGCTTTAATTAACCCAGTTACCATAATTTAAGCAATTTTATATTTATGATTTTCTCGACCCCTGTATAATAAGAAAATGGCCATCTTTAAAAATCACTATTATATCACGGAAAATCTATAGGAAAAGAGCTTTCAAAATCTCGAATACTGGTCGAAATCCATTGCCAAGATACAGCATTGTAAAGATTTTCCTACCAAAATTTGACATATTTTTTGTTTAATAGTGTATCTATCGCCAAAAGACACTTATCAAAAAACTGGCGAAAAGGTCTGGAGATATTGATGCCATCTTACTAACGGCATATACCGGGAATTTCTAACTTTACCAGTTTACTCTACAGAATGTTTCAAATTTACGGCACAAAATCGCCTCTACTAATTACACCTTGTATATCAGTTGAATAGTTTTACAGATTAACGTTAGGAACTTAAAAAGATTTGTAACACCTTAGGTTATAATGTAAAAATTAGTTGGTCAAAATCGGAGGAGCGGTTCATCAGATAGTTAAGAACAAACTTTTGCTAGATTTTAAAATATTCGCTAATTTTGACGAGAAGTGTAGTAAAATAAGGTAAAAAACACATTGGGTTCTAAAAAATATGTTTATTTAAAAAAAAATGCAAACAAAATCCTTTTAATTGCGGATTTTGCAATTTTTGCTGCGACCAAAGCCTTGCATAACACTTCTTGAAAAATTTCCTTTTCAGATTTCGATTTTTCTCCAACATTTTAAAATGCGTTTGTTATTCTGAAGTGGCTTAGATTTCATTTTTTGTAACTTTGACTTATGCAGCTGTGTTTTCAAATGTTGATCGATTTGGAACTTCTTTTCACAAACAATAATTTTTGTTCAAGCTTCACAGAAGACTTTTTCTCCACTAAACTCTAACGCTGGGAAATTTTTAATCCACGAAGACGTTTTCGCCACCTTAGACATTCTGAACCCAAATCTGAAATTACTAGTTTCACACTAAAAATACTTCGACAAACTAAAACAGAAGTATTTAGTACAAATCGATATACATACAGTTTGTTTAGCAGGTAATAATAACGCATTATTAACTGACAATAAACAACCCCTAAAAATATACCTGCAAACCCCGGAAACCTTCAATAAATACCTTGGGTATAACCAATGATCTGCTACCTATAGATGCCGCACGCCATTCATAAACGCTATTTAAATCTGCTGCCAAAATCGTTTGTAGAAGAGAGGAGGTGAAGTACTTCCCCCCGGCCGGGAGTGGGGATTACGTTGCCGCCATTAGAATTTTACCTCGTTACTATGCGCTATCATATGGTCGCAGCGGCGTCTCGTGTCAGGGTTCACAATAAAATATAATTATCCAATCTGAAATCAAATATTTTTTAACGTTTGTGAAAAAAAAGGGTTAGTAGAACAGTAAAGTTTAATGTATGATAGAAAAAATGGTCCGCGGTGCAGTAAAATTTAATGTAAGTTAATAACTATTTATTGTAATAATTATTATAAGAGAAACTTTGGATAGCTATAATTATAACATTTGGTGAACTGAGCTGACCTAAAAATAATTACACTATGTATACTTAAGACACGGTTTTTACGGTTTTATTGAAATTTAAAAGAAAAGCAAAGTTCCTTTTACGTTAGGTACTTTTTAATAGCGAAAAAGCACAACAATAATTTTTTCTTCCCCCTAGCCACGCTTAAGCAGGATGCCTCTTTTTATTTCCCATCATGCCTACGAACTATACGAAGTTGTTCGCAAAGTTCCTTTAACATAGCTAAGCAAAGATATTTACTTTGCTTAGCTGTTTAAAAGCAGCAAATGGAAAGTAAAGTCAAAATTTTGAATACTCTCGCAAGATGGAGGTAAAGTCAAGTGACACTCTTTCAATTTTGCTCTATTAAACTTTTATAAGTTGGCATGAATTCCAGGACTGGACTTGAAAATTTAACATGTGATACCTTCTAAAACAATTGATGCAAAGTCTCATCGGTTTTACCGCTTTAATATTGCCAAATAATATTAATAATTTATTTTGAAAGTTATGTTCTATAAATATTATAATTTAAGGTAGGTAGAGTCGATTCAGCCAGTAAACCTGCAAGATGGCCGACCTGTCATATGACAAAAGTAATTGAAAATGCAAAAATCCATTTTATTTAGCTGGAATATGACTTTTGTCATATGACTCTGAAATCGACTTTACCTAATAATAAACATGAGTTTTTATATGGTTTAAAGATAGTGTCAAAATAGATTTAAAAACTATATTATATTACAATTAGGGTAAAGTACCCAGTTATTGGCAGTTTAAGCGGCTTGTCAAAATATTTTACCATTTTAGGTAAATAAAAGTAAAGTAAGGATAAGAACCGTGTCAGTTAATGACATGTTCAATAATCATTTTTTATAGTCCGAGCAAAAAAAAGTTCTTAAAAAATACGCTTTTAACTACAAAATATTATTTTTTATGAAGTGTCGCATTTCCTAGTTATTGGCAGTAATCCCTAGTTATTGGCACCATAAATTACCCAGTTATTGGCAGTCTATCTAGTTATTGGCATCCCTAAAGGACCAGTTATTGTCAAACTACTAAATTTAAAATTTTATTTACGATTTTAAACATTAAAATATCAAAAACAATACAGTTGGTAGAATCAAACCACATTTTTAAAACATTTTATTGAACATTAGGTATAATACCTATTATACATATTTGGCTATGTGCCTAAAACTACGCACACCTTACATTTAAAAAATTCTCGGAAATTACCATGTTTTTTTAAACATTTCACATGATAGGCCCTTAAACATGTTTGACATTTTATGCCATAATTTGACAAAGAAAAATTGTATGTACAAATGAAACACACTCCTTTATTACGGATAAAATTATTTAGGGGAGCTGCTTCAGAAGTCGATGGTTGACTAAAATCATCGATTAGATTAAAGTTTTTCACATGCTTTGGCTTTGTTTTGGCTTGGCCGTTCTCTTTATCAATATCTTCGAGGGAACTTAAAGTTTTCCCCGTATTTGTTCTAATGATCATCTTTTCCACTTGAATATTTTCATTGCAACTAAGGTTTTCCAATTTCTTTGGCTGAATAATATTTGTCTCCTGTTGGGTGATTTCATTTTTCTTAGCAGTAAGTGACTTTTTTACCTGCTCGGACTTAAGTGTCATTTTTACCTGCTTTAACTTTTGGTTAGCGATATTCTTTTGTTCTCTCTTATGTACTCTTTCTTCTTTTTCTTTTTCTTTTTTATCCTTTTCTTTCTGCTTATCTTCACATATTTTTTTAAATCCACTGGATGATATTACAAATGGTAATCTTTCAACATTTCTTTTATTTTTTCGTTCAGGAGTTTTAGGCCACATCAGGCAATCGTTTAGAGTTGCAGTCATTGGAGAACAGGGTTTATGGTCATTGTCACTCATAACCGATTGGTTTTTTTCTAAAGTCTCATCTAAATTATTGGACACAGGCTTGTCATTTGTGGTCTGTTCATTATCTTTTAATTTTTGTTTAGCGTTGCCTTTCTCTTGTGGAATTTTTACCAAGAAATTAGAGCATGCCGGCTCAGACACAGAATCCTTAATTATAGTATGTTCAAGAGCTTCTATAATAATTGTATCTTTAGTATTTTCTTTTGGTCGGATATCATTCGGAAAATCAGAATACGATGGCTCACTAACAGAATTTTTATTTATGGTCGGTTTCAGATTCTTTAAAATTATATATTCAGTGTTGTCTTCTTGAAGGATTTCAACCGGAACATTAGAGCAAGATAACTCGTTCACCATTGGTTTGTCAATTTGAATAACTCTTTCTAGTTCTGTATCATGTTCTTCGCCGTTATAAATATCAATTATGATAGGCATGTTTTCTAAGTCTTCTTCTGTAACTTCGCCGTTATAAATATCAATTATGATAGGCATGTTTTCTAAGTCTTCTTCTGTAAATTCGTCTTCATTAGATAAGCTATAATCAATTTCAGTAATAGACTCATTTTGATCTTCTACTACAACTTGTGCGCTTTTCAGCGATTTAAAGGCATTGTATATGTTGAATAATATTTTGAAGTTTTCACTTTGTGAGTCCTCATCAGAATCTTGTTCTGGTGAATGCTGAATATATGCTTGTAATTCATCAAGTTTGTTTTGTCCCACAATTTTGCAAAAATCTTCGTACTTTAAATTTATGTTGTTACTAAAATTGGATTGGGATTGTTGACTTTCTTTATTTTCCTTCCCTTTTTTACCTTTCCCCAGGCACTTGGTAAAATCTATGGCATTAGGGTTCCATGGAAATATGCCACAGGCCCTAAAACCGTTTATAATGGTAACATCTTTTAAACCTTTAATAGCTTCATTTAATATGGGGGCAAAATGTTCTTTTTTTAATTGAACTAGGGGATTATGCCTTCTCCACTCTAGTACTGCTTGCTTCCATCGTGTTTTGAGTGGCTTAAAACACGAAACGTCCGCTGGTTGCAAAATTCTGGTTGCATTTGGATACAATGCAACCAGAATTATTTTTAATTTTGTGCATAAAGTACTTATTTCATAAGTTAAATGGGTCTTGTGGCCATCCACAAAGAGGATAACAGGTTTTTTAATATTACTTCTCTCGAGATATTTATTAAATATATTTGAAATATATTCGTAAAACAACTCAGACTTCATCCACCCATTATCGCTCGTACCTATACCCCAATCATTTGGAACACTAGCTGCAATGCTCGCTGGAATGCGTTTGTATGGGTAAATAATCATGGGTGGTGCCATGGAACCAGAAGCTGAAAACGTGAACATCACAGTAAGATTGGATTTAGCTGCCCCTCCATCCACTTCATATGCATTTTTGGTTCCCTTTGGAGCTAATACTTTGCCCTCCTTGGGGCATAACAAGAAGCAAGTTTCATCGCCATTAAAAATTCTTGTAGAATCATGCAGAACTTCAGCTAAGTCCTTTTCTTGAAGATAACTTTCTACTTTTAAAAACCAACTTTTAATATCGTTTTCAGAGATGTTCGCACTTGACGGTGTAACGCCTTCGGGAATCCTATGAACGAGCAAAGGATGTCGTTTTAAAAAGGCCTGGTACCAATGTTTACCTGGGTTGTTATTTTTAAAAGGATTTGGCCTAGGGTTTTTGTCCAAAAACGATTTCACAGCTGCCTGAACATCATCTCGCCTACGTGGAAATCCTTTGGTGTGACTTTCCAAAATCCATTGCTCCAAGAGGCTTTCTTCGTCACTTGTCAAAATCGGAACAGGTCCATGTGTGGCTTTTTTAAATTTTTCTCCCAGTCGGTACTGGATGGTCTGCCGTGGTACATTATATTCTGTTGCTGCTTTGGCTTTAGCCATACCATTGGTGACAGCTTCAATAGCCTTTTGAAGAGCATCATCATTGTAGGATTTGCAATATTTGGAATTACTTTTTACTTTCGGCATTTCTGATTAATAATTTTGATCTGCAATAAAATATGATATGTTATTATAACAATACACGAATTTGGATTTGTAACGCTTAAATAATTGATTTTATTCAAGATTGTTATTATCCACATTGTGGGCAGGATTAGAATGTTTTCCTAAAAAATATTAGTAACTATTTTTTATAATGTTCTTTATTATTTAAATTTTTTGTCCTATTTTAGTGAAAAACGTGGAGATAAGTTCAAATTTCTAATAAAATAATAGGCTGCCAATAACTGGTTAAGAAAAAAATTAATGTAAACCAGTGATTGGCAGGGGTGCCAATAATTGGTTTTGCGTGAAATATAGGACCCAGTAGTTGGCACCTTTAAAATTTACATTTATAGTTAAATAGATATAACCAAAAACTTGTTTAAGTACACTGATAATCAACACTAAGTAGCGAAACAATAACTTTGAATAATTATGCATAAATTGCAAGCTAAAGGAAGAATTTTAACTTACCATATTCTAACAAAATGGCGAATTTTTGCATCCACAAGCACATACCACTCTTTCTTGTCGTTTGCACTGGCATACTGACGCGAATTATCATGGCGGCTTCTGATTAAAACGACAGTAATGACATCTATACTATTAAAAATGTAGCTCGCATAAGCCTTTTTAAAGAAATCTGCTTATAAAATGCATTATTATAGCGAGTTGCCAATAACTGGGCCCCTGCCGACAGTGCCGACTATTGGGTGTTTTACCTACCTATTCAAACCTTGAAAATACTAAATTAACTGAAACGCAACTTTAAATAGGATTCTGTCACTCATATTTACAACAGAATTTTTTTTGTTTTATTTCTTCATATTATACCCAGAGAACTCAGAGCCAACTAATATTCTGTGATTATACCTATCTATAGGTAAAATACAATACCTACCGTTCAACATAAACTAATTGAATTCAGTCAGATATTACATTTTTACTGTCGAGGAAATCCCCATATATGACTTACATAAGGTACGTAGACCCAAAAGTGGTTTTTATGAAATTTGATGGTTATGATACAGTTACATTTTTAAATTTGTATGTGGGCTAACATAAAGTTAAAAGCTTTAATTTAGCCAGGGATTTAATTTTTCTCTCAATGGAAGACCCAATTTAACAGTTTTTGACTTACGTAAGGTACGAAGACCCAAATACGGTTTTTATAGAATTTGTTGGTTATGATACAGTTACATTCCTAAACTTTTATGTGGGCTAACATAAAGTTAAAAGCTTCAATTTAGCCAGGGATTAATTTTTCTGTCAGTGAAAACTCTACTTTAACAGTTTTTGACTTATTACGTATAAGGTACGTATACCCAAAAGTGGTTTTTATGGAAATTGTTCTTTAAAATGCAATTTATTGATACGGTTATATTTCTAAACTTGTATGTCGGCTAACTTAATGTTAAAAAATTTAGAAATAAAACCAGCATATAATAATAATCATATATAGGTACCTAGGTAGGTATATATCTTTATTCTCAAGTAACTATAGTTTATTACAGGAATTAACTTACATATCCAAGTAAAGTATTTTTAACAAATAATAAGTAGGTTCAAGAATTAACAACTTATTAAAACAAACATTATCTAGGTACTAGATACCTACATAAATATCTAATTCAAAAAAGTTTTCTTTAAGAGACCTGATTTGAGTACAACTAATAAATTTCACAAAGTCATCACACGAATATTTATTTTCCAAACAGGTTAGGTACATGTTTTGCTAGTAGGTACCTGAGCATCAGAACAAAATAAGCCTAACATTGGTCTGATGATGCTCAGGTATGAGCGAAACATGTAGGTAACCTGTTTGGAAAATAAATATTCGTGTGAGACTGACTGTAAATTATTATATTAATGTCCCATTCCATGAAACAAAATCATTCTTTTTCCAAAATACGATATTTGTTGCCACATGCTTTTGAATAATGGGCTAAAAATAATAATATAGTGGCCGGCTAAAATTTGGCCGCATATGGAAAACTTACACAAGTATTTTGTCTGGTACCTACAACATATTATGAAATCCCATGCAAAATTGAAGAGTTAACGGCACGAACCCACGAACGTCATAAATGACGTTTATGGTTAAAGGTGATCAAATAGTGGCTTCCTTGTTTATTTTAGACTAAGAGTGTATCTGAGTTGTTTAAAGAATTCAATAAGCCAACCCATTTACAAAAGTTATACCTATACAGTATATCCATAATGTTCCTTAAATAAATAATACGTTTGATAAAATAAAAATGTAAAGTTTTAATTATTTTTCCCCACCTACCCACGCCTATGAATAGTTAAACCTAACCTACAAATAACCCAACTTTTTATGTACTCACCTATGAAAAGTAACTGCAGAATTATTATTATATTTCGCAGTCTTGCACACTTCAAACCTGTGACCCATATTAATTAGTCTTGAAAAAAATATCACAAAACACTAACAACACAGCAATTAATACACAAAACCGATAAACCGAAACAAATTTCAAACAACTTTCGAACGAAGAACGACCAAACTAAACCCTTAATTTCTCTGTGGACCACACGTCAAAGAAATTATGAATGAAAAAAGGCAGGCTCTCTTCTGACCAATAGGAACGCAACGTCTTATGTGTTGCCAAACTGCATAATTTTTAAGGGAAATGTCTATGGGTTTTTAGACAAAGATTTAAATTTACCACATAACGTCATATTTTTTCTCTTCTGGAAGGTAAAACCTATAGATTTATGGCTTTAGGGATGAATAATATGTAAAATTATTAAATGTGTTGTTATTATTACTTTTAAAATATTGTTATAGCCGTAATTTATATATTGGTACTCTAAGAGTGTTAATATACCTACTTTTAAGAGGTACGTTTGGCAAACAAAGTGGAGGGGCGCAATTTGCCACAAAAGTTACTTCAGAATGGTATACGATTTTGGCAATAGGTTCGTTTGTTATTGCTTCATCTATAGCTAGCAGATCATTGGGTATAACCACAATGTAAATATAATTATTACAATCTTCAGATTCGAAAATCCCTGAAATAAGTACCGAACTGGACACTATTATTTAACGTTTTTAATTTTTTGATAAAGCCGGAAACATAAAAATATGCTCTTAAAATAATAATTTATGAAAAATATGGATTTTATTATAAAAGTGACAAAATATGCAAAAAATGCAAGTGATGTTCATTTAAAAAATTATTAAATATACAATTCGATAGTAAAAAAAAAATGGTAGAACAGTGTAACAATGCCTGTTATACCAACATTTAAAACACAAATGTAGTTAATATGGTAGTATACAAAATGGCACTCGTTTATAATCGAACTTTCATTAGCCTGATGTGGCAGCCTAGCGCAGCGATAGCGTTCTCGCATCGCATGCCGAAGGTACCTGGTTCAATCCCAGGCAGGTTTCGCGGACTTATTTAGTTTGCTTGACCAGGCCACCGTACTTCATAGTGTTGCATTGTACAACACACACTGGCATTCTTAATGGTAAAATAAACACTGCAGTAAAAGGCGACCTCGATACTCGATACGATATAGCGGTGGAGCTCTCGGGCTGCCTCCGGTATCATTCGGGTGTTCCTTCGGCATGTTGTCGAGAAGTGAACTTCTGAACCAAGTAACGGATCTAGTGACCCACAAAAAGGGACGCATGTCTGTTGCCGATCCAGACGGATTGGGGGACGCCCCGAATCAGAGGATTTGGTAATACGGACGATGTGCGGTGTGTCCCGTGGAGTGATACTGGATCCCGATGGATTAGGGGGCTCTGCGCAACATCCTTCAAGTCGCACCACGGAGACGTATTAGGCTCCCCCCGTCGAGGTATATGGTGGACAAGAGGTGTTACAACAGGACCGTAAAAACTGTGCCGAGAATAACATCTGCCGGTAAAAATTGTGATTCGGAACCCACGTAAAACTGTAGGTACCGTCTGGCTGACATTACCCAGACGTAAAATGGGGTTGGCAAAAAGGGTCGCACTGGCCTACTGACTTGGCGCTAAGCCTCCCCTTTACTACTACTACTACTACTACTTCATTATCCTATCTTGTATACTCGGGTTTGGGGTAGCCATAAAGGTAGGTAGTTAAGCTAGTAAGCGGAAAAGACAAGCCAATATGAAAAGTTGAACTATATACCTGTAAATTCAACACATGACAGGTATATCCAAAATGGTAATCAACTCATGGCAAAAATAAAACATCACAAACCCAGTCATGGGTAGAAGTTAATGTTGCTGCATAACCCATTGAAAGTTTTAACTTGCTGAACAGTTGCTTTTTGCCGATAGTGTTTATAGTTGTAGCTAATTTTTGTAAACGTCAGTCCGGGATATC
Organism: Polydrusus pterygomalis; assembly: GCA_963969555.1. NCBI lineage: Eukaryota > Metazoa > Arthropoda > Insecta > Coleoptera > Curculionidae > Polydrusus > Polydrusus pterygomalis. The sequence goes on from OZ018378.1 coordinate 63,079,895, forward strand.
GGAAACTGGTAACAAAACGAGGACACGTAGATCCTTGTGAATAAATTTACGTGGCTTTCAGCCGATTTTGTTGTCAGTTTTTATTCGGATACTTTATACCTTAAAGTGGCCCACACACCATGAGATCTGCCTCGAGCCATGCCGCGAGGCCACCATCTCTGATACCAAATCTCACGGTCTGTGTTGTTGTATAGACTAGTTTTTATATCGTGCGAGACCGAGACAACGAGAGAGACTGATACTTGCCGCGAGACGAAACACGACCGGTCTCAACGTGTGTGTGCTAGTCGCTAGGTCTCGTGAGATTCGTAGTCGGTTTTCGGTGTTATAAAATATTTTTCCTTAGTATCTAAACAACTGTTCAAGAAGATGAATACGGAAAAAATATTTTGGGAAGAATTTATAGAAGAATATAGAAATTACCCATGTGTGTGGAATGTTAAAGCAAAAACATATACATGAATAGAAACCTTAAAAATGCCGCGATGGACAGACTTGTTGAAAAAAAAGAAATAAATCCTTTGGCCAACAGGGATTTTGTCTTTAAAAAAATACACAATGTGCTCGTGCTTTTAGAAGGCAGCTGAAAAAAGTTAAGAATTCTAAGTCTACAGGTTCACAAGCTGATGATGTTTATGTACTTAACCTTTGGTATTTTTTGGGTTCATTTTGCTGCAATTCTTTTAAGAGTGGTATGTGAGAGAACTTTTTCTTTCAAGAAATCAATTCTTTGACTATTTTCTTTCTTTTTCTGTTTATCTTCAAAAACTACTAAACCCACGGTGACACCAACTGCAATTTTTTTTCTTCGAAAGATTGTGTAAGGACATTTTATTATACAACCTTCACAAACTCGTGTATGCGTGATACTGATACTCACCCCGGTGAAGCTTAAATGGACGATTTCGCAACACAGTAGAAAGAGAAAGAAGAGAGAGAGAGGGGTGTTAGTGTGCCCGCCGGCCATCAGGGCAAATTAGCGCTGTTGTCGCCAGCTGGCCGTGTAACCGGGTTCTGTCGCATATTTTTGACGTATAGAAGAGAAGGACAGTTATATTCTAACCTACTATAACGCTTCCCAAACTACTCCAGGTGCTAATTGGAACAAACCAGCCAGCCGCCAGCCGCCAGCCCGCCATCCATCCATGTCACAACTGTAAATTTTTCTTGTCCACGTTTTTTTCTGAGGAAGTTAATTAATTTTTTATTATCATTTTAATATACAATTTTATTAGTTTCTATTCTAGAAAACTTCGCCGATGTGTGTAATCTTTCAGTTATTATTCCAGCCTACTATGCAGGTAATTATTTTTTATTGTTTATTAAATTGATTTTACACTTCCTTACTTATTTTTTATATAGGAATATAGGAAATGTAAGTTTACAATAAATAAATTAACATGAAATGTTTCACATACATAATAGGTTTTGGTTAATAAGCCAATCTTAACAAAATATCACTGGGCAACCTGCAGATAACTGCAACACATTGTGCCCGAGGTAATACCTAACAATCTATCAGTTACGAACAGATAAGTTTAGTCTCTTGAAATGATAATTTTAACATTTTTGTTTTACTGAGTGGATTAAAAATTATAACATAATGGCACAAAGATAATGGTTTGAGCTAACTCGATAAATAGATACTTGGCCATCGGCCATATTTTACAGAGAAATTTAATGTCTACCCGATACTGTTTCTTTTATTTCAGAGAATTCTGTAAGAATCACCTGATAGTTTATGGATCTTTTAGTACGTGTCTCAATGCATCCTAGTGCTTGTGTTTATACAGTATTTGTGATAATATTATATGAATTGAGACATTTCCAGATGAGTGAGACCTGTGAGACGTAACCTAAGGACATTAGTTTATTCTAAACAGTTATTTTTTGTTATGGTTGTCAATGCAGTTTTTATTTATAAATAAACGTAGAAAACATTATTTACGATAAAGTGCTTCCATCTTTATTTTCTAAATCTTGGTTAATATAAAAATGTGCATTATTTATTCCATAAAATAAAAACTTTTGTGCGTCTTTTTATTGATTTAATTTGTGATTTAATAATATTTATATTGAATCACAAATTAAATCAATAAAAACTCGTTCAAAAGTTAATAATTAAATTGAAAAGTCCTAAAACCGCTGTTCAAATTTCCCGCCATTGCACCTCTGATGGCCGGCAGACACACTAACACCCCTCTCTCTCTCTCTCTCTTCTTTCTCCCTCTACTGTGTTGCGATTTTTTAACAAGGAGTTAACATTTCTAACCCTATAAATTTTCTTTGCTGATACTGTTTCAAGGTGTAGGGTCTCTTGAGACGTGATACCGTTTCGTGCGAGTCATCGCCTCGCAACGTGCCTCGAGTCAGGTCTCATAGTATGTGGGGCACTTTGGTTAAGCAAAGTCGCTTCGTTACCATGGTACGGTGGGCATTTCGGAGAAAACATTGGCTTCGTTGATTCACGTTGCAGTCACATAAATTTAGGTTTACATTTTACATAGAATACAAGGTTAACACATTATTTTTAGATGAAAGATATCTTACTTTTAGCGGTTGGCCGTAGCCTATTAATTTTTTAGTAGCTCAAATACACCGACGGGCTCTGTTGACTGCAGCATCGAGAATAATAACACATGAAATTTATGCGAAAGAACGGCGAGAGATTAAACCGCAGAACGGATTTCACAACAAAAAATAGCGCGTTTTGTTAAAAGGCGAAGCGGCAGAGAAACACATTGCCTACTTCAAAGACTCCTCCGAGCACAATATTTTTAAGAGAGAGTCGCGCGAACGGCAAAAGATGCGACGACACATCAGTAGCAAAAAAATGGGGTTGGGGAATGTGTTTCGTCTAGACCTAGACGATACGTCAGCGGGAGCGAGCAACGTGAGGTAGATGGTCAATCGTCACTTCGAAGACGATTTCATTTTAAGCAGAGGAGAGCTTTGTATTTAAAAGGAGATAATTTTACTTTTCTGTTGCTCGAACCTTTTTAATAATAATATTAATAATAAGTTTATTTAAAAATTTAATAATATAATAAATATGTTTATGTTGTCTTCGATAAACTTATTCAACAATCCTCTGAAGCTGAGCTTGTTAGGGGCAAATCTTATTTTTTGTTTTAGTATGTAAAATCATAAATCATAAATATGCATTAAAAATCAATTTTTTTAAAGCAAAAATGTTAATTTATAGTATAAACGCAGCTTTTTTGAAGAAATATATTACCGATAATAAAATTATTAATTTATAATTTTTAAGTAAAAAATATTACTCATATAAATTATTCAGAACAATATTAATTAATTAATTAAAGCATTTTTAAAAATATTTTCAAATTTTAAAGCGACTAAAAACCAATAAAATAAGTTTAAAAGTGTTCTCAAGAAAGGAAACTATGTACTAAAATTATAAAAATAGCGGAAGCAAAAAAGTTGCTTTAACAATTTTAAACCTTTTTTTTTAATGGCAAAAAATACAACTCAAATTGCAATTTTTTGCAAAAATTTTGGAAACTAAAATAGAAAATCCAGATTTTTTTCATGCTATTATAAGGCATAATTCAGCAACATTAAGATACTTTAACCAATGAAGTACCTCTTTTCATTTTTGAGATTCCATTGATAAGAGCCCGAATTTAATAGTTTATGGTCAATATATTCCTAATAGTTATTCAATTTTGCTCTGATCATTACACCAAACGATTGCTGTGACCGCAACATAAATGCTTATGCGTTACATCCATGTGTAAGTCAATTCAATTAACTAACCAATATGTCAACGGCTATAGAACTTATAAGCTTGCTACAGAAAGCCAAATCATTATTTGGGGCAAGGCATTTGTACAGATTTATTTTTAATTACTATTTTTTCAAGCCTTAATACAAGAAAATAAAGTGTTCCCTGGGGCTAGGTAGACGTTTTTGCGTACTTCAATGCAAAGTACCTGTACACCTGTACGCTAGCCAATTTATATCTCTCTTTTATATTTTAAATTATAAATCATAAAATTTTATTTTTTAAAGTTCCATACTATTACGCTTACATACTACCCATGTAGGAGAAATACTTTTCCAATAACGTGAAAATTCCGTAGTACCAACTTAGATAGCTTGTTACTACGATGAGATGACGCTTATATTTATATACAACCGACTGATGTTGACAAGAAATTCGAAAGTTTTTCTGATAGTGGATGGTATGATGAATACTGCATTATTGAGAACAGAAAAGTTTACAGCCCAATAAAGAGTTTTGTTTGTATAATAGTCATCCATGATATAAAAATTACCAGATATAACCATAAACACACAATTAATATGACCAACTGTTTCTAGCAGCATTGCCATAGCTACCACGAACGAGGTAGACCTACCCCTTTTAAAAAAAAAAACGTGCCCCTTACTCTCCTCAAGCAAATCTACCACGATCCCCAATATCCAGTCTCAGCTATAACAAAACTCTGTTTAGATAAAAAAAATTAATTACAAAATATCGATACCCTACTATGAAAACCTCGTAAGTGCAATTTTTTGCAAAATTGAACTTTATGCGTTATTACATTAAAGGTGTCATATTTTATGTTATGTGAGAACCTCGTCTGGTCATCATGAATAATACGCCACCTATTGCGAATTTGAATACCTCGTAAGTTACCCGTTTGATATTTTTAACTGAAAACCTCGTAAGTTTGATATTTCTAACTGAAAACCTCGTAAGTTTTAGATTTTAGTTAGATAAATAAGAGTAGGTAAGTACTTTTGTTATTTTTATGTGTAATCTAAGGATTGTTACATAATGTTCTACTAATAAAATTTAAGCTTCGTTACATTGTAAAAAGTTAGTCATTCATAGTTTATTACTAAAAACTTAAGAGGTTTTCACATACCACTATTTACAACTAACACAAAACAGTTTTTTTTTGCTACTGCAAAATATAGGAAAATGCACTTACGAGGTTTTTAAAGTAGGGTATCGATATATTAAAAACAAAGACTAATGTTTTCTGCAACGAACATGAAAGATTGATTTCAAAATCAAGAATTAAGTACAAAGATCGATCTTCAAAAAAATCGATCGAACGTCCCTAAGCTGAAGCGCGTACTTGATTATTTCATAACGTACTTTCCTTTTGCTTCTCTTAAGCAGCAAAGCAAAGAAAAAAAATCTTTGCTTACCAAAGTTTTGTTAAAGGAACGCTTCGCGAACAACTTCGTATAATGAGCCGAATTCCTCTTTAGTTACTGCCAAATAGCAAAGATTTTTTTTCTCCCCCCTTGCGGCGGTTTAGTATGCCCTTTATATTTCTCATACGATTATACGATGTTGTTCGCGATGCCTTCCTTTAACGCTCAACTTAGCCGTTGACTTTGTTATGCTGTTTAAAAGTAACTGAAAGGAATTCAGCTATTATTTTCGTTTTGAATTTAGGGGACACGTTTGCACTAGGAAACTAGATCTATATTACAGATTTTTTCTTTTACCAACTAGTATACTAAGCTAAAATTCTTATTTAAATCCGTTTAATTTGTAAGTATTTTGAGTCCCTCGTTTATTGAAGATTGGTTTCACAAAATATTCCTCTCCAAACAAATTAATATAATATTGAGCTTTTGAGTTTAAAATTTTATCTAAGCTATCGACCGAGTTCTACCCCTTTCACCGGCGGTAGTCTAACTCGATAAAAAAGGAGCTCGTGGCAACGGTGGTTTACTTATTCAACACGTGACGTCACAGCCTTTTAAGAAAAAATTTTGTTAATTTTATTTTGTGATATAAAATATCACAGTCCTAAATAAATACCTATAGTTATATACTTAGTAACAGGAACAATTCTGTTACTCTTTTAAACACACTAAAGAGCTTAAACGTTATGAAGATTGCGAAAATCTTTGTTTAGTAACATGATATATATTCAGTGCTGTATTGATATAATGTAGTTTTATATATATATTTCGGTAACAGTTATAAATTTTGCCTATAAAGGTTGTTAAAATATTTCCGCTACCAAAATTTCGTAACTTCTATCTATTATTATCAAGGGATTTATTTCTCTCTCTTGGCCCCAAATTATTAATGCTCGGTTAGTACTTACAACCACATAATTTCCAACAACAATTGTTTCAATAATAGTATCCTGAGAGGTATCTTAAACTAAATGTTAACACAATATTAATAATTTGGGTCTAAGACACATTTTATTTAATATTTAAAGTTTTTAATTTAAAATTGGTGGTGGGATTTGTTACAGACTGCAAAAACAAAAATAAAAATGAAGAGCAAATATAAGAAAATGAAAGCGTTTTATTTTAGGCCTTCGTCATAAAAGTTTAAAAGATTCATTCTGCAGTGACGATTTCTAAACGCCTTGATTTCTGTTCACGGAGCTTATCGTCATATAAGCATAAAAAAACTCTTCCTGCAGCGACGATTATTATACGCCTTAACTTTTGCATACATTTTGTAGTTGCCTTAACTTTTGTACACGGAGCTTATCGTCATAGAAGCATAAACTATTCATCCTGCAGAGACGATTTTTAAACGACTTGATTTCTGTTCACGGAGCTTATCGTCATAGAAGCATAACTCTTCCTGCAGCGACGATTATTATACGCCTTAACTTCTGCACACATTTTGTAGTTGCCTTAACTTTTGTACTCGGAGCTTATCGTAATAGAAGGATACAATGTTTGTCCTGCAGCGACAATTTGTATATGCTTTAACCTCTGTAAAGAAGCTTATCTTTATAGAAGCATAAAATATTCGTCCTAAGGCGACGATTTATATATGCCCTAACTTCTGTATACGCCATAGAGGCATAAAATATTCGTTCTGCATCAACGATTTGTATGCGCCCTAACTACTGTACACGGAGCTTATCATTATAGAAGTGTAACATATTCGTCCTGCAGCGACGATACACGGAGCTTATCGTTAAAATATCCACAAATGAATAGATTCTCTAACGTATTTTATTTGTGAAAGTAAATTTTACTCTGTAAAAATGCCTGGTTATAAAGAGGACTTACTTTTGTTAAATCATTTTCGTAAAAAGAAAAGGAAACGTTGTAAATGTTGGGCTGCGGCCAAAGAGTTTATTAGAAGATGACTCTAAATTCCAGTCAATTTTAGACTGCCTAAAAACACATGTTTATCGGCCATTATAGAAATAATTGATTCTAACGTTTATGGTAGACTGGTTTACCTCCAGATACGTCTAATTGTACTGGGTACCACATAAAATCTAGATGCATGTGAGCTTTCAAAAATTTTAATTTTACATATCTTATATAAAATTAGAATTTAATTTATTTTCTTAACTAAACTAATTAGATATTATTATCAATCTGGGTTAGATACTGGGTCAGTCAAGGTAACAAAAAAATACCAGTATTTCTAAATCCATTATATTGTCAAAAAACTGTTTAGTTAACAATCAATGCGATATTTTATCACCTTTGGCTTTGGCTAAATTAAAAATAAAAAAAAACATTTCGACCAATAAAACCTATAATACAAAATGCTACTTAATTATCTAATAATTCAATAAATGTATTTAACATTAAAAATTCAAAATTGATACTTAAGCCATAACCATTTCATTATTAAGTAGATAAAAAAAGATTCGGTATATAAATAATATCTGTTTTAGAAATTGTTAAATTTTACCATACTTAGCAATGATGAATGCGAATCGGTTTTTAAAACCCGAACACTATTTTTAATGGACAGGGTTTTTCTCATGCAGATAGAATTTTGCACCAAATTTAGTAGACAATCAGCACAATTTTAAGTATTTATTAGAAACCGCCTCCACCGAAACAAAGCAAGGACAAGATCGACGAAGAAAAAACACCCCGTATCAACTAAACTAATAGATAATTGCATATTAGTAGACTTAATTTGTTAAATGTATTTTATTTTTAATTTAGCAAAAGCCAAAGGTGATAAAACGTGTCATTGATGTTTGTCGTCCTGCTGAGACGATTTGTCTAGGCCTTAAAATATGCACAAATGAAAAGATTCTCTAACGTATTTTATTTGTGAAAGTGAACTTTACTCTGTAAAGATGCCTGATTATAAAGAGGACTTACTTTTGTTAAATCATTTTCGTAAAAAGAAAAGGAAACGTTGTAAATATTGGGCTGCGGCCAAAGAGTTTATTAGAAGATGACTCTAAATTCCAGTCAATTTTAGACTGCCTAAAACACATGTTTATCGGCCATTATAGAAATAGATTGATTCTAACGTTTATAATAATATAAGACTGGTTTCCCTCCAGATACGTCTAATTGTTTTGGGTACCACATAAAATCTAGATGCATGTGAGCTTTCAAAAATTTTAATTTTACATATCTTATATAAAATTAGAATTTAACTTATTTTCTTAACTAAACTAATTAGATATTATTATCAATCTGGATTAGATACTGGGTCAGTCAAGGTAACAAAAAAATACCAGTTTTTTTAAATCTGTTATATTGTCAAAAAACCGTTTAGTTAACAATCAATGCTACAATTTATCACCTTTGGCTTTGGCTAAATAAAAAATAAAAAAAACATTTCGACCAATAAAACCTATAATACAAAATGCTACTTAATTATCTAATAATTCAATAAATGTATTTAACATTAAAATTTCAAAATTGATACTTAAGCCATAACCATTTCATTATTAAGTAGATAAAAAAGGATTCGGTATATAAATAATATCTGTTGTAGAAATTGTTAAAATTTACCATACTTAGCAATGATGAATGCGAATCGGTTTTTAAAACCCGAACAATATTTTTAATGGACAGGGTTTTTTCTCATGCAGATAGAATTTTGCACCAAATTTAGTAGACAATCAGCACAATTTTAATTATTTATTAGAAACCGCCTCCACCGAAATAAAGCAAGGAAAAGATCGACCAAGAAAAAACACCCCGTATCAACTAAACTAATAGATAATTGCATATAAGTAGACTTAATTTGTTAAATGTATTTTATTTTTAATTTAGCAAAAGCCAAAGGTGATAAAACGTCTCATTGCATGTTTGTCGGGACTGATACTGGGCTTTTCCAGTGTCCGTATCTGGGGTTTGGTGAAACACTTGTTGTCTTTACGTTTGTCTATCTAGACTCTACTTTATTTTTGGACTTAGTAAACCTGCGTCAGAGCAGCGGATTTTACCTTTTTTTTGTTAACAAAAAAAAACAGAGCGTGTTGTTGTTGCTTGTTGCTTCTTATTAAAGTGCAATGGCACGATCAAGAACTCGTGCTAAACAATAGATCTCTAATTGGTTTGGTTTAAAAAATAAAACATATTCAATTTAAGATATGCAAAATTTAAATCTTAGGAAATTTACATACATCAAGATTTTAGCGCTATCCCATACAATTAGATGTATCAGGACGTAAGCTACTCGCCCTAAACTCTAGAATCTTATTTCTATCAGTCAAAAAAATTATTGAAATTGTTTCATTATTAAGAAAAATAAATAACAGCTTCTTAATTTGGATGTGTATTTTAGAATATTCAATAATAATTCATTTAAGCAATTGTCAGTCATATTCCTGAAAATTTTAGAGAGGTTTAAGAAATGTGAATCATATTTCATATTGTAGTGCGTAACTTTTTTGTTAATTTTAAATATTTTTCAATTTAATAGACCCATTAGAAGTATAAATTGTCCCATAATCTTCATGCGTTACAGATTATTATAGCTAGACTAAATTCTTCTTAAATATTGTCGCATATCAAGATGGTAGGCGACAGGGTTGTGTAGCTTAGATGGTTTTGACTTACGTTTATTAATTACTGTGTCCTTATGGTACGCTATTTAACCACTGAAACACTAAGGATTTTTTAAGAGTTTTATTTGATGAACAGCAAAGCAATGAGATAATGAAGAATTACAGTAAGTGTTGCGGCAATTAAAATATAAATTAAATAGTTTTTTAATAAGAACAGAGATTGCCCCTTTTATCTCACTTTAGGAAGGTGTTATTCCAGTAAATTTAAAGAAACAACTTCCACTTAACAGATAACTCTGACAAAAACAAGAACTATACAAATTTTATACAATAAACAATTAGTTAAGTTACTCAAGGAACACTTACGCAATTGCAGTAAAGTAGACTGGTTCTGGTGCAGAACTCTTCATGACTTCAACAATTATTAAATTTAATTTTGAATTTAAACTTGACTAGACCAACGGGCAGGGGTTACCATTACACTTGAATAATTGATACAACTCCCTGAGTAAATGTTCTTTCAAGCTTTTATACAGTTTTGCAACTCTTATCAACTGGAAGAAGGAGTTCCGTTTTGCTATGTCAGCAATAATTTTATATGTTAATAAAAGAGGGGATTTCCCTGAATGTACTATTTAAAATTAAACCCTTTATTTCAACCAATTACAAACAATAATTTCTTATCAGCATTCGTCTACTGACTCCTCCTGCGAACTAGAAATTACTTTGTCCTTGTTCTATACACTATCTTTCCACTACACCTCTTCTTATCAAACTCGATACCCATTAACCGTCTTAGCACCACAGCGAAGTATGAGATAAGTAATCCATCCTTAAGGATACCAATCCATATCCAATAATATTATTTAAGAAAGTCCCTATTAACAAATTTAGAATAGAATAGATAGATAAATATTCGTTTAGAAAAAAAAACACAAAAAATAAAAATTAAAGATATTTTGTAACATGGTATGACTATTATTAAAAAAAATGTTGGCCACCATATTTTGCTCTGATCTGTATGTTTAGTGCCTCTGCGGTAACATCATGTGCAATTTGAAAAGGGCTTTTAACATTATAAAGCAAGCCAAATCACAATTTTTTACAATGCATGTGGGAAAAGACGAAAATTGACTAAATTGTACAAAGTGTATGCAGAAAATGTTTAATACAAGATACTATTAAATAGGTCAAGCGTGTTTGTTTATATTCGACAACCATAATGGCAACACCACTTAATTATAAAGCCACAGGCAAATATACACTAAATGTAAAATAAACAACTCGATTAAGATCCAATGTTGCCAAGTGTCAAGTTCTGTTCGAGGATCGAGAGTGATCCACATTCCACTTTCGTTGCATTTTCCCTCCCTAAAAGCAAATATTATCGGACTAAATTTTTCAGGTAAGTAATATAATTTATGGTAAAATATCTGCTGGTGTTTTGAAATGGTTTATTCGCAAGAACAAAAAGTTTAAATTATTTTATGATATGCCACATGCCACAAATTGGCTCATAAGGACACCGAATGGCAACACGAAAACACTGGAATACCGGTTTTAAAAAATTTTTTTACTGGGAAAACAACATTTTTTCCTTAAGGCAAGACATTATTTTGAAAACCTTTTTTGCTGTTATAATTATGTATTTTGCTGTTGTGACATATTTATGTAGATATTTATTATCGACAGCAAAGTACTTATCAACAGCAATAAAAATATATTACACGAGGAAAATGATGTTGGGGAGATCCGGGTAGCCCCGCCCAGCGGGTAACACTGCTCATAGCAATATTACTGAAATGATGCGATGTATTAGTAGTGTCATCTATTGGTCGGGTGAATAACTAACCAATATGTGGCTCAATACAAGAAACAGGTTGAAAACTACATTTTAAACGTTTATTCGGCAGTTTTTTGAGGTTGTACGTTTTATGTCTAGTCAGCTTTAAATTAACGGTAAGTAGAGTAAATTGCCATTAAACAATATAATTTATATATGAAACTAAAGGGAATTAATCCTAGTTTATTGAACAGTATTGGTCTTTTGATAACTAGTTTGTATTTTTGTAGACAGTCTACTTTGTAAAGAAAGCCTAGTTCGGGTAGCGCCGCCCGCTAACGCTCCGGGCGCTAGCAGTGATAAATAAGTCGAAGTAATATACAACGACGAAAGTTCCGACGACATGGAAGATTGCAGGGAACAGAAACTTTGCATTATCTGCCATGAATGTGGGAAAACTGAAACATGGTTTAAATCTGGTGTATGTAACAAATGGGCACACAAAGGCTGTACTGGTCAAAGTGGTTTTAAGTCCTATATTTGCGATTTTTGTATGTAAATTTGTTGTAAACACATTCTAAAATAAATATCAGATAAGGCTAATGATCGATTTTAATTTATACTCACATACATTCCTCTGAAAAAAATTAATAATATATGGGCTGCATTAACTGACATAGTGGGCGGGGTTATCCTCTATGGCGGATATCCCCGCCCATTGTAAGCTTTCCAAAAATATTAGTTTTTTTATTAAAAATAAAATGTTACACAAAATTAAATAAATAGTAATAAAGACAATAGACGAACGTATTTAGAACATTTTTCAATATATCGACACAGTTATTACATCTTTCAAAACATCCATATTTGCTTAAGTGGGCGGGGCTGCCCGGATCTCCCCTAATACATAGTTTATATTGATAGCTTATTTTGTATTAACCCATATTAAATAAATAGCTAGTGTATCAAACCCGCTTTAGTTTTATATCAATTCCAGATTTGCTAGAATAGTATTTTTATTGGTAGTAATCAGTTCCATTAGCAGTCTTGTTGAATAATGAACTACCTTTAATACAGCAATTTTGTTAAGAAGTAAATTGTATCTTCTCAATGAGACGCATTTTGTTCCCAGTAAAGCGCTTTCTCTACAATTAAGAAAGCCAAACAGCGTCCCCAAAAACGATTTGTATCCGTTAGAACCTATAATCCACAAGACATTGGTGGGGGTTCGTAGCGATCGGCAATCGCCTCGCGCCGTATTATTAGTTTCAACGCATTTGTTGCGCAGGTCACATCGTTGTTCGGAGTCTTCTAGCTGTCCTTTCTGAATTTGAATATTATTTATCGTACCAATACCTGCACCAATTAATTTATATTTACTTTGATTTAAGTTTTTTTAAACTTTTCATGTCAGATAAAGCAATTGAAGATTCTTATTTCGCACAATCCATCATTAGTATTGGACTTTATAATCTATGGACGAATTTTACCATCTCAGTAAACCATGCTGAATAATAGATAATCATATGCAATGTTAAACGACAAGAACAATATCACTTTAGAAGCTATTTAAATTTTTGAGAACTACAGTACTGATTTATAGTGGTAAGTATATGCTTTATTAGCAGTAGCAGGCAAATATTATTATGATTAATGTCAAGTTTCATTTCAACTGCCAGTCGGAACTAACACAGTATATAGAACCAGAGTACACTCCCAATAGAGCTTGATAATTACTGTAAGTATTCAGAGCAATAATGGCTATAACAATTCTATGGTAGCATTAACTCTTATTTCCTATTGGCCAAATTACCGTGATATTATCACTACACAACGGTCTAGCTATTATCGTTATCTTACAGTAGGAAATGGCGTTGCTGTCACATATAGTAATAAACAAATGTATGAAGAGTATGTGAATCATAAGTAATAGAAGCCTTTTTCTCAGTGCAACACACAAAACTATTTCAAATATTTTTGATAGATTTGAGAAGTGCATATCAGCATTTTATTTTGAAATTAAAATAGTGGTTGAATTTTAAACGCATAAATGATAATTATTTTTATTAATAACATCAGGTATAATAAATTTCATTCGATTAGTTCCATCAGAATTTTTTTTTAAATTTTTGTATTGTGTTACTATAACTATAACTATAACTAAACTCGATCAATCGATGAATACGATCCCCTATTTTCTTTTGCATTTCGGTAATCTAAAAAGCCTAAAAAAAAACTGGCTATTTAAGCAACAATTGATACTACAATTTGAGATTTGCCAGCGCAGACTGTTTAGAAAAAAAATTAAACATGTTATCGATAAGGTTGTTTGTTTCGTTAATGCCGCATTCCAATGTTCATTTAATTATCGGTTTAGTAGAAGTTATTACTTATCAGTTGTAGTATTTTGTGCTGTTTAAACCGTTACTTTATAGTAATTTTTAAACGAACTTTTTGGACAAAATTAGTAAACTTATTGGGCTGTCTTGAGTTTATACAAAAAAATCACAAATTTCATTCATTTAGTTGCTTTAAAGGGACATAAAATAACTTTTTCTTAATTATTTATTTACTAGCTAGGCTTATGTTTTTTAAATGAACTTTTAGGACAAAACTACTAAACTTATTGTACTGTAATGGTATAATACGAAAAAAACCTTAATTTGCTCCAATTAGTCGATTTAAGGCATCTTAAAATAATTTTTCTCAAAACGATTTATTTCTCGTTAGGGTTAATTTTTTAAAGGAACTTTTTGGACAAAACTACTAAACTTATTGTAGTGTATTGGTACAATACACAATAAACCTTAATTTGCTCCAATTAGTCGATTTAAGGCATCTTAAAATAATTTTTCTCAAAACGATTTATTTCTCGTTAGGGTTAATTTTTTTAAAGGAACTTTTTGGACAAAACTACCAAACTTATTGTAGTGTATTGGTATAATACACAATAAACCGTAATTTGCTCCAATTAGTCGATTTAAGGCATCTTAAAATAATTTTTGGTTTTTTAACTGAATCACACAAAATCGAAATTTTAAAGATGATTGGCTTTGAGAAAGATCGCCTACTCAAGCAGAAGTAGCAGCTTTATTTCATGAAACACACCCCGATGCATAACCAATTTTCCAGGCACCTTCAGCAAAATTAAAAGACGTTATCCTGAAGTTGGTCAAATCAGGGGCATAACACGAATAAGGCAGCCTGGAGCAATGGATGAAGACACGAAATTAAACGTTTTACTTGTTCTTTAAGAAAATCTTATACATCTGCATTCATGTTAGTGAAATCATAGAAAATGCGTCCTTATCAAATGGTAATGGTACAAGAGTTACTGGAAGATGATCCGGACCGCCGTCTTCAGTTTTGTGAAGTGATGATGAATGCACTTAATTAGCATTTAGTGTATTTGGACTGGATCCTTTTTAAAGATTAGTGTACTTTTGTACTAAATGGTGAAGTTAATAAACAGAACTGTCGATACTGGTCCGCAGAAAATCGTCACTGAATGCTAGAAATACACACCCAGCTTCGGCAAAAACTGAATGTTTGGGCAGGCATAATTGGCGACCGCGTCATTGGGCCGATATTTCTTGTAGATAACTTAAATGGCCAAACATATCTGGATTTTTGCAATGAAAACTTATTCCAACTTTGACTGCTTTATTTCCTCACCATGCAGAAGCAGATCTTTATGATGATCGAATATGGTTACAGCTCCGCCTCATTACGCCATAAGTTCAAAAATATTTAAGTGATGTTTTTACAAACCGCTGGATTGAATAACCGCCACGATCGTCTGACTTTAATTCTCTAGATTATTTTCTTTGGAGTCACCTAAAAAGCAAAGTTTGCGTAACAAAAATAGAAAATTTAGAGGAACTTAGGCAACGACGTATACATACAGGGTGGCCCATTAGTGCGAGGAAGTCCAATATATCAGTTGTCAACAGAAATAGCAACAAATATTAGACATAAAAGCTATATGATGCGTAGAGACGCATATTTTAAAAATATTTTGAGATATACAGGGTGACCCAAAAAAGCAGAGCGGCAAAAAGGTAAGTTTTTTTTAAATGGCAACCCCCATTTTTTTTAGGGAATTAAATTCAGCATGAAATTTAACATACATTAGAGTATCCTAATTTGGTGTACGTTGCGGCGTTGCCAAGCTATATATAATTTACTGAAAAATCCAAGAAAAACCACCTAATCAAAACTCCTTAAAAAAAAATGAATCGATTTGATTTTTTAATACATAGTTACGGTTTTGGATACCTAAGGGACGGTAGATTGATCTTATTAAGGAAATCTGACCATAATTTATACAGGGTATTTTTTACAGATGTGCCAATATTGCTATATTTAAAGTATCAAATCTTCATTTTTTTAAATGGGACACTCTGTATAATAATGGGTCATGTTGTTAAGTATTTTATGCCCTATAAATTTGCAACTATAATTCATGTCCTAAAATCTACCGTTTTGTCACAATTTTGAATTGTATTTGAAAATGCAAAAATAGCATCATTTTTTTTCTTGGTAGGCCATGATTCAAACAAAAGTGGATATTACCACATGTCAAAATAATGCTTTAAAAATACCGTGGTTTATATTAAGTTTCTAATTTGTAATATTGACGCGTTATCAAGAAATTATAATGATTTTTTTAAAAGAAGAACTTGTTAATATGGTTTTTATATTAGGCGCCAGTGACAAAAACTGTTTATTAGCCACTAGGCTTTATTATGAGTCCTTTCCAGAAAGAAGACAACCAAGAAAAGAAGCGTTTGAAAAATTGTTGGAACGTTTTATTCGGAACGGGAAAGTTGATTACGAAAATACTGAGAGAAGCAAAACGGCCAATACAGAAGAAAATCAATTAACCGTTTTGCTTAAAGTTACAGAAAATCCGCATACTTCCCATCGGATCATTGCAAATGAAACTAATATAACACGGCAAACAATTCAGAGAGTTTTACATGATCAAAAAATGCACCCGTATCACATTCAGCTTATGCAGGAGTTAAATGACCAGGATTTTGGTGCAAGAGTAGTTTTTTGCGAATAGGCCCAACAAAAAATTCAACAGGAAAGATTATTTTTTAATTATGTGTTATTTACTGATGAAGCCACTTTTCACAAAAATGGAAATGTTAATCGTCACAATTTTCATTACTATTCATCAATAAATCCACATTTTATTAGAACCCATAGACAAACAAGATGGTCTTTAAATGTGTGGGGTGCTATCGTTGGAACTTACGTTATTGGGCCATACTTTTTTGAGGAGAGAGTAACTGGTCAAGTATATCTGCAGTTCCTTCGAAATGAGTTACCACGTCTAACCAATGCTTTAACAAATTACATTAAAAAAATAATGTGGTATTTACATGATGGAGCTCCAGTTTATCATACAGCAGTAATCCATGAGCATCTAAACAACGCTTTTCCTAATAGGTGGGTAGGAAGAGGTGAACCATTTCAGTGGCCCCCTCAATCTCCAGATATGACTAAAATGGACTTCTTCTTATGGGGTTATGTGAAAGAACAAGTATATAAAATTGCTCCGACGACTAAGGAAGATATGAAACATCGTAAAACGGAAGTTTTTATAAACATTGACAACAATATGCTAAACGAAGTCAGTCGATCTTTTGCAGAACGTATAGAAGCATGTTTAAATAACAATGGCGGACATTTCGAACATTTATTATGGTATTATACTTTAAAATATTTTTAGACACACACGTGTGTGTGTGTGTATATTAATTTGTTATTGTGTTCCTAACTTTTTTTTCTGTTTTTTTTTGTCCTTTGTTATGTTATGGTGTTATAATGTTAATAAATGATTTGAAATGGTAGTTATATTGTCATTTCCTACTTTTAAAGCTCATAATAAAGCCTAGTCGCTAATAAACGTAAAAAAATCATTATAATTTCTTAATAACGCGTCAATATTACAAATTAGAAACTTAATATTAACCACGGTATTTTTAAAGCATTATTTTGACATGTGGTAATATCCACTTTTGTTTGAATCATGGCCTACCAAGAAAAAAAAATGATGCTATTTTTGCATTTTCAAATAAAATTCAAAATTGTGACAAAACGATAGATTTTAGGATATGAGTTATAATTGCAAATTTATAGGGCACCAAATACTTAACAACATGACCCATTATCATACAGAGTGTCCCATTTAAAAAAATGAAGATTTGATACTTTAAATATAGCAATATTGGCACATCTGTAAAAAATACCCTGTATAAATTATGGTCAGATTTCCTTAATAAGATTAATCTACCGTCCCTCAGGTATCCAAAACCGTAACCATGTATTAAAAAATCAAATCGGTTAATTTTTTTTATAGGAGTTTTGATAAGGTGGTTTTTCTTGGATTTTTTAGTAAATTATATATAGCTTGGCAACGCCGCAACGTACACCAAATTAGAATACTCTAATATATGCTAAATTTTATGCTGAATTTAATTCCTTAAAAAAAATGGGGGTTGCCATTTAAAAAAACTTACCTTTTTGCTGCTCTGCTTTTTTGGGTCACCCTGTATATCTCAAAATATTTTTAAAATATGCGTCTCTACGCATCATATAGCTTTCATGTCTAATATTTGTTGCTATTTCTGTTGACAACTGATATATTGGACTTCCTCGCACTAATGGGCCACCCTGTATACCTCGGATGTGGTACATATTGTCAAGAATTAATTTTAATTTAGATTGGGGATTTGTCAAAAAAAAGGAGCTATATTTCCAACACTTTTTACAATAGAACAAATTGCGTCTACATTACCGAAATACAAAAGTAAATAATTGGTCGTATTCACAATACATACCTTTACATTTGATAAAAGTTGCGAGCTGTTCCTACCCCCAAAAGATGGGTAAATTTCGTGAATATACGAAAAAAGTATACCAAACTAAAATAAACAAAGCCGTAGTTCTGTATTTTTTTAGCAAATATAGGGGCTTTGTAATACTCATTTATTCCAGTTAAAAATTCCACTCTGTATACGAGATGAGTGAGAATTCTAAAATCGCATGTAACATAAACTAATTACAAAATACATTTTTCAATATTTACCCATGTGATTATTTATCATCGTTATTTCCGTAGGTAGAGAAATTTTACTTGTCATTAAAGAAATGAAGAAAATAATTTATTCTGTATTATCAAAATATAGGGCACTATTAGTGACTTCGTGTATAATTAAAATTGCTGGGGTTGCATGGTATCATATTTATACACAACATGTAACATAATCCGAACCTGTTATGAGCTATTTAAATCCGGCCATTACTTACTATAGTTTAAATATAATAGGTAATTTTATAACACCTTGTGTTTATTTTATATCTTCTCCTGATACTTGTATTTTATAGTTAAATACTGCTCTGACTTTTTTCTTTTCGTTTATTTTACAACGATTTGTAATGTAAATTTTAACTGAAAATTACAAATTAATTTGCATACTAATTGTCGCTGGAAAAAAAATTAATTATATGATTTTACTTTTTCTCAAGAAATTAAGAATTTAATGCAAATTTTTAAAGTCATAACGAATAGGATATGCTAGCAATTATATAATTTATTGAACCCATTGGCTTTGTAGTTAAATATTTAAACAATTTTAAAACAACTTAGTAGCATTTTTTTAAATGAACAATATAACTTCCTATCTAAAAAATATATTATTAAAATTTTGATAAAGCGGTTTAATAAATTATCGTTAAAATGAAGTATTTGAGGTTTAAAAAAAACGACATTGTTGTTGTAGATCCTGAAATAAATAGGCTCAGATGTGTCTATCTAGGATATAAAGTATTGCAGAATTTGTTTGTTGACTACCCTATATCACAAACTTTTTATGGATTAATTGATTCTAACGTGATGGCGTTGCGGCTTATTTACTACTTGCTATTTTATTAAGCAAGGTTTAAATGCGCTGCAGTATTATCAGTGGAGTTGCTTCGGGTTGTGGCATTCTGATGAGTTCCTAACGTGGACAAAACAGCTGTCAATGTCAAGGGAGTCCATTATTTATGGAATCCCTGTGTACTTCATGCAAAATGCAGGTTCTTTTTAAATTAAAAAACAAATTTTCAAAATGAATTATTTTTTTCAAAATTGATAAAATGAAGGTGATACAGTCATGTAGTATCAAATTTCGAAGCTAAATTCAAAATTTTAACCAATTCTATCCAATAGTTTTCTTGTAGTTTGTCATTCCTTTTTACCGAAATGCGGCAAGTGATAACTGCCCTTAATAAAAAAAAATCCTATATGATGCGGACTTTACTGGTGACACTGTTAATGAATACTAATTTTTATTGTTTTTTTTTTATGTTTTTTTAATATTAATCTAAAATTGATAAACACGTCAGCTAGGCAGGCGGCGTGGGGCCCCCGTGAAGCTGGGGGCCCCCCCGCGTTGCAGGGCTTGCGCCAATATTTACCTCCAAAATTTGTGGGTTTAAATACAATAAGTTGTTTTCATGACAGCTTGTATGTAGATTTTGTAGACAGTGAAAAATAGTTGGCGAAAACATGAAATACTATTTTCCTAACAGCGATTAGGCAAACAATTGTTTTATAACCCCACTTTCATTTTTCCAAAATACTATTCTCTTAAAAAAAATTATTTAAAAAATCCAGTCAAGATGAAGTCCAATTTAAAAAATATTTTAAGCTATAATAAAATTACAAATAAAACTGTAGCAGAGGGATATAATCCCAAAGTTAAATTAAAAAATGCTTAATATTTTCTAACTTGTATGCCAAGTTTTTTCATTAGGTTTAATGATGAAATTTGATTTACTTTTTTACCAAATCTCCTTCCTGTAATTAAACTAGTGTCAAAATTAATTCTACTCCCAGTGTTTAGAATTAAGAAAATGCAATTAGGATAATACTCTTTCACTTTTAATGTAGTGTTCTCGGATATTTAAAATCCATTCTTTAAGATGGAAGTAGCACATTTTAAAAGAAATTTAAACCTACTTTCTTCAGATCAAATACAGTTTAACAGTCAATTTTAAGCTATTAAATAAAAATATGCGAGCAAACTTGAAAAGTCTGAAATGTTAATTGTATGTTTTAAAGTCAATGTTTACCATAGGCAGTTTACGATATTTTAAGGTACAAATAAAATTTTAATTATACTCTTATAGTTATATGTGTTTTTTTTTATCATTAATATAAACAAAAATAATTTAAGTTAATTATGTTGCTATATTAAATAATTTTGTTTTCATAACAAAATAACTTAAATCAATGTGTTAATCTGGTAATTTGCTTTTAATTATTTTAAAAAAATCGTAAATAAATTTATAAAAATGAAGATGACAATTTAGAAGCGCATTATTTATATTAAAATACAGTTTTTAGAAGAGATTATAGTGTCCGTAAAGTGGCATATCGGACAAGTTTATTGTGTTACTGTTTTTTATATTAGAATACACAGGGATCCAAGCACAATGGATACCCTGGGGCGGGTAGATCACGACGGCCGTTTCGTCCTTGTTGGGGCTCTACGGGCAGCCCTAAACTAAGCAATCCAGACAACAGCGGTAAGATGTATTAAAGGCCTTTTACAAAATTCCGGTGGGATGGCGCTAGGTTGTATTGATGACCGCTTTACTTTTGTGAAAGGCCTTTAATACGTAACTGCAAAATCACCAATTTTACAGGAGAGGCCAAAAACCAATTTTAATTTATTATTTAAATATTTTGAGTAAGAAGGAAAAACATTATGTTTTAAACTAAAAGCGAATATTGTGGCATATCGGACAAGTGGGTAACTGTTTTTTATATTGAAATACACAGAGATCCAAGTACAATGGATACCCTGGGGGCAGGTAGATTACGACGGCCGTCTCGTCCTTGTTAGCACTCTATGGGCAGCCATAATCCAAGCAATCCCGATACAGCGGTAAGATGCATTAAAAGCCTTTTTACAAAATCAAAGCGGTCATTAATACACCGTAACGCCATCCCAGCGGAATTAAAATTTTATAAAAAGGCTTTTAACGCATCTTACCGCTGTTGTCGGGATTGCTTGAGTTATGGCTGCCCGTAAAGTCCTAACAAGGACAAAACGGCCGTCGTGGTCTACCCGCCCCAGGATGTCCATTATGCTTGGATCCCTGTGTATTCCAATATAAAAATTTATAAACAAATTTTCTCGAGTAGTGATTTCTTATTTTAATAAACAACACCTGAATGACATTTGATATATGGACATAAAATGATGAGAAATATCTCAGAGAAAAAAGTTATTAATTTAAAGAAATAGTCCATGCTTAAAGTGGAGTTGAAAGTATGGGAAAGAAAGAAAAAACTCAAAGTCTTCCTCCACAAAAAAATCAGTAAGAGTCTCTACATGTTTCGAACGTATAAACGTTCATCATCAGAAGACAGAAAATATAATCGGTGCTGATGGTTTTAGCAGAAGAGAAAATGGTGCAGAACTTTAATAGAGCTTTTATGGAATTAAAAATTTGATGTGTAAATTAAACATAATATAAAGAAATTGATGAAGTTAAAACATACTGAGCATGTGAGAAGTTAGTAAATAGGTTCTAAACTAACCAAATAAACTAGGGAAGAAGAAAAAACCTTTCTAAAAAATAGATGTCGAGAAATGTTTAAAAATTTTTAGTGCCACACTAAACACTTCTCTTGAATGTAATATTAATTTTATTTACTTCTAATTTTGTCCTCACAATGTCTTATAGACACAATGACATACCTACTTAAAAATGTTTTTTAAAAATTTTTAAACATTTTTCGACACCTACTTTTTAAAAAGGTTTTTTCTTCTTCCCCAGTTTATTTGGTTGGTTTAGACCCCATTTACTGACTTCTCACATACTCATTACTCAGTATGTTTTAACTCTCATCAATTTCTTATATTATGTTTATTTATTATTTACACATCAAATTTTTAATTCCATAAAAGCTACATTAAGGTTCTACACCATTTTCTCTTCTGCTAAAACAATCAGCACCGATTATATTTTCTGTCTCCTGATGATGAACGTTTCTAGGTTCGAAACATTTAGAGAGTCTTACTGAATATTCTTATTTTATTAAACTTTGTGGAGGAAGACTTTGAGTTTTTTCTTTTTTTCCCAAAAAGTTATTATATATAACGACGAATAATAGGCAAGTGGTACAAATTTAAATACGATTAGTTACCTTTTAATTAATAAAATTGATATATTTGTGTTGCATGATGCATGAAGTTTGCAGCTCGAGACAATGTCGAGAGCTGCAATCATGCTAATTTTTTCCACGATCGAATTTAATTTTTTTTTTGTTCAAATTTTATTGAAGAATATTTTACAATACAAGAAATATTACTAACTTATTCTTAAGAATAACAGAAACAGTTTAAACTAACGTTATTTTTATAAAACTAGTTAGGTATTTACTTTTTTGGAATTAATTTCAATTTTAATATCGCAGTTAGAGCACTTTACTATGGTAACTGATGGACAAAGTTCATGTCCAGTAATTTTTTGAATTTTGTTCACGTTTTTGCTCGTAGAGGTCTCAGGTTCGTCACTCTATCTTTTTCTGATGGTTGTAAAGTTTCCGGTACTAGTACTTGGTTCACCTTCCAGAATTTGAGTTGCTATTTTAGTTTTCTTAGAAATTGATTCCTCAATGTATCCCTTAGCTACAGTTGAAGATTTCCATTCTCCATGACATTTTAATGTTAACATGTCTGCCCCCGGTTTCACAAGCAACATTGCAGGAGATGGTTACATAGTTACCATGTTTAGGTATACGTATATACAAATAAAAAAAACATTACCTTAGGTGTTAGATTAAACTCCTAATCAATAGAATATCAAAATATTACTGTAAAAAGTATGTTATTTTTTACACTAGTGCAAAAAAGTATGTTACTTTTTGCTCTAGTGCAATAAAGTTAAACTTTTGGCACAGTAGATAGTGCAAAAAATAGTAACTTTTTGCACGATCGTAGAAAAAAATATTATTTAAAAAAAATAAAAACGATTTAACACCTACCAAAATAAGTTTGTGAACATATTATAAAACTAAAGGAAGAAAATAATATGACCTGACGCGTGAGCTTGCTATGGTCTACTGCTGATCTGGGAACTTTAACGACTAAACCAGATCAGCTGTTAATGTTAAATGTCGTCTTCTGTCGAAACGCTTTATTTCAGGAAAAAGTTAACTTCAGTTGTGGCAATGATTAACTAAATAAAATAGTTTTATTTATATCTTGGTGTAGTTAACTCTTTTTTAAAAAAATTTCAGTTACGTCGATATTATACTGGAGCAGCGATATGCGACTTCTGGTTGTACCAGAAGTTGTCTGAAGCTTTCATATTTTATAGGGAAAAGAAACCCACAGTCGTCTCCACAACTCCGCATCTAATTTATACTCTCATTCTACTCTCTCTATTGTTGAATGTTGAAATGACTAGATTGTTTACTAGATTGACACTTGTTCTAGATGATGGCGCCGCCCATCCATCTTGCGGTTTTCAGCCTTACCTTTGTCCCTGCAGGTTACTCGCCTTCTTGCCGATAACTGTTATTTATTCCTTTTTCTTATCACCACTAGATGTCAGTTTCTTGCCCCAAGAACCACGTTTTCACGCCAGTTCCCATTCATATTGGGTAGTTTCTGCTTTAACGTGACTTTGTCAGATGTCACTATTTCATCCTCCATTTTTAATTGTCATCGTCGAATAATCAAGTTGTTTACTATGTACGAGAAGGAAAGGAGGAAACTCCTTTCGATTTTTAATATCGATTTTTAATTTTTAACATTTTTTAAAATTTTTTTTCACTTTGTTTTCGTCCAATTATACAATATGTTCTTGTACTTTTCATGTTTTTAATATTTGTTTACATCCCTTCGTGTTAGTGGTACTTGGGGTAAGTACATTAATCTGATTTGTCCTTCCTTTTCTATTCTTAATTTATTTTATCCCTTCGGTGCTGCTGATGGTACTTTCTAGTACCGAAACATGTACACCGCATTGATTTAACCTTCTTTTTTTAAATATATTTGTGGAGACGACTGTGGGATTCTTTTCCCTATATCTAAACAGCTCCACTTTGATCACAATGGACTACTTCCGTAATTTTTTTCTTATTTTAAATGGAGCACCCTGTATAATATACTTTTTTATGTTCCTTTCTTTATTTCCAATAGATTTTATCATAAGTTATTTTATCCTACTGCATACGTTTTTTAGAAAAAAAATTGTTGTACAGACGCATTTCATTATAAATAAATAGTCAAAATTTCAGAAAAATTAATTTTTTAAACGGTTAGAGTACGATACGAAAACTTTTAATAAAAGTTATTAGAAATGAAGAAAATAAGCGAAAAAAACATATTATACAGGGTGCTCAATTTAAAATAAGCAAGTTTGAGACAACTTCTGGTATAACCGAAGTTCGTATTATATGGTCGCTGTTTTTTCATTTGAAGAGAGTGTCTCCGAAAACCCTATTATTCAAATTTGCAGGATTAAAATTGCATTACTTTCCGAAATATTATAATGAACGATCACCGTGGGACAGCCTATACATAGAAGTTACGTTTCGTGATTCAAAGTTGTATTTCTAAGTCATGTTCCCCCAGAGCCGGTTTTACATGGTTGCTATTGGGTGCCATAGCACCGGGCGGTAAATCTTATAAGGGCGGTGCGCGGAGAGAGCTTGTATAGGTAAAATAAAAACCTTAGCATGGACGAATATTTTCCTGAAGAGATGCATTCCCTTCAAAAAGTTCTTAAACGAACTAAGTCATGAGATTGAAGTTGAATACCCCAAAGATTTAGTAAAATTGTTGCATGAAAATAAATTAACATGTTCTTTTTCAAATATAACTTTATGCCTTCGTATTTTTTTTCCATAATGGTTACGAATGCTAGCGGGGAGCGGTCATTTTCCACTCTAAAATGAGTTAAAGCCTATCTTAGAAATTCAATTACTGAAAAAAAACTGAATTCCTTAGCCATATTATCAATAAATTCAGACATTTTAAAAACTGTTGACACTAACCAGCTAATACAATTTTTTTCAAATTTAAATGCAAGAAAGCGACTCTTGTAAGTAAAACTGAATGAAACTCCTCTTCTGAATTTCAACAAATAATTAAAGTTTCTAATATATTATTATTGATATTAGTACCTAGTGAAAAATGTCAATTTATTGCAATATTTGGCATTAGGTATGTAGCAGCAGTATTGTTTTTTTGATATAAATACAGGGTCTCCCAAACTCGATGGTACATTAGAAGTATCTAGAAAAGTAATATAAATATCATTGTGAAATTTTGTAAATGTCCATAAGACATAGCATTGTAGCCTTTAAAAATATTTTTGTAAATGCGGCGTTGCCAGTTCTACCTTTACCGAATAGTAACATTAGAATTTTAAATGCAACACCCTATATATTATTATATTTTTAGATTCTTCGAGTAAATCTAAGTAACTTTTATTAACTATGTCCTATGCTTACCTCCCATCGTTCCTTAGATATTAATTGTTTTAATATTTTTTGCGACCAAAACAGGAATAACAAAAAATCAAATATTATACTTATCTATTAATCTAACAATCTCAAATTTTAGAAATATTTAAACAATATACAGTCATTTCGGTTCTATAACAAATTTGGTAAATATTTTATACAGGGTGTCCAAAAAATTTGTTTCGCTGGGCCCTTCCAAAAAAGTACCAAAACGCACTTTTTTTAAATGGTTGTATATTATGAA
Organism: Polydrusus pterygomalis; assembly: GCA_963969555.1. Lineage (NCBI taxonomy): Eukaryota > Metazoa > Arthropoda > Insecta > Coleoptera > Curculionidae > Polydrusus > Polydrusus pterygomalis. The sequence continues at coordinate 63,106,219 of OZ018378.1, forward strand.
ACCAGATGATAGAGCGGAAAATTCCAGGTTCATAAGTTTAACATGTTCCTATACCTACGTTCAATAGATTTTGACTTATAAGGGTTGTTATTGATTAAAAATTATTATTTGCTACTAAAATTTTTATAATAGGGTGCCATGACACAATGGCAGGTTGGTTTCAGAAACAAAAAACATACATAAAATAGGAGGTAATTTTTGTAATTGCTCGTTGTTAACATCCTACATAGATAAATAAGAACAGTTTGAATTTCTAAAATAAGCAACAAATAAATACTACTAAATCATAAAATTAAACCATAGGAATAAAATTTTCTAATAAAACTAATAGCTAAATTGTTTAAAGTGATCGCCATTTACAAGTAGACACTCCTGAATTATAGTCATCACATGTTCAGTAGTAGCTCTTTGAATTTCTGCGGGATCCAATTCTTGAAACGCTCGTGTCACCCTATTTCGCAGATCCTCTTTTGTTGCCACATGTGTCTTATATACACTTCTTTTTTAATCTTTCCCCAGTAAGTTCAAGCCTTCTAAATTTCCGCAAATTCATTGGCGGTAAATTTGGATAAAGTTCATTAAATCTCCTGCAAGTTCCTAACATAATTTTTTGGCACTCACCGTGAATATAAAATAAATTTAAGATAACTTCATTTGTGTAACTGTTCTCCATTCTTATCACTTTGGTATGATAGGCACACTAAAAAAATTACTTCCTACTATGTATGTTTTTGTTTCTGAAACCAACCTGCCATTGTGTCATGGCACCCTATTATAAAAATTTGAGTAGCAAATAATAATTTTTAATCAATAAAAACCCTTATAAGTCAAAATCTATTGAACGTAGGTATAGGAACATGTTAAACTTATAAACCTGGAATTTTCCGCTCTATCATCTGGTTTCATAATATACGGGGTGTTCCCTTTAAAAAAAGGGCATTTTGGTACTTTTTTGGAAGGGCCCACCGAAACAAATTTTTTGGACACCTTGTATAAAATATTTACCAAATTTGTTATAGAACCGAAATGACTGTATATTGTTTAAATATTTCTAAAATTTGAGATTGTTAGATTAATAGATAAGTGTAATATTTAATTTTTTGTTATTCCTGTTTTGGTCGCAAAAAATATTAAAACAATTAATATCTAAGGAACGATGGGAGGTAAGCATAGGACATAGTTAATAAAAGTTACTTAGATTTACCCGTAAAATCTAAAAATAGAATAATATATAGGGTGTTGCATTTAAAATTCTAATGTTACTATCCGGTAAAGGTAGAACTGGCAACGCCGCATTTACAAAAATAATTTTAAAGGCTAGAATGCTATGTCTTATGGGCATTTACAAAATTTCAGAACGATATTTATATTACTTTTCTAGATACTTCCAATGTACCATCGAGTTTGGGAGACCCTGTATATTTATTTGGACCTTGTTGATTTTGAGAACATAGAGAAAATATATTGTTGCGTTTGTGTTTTTTATTGATTTTAAGAGTAAAATATTTATTTTTGTGATTTTTTTTTATATTCTATTTTCACTCAGTTCCTAAATGAATTAGTGATAGGACTAAGTAAATGTAGACTGTAGCAAAACAGGAACAGCAAAATGTACAGAATGGTATAATGTTGTCATTTCGTTCTCCTAACCTTATTCTTGTAATCCGCTTTTTGTTTGTATGTATTTATGTTCGTATTCGTTTTTGGCTGTTTCTGATTATTTTATTTGTCACTGATGTATTCTGTGAAGTTATTTATAATGTTATGTTATTTCAGATTTTCGAACCTTTTTTCCAAACATACCTAATATAAAAATACAATAATTTCAAATTGTATAAACCATAGAATAATTAATAATATTCTCTGGTATAAACTAGGAATGCGAAGGGCGATGCTTACAAGTAGCACCGGGCGCAAACGCGCCTTAAACCGACACTGTGTGCCCCCCTCCACCCTTAGTGAAGTTCTGGATTCGCGTTCTAAACAAGCCTATTTTTATGTTTAATTGCTTTATTTCTGATTTATATTTAAAATAAACCACTTTTTCGTAGCATTTTTTAGGTTTTACAATACAGAGGCATTATGAAGTAATTTTTAAAAATACGACGCAAACTTTTATAACTATAATCAGAGAATATATAGCTACGCGTAGCTATATATTCTGTGTATAGCACATGAGAAGAGTTTTTGTATCATTTTAAATATAAGCTTGAACACTGTTAACAAGCCTTGACAATCTGTTAAAAGACACTAAATTAGGACCTAAATTCGTGTACAAACTGAAATAAAAGGGAAATAAAAAAAATAATATATAAATAAATAAACAACATTTAAAAAAATAAATATGGCAAAAGAAAGTTCAGTTATTTAATCCTTATTTAACACTAACGAAAGCCCCCCCCCCTGCGCTTTTTGCCGCACATTCCAATCATGCACGAGCGCCGTAAGTAAAATTAATTGGCACATTTCCTACATGTCGCAAACGATTGAGGTATTGTAAATTTTATTCAATCGAGGAACTAAAAATGGTTACAAAATAAAATATTTTACAATTCGGTTTTAAATATGAAATGCAATTAGTTACTAAAAAGCAGTATGGTGACCTTCCCTGTAAAATTATTTCGTGTAAAATTACTTGTTTGATATTGGGTAATATTTCGCCTTAAAGTTCAAGAGAAATAACTAACTAATGGCAGCAATTGATAAAAAATTAAATAGCGCCTTAGTCCTTCTAGATTTTTTAAAAGCCTTTGATATCCTTAATCATTCACCTTTGCTGGCAAAATTACAATAGTAAGGCTTTGAAGAATCATCCTTAAATCTTATTAGATCATACTTCAACAACAGGTGCCAAAAAATTTTCAATAAAAAAAATTATTCAGAACAAATTTAAATTTTGTCTGGTGTTCCTTAAGGATCTATCCTTAGACCTCTTCTATTTATTATCTATACCTCAGATATTTTAAAATCTTTAAAGCACTGTAAGGTTCCGGCATATGCAGATGATACACAAATTTATCTTCATTTCGATTGCCAAGACTATATAAACGCGTCGAATTTGCTTAACGAAGATATAAGCATGTTAAATCAACTTTCCCTGGATCACAATCTAAGGTTGAATCCATTATAGTCATTCTTGATGCTTTTTGGGAATAAGAACCAAATTGGCTTTTTGAATGATAATATCAATATAGCATATAGGTATTGATGGTGTAAGGCCTAAAACAGCAAAAAATCTGCGTATAATCCTGGATACTGAACTAAGGTTTAGGGAGTATATCAAAAAAACAAATTCGAAAGTCATATATGTCTTTAAGAGAATAATTATACAACAACCTAAATTTCCTAAATTTCAAATTGCGTAAAATGCTATGTAAGGGTTTCGTTTTATCCAGCTTTAAGTATTGTGATTTCATTTATGGACCATGCCTTGATTTAGCTGATTGAAATAGGATACAAAGGGTACAGAATACATGCTCACGCCTTATTTTTGAACTTCGAAAAATGATCATATTTCTCAAACGTTTAAAAACCTCAAGTGGCTAGTAACTAACAACCGTAGAACTTTATATTTGGAGAATTTTTTCGTTAAAACTCTTAAAAAAACCGGCTTTGCCTCTTTCTTTAAAAAGTAGGTTTGTATTTCGGAAAAATATACATTCCCGTGACATGAGGTTTCCTAATAAGTTGACGATGCCTCAGCATCAGAGTACCATGTTTCAGAGATCATTTACCTACAACTCTGTTAAATTGTACAACTCCTTACATAAAGAAATGGTTTTCCTTGACAGTAACAAATTTAAATTGCAATATAAAAATATCTACTCAGTTTTCAAAATGAACAACTTCGTTAACTTATTCTTGTAAAATTATTATTTTTATCAATGTTTTGCAGGTCATTCTTCGAATCATGTATTTGTCGTCTTCTCGATCAGGTTAGAACGTAGCGTATTTTTCTTTTTTGTAGAATGTTATTTATTTAAATAATTTTTTTTATTTCTCCTTTTTATTATGTTTATATAATATCTGTACATTCATAATTCTTTATATATTTTTTTTATTATTATTTTAGCAAGCAGTGTTGGGTTCAGTAGAGTAGCCTTTGTGGCTAGACTGCGTCTCGCTTTTGATTGTCTGCCTATTATTCTTAGTCTTTATAATTGTTTTCTTTGTTCATCATAATAAAATACGTTTATTATTATTAATACCTATGGTTAAAACTAGTGGAAAAAGCATGGTAATGTTATGTATAAATGTACTTGTTGCTTTGTAATTAACATATACGTGTGTTAGACTTTGGGTTCATCTAAATTTACCTCTATATTATGGTAAAAGCATGGAATTTTTTGCGAAACTCGAAAAAATAGTTTTATATTTTTGGAATATTCCCTTTTATTAAATGGAAAAAGTCATATCCCAAATAAGGAATTGAAGTATGTAAGTATGCATCCCTCTATCTCCATATACCTCAGGTTTCCCTTTGTAATTTAAGTAAATTAAAGTATTTTAATTATACTTAATGTAGAATTGCATTTTTACCGACAAAAATGAGCGATTTAAAAGTTATTTGTTAAAAACTTATTACATAAAAAATTAATTACGAATTTTTGTAAAAAATTACGTTAAAAAATAAACCGGAAGTGTTATTACCATTTATAAAATACCCTTAAAACTAAACTTTTTCGTAAATTAGAAATATTTTTAAAAATATATTTTTTTTAAATTCAATTCAGGCCGCAGCAACGATGCGTATGAGTATGGCGCTGTGCAAATGATGACCGTCCGTTGCTTGACGACCAAGCTAGAGTAGGAGTTGTCAAATTAAGAATATATCGCAGTAATTTTACATTTTTTATAATGTAGGCAATTGTAAAAAAAAACTCTGATCAATTTTTTTACTGTACCTATATTTGTAAATAAAAGTGTAAAATATAGAAACATTATGCATTTTAAAATTTGTTTAACAATTAACTTAATGTGTGTTTCTGTGCGATACCTTAAAACTTTAGTTTTACGTAAATGAATATAATAAATACAGGGTGTTTCATTAAGGTCGAATAGCGGCCATATCTCGGAAACTACTGGGCATAGAAACTCAGGAAAAGAAAAATGATAATAAAAGTGGCCATAAGAAAATTCTGGAAATAATTTTCAAGTTCCGCATTTTGCCGCAAGAGGGCGTAATTGAAAAGTAAATTTTTAAATTTTACATAACTCCGAAAATTCCACATTAAGGTATATGTTTGATAACACCATTTTAAAGCTTGGACAATTATGCATCATTTTGGTCGTATGCTCATTGGCGTACCGACTTTAATAAGAGTGGGGGAAGCTGTTAAAAGTGTAATCATTTAAATTGCTGTAACCCTGTGCTGTGTGGCCTGTTTCTTTTATAAGATCTTATGTTTAAAATGCCCTGCATATCTGTATAATCGTATTAACTTTCGATCTGATGTACATACTCTTAATACTAGATTTAAAGATAGAATAACACCGCCACATCACCACACTGTAATCTTCGAGCGAAGCTTTACATATATTATTGCTAAATTCTATAACTCGTTGCCAGATAAATTTAAAAATCTATCACCCACTGCATTTAGGTTAAGTTATACTAAATACATCTTGAATAAACGTCTATGATTAACGTGTTCCCCATACATCCTGTTATTCCGTTATATACAGGGTGGCCCTTTAGTGTGGCAAAGTACAATAGCTCCGTTACTATTTCAAATACATTAAAAATATTAATACAAAAGTTGAAGGGCAGTAAGTGACTTATAACGTAAAATTATTTTTAACTCTATAGGGTGGCTCAAAAAAGCGGAACAAGAAAAAATGTACTTTTTTCAAATGGAACACCCTGTATATTTTTTCATTTTTAAATTCTACATAGAATTATAATTATTTTTTATCAAATACATTATTAGTCTATACTTTATAGTTTCCGAGATATTGACTCTTGAAAAGTGACATTTTTGAACTTTGACAGCTTCTAACTTTCTAACAGTACGTCTTAGAGCAAAACGGCTTACATGTCTCTATCTTCAATTTTTATTATCTTCCCAAAAAAATCAACTTCCAGTTAAACCGGAACAACTATATTTCCTGCTTTCGAGTAACATCCGGTTTAACCGGAAGTTGATTTTTTTGGGAAGATAATAAAAATTAAAGATAGGGACATGTAAGCCGTTTTGCTCTAAGACGTACTGTTAGAAAGCTAGAAGCTGTCAAAGTTCAAAAATGTCACTTTTCAAGAGTCAATATCTCGGAAACTATAAAGTATAGACTAATAGTGTATTTAATAAAAAATAATTATAATTTTATGTGGAATTTAAAAATGAAAAAATATACAGGGTATTCCATTTGAAAAAAGTACATTTTTTATTGTTCCGCTTTTTTGAGCCACCCTATAGAGTTAAAAATAATTTTACGTTATAAGTCACTTACTGCCCTTCAACTTTTGTATTAATATTTTTAATGTATTTGAAATAGTACCGGAGCTATTGTACTTTGCCACACTAAAGGGCCACCCTGTATACAGTTAGGTACCCATACACCGCTAGGTTAGGTCAAATAAGTTAGGAACAACTATAGGTTAAGTTGATCAGGGGGGCATCTTAGGATGCCCCATCTGGACTTCGCCTATTTCAGAGTAGTACCCTTAATTTTTTTTATTTTGAACCTGTACTAGAAATTTTTTTTTATTTTTTTATTCTGAAATAAAGACATTTATTATTATTATTATTATTATTATTATTATTATTATTATTATTATTATTATTATTATTATTATCATTATTATTATTATTATTATTATTATTATTATTATTATTATTATTATTATTATTATTATTATTATTATTATTATTATTATTATTATTATTATTATTATTATTATTATTATTATTATTATTATTATTATTATTATTATTATTATTATTATTATTATTATTATTATTATTATTATTATTATTATTATTATTATTATTATTATTATTATTATTATTATTATTATAAACGACTTATCCGATTTTAGCAAACTAAAGACTGTTTGGAAGAGAAATGTATGCACTTTGACCTGTCGTATTTAATTGTCCATAATAGTTCTCAAAAAAAATGCTAGAGGGCGCAATTTGCAATAACAATACATTTTTTAATTTTCCTCCGAAAAAATAAATCATACGGTATAATTATGATACCATAATCGAGAGGGAGGTGAAATTTGCTAGAAAAAATATTAAAACCGCAGCTCGATATCTCCGTTCGTTTCAGAGTTATTGACAAAACAATAATTTTTAAGACAAATTGCGCCCTCTAGCAATGTTATTAGAAACTATCTTTTACATTGGATACGATAATTAAAGGTACTTACCTTTCTCTTCCAAACAAGCTTAAATTTAGTAAAATTGGTTAAGTCGTTTAGAAGTTACAGCGATTTTAATGTTTACAGTTTCAATTGATAAGAGTGGGAGAAGCTATTGAAAATTTAAACATTAAAATCGCTGTAACTTCTAAACTACTTATCCGATTTTACCAAATTTAAGCTTGTTTGGAAGAACCTTCAATTGTCGTATCTAATGGTACAAGATAGTTTCTAATAAAATTGCTAGAGGGCGCAATTTGTGTTAAAAATTATTGTTTTGGCAATAACTCAGAAACGAACGGAGATATCGAGCTGCGGTTTTAATATTTTTTCTAGCAAATTTCATCTACTTTTCGATTATGGTATCATAATTATACCGTATGATTTATTTTTTCGGAGGAAAATCAAAAAATGTATTGTTATTGCAAATTGCGCCCTCTAGCATCACTATTATGGAGAACTAAATACGATTGATCAAAGTGCATATATTTTTCTTCCAAACAGTCCTTAGTTTGCTAAAATCGGATAAGTCGTTTATAAGTTACAGCGATTTAAATGATTACACTTTCAACAGCTTCCCCCACTCTTATTAAAGTCGGTACGCCAATGAGCATAAGACCAAAATGATGCATAATTGTCCAAGCTTTAAAATGGTGTTATCAAACATATACCTTAACGTGGAATTTTCGGAGTTATGTAAACTTTAAAAATTTACTTTTCAATTACGCCCTCTTGCGGCAAAATGCGGAACTTGAAAATTATTTCCAGAATTTTCTTATGGCCACTTTTATTATCATTTTTCTTTTTCTGAGTTTCTATGCCCAGTAGTTTCCGAGATATGGCCGCTCTTCGACCTTAATGAAACACCCTATACAGGGTGTCCGGAAATGATGAGTAAAAAATTTAGAGGATAATTCTAGACCGAAAATAAATACTATCTGTTCCTATAGCATTTTTTCGAAAATCGATTATTAACGGAGTTACGGGGGTGTTAAAGTTTAATTTTATTTGCAGTTCTTTTTGCAATACCTTTTGCCACGCTCATAATATTTTGAGGAAACTCGTTTATGGGGCTTTTTCGGGATGAGGAATACAAATTTGCCCTCCGTTTTTTCGCATTTTGTAGAGGGCGCCACATAGGAGCCTATACTTTAATTTTAATGGTCTCAACTTTTTTGTTCTACACTGTATGCGCATTTTGAGTAAATATTTTTATTCTCCTAACCTTTTGACATAAAAAAGATATACTTACAACATTTGTTTCGATAACCTTAACCGTTTTCGAGGAAAACGCCAAAATAACATCGCTTGCATGTGATGAATACGAAATCATTTTAATTTCTTTTCAACCTTAAACATAGCATAGCAAAGGAAGGAATGCAGTTGCAGTTTGTCAGAATAGTTTAGGAAGAATTAATTTATGCATTGAAGAGGAAGGACGTCACTTTGAACCTAGGATTATTTAATTTATTATTCTAGTAACTTATGTATTTTAAAACGCAAATAAAGTTTAACCTTAACACTCTGTAACTCCTTTAACATGTAATCAATTTTCGAAAAAATGCCATAGGAAGAGATATTACTTATGTTCAGTCTATAATTATTATCCCCTGAATGTTTTGCTCATCATTTCTGGACATCCTGTATAAAAAAACTACCTATTCATTCCTTAACAAAAAAAAAATTTTAGTAAACAGAAATTCATGTAATATTAACTACACATTACAAGCTGCATTTACAGCGTTCCATAAAATTATTAACGTTCAAAAAAATAACAATTTTGTAATAATTTTTCCATTTTAACTAAATTTTGGTTTTAATGTAAGCCAAAACACTAAGCGTAAGTCTATTAAAACTAAACATTTGCAATAAAAAAGCATATTCCAATAAACCAATGTTCTAATTTACTTACCAAAAATTCGTGCAAAATTTATCTGCCACTTCCGGGAGATCCGAATAGTCCGCAAAATGCGCCCAAAAATTGTCTTTGCGTCGTGACGTCACGGATGAACGCCCGCGGTGTACTAACGTTTGAATATCGTGGCGGCCGTGAAACCTGTGGCGTCGGCAGACCGTCTCGACGAAACGTTGCGTCCGTCGCGATCTTCATCTACGCGTCGTGCACACAGGGCTTTAAAAATAATAGCCTGTAATAATGACAAGCGTCTAGAGTCTGACTATGGACTTTTTAAGAAAGTAATTTTGAGGTAAAGCGATGTAAAGGCGGTTGTTGTAAATTAGGCAAATAAAATACTATTTATTAATATCGGTAACTATATATGTTTCTTTAAAACCTCACGTGTGCCAACAACACTCTCCTGTTCAAAATTCTCAAAAGTTCATTACACAAAAAAGTGTTGTGAATATAATAAACAATTCAACAATAAACAGTGTCCTTTAAGGCATGAAAGGAAGCAACATATTATTACATACGCTAGGAATAATCAGATTTACAAGTATACATACTACAAAAAATATCAACATTACAAAATAAATACAATACTTGACCATTTAACAATTATATTTAACCCCAGAAGATAAACCGTTTCAATGTTGTTATGCAACGAGAATCATTTAATAAAAATATTTACAAAGAAAATCAAAATCTGTAAAAAGTAGTAAGTACATTATTAACGTAGGTAAGTGCCGTGCGAGAAAAATTATTTGCATCAAAGAGGGCCTTGCATCTAAGGACGTAATGCTTAGTCGAAGAGCTTAATACCTGTTGTTGTTGTTGGGTGTCAGTAACTACCTGAATTAACAATCAATCAGTTATTCCGTCATCTTTGACAGTCGTTACAAATAATTTGATTCATCGCTAATTTTTCAATTTCTTGAACAATTCACACAATGGGCTTTACGGAACAGCTCAAAACATTCATGGTTAAAGCGTATTTTCGAAGCGGGGTTAGAGTAAATGGTGAGTGGCAATATAATCTGGGTTGTGCATGGACGATTTTCACGAACAGTTTCCTAACATTGGTTTTATTGCTGGGGATTTTTATCATTGCCTGAAAAGAACCGTGGCTGTGTTTAGGGAAGTAGGTTCTATATAATACAAAAAAGGAGCAGGAAGACCATCTGTAAGGACAGAAGAACTTGTTGCAAACGTTTGTGAAATAATGCAAAATACGCCAACAAATTGTATAAGACGCCTGTCCCAAGAAGTGGGAAGATCTTATGGAACATGCAGGACTATTCTTAAGAAGCAGATAAATTTCTTTCTTTATAAAGTGCAAGTATTCCAAGAAATACAAGCCGCAGATTGTGAAAGACGCAGGAATTACTCTCAATGATTTACCCAACATTTATTGGAAAGAAATGATTTATTAGACCTGACATTTTTTTCGGATGAAAGCTGGTTCCACCCTCCGGTTATGAGAATTCTCAGAATACACGCATGTGAATGTTTGTCCCATTTTTTTCCATGACATAGTTACAGCACAGCGGTATAGAGACAATATTTTGAATCCATTTGTGGAGCAATTACTTGAGGACGAACTACGTTTTGGATATTTTCAACAGGACGGTGCGCGACAGATTGATCAGTTTTCGATCAGACATTGAATTCCCACCTAGATCACCGTGTCTAACGGTTATGGAATACTTCGTTTTTCCTCATTTAAAGAACACTATTTTTAAAACACCAGTTGCAAATTTAGAACAATTACAAGAAAGGATTATCCAAGAATGTGGTGACATTTCTCCAGAGATGCTGGTCAACACTTTCGAAGAGACGTGTAAATTTATGCTTGGAGCATCGCGGTGGCTAATTTCAGCAATTTATGTTATTATTTTCCTTTTTTCTTTCTGTATATTCTTACTTTGTTAATTTTGTAAACAACAAAAATAAATTTGTATTTGTCTACTTATTTTATAACTCATTAGTTTGGCATATCATGTCATAATGTGATTTTGACGAAATTTTAACCTAGATTTGGTTAGATATATATCGTCCCCATATCATTGTGATCTAAACCAAGCCCTAAGTTTTTTAATCCAAGCCTTCTTTAATGTAAATAATTTTTAATAAACTATCCTCTTCAAAAAAAACCTCCTAATTAGGAAATATTTCCATATTCACTATTTTTCCTTTGCGAAAATCAAGGTAATTCGTTTAGTTTATTATTTTATTTTTTAAATCTTTTCGCCTTAATTTAATAGGAAATAATAATTTTTCTACGACCACCTACGAAAATTACAATAACAGCACGGTTAACTTGGCTAGAAAGTGCTAAATATCACACGCGTGTTGAAAAAAAATATTTCAACACGAGTGTGGAAATACAAAGCACACTATATTTAATTTAAACAGGTGTCAATTTGACAACAAAACTATTTATTAAAAATAACAAACTTACGAGAAACGTGCAGTGAATTGGGGTGCTGGGTGGGGTAAAGTACACTAGGGCATTATTGCAAATAAAAAAAATCCTTTTTTTCGTTATTTTTGGGAACCTAAGAGTATTATTTATGATAAAAATAATATTATCGAAAAGGGAAAATATGTCAGGCAACCCACCAACTATCATGTTTACATGTCAACTGAGTTGAAGCACAGAAAAAAGAATGCAAGCCACTAAAAGATCAGAAACGAAATTTATTCACTGTACAGGGTTTTCAGAGATATTTTCCGTCATATCTACAGTGGTCCCTATAGGAGATACAAAAAAAAATTAAATGTAGGAGTTGTAGGGTTTTGTCTGAACCTCCAGGAAATTAAAAAAAAATAAACAAAAGACGATCCGAAACATAAAAAAAATTAACCAATATGGTTTTTTTAAATGGTACACCCTGTATATTTTTTATTTTTATGAAAGATCTTTCTTCCCCGATTTCAAAAATATATAGTTTGTCTATATTTGCTGGAACCGTCATTAAATTATTTCTAATCAATTATTCTATACGGCACTATACAATAATAATTATTTTGAGTAGTGTGCCTTGGAAAACAATAATTGCCTGATGTAGTTTAGTTTTCAATAGGGAACTGTCAACATTTTGTATTTAAAATCATTTTTTTTTTAAATGGGTTATTCAAGCGAAGAAAAATCGGATATGGTCCGTTTATTCTATAAGCATTCAAGTAATGAACCAAGGGCTCAACGTCAATACCGTATTACCTATCCAGAAAGACCAACACCATGCGTTGACACAATTGGATACGTAGTGCGTTATTTCAAATACAAAATGTTGACAGTTCCCTATTGATTGAAAACTAAACTACGTCAGGCAATTATTGTTTTCCAAGGCACACTACTCAAAATAATTATTATTGTATAGTGCCGTATACAATAATTGACTAGAAATAATTTAATGACGGTTCCAGCAAATATAGACAAACTATATATTTTTGAAATCAGGGAAGAAAGATCTTTCATAGAAATAAAAAATATACAGGGTGTACCATTTAAAAAAAACAAATTTGTTAATTTTTCTTATGTTTCGGATCGTCTTTTGTTTATTTTTTTTTAATTTCCTGGAGGTTCAGACAAAACCCTACAACTCCTACATTTAATTTTTTTTTTGTATCTCCTATAGGGAACCCTGTAGATATGACCGAAAATATCTCTGAAAACCCTGTACATACTTACATAGATAGAACCTAGGTATGATGTGCGTAAGCAAATAGGAGAAAAAGTTATTCTTTTTATTTAAATCTAGGTAAGTTAAAATGTGTAAGTGGGCATTGTTTTTTTTTCAACTCTAGAGTTGAAATTAATTTTTCAACTTAAGTGTTGAAAAAAGTTGATTAACACAATGGTGATACCTACAAACTATTAAAAACAAATCAAACTCTTTTTGATTATATTATATGGTCGTAGGAAAAATTGTGTACATTACTCGTGTGAAAGTGATTTTCTCACACTCGGAGAATTTCCGCACTCGGCTAACGCCTCGTGCTAAATACCTCCTCGTTTGATTAATACCACTTTCAACACTTGTTATGTAATATACTATTATGTGCGCATTTTAAACACATTTATTTTTAAGTTTCCACCACTTTATTGCGACCGTTGATTGGGCGATTGAAAAGTCCACAGCCAGACTCTAGACTCTCTGGACGCTTGTGTATAAATGGCATACAATAATATCTCTATAGGATTGGGGATTTGGTTTTTATAGGTTGCTATCCACTGATTTGAGTTGGCAGCATCTTTAAAATCTATGAAAATACAGGGTGTAACGTTAAAAGTTATAGTTATATTTTTTTATTTATTTTTTTGTGATTACACGTTACTTTGGTGCTCCAGGAACTCAGTTTTGATTCGTTTGAGAGCTAAAGGTCGTGAGGTTCTTTTATTTTTATTTTAATCTATTTTCCAGACTTTATTTTGGGCGCCAATCGAGAGGAGATCTCGATGAAGAAAAAGTAGAGAGATAGAAAAAGAATGCTGTATTATGAGTGAGACCAATCCAAACAGTACACGAAGCACTTCAATAAAACTCAGTAGAATTTGCTTACTAAATAAACTCTATTAAAAGTCTAATATATATATCTTTTCTTTTTTTTTCAATAAAACATTTGTTTAAAAAAACACAGCAATACTCCATAAAGAGTTCATAAAGAATGGGGAAACTACCCTAAGGAAGCTAAGTATAATAAAGCGGGTTATCACAATTTAAACTAGGCTACAGCATAAAATGGTTAGGTATCATTCAAGAGTACTTGCAAATGTATGCTCATGATATCATTCAAAAATGGTACAACACCTTTCATAAGGTAAATACTATACAGTACACCATAAAGCAATCTAAATCTAAGCTTAGTGAATAAGTGAAATGTTAATAAATGAGTTTATGCCAACCTATGCTTAAAGGCTTGATGAGAAATGGGAAATATATTATAAAAATTCAATAGGGTTAAGGTGCTTATGTCATGAATTAAGATACTTTAAAGCTCAAAGCTTTTAGGCATGGTCTCAACCGAAAGAGAAACAGTGTATCTTAACTCATGTATATAAACTTAATGAAAAGGAGAAAAATTTAAATGCAGACAAGTATGTCATGAATTAAGATACTTTAAAGCTCGAAGCTTTTAGGCATGGTCTAAACCGAAAGAAAAACAGTGTATCTTAACTCATGTATACAAACTCAATGAAAAGGAGAAAAATTTAAATGCCGAGAAATATACTAGAACTTGAACTCTATCAAAGCTCAAAGCTCCTCGGTGAGAATGCTTGATAATGTTAAATGGTGAAATAAATGCGATACAATTTATCATAAATTAAATGACTTTATAAATTAGAGCCTCAATGCATAGATCGTAAGGTGAGTTAGGAAAATAGTTACTGCAAGGTAAATACTATAGAGTATATAGGAAACTAAGTTATATTAAAGCTTATATCTTTTAATACACACAGCAAGTTTACTTTAATAAGAGGGAAGTGGTAGGTATTGCGAGCTAAATACTAGAAAGCATATAATAAAATATAGTACACTAAAGCCTATGATGCACTAATAATACAGTTAGGTAGTAAGAAAGAAAGAGGGTTATTGCAATTTCACACTCGTGACATAAACTGTAGTAAGACAAGCTAAAAGACATCTACATTACTAACAACAAATTAAAATTGCCAGCGAGATCAACTGATCCAGGTGAAAGTACTAATTTAAAGTTACCTACTCGTATGAGTACTGGATAACTTGGTTACAATATTCACAATAATATAAAAAATAAATGAGTCTATACTCAGGGTTCTTATCAATATCACCTCTGAGTAATGCTCTAGTTAAGTAATATTCAAAAAGGGGTTAACATCTTGAAGAGAAGCAAGCAAAAATATATATAGCAAAGGTTATGCAGATAGTAAAATGTTAATGAGTAAGAAATGTTCAGGAAAATCACCAAAAAATATAGGCCAAAAGCTAATGTTAAAGAAAAATACTCATCTTTTACAATTCAGATGTTCGGGTGCTTCACTATTCACTGCGGTTTCTCCCTGTAGAAGTCCTCTAGTCACACCACACGGCAAGCGACCCAGGCTCTACAAAATTCCAGGCAGGATCAGGACGGTAGCTAAACCACCAATGGCTATGGGAATGGCATTGAACAGCAGGCCCCATCAAACCATGTAAACGCTGACTCCTCTCTGGCAAAATTGGACTCACCGACAGCAAATTTAGCAAGCAAATTAAAGCATATATGCTAGGGTTGAGATTTAGACTTTACATCAAACTTAAGGTTGAAATTTGAAATGGGAATTTAAATATATCAAACTGAAATTTAGGCTTAGGTGAAGCTGGAAAACTGTGTTCGGAGTGAAAATTTATCCTTGCATCGTCGTTTCTTGACTAACAAGTTTTAGGGTGAAATTTGTGACATTGCACTGAAGATTACAGATGTAACGTGGTACAGAAACTGGAACTAGAACTTCAGATCGACATCGTAGTTGTAGAACTAATCTTCAGAGTAGGACTTACAAGTGCATGGTCACATAAATTGAAATTAAATGGTGGATAGAAAATTCATTTTTAAAAAATCAGAAAGAGAGCTTATAAATTTTAAAACATTATGAAGTGATTGAGTTCAAAGTAGAATTTAGCTTGAGGTTGAACTAGGGAAAAAAAAAACCTGTAACAAAATGGAGGCCGTTAGCGTGCCATGGTCAAAATACATCTTTGGTTTTACCATTTACCTGGTGTTCTGGTTTTCATCAGCCCTGGTAGACGAATTTAAACTCCATTACGGACATGAAAGAATTGTTTCACTGTTTTAACTTTAATCCAGAAATTCTGCAGCAAAAAATGCCTCTCCAGCCAAAATCAGTACATATTCTTCACTTGGATCGCCTTTCTGGGCCGGCAGCTGATATGAGAAGGAGCGAGTGGGCTCTCCGTTATCAGTTTTATCGAATCGACCGCACAAAAAATGACGGATTGTCTCCAATACAAAATCAAACTTAAATCACATGACCTCCGATGAACCTTGACGTATGGGAAGCAAAATGAAGAAAATTCATACTTTAACCGGAAAATCACAAAGTTAACCCCATTTTCACGGTTATTCAGAAAACATAAACGTTCAACACCAAACCTATTAACATACTAATGCGAACAAGGTGAATATCGATCGAAAAATTCCAGCTGTTCACAGCGAGGACGGCTACCAATCATGCATGCACGTATATCCAGTTGCCTACAAGTCATCTCCAAAGTCCGTTTATCTCAATGGGCGTCCACTCACGTGAATAATCAGGGGTGTAGTAGGGAATTTAATCATGATGCCTGATATAAATTCTTGAAATTTTTAAAGTATTTAAATTGTTAGGAAATTACCAAAATCAGTTGTAAGAAGCAAGAATTGCTTGTTACAAATACCCTCTTTCTTCAAATAAATAAATTTAAAAAAAAATTTTTACACATATACTTAACTACATATAACATAAATACTTATGGCAACATCTGCCTATACTACAGTTTTTAGGTACAAACTTATGTCTACTTAATGTCTAACCATCCCTGGAAGAATAATAGCTCACTCAGAATCGTCAGAATCGAGAGAGATATCGTTAAAAGGTTTTAAATCTTTAATGTGGTAACGGCCGATATTTCTGTCATTCTCATCCAATAGTTCATAAATTAAGGGGGAGATTTTTTTAAAGATTTTACATTTAAGAAATTTTTTTGCTAACTTTTTTGAAAAATAATTGCCAGCATCAGATAAAATAAAATTTCTTTTGTAAACAATGTCGCCTTCGTTGAATTCGAGATGTCTTTTTCTTAAGTTATAATATTTTTTATTCCTTTCATAGGAGTGGTTTATATTTTTAGCAACTTGTTCATAAATTTCAGGTAATTTTGAAAGTTCTTTAGCCAGGTTGTTTCTATCGTCAAAATGGTACGGGGACAGATGTTTATTTTCGATATGACCATAATAATCACCACTAGTGGGTAAGTTACGCCCAAAAGTCAGAAAGGCAGGTGAAAAAGATGTAGATAGGTGGGTAGTGGTATTTATAGCATTACAGATGTGGTGAATATGTTGATCCCACCCGCGATGATTGTTTTCTTTAATAAAAGATCTAATGGCAGTGCCTATGACTCTATTAGCACGTTCCACGTTGTTCGTTTGGGGATGATATCTTGCATTATACCAGATGTTTTCCACTTTATATGACTTTAAGAGATTAGAAAATTCTTGGGACTTAAATTGGCTACCATTATCCACTATGATGGTTTGGGGAACACCAAAATACATAAAAACAATTTCGTCAAGAAAAGCGCAAATTTCTTTTGTTACGGCTCTTTTCATCTTGTGAATAAAAGTATACTTCGTAAACCAATCCACCACTACTAGCAAATAACAATGACCTGATTTTGATTTTGGAAATGGTCCCTGAATATCAATGGAAAGCAGTTTAAAGGGGACAGAAACATTCTTAGGGGCTCCCATAAGACCTGCGCGCGCAAATTGAGATACTTTTTGCTCATTACAAATTTGACAACGTGAAATATATTTTTTAATATCTGATCTCATTCCCGGCCACCAATACTGTTCGAATATCTTATCAAGGCATTTTCTAACGCCAAAGTGGCCTCCTAAGGGACTGTCATGATAGGTTTTTAGAATGTCTTTACGGTTATGTTTTGGAACTATTGTTTTCCAACTTTTCTGGTTGATGTCGATATTATGACTAGACTGGAAGTGCTTATATAAGGTATTGTTTTCCACTCGAAATAAGGGGTATTTATGTGGTTGTTTTTGCACTTTAGCAATTAGGTCAGAGTACCATTTGTCTGGAATAGTATTAGACAGGGTGGAGACTTCAGGAAAACTACGACTTAGTGCGTCAGCGACTACATTGGTTATTCCGGATCTATGTTTTATATCAAACTTAAATTGAGAAAGGAAAATGGACATTCTAGCCAATCTACCGGTGGGGTTATCTAAACGAAAGAGCCATTGTAAAGAATAATGATCTGTCAAAATAGTGAAACTTGGGCCACCTTCGACGTAGGACCTAAATTTTAAGACTGCATGAACTATGGCTAATAATTCTTTTTCTGTGACCGTCATGTTAATTTCTGATTTGGTTAAGGTACGTGAGGCGTAGGCTATGACGTACTCATCCTCACCATCTAATTGGGTAAGAACAGAACCTATGGCCGCATTCGAAGCGTCTGTTTGAATAGTGAAAGGTTTAGAAAAATCAGGATTTCTTAATACAGGGGTCGAAATTAGCCTGGATTTAATATTTTCAAAAGCTAATTCAGCTTCGGGATTCCAAGAGACTACTTGTTTTTTCTTTTTACCCTTAGTTAGGTTATTTAGGGGTACAATAAGCTCAGAGAAGTTTTTAATAAATTTACGATACCATGAAGCCATACCAACAAAGCGTTTTATGCCTGTGACATCCTTGGGTTTTTGATAATTGGAAATAGCAGAAATTTTATCGGGATTGGCATGAAGGCCATTTTTATCAACTACATAACCTAGAAAAGCGAGGTTAGGTTGACAAAATTTACATTTCTTTGCATTAATAGTGAGGTTAGCTTTTTTTAGGATGTTAAAGACCCTATCCAAAGTTTCAAGATGCTCATCGAAACTACTATTCACAATGATTAAGTCGTCAAGGTATACAAAGATGTTTTTCTCGATGGAGGGGTCAAAAAGGCGGTCCATCAATCTTTGTAGGGTGGCCGAACTATTCAAAGCTCCAAAGGGCATGCGCACAAACTCAAAGTGTCCTCTGTTGATGACAGTGAAAGCTGTCTTAGCACAAGAATCGTCGCTAAGTTTTATTTGCCAAAAGGCGTGTTTTAAATCTATGGATGTCAGAAATTGTGCATCCCTAACCTTCTCAAGGGTTCTAGACAGGTGGGGTAAGCTATATGGGTCTTTGATGGACAGAACGTTAAGCGGCCTGCCATCGTAGCAGAGGCGATACTCGCCAGAATCTTTTCTTACAAGTAAAACATTAGCAGAATAGGGGCTAGTTGAAGGTCTGATTACACCCAACTTAAGTAATCTATCAATTTCGTCATTCATATGTTTTTGCATATAAGGTGACAAAAGAAAGGGTCTATTACGAAAAGGTACATCACTAGTAAGTTCAATCTTATGCTCTACTAAGGTGGTGAAGCCCAGGGAGTCTGAAACTAACTCCTGAAATTTATTTATAGTTTCATCTAATCTAACTTGTTGGATAGGGGTTAAATCATTTTCTGACTGAATGGAGATTTTTTCGAATTTTTCTTGGACAATTATTTCTTCTAAACCAAAAAGATCATAAGAATTATTTTGAAAATTTAACTTTAAATTAACCTTTTGACAAAAATCGACGCCTAAAATAAGGGTTTGTCGAATACTAGGGGCAATAAGGACTTCTAAATCTACAGATTTATTGTATATACTAAGAGGGATAGTTGCCATGCCCAGAACTTCTTGAGGTTTACCATCAGCTGTGGTAATTGAATTTTTACATGGTTTTATATTTGTTTGAAATCCTAGATTGGAAATAAGTTCATAACCTCTCCTTCCTAATACACTTTGCATTGCCCCGGTATCTAATAAGGCGGTTATTATTTTATTCTGAATTGAAATATCTAAGTAAGGTCGTTGGTCACTAATGGACTCTCGAGAAAATAAGGGTGAAATTTCGTTAAATTTAAAGAAGTGTTTGACAGTGTTCAACCAGTGGGACCAATTATTTGATAAATGAAAGGTTTCGGACTTTAACTTCGATTTGGCTCTCTTCCTGCCGAATTTGGAAGGGCGCTTCCTACGTTTTTTGAATTACATTTATTACATTTGGGCCTAATGACATTCTTTTGTCCGCAATGGTAACAAAATATTTTTCTCTTTAGTGTGCATTCTTGGAAAGTATGACCAACTTGATCACAATTATAACAAGTGACTTTGCTTAAGGCTGAAACATTGGGGGTTGACGAGTGATTAACAGGGTTTTGATTATAGACTGGTGAATCTAAACATGGGTTTGCATTAGCAGAAAAATTCAAGTTTGGGTCTGGTGCATTTGAACTACTAGGTTGTGAAAATTGATTATTTTGGCAAATTGGTGGATTCGCTAGTTCAGAAATGTTATGTTTATTATTTTGAAATGCTTTATTTAGGGGTTTCCTGTACACTAACTCGGGTTCCAAGGTTGATGCTGTACAAAAAGGGGGAGCTTGAAAATTGTCACTTCTTAATCGGGTATCTTCCAAGACTCTACATAAGCTTTTAAGTTCAAGCAATGACAAGGGCTGTCTCAGGGCTAAATGTTCTTGATAGTAGGGAAGTAAATTTCTAGTAATTAGTCTTAATTGGACACTGGGATCTATGGGGTTAATAAATCTCTTAAATAAATTTTCCATGACTGCTATGTAAATTAAGGGTCTCTCAGCAATACCTTGGGTTCTGGATCTAATCTCATCCCATAATGCAATTTCATAATCAATGGGTAAAAAGCTTAATCTTAAATGAAAGACTAGTTCATTCCAAGAGGATACGGTGCTTCTAATGGAGCGGTACCAGATTAGGGCATCACCTTCGAATAATTCATGGGAGAAATTTAATAAATTTTCGCTAGAAATTTTGTATGCCGAGCAATATTCTTCGACTTTCTCTAGAAAACTGTGCAAGCTTTGATTCTTACCATTGAATTTAAAATTTAAGCGATTAAGAGGTGGTGATCTGTAATTATCCTGATTAGAAGAAAACATGGAACTATGAGATTGTGGAAAATTTTGATTATTACTGTTATAGGGGGTGTGTTGAAAAAATGGGGGGTATTGATTAGGGTTAAAACTGTTTGCAAAGCTGTTTGCTATACCAGTGTTTTGAGATATGTTGGGCGGTATTTGAGAATTCTGAAAACTATGATTGAAGTTTTGGTGAGTTTGACCATTGTTCCAAATAATTGGGTGATTTCCACTAGCATTTGGTCTGCCATTGACAGGGAAAGAGGTAGGCGATAGTTGGGGAATCAAATTACCTACTTCGGGTTGGGGTAAACTTGAAATATTTTGATTTAATTGGGGAAGTGTCGAATTTACTGGTAAAGGCCCTAGTAAATCGTCAATGTCCTGGAGTATTGAACCTTGTACTGCTGTACGTGAGCAATTTACTGAGAAGCTTAGGTTTCTATTATGGCGAGTTTGGTCTAAATTTTGAGGTGTCAAAATTCGGTTGGTAACATCGAGAGTGTTCATATTAGGGGTATTTTGCATTGTGTTATTGCAATGGTTATTCCTTTGAAAATTTTCATTGACAGTGCTTTCCCTTATGGGGGATCTGTTGAGAGAAAAGGAAGGTGGATTTGAATTTCGAAGAAGACTACTATTAAGCTGGGGATTATTATTTCTAGGGGACAAATTTTGAGGTGAATGTTGGGGTACTGATTCTTCAGCCGATCGATGGACAATCGCTTCAGTTTGCATAAGCCCTCCAGCACTTTCGCTGGCATTAGGCACTTGCTCATCTCCGGCAAAAGAAACTCTTCGAGGAGGGCAATTTCTAACAGAGCTTTCAATATCGCTCTCGGGGGAACTGTCCGAAGAACCTTCATCAGAATTCCTTAATTGTACTAAATTGACATCATTGTCTTGAGCTTTATGATTTAATTCAGAGACAAGGGATATGACTTTAGATAGTAATTCCGTTTTCAAATCCTGTTCCTCATCAGTGCAAGGAGAAACACAATTTAAACGGTTTTTAACATGAGACAATCTCGACATTGCTTTTTTAAAATCAACGTGGCGTTTATCAGAATTAAAAATATTTACCAATCCACTGAGTATTACTAGCTTTCGGCGACAGATGTCAGCGTTTTGTTGAAAATCTAATGTTGATACTGGATGAGAGACGATAGAATTATCCTTTTCTGCCTTCAAAAGTTCTCGCAGAAGAGACTTCAAAGTCCTGACATTAGAGTTTTGGTCTATCTCGAGTCCTCTTATTCCCAGTTCAAAGACTATTTCGTCCTTCCAAAGGTAGTCAGGATTCATTTTTGACATATTCAGTAAGTTCCAATGTACCTAAAAACTTCCAAATACAATTAAAATAATATCACGGTGAAGTATCCTTGATATAATCAAAGACACTAAAAAGTCAAGGTGGAATT
Organism: Polydrusus pterygomalis; assembly: GCA_963969555.1. Lineage (NCBI taxonomy): Eukaryota > Metazoa > Arthropoda > Insecta > Coleoptera > Curculionidae > Polydrusus > Polydrusus pterygomalis. The sequence continues at coordinate 63,128,653 of OZ018378.1, forward strand.
GCAATAAATGAAATTAGAAAAAATTATAATCTGGAAAATGTTGGGATAAATTTAATTTTGAGAAGTGGCGGCTCAGCTCAATCAACGTTTTTCAGGCCCCACACTTGGGCGTCATTTGTAACGTTAAAAGTTATAGTTATATTTTTTTATTTATTTTTTTGTGATTACACGTTACTTTGGTGCTCCAGGAACTCAGTTTTGATTCGTTTGAGAGCTAAAGGTCGTGAGGTTCTTTTATTTTTATTTTAATCTATTTTCCAGACTTTATTTTGGGCGCCAATCGAGAGGAGATCTCGATGAAGAAAAAGTAGAGAGATAGAAAAAGAATGCTGTATTATGAGTGAGACCAATCCAAACAGTACACGAAGCACTTCAATAAAACTCAGTAGAATTTGCTTACTAAATAAACTCTATTAAAAGTCTAATATATATATCTTTTCTTTTTTTTTCAATAAAACATTTGTTTAAAAAAACACAGCAATACTCCATAAAGAGTTCATAAAGAATGGGGAAACTACCCTAAGGAAGCTAAGTATAATAAAGCGGGTTATCACAATTTAAACTAGGCTACAGCATAAAATGGTTAGGTATCATTCAAGAGTACTTGCAAATGTATGCTCATGATATCATTCAAAAATTGTACAACACCTTTCATAAGGTAAATACTATACAGTACACCATAAAGCAATCTAAATCTAAGCTTAGTGAATAAGTGAAATGTTAATAAATGAGTTTATGCCAACCTATGCTTAAAGGCTTGATGAGAAATGGGAAATATATTATAAAAATTCAATAGGGTTAAGGTGCTTATGTCATGAATTAAGATACTTTAAAGCTCAAAGCTTTTAGGCATGGTCTCAACCGAAAGAGAAACAGTGTATCTTAACTCATGTATATAAACTTAATGAAAAGGAGAAAAATTTAAATGCAGACAAGTATGTCATGAATTAAGATACTTTAAAGCTCGAAGCTTTTAGGCATGGTCTAAACCGAAAGAAAAACAGTGTATCTTAACTCATGTATACAAACTCAATGAAAAGGAGAAAAATTTAAATGCCGAGAAATATACTAGAACTTGAACTCTATCAAAGCTCAAAGCTCCTCGGTGAGAATGCTTGATAATGTTAAATGGTGAAATAAATGCGATACAATTTATCATAAATTAAATGACTTTATAAATTAGAGCCTCAATTCATAGATCGTAAGGTGAGTTAGGAAAATAGTTACTGCAAGGTAAATACTATAGAGTATATAGGAAACTAAGTTATATTAAAGCTTATATCTTTTAATACACACAGCAAGTTTACTTTAATAAGAGGGAAGTGGTAGGTATTGCGAGCTAAATACTAGAAAGCATATAATAAAATATAGTACACTAAAGCCTATGATGCACTAATAATACAGTTAGGTAGTAAGAAAGAAAGAGGGTTATTGCAATTTCACACTCGTGACATAAACTGTAGTAAGACAAGCTAAAAGACATCTACATTACTAACAACAAATTAAAATTGCCAGCGAGATCAACTGATCCAGGTGAAAGTACTAATTTAAAGTTACCTACTCGTATGAGTACTGGATAACTTGGTTACAATATTCACAATAATATAAAAAATAAATGAGTCTATACTCAGGGTTCTTATCAATATCACCTCTGAGTAATGCTCTAGTTAAGTAATATTCAAAAAGGGGTTAACATCTTGAAGAGAAGCAAGCAAAAATATATATAGCAAAGGTTATGCAGATAGTAAAATGTTAATGAGTAAGAAATGTTCAGGAAAATCACCAAAAAATATAGGCCAAAAGCTAATGTTAAAGAAAAATACTCATCTTTTACAATTCAGATGTTCGGGTGCTTCACTATTCACTGCGGTTTCTCCCTGTAGAAGTCCTCTAGTCACACCACACGGCAAGCGACCCAGGCTCTACAAAATTCCAGGCAGGATCAGGACGGTAGCTAAACCACCAATGGCTATGGGAATGGCATTGAACAGCAGGCCCCATCAAACCATGTAAACGCTGACTCCTCTCTGGCAAAATTGGACTCACCGACAGCAAATTTAGCAAGCAAATTAAAGCATATATGCTAGGGTTGAGATTTAGACTTTACATCAAACTTAAGGTTGAAATTTGAAATGGGAATTTAAATATATCAAACTGAAATTTAGGCTTAGGTGAAGCTGGAAAACTGTGTTCGGAGTGAAAATTTATCCTTGCATCGTCGTTTCTTGACTAACAAGTTTTAGGGTGAAATTTGTGACATTGCACTGAAGATTACAGATGTAACGTGGTACAGAAACTGGAACTAGAACTTCAGATCGACATCGTAGTTGTAGAACTAATCTTCAGAGTAGGACTTACAAGTGCATGGTCACATAAATTGAAATTAAATGGTGGATAGAAAATTCATTTTTAAAAAATCAGAAAGAGAGCTTATAAATTTTAAAACATTATGAAGTGATTGAGTTCAAAGTAGAATTTAGCTTGAGGTTGAACTAGGGAAAAAAAAAACCTGTAACAAAATGGAGGCCGTTAGCGTGCCATGGTCAAAATACATCTTTGGTTTTACCATTTACCTGGTGTTCTGGTTTTCATCAGCCCTGGTAGACGAATTTAAACTCCATTACGGACATGAAAGAATTGTTTCACTGTTTTAACTTTAATCCAGAAATTCTGCAGCAAAAAATGCCTCTCCAGCCAAAATCAGTACATATTCTTCACTTGGATCGCCTTTCTGGGCCGGCAGCTGATATGAGAAGGAGCGAGTGGGCTCTCCGTTATCAGTTTTATCGAATCGACCGCACAAAAAATGACGGATTGTCTCCAATACAAAATCAAACTCAAATCACATGACCTCCGATGAACCTTGACGTATGGGAAGCAAAATGAAGAAAATTCATACTTTAACCGGAAAATCACAAAGTTAACCCCATTTTCACGGTTATTCAGAAAACATAAACGTTCAACACCAAACCTATTAACATACTAATGCGAACAAGGTGAATATCGATCGAAAAATTCCAGCTGTTCACAGCGAGGACGGCTACCAATCATGCATGCACGTATATCCAGTTGCCTACAAGTCATCTCCAAAGTCCGTTTATCTCAATGGGCGTCCACTCACGTGAATAATCAGGGGTGTAGTAGGGAATTTAATCATGATGCCTGATATAAATTCTTGAAATTTTTAAAGTATTTAAATTGTTAGGAAATTACCAAAATCAGTTGTAAGAAGCAAGAATTGCTTGTTACAAGGGTTACGTTATTTGGGTTTGTTAAAAGGTCCAAAAAATTAGCTAGTTATGGATATCATAAACAATTTTAAAAATTCCTTTATTATATTGTTTATAATATCTTAATAAAACTATTTTTATAAAAAAGTGTCCTGTCGTTGCAAATTATCTTTAACGTCTCACTGACATCTGGAGAATTCCCGTCCAAGAAGATTTCTTACCCGGTCCTAATATATAAAAACATACATTTATTAAAAACCTACAGAGGAATCAGTAAACTTTGTATTTTCGGTTAGTTATTAGAATCCATAGTGTACGATATTTTATTCGCCATGCTAAACCCCGTTATGATTCAAGAACAACATTGATTTTTCTCCAAAAGGTCCATTGAGCCTCATCTTTTAACGTGCAGTGATTTTATCACAAAGGCAATGGACCAGGGCTCTCAAGTAGACTTACTGTACACCGACTTCAGCAAATCTTTTGATAGAGTGGACCATAAAATCCTGATCCATAATCTTGCTTTAATGGGTGTGCAGGAAGACCTTCTGAGGTGGCTCGCTTCATATTTTCAAGGTAGAACACAAATTGTAGTTATAAATGGATCTAATTCTAAACCATATTTTGTGACATCGGGCGTTCCGCAAGGTTCACACTTAGGGCCGTTGCTGTTTTTAATATAATATATAAACGAAATTCAGTCTTGGTTAATTGTAATTAACTTCTGAAATTTTTAGGACATTGGAATTAATAGGCGAATTTTGGCTGTCGTTTTATAGTCAATTTTGGGATATTGTAGTCGTATTTGGTAAATGGTTTTCGAGCAGTTTGCACTACAGTTGGTAGTATTGTATAGTTTTTGTGGGTCTACGGCTACGTTTTGGGGTCTAGAGAGAGATTCGGCCCATTTATTTTTCTTGCTTTTGCCATGGAAGGATGTGAAAGAACCAGTTAACATATTTTTGGAATTGGGAAGGCCTGAAATGTGCCGATAAAGCGTGTTAATGGTTTAAGTGGGAAATAGGTTTTGCATGGACTAGGTTACGATATTTTCCACGGCGTTTAAATTTGCACCTTCACCTTATGGAGTTGTTGGAGAAAAGGGCGCCCCCTCATCAATTTAAATGGTAAGTTGTAGGTTAGATAAAAGCTAAATTTCTTGGGTTTATAAAACCTACGTTGGTCTGTAAAAATTCAGAGATTCTTTTTTAAATTCTATAAGTCTATGCAGATGACCTAAAATTGTACGCGATAATTAAAAACCTGAGAGACTGCGAACTGGTTCAAGCTAACCTTAAAGCATTTATTGTGTATTGCAAAAGTAATAATTTAATCCTAAATTTGGACAAATGTTATTAGATAAGTTTTACTAAGAAAATAAAGACAATAGATTTTAATTATAAAATAGGTGATAGTATGATCAAGCGGATCACTAAATTAAAAGACTTAGGAGTCGTGTTCGACAGTAAAATGACATTCGGACAACACATTTACTATATTGTAAATAAAACTAGTTGGCTTTATTGTTAGGGTGTGCAAGGATTTTAAATCTGAACCTGCAATTAAAACCCTATATTATGTATATTCATTTATTTACAGTAGACTTAATTTTGCAAGTTTCATGTGGTCACCATATTATCATATTTATGTAGACAGATTGAAAAGCATCCAATCACGTTCTTATAGATTTCTAAATTTTAGAATAAATGGTTTTTACAAGAAAGCGAATACAAAGCTTTTAAGGGAGCGATCACATCCCTTCAAACTAGACAAATGCAATATGTTTTACTATTTTTGTATAAACTACTAAACAATTTCATTAAATCACCCATTTTAATTTCATATAAAGCTTTTTATATCCAACCCAGAGAAACAAGAACTCATAAAGACTCTCTGATATTAATTATAGGAGAACAAATCTTGGTCAAAACTCACCTTTAGTAAGAATGTGCTCAGTTTATAATAACAATTGCGAAGATATCGATATATTTAATTTAACATTTTTTTAATATTGAAAATACTATATACTAATACTAAATACTGCTTGCGTATATACGGGTATATTTCACAAAAAATGAACCACACGCAGGAAGCGTTACGCGTGATGCCCGTCACGCTAGAGCATAATATTATTATGTTATTTGATATGGGTGTGATTTGTTTCTTTAGACTAATACTTTGGCAAAATAACACGGCGGTGATCCAAGCAGCACATGATCGATGACATCATCTCCCGTCTGCTTTATCAGGATGTTTATTTAGACCAAACATTAATACTATTTAAATATTATACTGTGTGTTTGAATTTTGAATAAGTATATTCACTTTATTTGGATATAATAAAAAGTAGATTATCTTTATTATTGTTCTATATTCTTACATTATAGTTATTAATGATACTAGTTCGATATGAACACTATAAGGAAATGTGTGCAACGGTAAACCACGAGGCGTCAGCCGAGTGGTTTAATTGCACAAGTTTCATTAACAAAGTTCATATCGAACGTGTATGATTCAAAATTTAATCTACGACAGTGCAAATTGATTTTATTCGTCTAAATTTCATTGATATCAGATGACGTTTTCGTAATTTTTAAAATTTTCAAGTGTCCATGTTAGTCGATATCATGGTAACCGCATTTTTGAATGTTTCAATTTCGATTTTGACAACGTCATTATAGTCGTCTAATTTTCTATTGTATGCAAAGGGTTGGCCAAAAATAATTTAAATATGGGAGATTCTGAATCCGAAAGTGTCCCTTCGGATGTTTACAATAAATAAATGCAATCCGTTTTTCTAAGTAATATTATGTGGTAGGTATTTTCAATACGCCTATGATACTTGCGTAAGATGCAAGATCTGTGAATTTTTTCATTTAGAAACCAAATAAGGAGATGGAATTTTTGACCGTTCGTCCATGTTAATAATTTAGGTAATCAATAGTAATTATAAATACTTCATATTAAGTTTTACTTATAATAGTCATAAGGTCAAAAATACCCTAACTACTTTAAACCTGGCCAAATATTTAAGACATGAAAATACTAAAATTCTGAAACTACTGAAATTTTTATACTTTTACGGTACATGCATTATGCTAATACCTAAGTGATTAAAGATTTCTAGCACGGAAAGTAAAATGCTGATCGTATTTTTATTTCGTGATATACTAGCTTAACATATTTATACGGGGTGTTCCACCGGGAATCGTTTTAATTTATATATGGAAACATTTAAATGGGAAAATTTTGAATATTTGACAGTATGCCACTATTGATGGCGATGGGGGCAACCGGGCTAAAAACTTAAAGTGGGCAGAAATCACGGCTTAGAAACTTAATAGGAATGTTTATTCTATCTATGTTCTTATGAAGTGACATACTCGATTTTCGATTTAAAAAAATAGTGGATTTCTTCAGTTAAATCGATTAATAGAGTATAACAGTTTTTTAAACCGATTAATCGATTACATTTAAAAAAATCGAATAATCGTTTTTTTCGATTAATCAATTTGATCGGAATACTAGATTATGAAATTTTATCATGGTATATATGTCGTAGGCTGATAGTGAAATCCGTCATTTCATGAAAAGCCTAGTCATATCATGCTGCACGCTAAAAGGTATATTACAACTGGTTTGTTCGTTATTCCCCAGAGCACTTTTTTCAATTTTTTCAACTAATATTATTTTATAAAAATAAAATTTAAAATAAATTAAAAAAAAAAATGCTCTGAGGAACAACGAACAAACCAGTTGCCAATATACCTTTTAGCGTGCAGCATGATATGACTAGGCTTTTCATGAAATGACGGATTTCACTATCAGTCTACGACATATATATACAAATATGAATTTTATACAATTTTTTTTTCTAAAAACATTTGCGAAAATATCTTAATTTTATTTTAAATGAATTTGAACAAATTATACATTATAAAAGTCAGAAGTAGGGCAGGGCGATTATGATTTGTGTCATCAGTGGCGGCTCGTTAATGAAGGGCTCTGGGGCGCCGCCCTCCCTGCAATTATTTCAAATAGAATCCAAGAATACTTTACTTAAAAAACCAAGAACGCAATGTATGTAAGCAATCAATTAAAATAACTCAAACCAAACGTAGCCCCATTCCAACGGGCAGGCTATACTCATAGACAAGCGAGTTGCTCGCTCTCAAGGTTGTACTAAGCGCAGGCGAGCGATTATTCGTCCCGATTCAACGCGAGTTGCCATGACTACAGAGGCGTGACGTCACCTACACATCGCACAACGAGCTGCCGCGGATGAGCTCCAATTTTCCGCGCCCAACAGCTGTTCGCGAATCGCGATGCCACGGTAGAATAATCGATATATTATGTACTCTGACGATGCGACGTGTCGATGCCGCAAATCGCTAATGATTTGTTTATTTGTTTTGATTTGATTTATTAGTTACGTTATAAAGTTAAAAAATTTCGTCTAATATGAAGGTCATTGATTTACAGAAGCTTGTGTTTAGTTCTCTGAGCTTAAGTGAAAAACTTGATTTAAAAAATGCAGAGCGTCCACTACCAATATTGAACATAGTACAAGTGCAATCAAAATATAAATGTAAGGCACTGTTTACGTGTAAGTTTGACAAAGGAATATATAATAAAAAATTCTGGCTATGCGGTTGTGAGGACAAAAATTATTTTTCGTGTGATCGTGTGTCTTCTTTTTGACGGGGATGATAATTGGACTATAAATGGGGTGCAGGATTTCAAAAATCTTTCGGAGAAAATAAAAAAAACATGAAAATAGTGCAAAACATCGTCATAATGTGGTAAGTTTTCAGATGTTAGGACAAACTTTAACTTCTTTAAGTAGTGCTGCTTATGCTGATGAAATTAAAATTCACAACGAGAAAGTTAAAAAAAACACACGTACTTTCAAAAATAATAGACATTTTAAATTTTTTTTTATTTAAAGCCAGCGCCCCCCCTGACTCGCTAGTCACGAGCCGCCACTGTATGTCATAATCGATTTCCGATTATAAAAAAATCGATTTTTTTCGATTAAATCGATTAATTAATTGATGGAAAGAATCGAATATTCAATTAATCTATTTTTTAAAAATTCGATCGATTTATAATGGAATAATAATCGATTAATCGAAAGAATCGGTTAATCGAATAGTCGATTCATTTTTAAAAATGTTATATTCAAGTAATCGATTATTTTGCCCACCTCTACTTATAACCAAGTTTATGTTATATTTTTCTAGCACCTTCGTGACTTATTTCAATGTCATGGTCAATTTGCCTTGTACATGTTGTTAGAATAACCTCAACGCAAGCCAATTTATTTATTTTCGCTTTTTTATTTATTATAAAACCATCTTCATTTCCGTTATTCGTAACCGTTCTGGATATCGTTGAATATACCATGTTCTTGCTTCTTTTCGATTTTTTCGAATTCATCATATTATATTATTAAAGTATCCATTCGATCAGAACGAATAAAACATACCATTTTCATAAATAAATGTTAGTAAATAGAAAGTAATTTAATAAGAAAAACAAAATTTAATACCAACTGTCAAGAAAAATTCTTATAAAGTATGCAAAAAACGGAAAATAAATGTTCAACACGAACAAGTTGACATAGCCAACTTATATTAGAAATTGAACAACTTGACATTGTTTCGGTACTTTTCATTTCTGGAATGCAAGTTGTTTAAATGACGATAACTCAAAAACAATTAGGTTAAGACATAGGAGAGAAGAAATAAAAAATCGGGTAATGTAGGGTAAACTACCCAATTGTTGGCACCTTAAGGAAACATATTCAAGTTTTTGTTTATAAAAATAAAGCTGTAAGTAACAATAAAGTGTTAGTTGATTTTTTGCTTGAAAATGTGATTCAAGTGTTTGATAAGAACAACAAACTTGCATATTTTTGACAAAAAATTAAGTAAATTAGCAAAATGTAAAATTTTCATGAATTTCCAATGATTGGCACACTTATACCAATTGTCGGCATACTAAAACGTCCAATTATTGGCACCATATTTGCAATCTAAAATAATTAAACACAACATGGGTTTTAAACATTTACTTAGAAAAACTCTTTAGGATACCTATATCATAAAACATAATATTTTACAAAAATTACTAAGACACACTTCTCACAAACGTACATTTAATTAACAAAGTACTAAGTATTTGAACATAAGCAACTTTTGCAAACAAATGATTTTCTGTAAATCTGGTCTTTTATCAAACATTTATAATGGTAATTCCTAGTACACTTAGAGCACTTTACCCATATATTATTAGTCGAGCCAATGTTATATGTACAGATAAAGCACAATTCTTAACAATAATTATATTCTGATTTAAAATGGATTCATCAAATGTAAATATTTCTTCTTCCTCTATCTCTTTACATTCAGGCGCAAACAATTTTCTTACATGATTTTGTTCGTTTCTACTATTTTTTATACTTTCAGTTGCCTCTAAAAATATATCCGTGTAAATATGTATTTTTTTAATAGGTAGTTTCTTTACACCAACTTCATTCTTCTTTTTTTTAGTTCCTTTATTAACCTGCTGGTTTTTTCCCCTCTTTATTTTATTTTCTTCTCTTTTTAACTTATTTTTATCTTTTTTCTTTTCCTTCTCAATTTTTGCTTCCTCTTTTTCCTGAAGGCATTTTTTATAATCGGATGAGACCAAAACAAATGATGTTCTTGTTGAATTTCTTTTGCCGCTTCTTTCGGATGTTTTAGGCTTTTCTAAGTAATCAAATATACTTTTCTGATGAGGGATAGGATCCAAATAGTGACCGGTTTTCATGTTGCTGATTCCTAAAATTCCATCGTTTTCACTGTCGCTTATTTTTTCCCCGCCTTCATCTTCTTTGGGCCGCCTATTTGGATTTATTTTTATATTTTGAATTATATTCAATTTTCTTTTATTTTCTAGGTAGGTATTTAAAAAAAGGAGTTACGGGTATGTACTATGTACCTAGGCAAATAAATGCTAATTAAAAGCGGGTGCCAATAATTAGTGCTAGAAATAATTTGATAATTCTTATAGTTGGCATGGGTGTCAACAATTAGAAACCAAGCAATTCACATACCCCATAATTGACACCCCAAAAATATTAATAAAAAGTTAGTTTACAATAGGTTTACATAATTTTTATCTTTAAGACAAGGTTTATCTATAACATACAATAGCTACATACCTCAATTTTTTTATTTAAAGTTGAAAAATATCATATAATTACTAACAACATTCTTACCTTAAACGCTAATCTTACAGGACTTTCAGGATATCGAATTAAACTTTTCAATGCACAAAACTGGCGCCAAATGACACAAACTGCGTAAGGGCTGACAAACATTAGGCAGGGTTGCCGCTATCACTCTAATATTCTATATTTTGGTTATTTTGGTTTTATTATAGAAATATTTTTTAAATTAACAAAAACGTGAAGGCGTGCCAATAATTGGTTGAGTGCCAACGGTTGGATAGTTTACCCTAGTTTACCCTCTGTAGAATTTAAATTTAGTACTTATTTTAAAACATTTTATTAAAATAATTTGTAATTGAAAGTCCATTTTCGTAATTCATAATTAGTATATTCCTACACCTGTTTTTTAATGTTACTGTAATAGGTACTGTTTTTTCTTCTTTAACAATGTACTACCATTTTTTACTGTCGCATGGTATATTTAATAAATTATTAGATGCACGTCACTTGCTACAATGCTATGTTGGTTTGTAACTATTGTACTCATTTGATGTGAAAAATTTACCCCATTTAATTCAAGGGTGTTTTTCTTTACTATAATAAATACCTGACTTAAATTTAAATTTAAAACTGTTGTAGGAACGAAAGAAAAACTCAAAGACTTCCTCCACAAAGTTTAATAATAAAATTATTTAGTACAAGTCTCTACATGTTTCGAACGTAGTGACGTTCATCATCAGGAGACTGAAAATAAAACTTAGTGCTGATGGTTTTAGCAGGAGAGAGAATGGTGTCGAACCTTAATGGAACTTTTATGGAATTAAAAATTTGATATGTAAATCAAACCTAATATAAAGAAATTGATGAAATTTAAAAACATACTGAGTATGTGAGAAGCCAGTTAGTAAGGTCTAAACCAACCAAATAAACTGGGAGGGAAAGAAAAAATCTTTTCCAAAAGGTGTCGAAGAATATTTAAAATTTTTTTTATAAAACATTATTAGGTAGGAAATTGTCATTGTGAGGACAAAATAATACATGTAGGTAATAAATGTTTCATTCAAGAAACTTTGTTTAGTGGGCTACTGACGTTTTTCTTGAATGGAACATTCATTACCTACATAAATTCTAATTTTGTTCTCACAATGACAATTTCCTACCTAATAATGTTTTAAAAAAAAAAAAATTAAATATTCTTCGACACCTTTTTGGAAAAGATTTTTTCTTTCCCCCCAGTTTATTTGGTTGGTTTAGACTTTACTAACTGACTTCTCACATACTCTGTATGTTTTTAAATTTCATCAATTTCTTTATATTAGGTTTGATTTACATATCAAATTTTTAATTCCTTAAAAGCTCCATTAAGGTTCGACACCATTTTCTCTCCTGCTAAAACCATCAGCACTAAGTTTTATTTTCTGTCTCCTGATGATGAACGTCACTACGTTTGAAACATGTAGAGACTTGTACTAAATAATTTTATTATTAAACTTTGTGGAGAAAGACTTTGAGTTTTTCTTTCGTTCCTATACTTTCTACTCCACTTTAAGCATGGACAATTTTTTTAAATTAAAACTGTTGTGTTTTATTTTAAACCACGCTGTGGATTTATAGTCTCTATTTTTGTCAAATTAACCTTAAACCCTTTTGGTTTTATTGGAGACAGTGTACAGTTTTCTCCACTATAGATTCGATCGCCATGTTATCCACTACTGTCAACGATAGGTTTCTGAAGTTATACATGTTTTGTAGTTAAAATTTTATCTAGAATAAAAATTTTAAAAAAATACAGGATGTTTCATTAAAAGCAATATATAACGAATTTCATTTGTTCATTCAAAATGTATAGCTTACTCAATCTTAACAATGTCTAACATTTCAAATCGATGTTTATTGTATCTATATAAAGATACCACTGTCTGCTAGTAATCGCGTTGACACCCGGTATATTAGAGGATATTTAAAATAAAAAAAGGCTTAGTGTTGCGTATTTAGATAAGAGAAAGAAAATAATTATTTGAAAATATCTGTGTACATGCTTAACTATCTACGCATTAATATTTTTAAATAAAGGCACTAATCATTATCGATATGCTTTAATAATTTTGTATACCAAATTTCATTTAAATCGAGGGCTACACGTTCTGTTAGTGTACTTGTCAGGTTTTAATTTTAAATTTGGCTTTTGCAATGCATCGTTTATAGTTGTAGTACTAGTTAAGGGTAGGCTATTCCCTGTTTTACTCCATGGGCAGAGGTAAGCCCAGAACATGTATTTTAGTTAATAATAAAAACAAAATGTATGCATTATGCATAATTTTAGCGATCAAGACATAACAACTGTCAAATGGGAACGTAGAGAAGGGGCACCCTTAATGTTGTCATCCGTCTACATGGCCCATGATGCGCCAATACCATCGGCAGACGTCCAAAATATTGTGGAATCTGCCAGGACTGACAAGGTAAACCTAATCTTGGGATGAGATGCCAACGCCCATCATACACTATGGGGAAGCACGGACATCAATGGACGGGGTGAGTGTCTTTTTAACTTTATCATTACATCTAACCTAAATATCTGTAATAACGGTAATACACCCACATTTGTCACTGCGAATAGCGAGGAGGTTCTGGATGTTACATTTGTGAATGAATCTAGCGATTTAAAAGTCGATAACTGGAGGGTGTCCGGCGAGAATTCGTTCTCGGACCATCGCTGGATTCTGTTCGACGTCGGCGCATCCACGAATGCTCCTAAATCATTTCGTAATCCTAAGAAAACAGACTGAGATAAGGTTTGCAGAATTATTTCTGATAAGCTGGCGAAACCACCTGAGGATCTGTTGCCTAATACTGCTTCGATTGATAGTGCAGTCAATAAGCTAACAGAAAATCTTATGGCAGCTTTTGTCAAAAGCTGTGCGATAAGCAGACCAGCCAAGAAGTCATATCCACCATGGTGGAACGCAGACTTGAGTGGGCTACGACGTGACATGCGAAGGCTATTTAATAAAGCAAAGAGCAGACGTACGGAAGACGAGAGTGCCTATAAGGAGGCTCTAAAGACGTATAAGAAAGCCATTAGGAAAGCTCAAAGGAATTCCTGGCAGGACTACAGCGAGCGAGTGGAGAGCACAAACGAGGCCGCTAGGCTCAGAAAAGTTTTATCGAAGGAGCCGAGTGCTCCTTCCTTTCTAAGAAAAAACGATGGGACCTTTACAGAGAGCAGCGAGGAAACCCTTAAACTGCTAATAGACGCCCATTTTCCTGAAAATACACTGGCAGCGGAAGCCCCCATTGATCAAGGAGAACCTCCGGATTTGAACAGCATTAAATCGGTGGTCACTAGCGAGAAACTCGAATGGGCGATTGACTCATTCGACCCGTATAAATCACCACGACTAGACGGAATAATGCCCGCCATGCTACAAAAGGGGAAAAAGATCCTAATACCGTGGCTCCTGGTGATATACAGAAGCAGCTTGTATTACACTCATCCACCTGCAAGCTGGAACAAGATTAAAATAGTCTTCATACCAAAGGCTGGTAAAAGCAGCCACGCTACTGCCAAGGACTTTAGACCGATTAGCCTATCTTCGTTTCTCACCAAAACGTTGGAGAGGCTGTTAGACACACAAATCAAGAATTCGGTACCAGAAGAAAGGCTAAGCTCGTCTCAACACGCCTATACAAAAGACAAATCAGTGAAAACAGCGCTACATGAGCTAGTAGGCGCAATTGAAAAATCCCTTAGAAATAAAGAGTACACTCTAGGAACCTTCATAGATATTGAAGGGGCCTTTAATAACGTCACGACGGAGGCGGTTTGCGATGCCCTGGTAGAATCAGGGGTTGACAACTACATCTGCTGTTGGATTCACAAGATGCTGAAAGGCCGTAAAATCTGTTCTAAATTAGGAGGCAGTGAGATAGACAGGATTGCCGGAAGAGGAACTCCGCAAGGCGGGGTGCTATCGCCAACTCTGTGGCTAAGAGTAATAAACAAAATTCTTATAGCGTTGGAAAGGGCTGGATTCAAGGTAATTGCATATGCCGACGATTTAGTTATACTTGTGTCGGGCAAATATTTAAACACCATCAGCGATCTAACAGAAACAGCGCTACGAAAACTCGAACGATGGGCTGCGAAATGTGGGCTGAGAGTCAACCAAGAAAAAACGGAGGTGGTTCTATTCACACGCAGAAGGGTGATTGAGAACTTCAGGCTTCCAGTCCTGGACAACAGAACTTTAGTGCTGAAAGAAAAGCAAAGTATCTAGGATTGATACTCGACTCCAAGCTTAACTGGGGTATGAACATACAAGAACGAGTCAAAAAGGCGTCAGTTGCGTTCTATGCCTGCAAAAAAGCTATTGGTAAGAAGTGGGGATTGAAACCCCACATAGTACACTGGATTTATACAGTCATTGTAAGACCTATAATAACCTACGGGGTCCTGGTCTGGTGGACTGTTTTGGAAAAAGCAATACCTACATATGAAAAAGCTAACGAAGGTACAACGGGCAGCTTGTTTAGGAGTGACCGGTGCCCTTCGCTCAGCACCGACGGCGGCACTGAAAGTTATGCTGCATCTGATACCCATGGATATTTACTTAAAAAGTGTCGCTGCGAAATGTGCTCTACGGCTGAAAGAGTCGAAATGCTGGACTAGTACCAACTACGGACACAGCAGCATACTAGGGATATATCCAGGCCAAAAATTGCGAGAACCAACCGATTACACTGTTTCGCTGCCAGAATTTGGAAGGAGCTTTTCTATGCTCATTCCGGGTAGGGAGGAGTGGGAAGGCAATCAAGAAACAATGGAGGTGCATTCAGCATTTCTTGTGTGAATGCCCCGGCCTCGCGAGAAGAAGGTTCAATGCACTGGGCGAACAATTTTTTAATGATCTGGAGGAAGTGAGCAGCCTGCAACTGGGTCGACTTACTAAGTTTATTAACAGCAGTGGCTGGTTTGATTGAGTTGTCAAGATTCTTTACGATCGCGTTAACCATCATGTAGCTGATGCAAATAGGTTCCGCGGAACATGTGTGGTACCACAACGGTTCTTATAGGACTACGTGTGACTGTTTGGACAATGCCGGAGGTCTGCCACTCTAACCTAACCTAACCTAAGGGGAGGCTTAGTTGCAAGCAGTAGTACCTTTTTGCTAGCCAGACGGCAACTACAATCTTACGTGGGTTCCGAACCACAATTCACCACCAGATATTATTCTCGGCACAGTTTTACGGTCTTATTGTTAACTCTCCTTGTCCACTACGGACCTCAACGGGAAAGTCTCTTACGTCACGGTGGTCTGACTTGAAGTATGTTGCCGCAGAACACCCCTAATCCATCCGGATCAGTATTGAGAAGTGTCACTCCACAGGACATCGTCATCAGTATTACCGAATCCTTTGATTCAGGGCTTTCCGCAATCCATCCGAATCGATACGAGATATGCATCATTTTCGTGGGCCACTGTCCACATTAAATCCTTCTATTGGTTCAGGTAAAGCTCCAACATGCTGAAGGAACACCCGAATAATATCGGAGGATCCCGATCCCCCCAGGTTATATCGAATCGAGGTCGCCTTTTAACTGCACTGTTTCTGTCATTAAGAATGGTAGTGTGCTGGTCAAGCAAATTAAATCTGCCTGGAATCAAACGAGGTACCTTCCTCTAGCGGTGCGTAAACGCTACCGCTGCGCTAGGTGCTTTTTTTTGAAACTGAAAAATGTTTAACTGCGTGCAGAACTTTTTCTGTACTTGTTGTCGTAACCGAAACTGTAGTTAATTCGATCCACAGCTCTTTGAAAATGTATTATAATAAAGCTGAAAGCATAAACTCTTCCAGCTTCATTACTCGTATTGTCAAAGTATTGCGATAAAATTCATTAAATATCAACTTACAATCCTTCAGCTAGACGTGAAATTTTCTGGCCTAATGACACATTCATAACGCTTAAAAGGAAAAAGTAATTTGTGTGCTTACTTATTTATGCAAAACTAGAAACATTATAAAGGGTAGCAATGTTTTATGATTTTTTGTATATTATCTTTGAGTAGAAAATGTGTACCCAAATTAGGTTTTCTTTTCTAATTTATTTAACAGCAGAGACAGAACATATTCTAATTGAAACAGGCTAGAATATTCATTATTACAATTTGGTTGGGTTCATTAGCGTTTTATTGTAGTTGATGAACATGAATAATTTAGGGAAATATATAGTATACCGTTAAAAAAATTAAAATACTATTTATTAAGCTCTAAATTGTTACCAAGGGAAAGCTGGCATGCGATTATTACTTATTTATGCAAACTAAGAAACGCTTAAAAGGGCGTTTTATTTATCAATAATTGTTGTTTATCATTTGGGGTATAATAGCTTTAACAACAGACAACAGAGAAGAGAAACATTTATTATTTTAATCTTTAATAGTTATAATGCCGTTACTAGCTAGCAAAAGTAATTATAAATACTGGGTGTTTCAAAAATATTACGATAAAATAAAATTAATAGACTAGCAGGTATCCGCTAGTCTATTAATTGGCTTGGCTCGCACAATTCAATCGTTGTCAATTCGCTATGGGAGCAAAGTACTATAATACTATATCCTCTCCAAAAGATTTATACCAATAGACTTCTCGTAAAATATACCATATTGTTTACGTTTTAAAGAAATCAAAGATTTTAGCATTTATCAGGTTAGCTGTATGGTCCACGTATGGTTCACTATACTTGCATCCAAAGAAACGCACTTATTGAACTGACTGTCAAGTCACAAATTAGATTCATAAAATAAAAAAAATACAAGTTTTACATTATAATTTAGATAACTTACAAACGTTAATAAGATTCTATAGGTAAAACAAGTTTTTGTTTCGTTGGTTTAAATAAAATTGGACAACAGAACTTTAGTGCTGGAAGAAAAAGCAAAGTATCTAGGATTGATACTCGACTCCAAGCTTAACTGGGGTATGAACATACAAGAACGAGTCAAAAAGGCGTCAGTTGCGTTCTATGCCTGCAAAAAAGCTATTGGTAAGAAGTGGGGATTGAAACCCCACATAGTACACTGGATTTATACAGTCATTGTAAGACCTATACTAACCTACGGGGTCCTGGTCTGGTGGACTGTTTTGGAAAAAGCAATACCTACATATGAAAAAGCTAACGAAGGTACAACGGGCAGCTTGTTTAGGAGTGACCGGTGCCCTTCGCTCAGCACCGACGGCGGCACTGAAAGTTATGCTGCATCTGATACCCATGGATATTTACTTAAAAAGTGTCGCTGTGAAAAGTGCTCTACGGCTGAAAGAGTCGAAATGCTGGACTAGTACCAACTACGGACACAGCAGCATACTAGGGATATATCCAGGCCAAAAATTGCGAGAGCCAACCGATTACACTGTTTCGCTGCCAGAATTTGGAAGGAGCTTTTCTATGCTCATTCCGGGTAGGGAGGAGTGGGAAGGCAATCAAGAAACAATGGAGGTGCATTCAGCATTTCTTGTGTGAATGCCCCGGCCTCGCGAGAAGAAGGTTCAATGCACTGGGCGAACAATTTTTTAATGATCTGGAGGAAGTGAGCAGCCTGCAACTGGGTCGACTTACTAAGTTTATTAACAGCAGTGGCTGGTTTGATTGAGTTGTCAAGATTCTTTACGATCGCGTTAACCATCATGTAGCTGATGCAAATAGGTTCCGCGGAACATGTGTGGTACCACAACGGTTCTTATAGGACTACGTGTGACTGTTTGGACAATGCCGGAGGTCTGCCACTCTAACCTAACCTAACCTAAGGGGAGGCTTAGTTGCAAGCAGTAGTACCTTTTTGCTAGCCAGACGGCAACTACAATCTTACGTGGGTTCCGAACCACAATTCACCACCAGATATTATTCTCGGCACAGTTTTACGGTCTTATTGTTAACTCTCCTTGTCCACTACGGACCTCAACGGGAAAGTCTCTTACGTCACGGTGGTCTGACTTGAAGTATGTTGCCGCAGAACAACCCTAATCCATCCGGATCAGTATTGAGAAGTGTCACTCCACAGGACATCGTCATCAGTATTACCGAATCCTTTGATTCAGGGCTTTCCGCAATCCATCCGAATCGATACGAGATATGCATCATTTTCGTGGGCCACTGTCCACATTAAATCCTTCTATTGGTTCAGGTAAAGCTCCAACATGCTGAAGGAACACCCGAATAATATCGGAGGATCCCGATCCCCCCAGGTTATATCGAATCGAGGTCGCCTTTTAACTGCACTGTTTCTGTCATTAAGAATGGTAGTGTGCTGGTCAAGCAAATTAAATCTGCCTGGAATCAAACGAGGTACCTTCCTCTAGCGGTGCGTAAACGCTACCGCTGCGCTAGGTGCTTTTATTTGAAACTGAAAAATGTTTAACTGCGTGCAGAACTTTTTCTGTACTTGTTGTCGTAACCGAAACTGTAGTTAATTCGATCCACAGCTCTTTGAAAATGTATTATAATAAAGCTGAAAGCATAAACTCTTCCAGCTTCATTACTCGTATTGTCAAAGTATTGCGATAAAATTCATTAAATATCAACTTACAATCCTTCAGCTAGACGTGAAATTTTCTGGCCTAATGACACATTCATAACGCTTAAAAGGAAAAAGTAATTTGTGTGCTTACTTATTTATGCAAAACTAGAAACATTATAAAGGGTAGCAATGTTTTATGATTTTTTGTATATTATCTTTGAGTAGAAAATGTGTACCCAAATTAGGTTTTCTTTTCTAATTTATTTAACAGTAGAGACAGAACATATTCTAATTGAAACAGGCTAGAATATTCATTATTACACTTTAGTTGGGTTCATTAGCGTTTTATTGTAGTTGATGAACATGAATAATTTAGGGAAATATATAGTATACCGTTAAAAAAATTAAAATACTATTTATTAACGTATAAATTGTTACCAAGGGAAAGCTGGCATGCGATTATTACTTATTTATGCAAACTAAGAAACGCTTAAAAGGGCGTTTTATTTATCAATAATTGTTGTCTATCCTCTGGGGTATAATAGCTTTAACAACAGACAACAGAAAAGAGAAACATTTATTATTTTAATCTTTAATAGTTATAATGCCGTTACTAGCTAGCAAAAGTAATTATAAATACTGGGTGTTTCAAAAATATTACGATAAAATAAAATTAATAGACTAGCAGGTATCCGCTAGTCTATTTATTGGCTTGGCTCTCACAATTCAATCGTTGTCAATTCGCTATGGTCCACGTATGGTTCACTATACTTGCATCCAAAGAAACGCACTTATTAAACTGACTGTCAAGTCACAAATTAGATTCATAAAATATAAAAAAATACAAGTTTTACAAGTATAATTTAGATAACTTACAAACGTTAATAAGATTCTATAGATAAAACAAGTTTTTGTTTCGTTGGTTTAAATAAAATTAATACTATTATTCTTCGTATTTAGTACCTACTTATTAAAAATGATAGCGGCAACCTCGTTTTTCTTTTTGACGCGTCGGCCATTTACGGATAGCAATAAAAACGAGTGTAGTGACCGAACAAACTCTTCTTTTTTCCGTAAGTTATCGTAGTAAATGTTTTTGCGATGCCGTGGTTAGTCGTTGGAATACTCGTATTTGTACGCGTTTGGTGAAGTTTTGTGTTTTTTGAAAAGGATTTTTTATTTTATTGTTATAAGTACTCGACAAAATGCTGCGCCAGTGTCAGATTGGGAAAAACTTCAAATCTTTTAATCTGGAATTATCTTTTTACAGGTTGGGTTATAATCTGTATTATTTGCCCATTCAGTGGAACAATTAAAGTTGTCATGGTAGTTAGTTAGAGTTATCTTGTACGCAAAAAACTATCTATTTATTTTAAATTATTTTTATTAAAAGTTGCGTTCTCACGAGTCAGAACAAGATGTCTCCTTTTAAATACAAAGAGGGGCTCTAAACGCTTTTGTTCGCAAAATAAATATAATAATAAAACCAAACTTACCCAACTATTTTAAACCAACCATTTTCTTAAATAAATAACCAAATTGCCCAAGTTATTCTAAAGATTAGTTATGTCATAAACTTTATTTTTCTATATCTTAAAAGGGGGTTGATAGCAAAAACCCAACCATAATAATAAATATTACAAACTTTAGTAGAGCACGTTTTGTCGAAGTTAACATCAACTTACTAAAACCTAAAATAACCCACAGATGGGCAATAATAAACAAGAGAGCCTTCGTCGGTGGTCTCTTATCAGATAATATGAATCATTTATTGGGGAAAAAATGTAAAATATAATTAAGAATGAAAATGGCCTTGTATCTTCACCTTTCAAATATTTGGAAAAGCCGAGTGAGATTTGTTCTTTATTTTCCTTCAAAGAAAGAACAATAGGTAGAAGTTTTTTTTTAACATATATGATTTTGTGCTTTAGGCTAGTTTTTTATTATTATTTTTAACTACGTTTTTTAATACGTATGATAATATAACTAATAGTCTTAAGTAAACATAAAGAGCCGAAAGTTATTAATTAACATTCAGTCAATGGATTAATAGTGTCATCTTGTGGCTAACTCTTCAATCATACTTTGGGACTACGCAGTTTTATGGCTTAAGGCAGGGTGTTAGCCGAGAATCATCCTGTGGGTGTGTGCGTGGGTTTTATTGTATACCTAAAAGGGTAGTACTAAGGGCTGAAAAATAATGTTCTGACATTCCATGGATTAGTATTATCACCTTGTCAAACTCTTCAAGCATACTTTGGAACTACGCAATTTTATGACTTAAGGCAGGGTTTTAGTTGGGAATTACCCTGATTGGCTGCGTGGGTTTCATTGTGTACTTGAAAGGGTAGTACTAAGGGCTGAAAACTAATGTTCTGACATTCCATAGGCTTAAAACGATAAATATTTAAAGTCACACAAATTAAGGGAGGTTGTACAGGTTAGATGGTGAACCCAGGGAAAATTACAATTCAGTTCCAAACCTTCTTTTTCTCGGTACGGTCTAAATCTAATTGGGAGAATTATATTAGGTTCCAAAGATACTCTTTTTCGATACGGTCTAAATTTATTTGTCTTGTCTAGTGAATTTTCCTATTTTTTTTCTTATTAGTATACAAGTGAAAATATATTGGGCCAGCTTTAAGATCTAATAACGAATTATTTTCAGCGTTCAGTATTTTTATTCTTAAAGACTTCGTAGTCTTGGGATTATCCTTCTCAGGGTATTACCTTTTAGGGTTTTCTTTAAATCTCTATTTCTTTTAAAAAAGTGTTTTTAATCAATCAAATGTATGTTATTCTGTTGTTTTTTTCTGAATAACTTTGGGTTTAAACGCATGTCTATTTAAAACACCGTTCTTTATTCTCTATTTACAATTTTATTTTTTGTATTACTTAAAGATTTCTTTTTCTTTTTGAAGAAGTAGTCCATACTCAAAGTGGAGTTAAATGATACAGAAAAAGAAAAGCACGAAGTCTTTCTCCACAATCTTTATTAATCGAAAAACTAGGCGAACCTAGTATCACATCGACATGTTTCGAGTGTAGAAACACTCATCATCAGGAAACAAAGTGAAAATCAAAATGCTGATGTTTTTAGCAAGAAAAAATAATGGTGAGATTGAGCCGTAATGGAGCTTTTAATGGTGTACAAGAGATGTAAAATTGAAAAATCAGAAGGTCAAAAATCAAGACTCCAGCATACTGAAGAGTCGAGGGTTAAGTGTAGAAGCACACTGTCGTACAGAAAAAGATAGGGTAGTAAAAATTGGGGAGTTTTGAAAAACATATCTGTTAAAAGTATTAATAAATTACTGAAACATCCTGAGTTTTATTGAGCCCAGTCAGAATTATATTATATATCACAATAATTTTTTTTTTTTCTAAAAACTTTTTCCACACAATGTGTCTGCTTTGACTCTGGCGGGGTAACTGGGCCGTAAAAAGCCTGGTACCCCAACTGTTTTTACTTTTACATTAAAAGATGCTTTGACCAAAAAAAAACAATTTTTTCTTTTTCTCTTCTTTTCTTTACATCTCACCCCAACATTTTCAAATGTTTCTGACTGGGCTGAATAAAACTCAGGATGTTTCAGTAATTTATTAATACTTTTAACAGATATGTTTTTCAAAACTCCCTAATTTTTACTACCCTATCTTTTTCTGTACGACAGTGTGCTTCTACACTTAACCCTCGACTCTTCAGTATGCTGGAGTCTTGATTTTTGAGCTTCTGATTTTTCAATTTTACATCTCTTGTACACCATTAAAAGCTCCATTACGGCTCAATCTCACCATTATTTTCTCTTGCTAAAAACATCAGCATTTTGATTTTCACTTTGTTTCCTGATGATGAGTGTTTCTACACTCGAAACATGTCGATGTGATACTAGGTTCGCCTAGTTTTTCGATTAATAAAGATTGTGGAGAAAGACTTCGTGCTTTTCTTTTTCTGTATTTCTTTTTCTGTTGTAAATTCATATATCTTACTCTTCAATATTATAATAGATTTAAGTGTTTTGAGAATCTGGTGTTTTATTTTAATAATCAATAAGGGAGATTCACGTACACGCCCAGTGGCGTAAAGCCTTCTCGTCGCGCTTTGGTGTCCAAACTCATCGCCTAGACCTTGCTGTTAGGATAACTACATCATTTCGGCTGATTGGTTTACATTGGTACACAAACTCAACTAACCATCCATGATGACGCCGAGACCATTTAGAACTACTCTCCATTGTCTTCAAGAGTGCTTTTGCTATAATGTCGCCTTGGTAATTTTTATTCTTCCAAATCTACCCTTAGGCGAAGGGACAGATCTAGTATTCTCGGTCAGAAACGCTACCAGTGATAATGAATCAGGTTCATTATAATCAGAACGCTACCATTTGCTTTTTTTTAATTAGCAATCAGTAATATACTAGATTAATTCCGTCACAATCTGAATTCAAGCAGAACATTAATATTCAGCACCTTATGCACTCATTTTCCATGGAATTTGAAACTTTCGAGCCTTCTTGCTGGCCGAATTTTATATTATTATTATTAAATTTTTCAACCAGATAAATGACAATGACAGCACTACAATTGGAGTTAACGGGAAAGGTAGGTAAGTTTTAAGGTTGGTTTTTGCACAGCGACTTTTCCAACTAACCTGAAACCAAAAACTTACCACCGAACGATATTTCGCTGGAAATTTTGCACATCAAACAAATTTCTTACGGTCTTGTAAAGCACTGCTCGAAAGGACCACTACTATTGACTGTGAGGTAATGCATTTACCCAGGGTTAAGACCAGCCCCAGCTGGCCTAGCCTGGCTGCTTTTTCTAGGCGGTAGTCGCGGAAAGCGATAAAAACCTAGTAGATCATTATTTTCATATATGTATTGTAAATGTATTGTTGGGAAATGTATTATTATGAATTAATAAAGATATTGAGAGATAGGAAAGGTGAGCATAGAAAGTATCCCATTTCTTGGACAACAAAATCATTAATATAATTTCTTCATAAATTTTAACAAAACCCTAAAAGTCCTTTCTAACAACTAATTTAACTGTCTTTTTTGCTTGCGACCACCAAACTAATTTTAAATTCAATTTTTTTTTATGAAAAAACATACATGTATAATATCTGCATTATCAATAGGTTTCAAGGAAGTGTGGAGGGCTCTTAAGGAATTTAATGTTAAAAAGTGTGGTAAAGTTAATAAACCTGTTGGAATCGCTAGTGCCTCCGAAATTAATGATTTTTTGGTGTCGTCCTTTAAAAATGGTTGTGACGGGAAATTTTACAGCGCTCATTTTGTGATGCTTGTTTTGAGTGGCATCTGTTGAAGAGATTTTCATACTCATAGGAGGTTTTCGTTCGTATTGATGATATTTCCCCCGTCATGCTACAGTATTGCAGTCCCTTTCTCGACCCGGAAATTACGCACATTATTAACTCGTGCATTGAAGTTGGCTATTTTCCTAGTCACTGGAAAACTAGGATAATCGAGCCCTTAGAAAAGTTCTGTGGGTTCAATTTCGGACCTCAGACTGATTAGTATTCTTCCCACTATGTCTAAGTTGCTTGAAAAGGGTTTTTTAAAACAATTACACGATGATGTTAGTAGAAATAACATTTTGCCTTCTTTTCGCTCTGGTTTTAGAGCGGGGTATAGCACTGAAACTGCTTTAACCCGAATTACTGAATGTCTTTCCTACTGTTCCGTAACTATGTATAATAGTCTGCCTTTTTGTTCAGATAACCTAAGTATTATAATTTTTAAGAAATCCTTAAAAGTAATGTTATTGTCATCTCAGCTCCATTTGTAACTAATTTTTCTATTGTTAAGTTAAACTTGTTGCTTCTTTTAGTGTAACAGTGCTGGATTTACCAATAGGCTGAGTAGGCTGGAGCCTAGGGCGGCAGATTTTAGGGGGCCGCAAATTTGGCCCAAATTTTTTTTTTATCTTACAGAAATAAATGGTATAATCTTTATTCATGGTCGACGGGTAATATTTTTTTAAATAAACTATATTGTTGGCCGTGTCTGTTGATGGGGATAAAAAAAGGTAGTTGGAACTTTACTGGCTTTGCAGAAAGAAATTTTATTTTCAATAAAATAAGTAGGTAATCATAAATTTTAAAAATATTTACTAAAAATTATTGACCAAATTTGGGCGTGGTCTTAAAAATTTTTCGCCTGCAGCGGGCTTTTTCTTTCCCGAACACTTCACCTGTTTTACAACTCACGAGCCGTCACTGGTATAGGGGCGGCAAAAATTGAATAGCTTACTAGCGGCAAATTTGTAAATCCGCCACTGAAGTGTAAGCCGTGTAAGTCATAAGGGTTAAGTATAAGAATATTGAGTCTGCTAAACTTAGCCCTTAACATTATTATTACATGTAATTTCTTAAACTAATAAAGACGATTTATTATTATTATTATTATTATTACAAATATTTTTAACAATATCTATTTACGTTCCAATATTAATTCATCGTCTTCTACTGCTAACTTACACCTAATAATTTCAGTGTATTTAAATCCAGTAACTACCAAGTAAGTTTACAACTACTTCAAAATGAAATTAATTAGAATTTGAATTCTAAATAAGGTTGTTCCATGGTTGTGTGTGTGTATTAATTTATTGCAAGAGTTATGATTTTAATGATTTAATACTCCCGAAATAATCTAAGTATGTGTTTTTTGCTGTGAAGCTGGAAAAAAATATAACCCTGACAACTCATTGTACATTTTTTTTACTTATACCGTGCGAGCAAAAATTATTTGCATCAAAGAGGGCTTAGATTAAAAAAAGTGAGGCTTGGTTTAGATCACAATGATATGGGGACGATATATAACCAAATCTAGGTTAAAATTTTGTCAAATTCATAATTCGCACCTTTAAAATTAAAGTGACGCAATCTAAAAAATAGAGTTTTGGAGAAAACAGGAAAAACTGTAACATATATTAGACCCCTCTAACTCTTTTGTCTCCTAAACCCAAGTAATAAATTAAATTAAATGTTAAATTTGGGAAAACACTAGCTAAATGGTTTTACTAGTAGACAATTATTATTTAAATTTGATATTAAAACCTGCCCTTAATAGTAAAAAAATTAAAATAAAAAATAAAAAACAATTTAGGTCTTTTTACTGCCAATTTTTTTTTAACAACGAACGAATTATTTGGAATTATGCCATTTTAAAATTAAAGTTGTCGTATTCAGCGAGTCATTTTAAAATAATGTAATTTTTTGAATAAAGACCAGTTACTTTCTTATAAAATGTTTGGAATTAAGTCAGTTTAGACTTAAAGCAGTGTCAATTTTCCGTCGCATGCGACAACATACTGAAATGATACTCTTTAATATTAACACATTCACTGCCGACCAATAACGCGGCATTACCTGGGTGCCATTGTTTTTTTTTTACAATTTCTTCTTAAATCGAAAAATATATTTGGAGTTTTATTTATAACTATAAAATATCATGTAAGTTGAACTTTTTTATATAAAAAAACAAACAAACGCGGGAGACGCATTGGTGGCACACAGCAACAAAAATCCACCATGATCCACCGGACAATGATCATTGACGTCACGGTGGATCATGACACGGAACGCGGGAGACGCGTTGTTGGCATATCACCAAGGTACACAAGAACGCGGGAGCCGCGTTGCCGGCAGTGAACGTGTTAAAAAGACGCGCGAATACCGTTAATATGAAGAAGGCATAAATTGGTTCATCTAATTTGGGAGAAGCGATTTGGTATTAGGTCAAGCGGGAGCTAATAGGGGGTGGTATTTAGTGTCATTTTATGATTAATCTTAGAAATATACAATTTTTGAGTTGTGTCACTTTACTTTTAAAGGTGCAATATTATGACATGATATGCCAAACGAATGAGTAATAAAATAAGTAGACAAATACAAATTTATTTTTGTTGGTTACAAAATTAACAAAGTAAGAATATACAGAAAGAAAAAGAAAAATAATTATATAAATTGCTGAAATTGGCGACCGCCATGCTCCAAGCATAAATTCACACGTCTCTTCATATTTTCGAAAGTATTGACCAGCATCTCTGGAGAAATGTTACCACATTCTTGGATAATCCTTTCTTGTAATTGTTCTAAATTTGTAAAAAAAATTTACAGATGGTCTTCCTGCTCCTTTTTATGTGTTGTATAGAACCTGTTTCTCTAAAAACAGCCACGGTTTTTTTCATGCAATGATAAGAATTCCCAGCAATAAAAGCAACGTTAGGGAAATGTTCGTGAAAATCGTCCATGCACAAACTCGGATTGTATTGCCAGTCACCATTTACTCTAACCCCGTTTCGAAAATACGCTTCAACCATGAATAACTGATTGATTGTTAATTCAGGTAGTTACTGACACCCAACAAGGTATGAAGCTCTACGGCTAAGCACTACGTCCTTAGATGCAAGGCCATGTTTGATGCATATAATTTTTGCTCGCACGGTAGGTATAGTATTACACGAATAATAAGTGATAATCTATCAAATGATTATCGCTTGGTGGCTTTACTGTAATTGTCAATTGTTGACTAATATACTTATTTAAAAGTCAGTCCGTTTAATGTTAGAAAATGGCAAAAGAAAGTTAGTAAAATTTTACTGCCTCAAGTTGACGAGGCTATAAAGAAAAGTAAAACCAAAAAATACTGAGTTTTGCCTTGCACAGAGTTGGAAATTTGAGAATAAGACAATAGGAAAGGATTTGTCCCACATTTTAAAAGACGGAGCATATAATATGAAAAAAGCTTATGGAAGCAATTATAAAAAAAGTGTAGTCAAGCTTTTATAGAACAAAATGACCAAAATGCTCCAGGAACTATATCTTAATAATAATAATAATAATTTATTGGTAATAGCATGTGCTAACATGGTTACAATAAGAGAAAAAAAATACATATGATATAATGTTATTAGTATACACATAAACATTAGATTTAACATGTTAATTGTGGGAAACATCATTTTGACTATAACGGTTTGGAGCTGTCGTTACATAGAAGTTATCTCTAGATCTAGTTTGATGGTCATGTACATACATCTGATATATTGAGTGTTTTTAATAAATGTTCAGGATATAAGCCTTGTTAAACATTCATCTTGAAAAACATAATCGCCGCATAGATTCATTTAATGACCCGTTAGCACCCGTTTTGCCCGAAAAAGCAAAGATTTGTAGGCGGTACCTGGTGCACGCAATAAGTCCACTATAGATAAGAGGAGAAATCGAAAAAATGGTTTCTAGTTTGGATGAAAATACCCCAGATGGGGTCTAATGAAAATGTTTCCACATAGCTACTCCAAACTAGCATGGAGAGGAAGTGAAGCGGTTTCTTTAGTATTGGAGTATTTTAAGGAGGAAAATATAATGATGGGCCGAGTACCGGTCGTCTGGAATATAACCCGATATTTTCTAAAACGACGCAAGGAAGAGCAAGTCGAACATGTGAAAGTAAGTGGCTTGCAATGAAATCTTGAGAATCCTAATTGATCCGATACGCTTATTTTTTTAAACTAATATCTAAAAGGGGTGAAAAAATATTAAAACAAATCGATTTTTTTTTTACAGTTAATCAGAACTGGTAACAAAATGATCAATCCCCATTGTTTAAAAATTACCCAGCAGGTACCGTGCGAGCAAAACTTATTTGCATCAAAGAGGGCCTTGCATCTAAGGACGTAATGCTTAGCCGTAGAGCTTAAAACCTGTTGGGTGTCAGTAACTACCTGAATTAACAATCAATCAGTTATTCGGTCATCTTTGACAGTTGTTACATGTAATTTGATTCATCGCTAATTTTTCCAATTTCTTGAACAATTCACACAATGGGCTTTACGGAACAGCACAAAACATTCATGGTTGAAGAGTATTTTCGAAACGGGGTTAGAGTAAATGGTGAGTGGCAATACAATCCGGGTTTGTGCTTGGACGATTGTCACGAACATTTTCCTAACGTTGCTTTTATTGCTGGGGATTTTTATCATTGCCTGAAAAGAACCGTGGATGTGTTTAGGGAAACAGGTTCTATACAACACAAAAATGGAGCAGGAAGACCATCTGTAAGAACAGAAGAACTTGTTGCTAACGTTCGTAAAATAATGCAAAATACGCCAACAAATTGTATAAGACGCCTGTCCCAATAAGTGGGAAGATCTTATGGAACATGCAGGACTATTCTTAAGAAGCAGACAAATTTATTTCGTTATAAAGTGCAAGTATTATAATTTTGTAAACAACAAAAATAAATATGTATTTGTCTACTTATTTTATTACTCATTAATTTGGCATATTATGTCATTATATGAATTTGACAAAATTTTAACCTAGATTTGGTTAGATATATCGTCCCCATATAATTGTGATCTAAACCAACCCCTACGTTTCTTAATCCAAGCCCTCTTTGATGCAAATAATTTTTGCTCGAACGGTATAAACATTATAAGCAATGAACTAGTGCCTAGATATCTAAAATAAAAAGATCATAAATCACTCTCATAGACCTTCAACAGAAATTATTCCCAACAATTATTGCGGCGTTAATCTATGGGAGGTTATTAAAATAACTAAAAGTCAATAACGCCCTATCTTCAGCTCAGCGAGCAGCATCATAATATGAAGATTTTGTCAAAAATGAGAGCCGAAAATACGCCATCTACTCATAATTTTGCAACTCTATCCAATAATAATAACAATTTATTAAATGATCTAACTGGAAGTTGGATTATAATTTTAATTTTATTACTAACAATAGTTATTATATTAAAAATGTATAAGACAAAAATGAAAATGAAAAACGATATTCAGTGTGTTCGGAAAATGCGTTAAGGTGGGTACAGACATGCAACCGAACTTCGTATCATAACACCGTCGCGCAACACTTTTTTGTTACGCGTCGAAGATACGATGTGCCAAGGATTTATCAGTATCAATACATAGTCGCGTGTCCTATAACCAGAACATTCTGTCGTTCCATCTCAGAATAGTAATTTACGTTACAAGACCGGAAAGTAGTGTTTTTCAGGTCGAGACAAGCATTTCCAGAGCGAGCCATAGGCGAGTCCTGGAAGCTTGGAGAGACCTGGAAAACACTAATTTTCGGTTCCGTGACGTACAATATTTTGAAGTGAAAACTTCTTTAGGCGCGTTTAGCACTTTTTGTGGGCACTGAATTAAACTGAGCCGTCACGCGTCGCCGTCACGCGTCACGCTCCGGTGTACTACGCTCGAATTCAACTGCTATATTCAATCCGAACTGACCCTGACCCGAATGAACGTTATATGAAAGAGCATGCCGCCATCGGTCGCATTCAGTATCGACGTATCGACGTGGAAACAGTCAGTGTGCGTTGTCTAGACACTCGTCTGCGTCTCAGGTATGCTCTGGCATTTTTTAAATTATTAAATTATATATTTACGTAGGGTGAAGTAAGGTTTACCGTAATTGCTTATTCCGTGAACCTAATTTATTATGATTTCTGACTTCTGTTGAAGATGTAAAAATTCAAGGGTTGTTCAATTTTAGGAAATATCTTTTTTCGTATGCAGTAAAATTATCCCGTATTCCAAGTTTATGTTATTTTTGAAGTGAAAACTTCTTTAGGCGCGTTTAGCACTTTTTTGTGGGCACTGAATTAACCTTGTTGAAGTTTTCACTTCTGTCGTGTGGTCTTAAGCACACACAATTTTTTTTTAAGACCGACACTTCGATATATTTTATAATCTACGCGAAACAAGTTTGACATAAAGAACAAAATTAAAAATCAACGAACTGTCACTCGACAATACATCGAAATGTTGTTGTCATAATAACGAAATCAAGGTATCTTGTATTATCAAAGAGCGATTGGAAAATCAAAAAACAGGGTGACAGGGACATTAGAGACCGGAAAAGTGACATTAGAGTCCGGAAAAGATTTTTCCGGTCTTTAATGTCACTTTTCCGGTCTTGCGATCGGAAAAACGTTATTTTCTAGACGAAAAATTGTCCAGAAAGTGTAAATTTTCTGGTCGGTTTAAAAAAAAAATGATTGTCTTTCATGTGAAGTGCCGTTAACGAGATGGAGGTTGCTGCAGCAGCTTATGTATTTGTCTGTAATATGTGTAATAATGTCTTTAGAATATTTCGGATTTTTGTATCTCACAAAATTTCTTTATTGCGATAGCTGTTTATATAATCAGTAGTAGATTCTTCCGTCCACTCCATAGCAACTAATTCTTTCAACTGAATATTAAAAATAAATCGGGACTATGTTACCCAGACCTATCCAGACTAGGGCTCGGAATTGTATTCGAATAATTCGAATATTCGACTATTCTAAATTCGAATTTTTTGTTAGTTAAAAAATTCGACTATTCAAATATTCGACTATTTAAATATTCGACTATTCAAATATTCAACTATTCGAAATTCGAATATTTGACTATTCGACTATTCAAATATTCGACTATTCGAAATTCAAATATTTGACTATTCGAATATTCGACAATTTGAATATTCGACCATTCGAATATTTAACTATTTGACTTTGTTCGGATATTTATATGTTCGACTATTCGTGTTTTCTGTGAAACTGTAAATTTTAACGTAAAAAAGAAAAATAAAATTATATAGTCAGCAAGCAGTTAAATCACTTCTACCGTGATTAAACGACTATATTTCGATATTTAAATAGACGACTATTCGAATATTTGACTATTTAAATATTCGACTATTCAAAATTCGAATATTTGACTATTCGACTATTCAAGTATCTATTCGACTATTCGAATTATTCGACTATTCGAATTATTTGACTATATTCGACTATTCAAATTATTCGACTATTCGAATAACATACCAAACGACTATTCGAATACTTATATTTTAAAAATTCCGAGCCCTAGTCCAGACATGCAAACAAGGGGTGCAACAACAGCGCGTATCATTTCTTTGATGAGACGGCGAAATACCGACAACCGATGGGACGCGTCGATGTTACTATGTTATTGTGTTACGCTGTTACGCAGTACCGTCCAGACTTGTTACGCATCGGTGTTGCGATACGAGGTTCTGTTACATGTCTGTACCCACCTTTAGAAAATTTTAAGGGGTTATTCTACATACAAAAATAATGCTAGTAGATCATTTGGCAAAATGTCGAAATCTCCATGGTTACCAAGATACAGGGGTTTGAATTTGATCTTTTGGTTTTAGTTTTTCGTCACACTACATTTATTTTCAAACCAAATCATTTGATATTCGGCACACATACTAATCTCGAGCGACTATACAATTTGAAGATAAAAGTGCTTTTTTTTAAACCGCTAGAGGGCACTTTACCTGAAACATAAATATTATTTATGTCATAACTTTTTTCTTTTGGTAGCTGGAGCAAAACCGAAGGTGCCATTTTAGTAGCAATTAAGAACACAAAAAATAAGTTACTCTTGATCAAGGTCAATAAACCCCACCGTCTAGCCACTAGTCGATATCAAAGCTTTCATTGCTCTCTACCAAATGCCTACGTAAATAAATGGAATCGCGTCAAATCAAGTGGTCTGGTTTCAAATTATGCGAAATTTAACAACTAAAAAAGCTGTCTAGCCTCTTCCGCATTCCATTTGCTTGCCTGTAACAGAAATGCACGGTACTCAACATATGAATATTCTCGTTCTATTTTAACTTCGTCTTTTTATGACAAAAATCTCTCCCTATTTAAACTTGACAGTAATCAAATTATTTAGTTGTCAAATTTCGCATAATTTAAAACCAGGCCACTTGATTTGACGCGATTCCATTTATGTACGTAGGCATTTGGTTGAGAGCAATGAAAGTTTGATATTGATTAGTGGCTAAACGGTGGGGTTTATCGACCTTGATCAAGAGTAACTTATTTTTGTATTCTTAATTGCCACTAAAAAGGCTTCTTCGGTTTTGCTTCAGCTACCAAAAGAAAAAAGTTGTGACGGAAATAATATTTATATTTCAGGTAAAGTGCCCTCTTCCGGTTAAAAAAAAAGCACTCTAATCTTCAAATTGTATAGTCGCTCGAGATTAGTATGTGTGCCGAATATCAAATGATTTGGTTCGAAAGTAAATGTAGTATGACGGAAAACTAAAACTAAAAGATAAAATTCAAACCCCTGTATCTTGGTAACCATGGATCGAGATTTCGACGTTTTGTCAAATTGTCTACTAGCATTTTTTTGCATGTATAATCACCCCTTAAAATTTCCTAACGCATTTTCCGAACACCCTGTATTTGGTATCGTGGTGTTGCTGAGTTTCAACCCAAATAAAAGTATTATCCGTTAATCTTAAAACAGTTTGTGGCATTACATTCGATAACATGTGTTTTTACAATTCTTATACTGACGTGTTGCTAACTGTAAAAACTAGTGCATGAAGCATTACCTTTTATGATAAAAAAGTGATTGCCGGTTTATTTAATAACAGAATAGTCATATCATATGCTGACGACACAGCTGTAGTTTTTTAAACTCGTTTTGTCAGGACGGTCCCAGCAGGTTGTGTATAATCAACAATAGTCGACTTTCTTAGATGTTCGATTATGATTAGTTCCGCAGGGGTTCTGAGATATAACCAGCTAGCATTCCTAAGCAAATGAATTCCTGTACCTAATGGAACGAACGTTAAAAGCCATTTTTGTAAAAAAATTTCTTTTTAACTTGAAGGAACAGAAATTGTATTAAAGGGCAAGAAATAAGACGCTAAGTCTTCCTCCAGTGGTATATTAAGATAAGTTTTAATTAAGGGTAAATTCTCTACATGTTTCGACTGTATAAAAAGTCTTCATCAGGAGAAGAGAATAAGGAAAATGAGAAATAACAGTTGCAAACACTCCAAACGGAGCTAAAAGATGATGGAAAGGACAAATAAAGTAATTGGGAAAACTTCCACGGTAATGGTATACCTAGCAAGAGGTCATTCGTGGAGAATTGGTAAAAACCAAGATATTAAGCTAATATAGCAGTAAGCTAAGTGTCAAATTAGTGACATCGCATACCATAAGTGTGAGGGGAGAAGAAAAATTATAAAATTGGAGTGGTAAATGTTATAAAGCCTTTTATAAATAGATGAGAAGTAACTGAAAAGTCACATTTTGGTGAACCAGTGATGTAAGTGTGAGGAGAGAAGAATAGTTGACATTGGAAAGTCGTAAAATTTTAAAAATTGTGGAGTAGATGAATAGTCACATAATAGTGAATTAGCAACTTAAAAATTTGAGAAGGGAAGTATTTAAATATAGAAAATTATAAAGGTATTTTGTTGTTTTTTTTTATCTGAGAAGTAAAAAAAAAATTTTTAGGTTACAATTTTAACAGAAAAGATAAATTTGTGTAACTTACGTCATGGAGACATCCTTTTTTAAGAGTTATAATAATGGTAATTTAAAATCGTTTTTTTTGAACATTGTTAAGTAGAATTAAATTAATTAAAGTGTAAAATGGAGCTTGACAGTCCAAAGAAAGACAAGGTAAAATGGTGGAGAATTATCCTCACAGAGTAAACTTAGGTGTGTAGTAGAAACCTACACAGAGAAGATAATTGATAATTACTGTAAATATTCAGAGTAATAATGGCTATAAACCATTTTATGGTAGCAACATACCTCTTATTTCCTATTGGATAAATCACTGTGATACCTAGTATTACTACAGAACGGTCTAGCACTTCTTGTCTTACAGTAGGAAAGCTCGTTGCTCTCACATATTATAGTATTAAACAGTTGTATAGGTAAAGAGTATGTGAATTCTTATAAGGAATAGAACGTTTTTTTCCCAGTTTAGAGACAATTTATTTTTTCTAAAGCACAACCCATTTCTAAATTATTTTAAGATATATTATTATCATAATAAAGCAAGAAATACAGAATGCCTTTACAGAACCATAAATTAATAGTGTTAGAATTTATTAAACGTTTGCATAATGATTGGCAATTTACAAATAAGATTATTTTCGTCGTCTATTTTTCGGCATGGTAAAGGCGTCTTTAAGATGTAGTGTGCTATCTGGGTAGGTATTTTAAGTAGTTATCTTTTGAGTCTGTATTACTATAGTAAAATTGTCTTTTGCTGGAATATGCATGATTTTTTTTTTCGGTTTCAATAAAAAAAAATCCGGGTCAAGCCACTGGGGCACGAAGCCCCAAAATGATATACCGCCATGAGCCCAATACTCTTAGTCCGCTTCTGGGGGGGGGGGGGTACTAAGACAAATTAGTATTTGGGATGATTGCTTGTCAAAACGGAATGTATTCACTATACAGGGTTAGTTGAAATAACCAGAACGGCTAATTTTCTGTAAAACAATTAATTTTGGTACAGGTGTATAACTTAAAAAATTGAA
This sequence comes from Polydrusus pterygomalis, assembly GCA_963969555.1. NCBI lineage: Eukaryota > Metazoa > Arthropoda > Insecta > Coleoptera > Curculionidae > Polydrusus > Polydrusus pterygomalis. The sequence continues at coordinate 63,163,998 of OZ018378.1, forward strand.
TTGAAAATTGACAATTGCGACGTTGCCAGATTTTTAGTTTTTTCTGTAACTCAAGGAATGTTTTTTTTTTCAAATGTACCACTACTTTTTTTATTCAATTTGATTCCTCCAATCAACATTATCATTTCCTGATAGTATCGAATTTTTATCTTAAATAGTTCTATGGGAAAAAAAGTTAATTAGTTCCAACTCTAACTCTAAAAAAATCCAATCTATTTCCATTTAAAAACGTTTCAAATAATGTGAAAAGGAAGGTTGGTAGACATAATCTTCCTAATAGTATTGATAACGATAATAACAACCACTAACAATAACATAGCTAGTAAAAATTACTCACATATTATCGGTTTCATAATTAAATTAATGTAGTGTACTATAATATGTAAGTAATTTTTTCTAGCTACGTTATCGTTAGTAGTTGTTTGTTGTTATTATCGTTATCGATACTATTAGGTACCTTATGTCAACCAACCTTCCTTTTCACATTATTTGAAACGTTTTTAAATGGAAATAGATTGGATTTTTTTAGAGTAAGAGTTGTAACTAGTTAACTTTTTTTTCCCATAGAACTATTTCGGTTACAAATTTGATACTATCAGGAAATGGTAATATTGATGGGAGGAATCGAATTCAATAAAAAAAAGAGTAGTGTTACATTTGAAAAAAAAAACATTCGTTAAGTTACATAAAAAACTAAAAATCTGGCAACTTCGCAATTGTCAATTTTTAATTTCATTTTTAAGTTATAAACTTGTACCAAAATTCATTGATTTAGCCGTGGTAGTTTTGAATAAAATTAGCAGTTCCTGTTATTTCAACTAAACCTCATCCTGTATATGATTCTAAAATGACTTGTGCTGACCTGGTTATTATAATATCGTATGAACTTCACGTGGAAGTAAAAAAAACATATAAAATATAACTTGTTTTATCGATACTTCTACAAAGTAAACCAACATAATATTATCTGGGGAAATATCCGAAAACCACTAGAAATCCAATCCATTTTACAGTATCCTGACGAGAATTTATAACTTTGTTAGAACTTTCTGTACTGCTTTCAAATAAGCCTCCCACTGTGATTTTTATGTAAAATTTTTATATCAAATGTCCAATTTATACAGGGTGTCCGAAAAAAGATGTCAATGAATTAATCATAAATTCCTTGCGTAAAAATATTATTACTTTTTTAATGTCATTTTTCATTTTTGAACCTCATGTTTGATATATAGGTACACGGCTTTAAAATTTGAAATTAAAAAAAAATTTTTTTAAATAATTTGAGTACTTAATAATATATTAAAATATTCGAAATTTGGGGGGGGGGGTCTAGTACCCGCTGATCTTCCTATTTTTTAGTACGGTGACTTTCGATTTATGTTTTTTCAGGTAATCATTTAGTTTTGATTCCTTTTGTACCTTATAAAATTTCGACAGAATGATGCGTTTTGGTGAACTCAGTCATTGTGGTACTACCATGGATATAAGATATAATTAAGTAAAACTTTGCAATATGTGATAATACCGAAAGCAAAGGACTAGCCAAAATTAATGTAAAGACAGTGGCGTACCTACAGATAAATACCTCAAGTAGGTACTAAACCAGTTGAATGAAATTATTTTATTGCCCTACTAAGAACTTACTATTACAATTTATTCAAACTCAGTTTGAGGACATTCCAATCATTCCATACGGCGGTAAACAGTCTCAAAGAGACGGACCTCATAACCAGGATTGTCAGATCTTTCTTCTTCAATTCTTCAATTCTTTAAGTTTTTTTATTAAATATGTTTCATTTATATCAGTATTCAGTAACTTTTTTTGAAAGCTAGTTTGCAAATATACTTTAAACCGAGGAGTTTTGAGTGGGACAGAGGAAAATAACAAGCCATTCATTGTTATAATAATACATTCTTTAGTCCTTAAGAAACAATGTAACTGAAATCAAGACAAAAAGTGTTTTCAGTGTTTAAAAACAACTAATTAACAAACCCTTGTTTCTCGTATACTTATACATAATATATAAACAAACCAGAAAATTTGGTAGAACAGGCAACCGTTCACAATTTATGCACGTTGTCAGGGGTGATAAGCGCCAGTTAAAGCGGCTGGTATAAGCTGAAGTGGTCTGCAGCCCGTTTAACGATCGATTCTGTCAGACAGAGATAGGCCGGTGACCGCCGATGGTGTGGAAGAGGCGAAGATAAAATATACGTGATTTGGAACTTATGGACGGGCCGGGGAATGGTCAGAATGGAGTTCTGGCAAAAAAAATAAAGCATTTTCTGAGCAGTGTCGTGCCGTGTCAGGTTTAATTTTCTGGTTTTAGTTTTGTGTATAGAATCTTTGAGTTACCTTATATTTATTATTTTATTATAATATTATTATATATACAGTGGGTTTATAAAGTGTAGTATGTACAAACACCTAATGTTAAACAAACTTATAAGTGTGTATACGCATTTTAATTATTTGTTTGGGACGCCTATGGTTAGGAGTTTCATACTGTTTTATGTCATTAAATTGACCTAAGAAACACTATAAAAGACAAAATATTTGGTTTCAACGAGACGTTGCTCCTTGCATTTTCCTAGGAATGTTAGGAACTATTTACACCAAATCTTTCCTAATCACTGGATTAATTGGAGCCAAGATGCTCCTGCCCCCCCCCCCTCCCATCCCACCTCCTATCCCAGCCTTGCTCCCTTGGACTATTCGGTTTGGGGGGTATGAAAGCTTTTTTCCGATTTTGAGCAAGAATCATTTAATAGAGGCCAGTTGCAACTTCTTAAGACTATTTTTTTTTTAATTTTGTTTCTTTTTTGTTAAAATAATATTTTTGATTATTCATTATCTTGTTATTATGTTTCAAATGTATTTAATAAGTACTAGTAATATATCTTAAGAACGAGTGATAACAGTAGCATTTTACTGTTATATGAAGAGATTAGCAATAGTAAGTTCTTAGTAGGGCAACAAACTTATTTCATTTAACGGGTACGTATAGTACTTACTCAGTGGCGGCTTGTGCATAAGAGCACATGAGCACGTGCCCCCCTAGTTAAAATTTAAATTGTTAAAATTCAAAATAAAAAAAATCTATAGGTACTAGTTACCGTTTTGTGAATTATCATCACCCTATCTTTTACGTAACGTTAAATTGCGATATCTTTACTTTCCCTATTGTTAGATGTTGCGTCGAACAAAAAATTTCGCTTAAACCGCGGTGACTCATGCGCTTGAACGGCATAACGACCGGCAGAATACGGTGCCGCCGCATGATACAATAAATTCTTTCTTTGTATCATTGTGCCGCCGGTGCCAGAAGTTTTTAATGTTCAGAACGGCCGCAATCTTTTCACGAGTCGAGGAGCACGATAGCTCTATCTTTGTTTTATAGCTAGTTTTATTTTCGATCTCATTCTATCTTTATGGCACAAATTTCTGGTGATCATGAGGTTTAGGCACGTTATGATTAGTCAACTTTAAGCGAAAGTGCTCGTTTGTTCTGAATTATGTTTTCTAATTCGATTTTTACTCTGCTGTTGTGCTGCGCCAGCCCTTAGTTGGTGTTTTGTGGCGCCAGCTGGCTGAGCCTTTTAGTGATTTATGTAATAGTATGTCCGCGGTTTTATTTTACGGCTTCTTTAAAAAATAATAAATAATATAAAAATGACGGCAACGGTCTCGGTGCAATATTTAAATAATTGCAAAAATACAGTGAGTTTTTAAAAAAAGTCATTCTCAGGGTTAAGTTTCGATAATAAGATTATTGTAAAGAATGCGGGAAAACCAGTGCCTAACCTCCAAATAACGCAACTAAATAAAGGTCAAAAACGGGACTTTAAAAGAGTTTTTAAGACTTTAGGAGTGCATTGTATGAAAAACATGAGTGGCTGTGCGGATGTGAAAAGCAGAATAGTCTATTTTGTTTCCCGTCTTTGTTATTTGCCGGCGAAAAGGCAGAACCGTGTTGGGTTAAAAGTGGTGTTAATCGTATTGGTAAGCTATTTATTTATTTTATTGGAATCTTTTTAAGGAAGGGTTGTTAAAAATATCGGCCAGGACACAAATGCACAATATTTTGATGTTTAATAAAAAAATTACACATACATGTCAGTACCTACCTATATTATAGGTAGGTATGTACCTAATTAGGCTCGTTTAAGTTCATATTAAGCGATCTTTACATCTGTGAAGTTCTTCGTGAATTTATTCATGAAGTCACTTTAGGGCTAACTTTGATAATGTAAATGGTCAACTTGGACGTCAAATAAATTCGTGAATTTCTTCGTAAAATTATTCACGAAAATTTAACATGCAAAATAATCAGCTGATGCACAGTGTACTAAATGCTACCGACTTCACGAATAAATTCTCGAAGAACTTCATAGCAACAAAACAACATGACCTTGAACTTCCAAAAAAAAATCCGTACCCCCTGCCGCGTTTCCCGTATTTGTGAACCCCCAGACATTCATGTCACGAGCCGCCACTGTACTTACTACAGGTTTTTGTCTGTACGCCACTGTCCTTATTGTCACCTATTGCAAAGTTTAACTTAATTATATCTTGTATCCATGGTAATGCCACAACGGCTGACTTGATTTAGTATTTTAAAATTATGATATTACCGTTGGCATCAGTTAAGGACCCATACTTTTCATATTATCTCCAAAACACATTGTTTTATGGAAATTTTTTAGGAGACAAAAAATATTAATATTGACACTGGCGCACGTGCTAAAAAATAGGGGGTCAGCGGATACTAGACCCCCCTTATTTTGAATATTTGACAAATGTTTTTTTTATTATTATACTCTTTATGTTGAAGCAATGTGCCAAATTTCAAATTAATATCTTAATAAAAAATTAAATTTTAAACTTTATCGAACATGAGTGTTAAAAATGACAAATGGCATTATAGAAGTCATATTACTTTTGCTCAAGGAATATAAACGGTTAACGGATTGACCTCCTTTTTCCGGACACCCTGTATATTGTTAAAATAACAATTAACACACAATTCGCCTGGTGTTGAAGTTAACTTTGTTATTAGAATCATTTGTCCATACTATCCGATCTCGGAATCGGTAACACCTATAAACAATGCATAAAGGTAAATGCAAAAGTATTTTGAATTAACTTCACAGAAATATTCCAATTGCTGGAAAACCCTGCTGCATGCTGTTTCGGGCTTAATATACCTTGCGAGCAAAAATTATTTGCATCAAAGAGAGCCTTGCATCACACAATGGGCTTTACGGAACGGCACAAAACATTCATGGTTAAAGCGTATTTTCGAAACGGGGTTAGAGTAAATGGTGAGTGGCAATACAATCCGGGTTTGTGCATGGACCATTTTCACGGAACATTTTTCTAACGTTGCTTTTATTGATGGGGACTTTTATCATTGCCTGAAAAGAACCGTGGCTGTGTTTAGGGAAACAGGTTCGATACAACACAAAAAGAAGCAGAAAGACCATCTGTAAGAACAGAAAAACGTGTTGCAAACGTTCGTGAAATAATGCAAAATACGCCAACAAATTGTATAAGACGCCTGTCCCAAGAAGTCGGAAAATCTTATGAAACATGCAGGACTATTCTTAAGAAGCAGCTAAATTTATTTCCTTATAAAGTGCAAGTATTCCAAGAAATACAAGCCACAGATTTTGAAAGACGCAGGAATTACTCTCAATGGTTTACCCAAAATTTATTGAAAATAAATGATTTATTAGACCTGACATTTTGACTCTGAATTTATGCTTGGAGCATGGCGGTGGCCAATTTCAGCAATTTATGTAATTATTTTTCTCAAGCCCTACGTTTTTTGATCCAAGCCCTCTTTGATGTAAATAATTTTTGCTCGCAAGGTAGAAAAAGAACATAAATTAAATAATAAATTAGCAAAAACAATTACAATATTAGGAAACAAATAGTTTTGAACATAAGCACACGTCATTTTTTCAAAAGGTCAATTTTTTTTTAAACCCAATAACAGAAATATTACTTAAAATTAAAAAAAAACATGCAATAATCATTGCTTATACCTAATTAAATGTAGAATTTAAAAATAAAAAAAAAACTTGTAAAGTGTTCTATTTAAAATAAAAAAGTTTGTAAATACTTACTTGCTATAATCTGTATATTTCAATACTTTAGATTTCTTTTTTACAAGAAAACTAGTAGCATATCAAAAATAAAAAAAAACAACGTATTATTATTTTACTAAAAGCATTTTTATTAAATTACTAAAACAATTTTATACACATTACAAATCGATTTGTATACATATTCTATTCGAGCACCCTTGTATAAAGGTAAAATACAAAACACAAAATATTTTAATACCTAAACATATTTAAAGTAAACACTAAAACGATATATTATCTAATATTAGTTAAGGCGATATACGAAATAAGCCCCGAGTTTCCCAACACCCTGTATGAGGCAGATTGAGCAATGGTACAATGGTTGCAGAAAATAAAAATAAAACATTTAAATAACGGGTAAAATAAATGTTAACTTGAATTAGTAGGTATATTTAAAAATCTAATTGATCATTGAAATATTTTTTAAAAGCAAACGATATGTAGGTCATAGGTGGGCATTTCTCTAATAAATGGAAAATCGATGTCCCAGATTATTTTTATGTATTGGGAGTTATTATTACCGAGTTTGGTATACCAAAAACGATAGTACGATTATTATTCTCGACTATCCAGAGGAAAGTATTTGATATAATTTTAAAATATTAATTTAAATGCTCTTCAAGCATTTCAAAACACAGTCCCCTGTATATCCCATTTTCAGAATAGCAAGTTGTGCAATAATTAGTTAATTTCGGGATAAAAAACCTTACATTTAAAATAAGAAAATTTAAATATATATAAATAAACTATGTAAATAACATACAACCATAACATTAAATACATTTGCATTACAAAAATAACGAATCGAATGTTGTCCTAATATTATTAGAACAGTCCCCTGTTATAATTTGAAATTCGGGCCAAAATTATATGTCATAAAGTAGGTGTCGTATATTGGGCAGAATGAGACACTTTCCGTGTAAAGTTCGTTCGAATGTTCATACAAGCCGGCAGCACCATTTTATTCAGCCTTGAGATTGCGTTTGTTGCAGTGCCATGTGTCTGAGCCGCTTGCCTGAACAGTCCACTGGTAAGTTACTGTTCTATTGTTTTAAGGAATTAAATTAATATAATTTTATAAAATAATTACCAAGCTAGTACCTAACTAAGTATTTGTGACTTATAAATCTCGAAACATTTTGAATGATTTTAAACTGGATAACGTTTTTTTGCAATTTCACAGTCCCCTGGGTACAGTCCCCTGTCAGTTTATAACACAGGGGACAGTACCACGCGTCTGGGTCGCTTGCCTGAGCAGTCCATTGGTAAGTTACTCTTCTATTGTTTTAAGGAATTAAATTAAAATAATTTTATAAAAAAATTACCAGTTTATAACACAGAGGACTGTCAGTGGTCCAGGGGTCTGTTTAATCTTAAGGCGCTATCTATAAAAAAATATTTCCTGACTTCTGGGACTGACAGTAGGCAAACTGGTGCTTGTTTTAGGTGGTTTTGCTCCGGGCCATCATGCCGCCTAAATTTAAGTGAGTTAATTTGCTAAGAAACATGTTTTTTATGCATTTTGGCAGTCCATTGGAAGATATATAACAGTCCCCTGTCCAGGAATTTTAAAAAATCGTCCAAAACTCTTGAAATAAAAAATAATGTGTCGGCTTTTTCCAAATAATAATTTCATTTGGACGTCGATGTACAGGCGATTTTCCATTTAGTAGAGAAATGCCCAGGTACTATGTTTATATTTGCCACTGCTAAATTATAATGTTTCTATATTTTGATAAAAAAGCGTAAAAATAAAATGAAATTATTTTTAAAGTCTATAGAAGCTAAGCTAAGACGACGTCATATTATATTTAAGGAAACTTTGGTGTTAGTTCATTTTATCCCAAATAATATGTTTAAGCACATGTTTAGAATTTAAAAAAAAAAAATGTATTTGGATAGATAATACTGAAAGTCTTTAAATAAATTATTTTGCATTTTTGTATCAACAAAACCCTAACTGACGTGTAATAGTTATTTAGATTACAAGTGCGGTTTGAGCATTGCTACAGTCACGAATGAGAAATGTTGCCGCGACGAGGTCGTAGGCAGAGTCGAGATAATTCCACGAGTTCTGTAGTATGCCATAGTGCACGTGTAATGGAAAAGATTTTATCTACCACCATTTAAATAAAATATAAAATTTTGAGATTAAATAGTATATTAAGTACTAAGAATCAGTAGCGGTTCGTGACTTGTTCCTTGGGGGTGCACCAAAAGCCCGCTGCAGGCAAAATGCACCGCAGGCGATATTTTTTTAAGACCACGATATTTTAAAAGTTTATGATTACCTACCTATTTTATTGATAACGAAATAAGATGAAAAAATAAATAAAAAAGGCGAATTTTTTTTCATTAGTGGGTACATTGTTTAAAAGTAAAGTCCATTCTTCTGTTTGTATTTGCAGCAAACGTATCAATAACAATAAAGTCCCTAGATTTACACTTTGTGGTCTGTGTCAAGTTAATTTCGGGTTTATTTCTTCCCTCAATTTTAATTTCAATTTTTTGCTGAATACTTAATGAGCTAAAATTGTTTCTCAAATATTCCACATTTATACTTGTTTTGGCATTAAAACTGTTCATTTTTATTAAAATAAGTCTTTACTATCCCCAAAATAATAACAAAAATATAATGGAAAACTCCAAATAATAAATTCATACATCAATTAACACGCAATGAACTTAACGGTACAAAGATACAAATTAAAATATGAAATTATTTTTAACAATCAATAACAACTTTCTCCTTACCTATATTTTAATGTTTTATTTATATAATATGCCCAACCAAGTACCTAGAAAAAGTAATTAAACTACTCAACATTTCCCTTTCGTAAATTTAACCTTTTAAAAAGCAAAGTATATGCCGTTCTGCGATATGTTTGTCTTCGCTCAGAATATTCGAGAATAATGCAAAGTAAATATTGAGTAGCAGAAAAGAAAAAGCTTTATAAAAGATACAATAGATTATTAAACCCAATTCTTCAGTGTTCCATTAGAATTGCACCGTAAACCTAAATAATGGAATAGTAAAAAGCCGGGTTTAGAGCCCTTAAAATATAACGGAAGTCATTTTTTTCGTACAAAATTATTACAGTTATCACAGCTAGTTACTAATATATTTATTAAGTACAAAACGTAATACGTAACTAAAATCTATAATTTGAAAGTAATTTATTGCAATGAGTCGTTAGAGACGCAGTCAATTATTTTTCCCTGGCATGGCAATTAAGAAATTGGTTAAGTTTTAACGTATTCTGCACATATTTCGAGTATTTACGTCAGTATTATTCTTAAAGAAAGCTGCAGAAGCAACGATATATGGTTGGAACTTGGGTAAGTCGCTAGCAATTATTTTATTAAAGAAAAATCAATGTTTTGAGTAGTTTTTTCTAGTTAACGTCAACCGATGTTATTATATTTAACAGGTGATGTAGCGAAGAATATATACGAACAATGTACAGGGGTCTTAGTTAAAAATGGAATGATTGGATCAGGTTACAAGAAGTTATTGAATAAATTAGACAATTAAGATTTATATCTTAAGTTATATAGACATATAATATACAGAGTGTCCAAAAATTTCAAACGTTTCTTTCAAGGAGGTATAAGTTCATATAAATGTAGCACAGGCTATTCATAACAAAGTATGGCACGAAGGACATCACTATAAATTAAGCAAGTTCTTGTCTAAACAATTCTCACAAATATTGAAGTCCTGAAGTATCTGATCGAGCTTTTCAAATTAAGCAGGAAGACGCTTACTTCGCTTACTCTGAACTTAAAGAAATTAAGGCAGGAACACCACAAGGTAGTGTATACCCTACTATACACTAGTAATATTCCTAAATTAAAGCATGACACGATAGCCACCTTTGCCGATGATACTGATAAAATACTGGCAAAGATCACGAAAAAGCAGCAATAAATCTGAAAACATCAGTTAAAAAATTAAACAATTAGACCACGAAAGAGAATCAAATTAAATGAGGCTATATCCGCCCAAATCAATTTTTCAAATAACATAAATCAACATATCCCTGTAAGCATAAATAATATTCAAATTCCACATGCTGATAAAGCTAATTATTTGAACATAACGCTGGACTAAGTTGGAAAGCTCATATCAGAAAGAAAAAGAAGACGTTAAATTTAAAAAAATGTATTGGCTTCTTGGACGAAACTCCAACAAATTACTACTGTATAGACAAGTCCTCAAACCAGTATGGACAAATGATATCCAGCTGTGTAGTGTTATGCAAGAAAAAGCAATTCAGAAATAATCCATCGATTCCATTAAAGAGCATTGGCAAAGCCCCATGGCATTGCAGAAATAGTGACCTCCATAGGGATATGGAAATGGACACGGATAACCAGTAATTTTGCCAAGAGTCATGAGCAGCGACTTCTCCAACACGTCAACATCGAAGCCATCCAGCTCCTCGACAATACGAACCAGATCAGAAGACTCAAGAGGATAAAACATTTTGACCTCATAATTTGTGATAATACAAAAGCAGAAAACAGTGCTTGTGTACACACGAAGGAACCATACGGAGTAAGTCCTGAGATAATAGTTTCGAGTTGTAGTAATTTATGTTTGAAAAATATTACTCATTGATCTAAGTTTTGATCAGATTGTAATCTCAGAAAATGCTGTAGGGATGTTTAAAAAAAAATAATTAAAAAAAATAGGAATATATAGGTCCTTAAATGATAGGGAAAAAATCTATTAAGTATTAGTTTTACACAATTCGATAAGAGCTTCTGTATTTATGTAAATATATGAATTTTCTCCTAAATTATTAGTCCTATTATTATTATTAGCAAGAATACCTTCATTGTGTAAAAAAGTCCTCTCCAAGTGAGTTAGTGGATGATACCAGCGGTTATTACTTCAAATGTCAAAATACGTCACGGTTATTTTTACTGCGCACTCAAGCTTATTAGCATTATTAAAGTCGCCACAGTGGATCTTGCCCGTGCGTCATCAATCAACGATCAGGACTCAACGTGGTTAATAACTCTGCATCCTTATTTATTACAGTAACAAGTTTGAATAAAAGCATAAAAGAACGTCTCCAAGATTCCGCAATAATATAATGTGCTAGACAAGAATAAAACTATAAACGTCAATTAATTACTTTTTTTAATTGTTTAGTTGACAACCGTTGTATTTTAGAACGTCATTGTCAACCTTATTTTGATCTGCCAATCTAATTCGTATTTTGTAAATCTGTGTGCCTTAAAACTGTTTCTTTTTCTAAAAATAGTTCTTTTTAGAACTAATTATACCCACCATCTGTTTTGGCGGTAAGTATTTATGGATTTTTATAATACCTAATTTATTTATTTTAAATATTCTAACCGTAAAAGTTCTTTAAAAAGAATACGGCAGTGGCTAAATTCCCTTAAATGAAAGGATGTTAAAAATTTGACTTTTGCGATTTTAATAGTCAATAAAACACCAAACTTTTCTAGATTTTAAGCTTTAAAAATAGTATTAAATGTATTAACATTTGTTTGTCAATTTCTTTTAGATAATAGAGAATTCCGGGCAAAACTTAAAATAAATAATTCGGGATATTATGTAGGTACGTCAAACGGTAGGCAGGCACGTCCATTTTATGAACTTAACTTAGTTTTGACTTTTTTCGTCTCGTAATTTTGATTTGATTCATACGATTTTGATGACGTAAAAGTGATGACGCACGGGAAAAGAACCACTGTGGCGACTTTATTTGACATGATAAGTTAAAAATATGGTGGAAAGAAAACGCAAATTTAAAAAACTTCAAAAAAGTTGAAGCGTATTTTTTACACAATAACCAAAAAGGGGAAATTACTGAAATCACCACGCCCGTCAATTGCCAACCGTAAATACCCAGCTCTCTAGGACGGTTAGTAACAGGTTAACTGGTGACGTCGTTTTACGTCAAACGATGATTTATCATAGCTAATAATGATCTTGAACGCACCTGTATTTACTTTTGGCTTCAACCACCCTTTGCTTGAACAATCCTTAAGGACTTTTTCATGTTTTTATGTAGAATTTCCCCGTGAAATATGCGTACAGAATTTCCGGACACCCTGTGTAGGGTGCTACGTAGGGTGTGAAGAAATAATATGACACTTATTCCACAGTTACAGTTACGACACAATACCCGGAGATTTGTTTGAGTCGCTCAGACTGGACGCATAATTTATAAAATCCTGTAAGCTGTACTGTAATGAATAATAAATGCGGAAATACCCGATCGGCATGAATAAAAGGATACGTTAAAAATTAAAAGCTTTATAACAAAAGTTATATTGCCTTGAAAATGGAGGTAAAATAAAAAATAATATTACAAATGAATTTTAAAAAATATATAAAAAGGGCAGTTGTTTTGTTACGTAAAAATATCCTAAAATTAATTAAACTTATGAATAATTTATTAGCACATTAGTAGGAATGTTTTATGGGTCATGATGTCATTTTTTTTTATAAAATTTGACATGCAAAGGCATTAACTAAAAAATTAAAAAATAAATTCCATTTAAATATAAAAATAACCTATACTACTTGTAGCTGGCTTCACTATCGTTATCGCCAAACCATCCTTTCCGGGGAGGACTCATAAAACTTGTCGTAGCTGCACTTCTAAAAAAAGTTAAGTTACTTGTAAGACACATTGAAACGTATTCTTGGTATAGAAAACCATAGTTAATGATAATATATAATAATAATAAGTTTATTTAAAATTTAATAATATAATAAATATGTTTATGTTGTCTTTGATAAACTTATTCTTCAATTCCTTGAAGCTGAGCTTGTTAGTTGAAGGGCTGCCAAAAAAATAATCAGCGATTAGTTCCCTTTTCAAGATGATATAGAGTTGGACCGAGGCAAGAATGAACGTGCGTGTGTTAATCACCTATATCCACATGAATCCAATCGAAATGTGAATCAACTAAGAAAAATCCACATCAGCAGATAATAGATTGGTTGTTTTTGTTGTTATTATAGCTTATATGGGCAAATACAATTTATAACTACACTCAGTTCCAAAAAAGGGACGCACCTAGTTTTTGTTGCAACTTTGAAGCTTTGTCATTTCTGAACGAATGGACTGATTTTTATTTTCTTTTCATTTATTGGTAGGTAATTCCTTTACCTTTCAGAAAAAAGTAAGATGGTAGAAACTTTTTCAAAGCCCCCTGGATGATAGTGGAAAAACTCAAGCCGTTATTTTCTTAATTTTTGACTCACCCTGTGAGTTAATCAAGTAAATGTATAGAAAGCCCCGACACTCTATATAAAAGTCGCTTCTTTTACGAGCATTTTGATTTTTTGTTAATTAATTTATCTCTAAAATTGTCCAAATTACAGCTTTTTTGCTGAAACCTAGTATATTACCAACTTTATAAATTTACCGAGAAACAGTTTTTAACAGATACGAATTTTAAAAACATTTTAATTTGGTAATGATAATTTTAGTGATAAAACGCTCGTGTAGTGCTAAATTATTATGTCCAGTGACGTCTCAGGGGGCGCCTTAACAAATAATATTGGCAAAATAAAGACGCCACTGAGTTTATGGAAATTTTTATATTTTTTTCGGATTATTCAACTAAAAATATACTTTTCTTGTCTGTTAAAATTGTTTTCATATTTTGCTTCGTTTTCGAGAAATAAAAATAACAACAACATTGCATATACAGTGATGGGCTAAAATATGGAACAAATTCATTTAAAAATCAGGTATTCATTTTTTGAAAAAACGCTCGGATACGTCGATTATAATTCTTTCTTCCTGATTTTTTGCCTCAAAAAGAAATTATACCGGGTGTGTCAAAAAGTAGATGTAGCAAATTTTTTTTGTTTTTTAAATAGAACCCCCCTATTTTTACTTATTACCCTAATTCTACGTCAAATTCTCTATTTTTATCTCTAACGGTTTTAGAGAAAAATTATAAAAAAAATTCTTCAAAAAAAGGTTAAAAAGTTAGTTTATTAAGTGTTGAAAATGCAAACCATTAACTTCTTGACAATATGCTAATCTACTTAAAAACCCTTCTAAAACATTATTTACAGTATTTTCATTAATTTGCCTAATTTCATATCTAATTTTAAATTTTAAGTCTTCCAAATTTTGTGGTTTATCCTTATACACTTTTGATTTCAAATAACCCCAAAGAAAGAAATCCATGGGTGTAAGATCGGGAGATCTTGCAGGCCATTCTATGGGTCCTCTTCTACCTATCCATCGTTCGGGAAATACAGTATTCAAATACTCTCGTACTTGTCGAGCAAAATGAGGCGCAGCACCATCCTGCTGAAACCAAATAGTAGACGCTTCTGGTAGATGAGGCTGATTCGGATTTGGAAAATCCGCTGCTAGTGTGGGAATTAATTAATTTTGAAGAAACTGTAAATACCGGTCTCCTGTAAGATTTCCATCGAAGAAAAAAGGTCCAATAATTCTATCATTTAATATCCCTGCCCAAACATTTACTTTTTATGGGTATTGCGTGTGCTGTTCTCTCATGCAACGGGGATTATTTGTACTCCAATACAGAAAATTTTGTCTGTTTACCGAACCATTCAAACAAAACGTGGCTTCAGCGCTAAAAAGTATGCTGCGATGGAAAAATAGATTTAATTTGCAAATTTCCATCATAGTTTCACAAAACTGTAGTCGGCAGTCGGGATCATCTTCGTTTAGCTCGTGCAGCAACCTAATTTTGTACGGATGGTACTTTTCTTGTTTCAATACCCGCAACACAGATCGTCGGCTAACATCATTATTAAGGGCTACTTCAGTGGATGCACTATGAGGATTATCTTCAACCTCTAACAAAATGTTCACTTGTGAGTTTTCACAAATTTTTGGACGACCTGGCCGTAGACGATCCTTTACATTCCCTGTTTCCCTGAATTTCTTCTCAATTTTACTTACTGTAGATCTTGTAATCGGCCGTTCTGGATACTTAGCGTTAAACAAGTTACAAACTTCTTCTTGGCTTCTTGTTTTGTCTCCACATCCAATTAAAATTAAAATTTCGATTCTTTCTGTTTCATTTAAATGCACCATGATCACCGTTTTTCAAAATTATACCTAAACTAATTTTTGATTGACACATGACTTGCTATCGTAGTAACAATTCATTTAAATTTACCTGTTTACCTTTAAGTAGGTACATGTACCTTTTTTTAAAGAATTTTTTTTTATGATGTAATTTTTCTCTAAAACCGTTAGAGATAATGATAGAGTATGCTACATGAATTATGCGCAGAATTTGACGTAGAATTAGGGTAATAAGGGTTCTATTTAAAAAACAAAAAAAAATTTGCTACATCTACTTTTTGACACACCCGGTATAATTTCTTTTTGAGGCAAAAAATCCGGAAGAAAGAATTATAATCGACGTGTCCGAGCGTTTTTTCAAAAAATGAATACCCGATTTTTAAATGAATTTGTTCCATATTTTAGCCCATCACTGTATAGGTACAGTGGCGTCTTTATTGTGCCAATATTATTTGTTAAGGCACCTCCTGAGAAGTCTTTGGACGTAATAATTTAGCGATATACGAGCGTTTTATCACTAAAATTATCATTTCCAAAATTCAAATTAAAATCTGCTAAAGGTAATTAAAAATATTTATAATTAAAATACCGGTTAAAATTATAAAAAAAAAACTTAACCCCAAATATCTCCTTTCGTGTTGGATTTATCAACATTTTTTATGGTACCTACATAATTTGACCAAAAATTAATTATCTTTAAGATCGACAACATTTTGAAGTTCCTGTCATCGAAAATTTTCTACACAGTTGTGAAGCCAATCAGAGAGGCTAAAAACTGGCGTTTACAGAATTTACACGTCGCTTTTAGTTTTCGAAATAATTGGCCCGGGAGTTTTTATTGAAACACCCTCTATATAGGGCATGATTTATGAAAGATCTGTAGAAGTGAATGAAGAACGTAAAATTTATTTTTTAATCGCTGTAAAGTGATGACGCACGTGTATTCTTTCCCCGGTCCAACTGTAAACGCTGTGCGCTGCCATAGATGAAACAGATCACGACAATTTGTCATTTGATATTAGATCGTTTACGTTCCCAAAAATAATTTATTCTTATTATAAGGGAATAGTGAGGGCCACTTTATAACTAAATACTTAAGGAGTACAATTTTAACAATAACAGACAAAACTTTTCAGGAACGTAATTCTTATTAAACCTAATTACAAGAGGTAATTAAAAACTGCTTCCAGCATCCGATCCAAGCTATAAAAACATTTAAATATTAAGAATGGTTTCAGTAACTTTTTAAAGTGGTGTCGAAATTTAAGACATTTCGTCCTGTAATAGAATCCATGTTCTTAGGTTACAAAAATTATAAAAGCATTTAAAAAAAAGTATGTTGACGTCAGAGTTGTCCTGTATTTTATTACATGTCAGCTCAACATCAATGCAAAAGCTTGAAAAAAATGTACAGGGCGTAAAGGGTGACGCGGTATACCATATTTTATCAGAAACTAATTAATAATAATAATAATAATAATAATAAGTTTATTTAAAATTTAATAATATAATAAATATGTTTATGTTGTCTTCGATAAACTTATTTTTCAATTCCCTGAAGCTGAGCTTGTGGAGCATTGGGGAAAAGATCATCTTAAGAAAAGTGGGTAAGAGCAATTACTGAAAATAATTTTAAAAAATATTACTCTACCGATGGGGAGAGCAATAATTATCGTTATGGTCACATAAAAATGCATTTTTTATAGAAAATAAGCCCATATAATATGTCAAATAAATGCTACCATGGTAATGTTCTTAAAATTCCTTTTAGTTCAATATGTGCAGGACGTAAAATAAGGACAGGGGGAAGGGGAAAGTCTACTGATTAAAGTCCATATATAACTACAGTGACCGGCAAAAAGTTGGACCCATATGGGAAACTTTTTTATTATTGGAATTATAAAAAAAATTTTTATGCCGATTGTCTCTGCATGATTGGTAACCTAAAAACTCATTGTGACATTTGTCACGTGACTACTCGTTTGGCTGGAAAATTGAATAATATTTATTTTGTCGTAGAAAACTGGTATTAGGTTATGAGGTATCGAATAAAGTTATTTGAAAGAAGTGTTTAGAATTTAATTTTATGCTAGATTGCAAAGTTTGAAATAAAAATACCAACAATTTTTTTATTTTTTATTTAAAAAAAATAAATCAACTGTTACTTTTATACTCTCATCAATTTAATAAAAATGTGTTAATTGTGAGGTCGATATAATCTCACTTAGTTTTATGAAAGTCCGTTGGTACCCTAAATTCATAAAAAAACATGACGTATTTTCATAAGAAAATGTTTATGTCTTTTATAAATTACCAAAGAAGTCTTTGAAAACAGCCGAAATGTTATTTAGAAATAACAACAGACAGTATTAATCGCCATTATTCTTCTATTGAATGTCAAGCTACTGTATTTTAAAATGCCTCCAAGTCTTTCCCTTCCAGAAAAAATAGAAATAGTTCTTATTCATGGTGAGAATTATAAAAGTTGTGGAGAAACTGCTGACATTTTTAACGGACGGCATCCTGGTAAACATTTAAACAATTCGACGGTATCAAAAATATTAAAAAAGAAACGGGTAGTGTTGACAACAAGTATAAAGTTTCTCATGAAAAACATGTAACAGCTGTAGAAGCAACATTAAACTTGCTGTTAACAGTTACAGAAACACCTCAAATAGCAGTTACCGATATTTCTAAAGCTACTAACATGGAAGAAAGATCCGTAAGAAAAATTTTAAAAAGTAATAAGTTCTACCCTTATAAACCCAAATTTGTACAAGTTTTAAAAGAAAGGGATTATGATGCTCGATTTTACTTTTGTGCATGGTTCCAAGGAATCCTAGAAGATGATGGAAATTTCCCCCAAAACAATATCTTTTACGGACGAAGCAACTTTCACATCAAATGGAACTGTTTCTTCGCAAAACTGTAGGTGTTGGGCAACAGAGAATCCAGATTTTGTCATAGAAAGTAAGGACCAGTATAGTTTTAAAACAAATGTCTGGGCTGGAATATTGAATAATCAAATTGTTGATCCTTTTTTCTTCAGAGAAAATTTAAACGCTAGAAGATATTTAAACTTTTTAGAAACAGAGGTGTCAGAATTTTTAGATAATTTATCCTTAAGAGAAAGAATGGATCTATATTTTCAACAGGATGGGGCTAGTATTCATAGTACTGCAGATGTACGGTTTTGGCTAGATAAAAATTTTGGGTAACAAGTGGATTGGACGTTTTTCAGAGAATCCTTGGCCGGCTAGGTCACCCGATTTGACTCCCTTGGATTTCTTTTTATGGGGCTGTTTAAAAAATAAGGTATACAAACAAAGCCACATTGACCATTTGGAAGAGGTAATTAGAAATTGTGTTGCCCAGATATCTCCTGATATATTAAGAAATGTTTTACGAGAGATGCAAAGCAGAACAGTTAAATGTATGGACCGTGATGGTGGATATGTCGAGTTCTAATTTTTTTTTTTATTAATGTTATATACATTTTTATTTAAATAATAATCATTACGACAATTTTTTTTAAATAAATAAAATAATTCCAAGAATGATTTTCTCTCATTTTTATTTCGTAGAAGCCACTTTAGGAGACACGGTAAAACTTGTTCATAACTAGAAAGAACTACCTTTCGTAAGCATATTGTTCCAGAAATACCTATAATTGGTAAATATGGTTGCTAGATACAGGGCCTGGACGCACTCAGTAACATGATAAAGAGCTAAATTGTGTGTTTCAGCAAATAACATTTTTTCTAAATAACAAAAAATGTTTAAATAATAAATTGTAGCCTTGTTTTACGATCATTTAACACATTTTTATTAAATTGATGAAGGTATAAAAGTAACATTTGATTTATTTTTTAAAAATAAAAAATAAAAAATTTTTTGGTATTTTTATTTCAAACTTTGCAATCTAGCATAAAATTAAATTTTAAACACTTTTTTCAAATAACTTTTTTCGATATCTTATCATCTAATACCAGTTTTCTACGACAAAATAAGTATTATTTAATTTTCCAGCCAAACGAGTAGTCACGTGACAAATGTCACAATGAGTTTTTAGGTTACCAAACATGCAGAGCCAATCGGCATAAAAAATTTTTTTATAATTCCAATAATAAAAAAGTTTCCCATATTGGTCTAACTTTTTGCCGGTTACTGTATATTAGAATTAGCTTAACCGATTTCGGCAAACTCTAAAATACTTGATTTGTTAAATTACAGTTACCTGAGAAACAGATGAGATGAATAATTAAAGATCAAATATAACCGGACAAGTTTAAATTGCCATCTTTCTGAAACGTAATTTTTTTATTCAATATAAGAAAATTATTTAAAATCTTTTTAAGGTTCAAAACACGGCCTTATTTTAACTTACTCTTTATTAGGCGGGTGACACACTTGAGAAATAAGTATCATGAAACTTGTGGCTGAAGCAAGTCACGTCAAACTATTTTCTTATGTCAATGCACACTCGAAAAACTTGCTTCTATGACAATATTCTTTAACATGTCCTCGCATTAAGACGTAATTTTGTTGTGATGGGTAAACCGCCGAAAGAAGTTATTAGCAAAAAGAAAAAGACGATTCTGGGTAGACCCTGCTAACATCGTTAACCTAAAATGTAGTGATAGTGTTGTTGGTAAAGAACTCCGGTAACATCCTGATCAGTTTAAGGAATTTTACAGAATGAACATGCAAAACTTCTACCATCTATTAGGATTTTCACACAGGAAATAAATTATAAAAATCACATGTATAGGTACTCTCTCAAGTCCAAGAACCAATGAATTTAAGGGCAACAAATTTCTGCGAAACACAGCACGTTCTGTTTCGTGAAATTTGTATGCGAAACAATTTCGGGTCGCCTGTTTCACAAACACCAGTGTGTTCCGTCTCACTTAAATATATGGGTTGTGTGGTACTGAAACAAGATTCCTGTTTCTTGCAACGACTTTTATGAAACTTATTCCTCCAGTGTGTTATCCGCCTACTCTTAATGATCAAAAAAGAACAGTATTAATTATTTAAAAAAAATTTAAAAACGGCTATTTGAAATGGTTAAGTCATCTCAAAAGTAAAAAAGCAAATGTATAATTAATGCTGTTAATGTCTGGATTTGAATCTGAAAGGTGTGGAGGATGACCCATTGTACCTTCATGAGGTTAATATAAACAATAAATAGGGAAATAAAATAATAGGAGATACTTCGGCTCGTCAGCCACCCTGCAGATTTTAAAAAGTTGCGATGTCGCCTAGCGGCATCTCCTTTATTTAGGCCAAACATTCTAGTACCTACTGGTGCTGTTGGTGTCTCGTTTATGTCTTGTTGATTTAAAACAGTTTATAACATTCTAATCCGTAAAAGCAAACTTGCAAACTACCCAAATAATAATATAACATAAAGAGTCACATCCTCTTACCTGAATTCTCGAGTCACTTCTTCTGTGGACGTTCTAGGGCCTTGAGTTGTTCTCCTGGATTCACTTGCTTGCCAAGAAGACTGCTGCTCCCTATCTCCTCTTGGCAAGTGGTATGGCTGGATTCTTGAACTTCTTTGAGATTTTGGAGTACCTTCAGGGGAAGTAAATTCACTTGCTGTATCGTAGCGGGATGGGGCGACCCATCTAAAAACAAACAGATTGTTGTTAATTGAGGGGTATAACAAAGAAAAAATTTAATTAGGAAAAATTGTCTATTCGCCGTAAAGGTAACTACAAAACTTTGTTTCAAAAAAATATTCAGTTGCCGGACACGTGTTTCGACCCTCTCGGATCATTTTCAAGTATTTACTTCTTTCCCTTTTTTAAATATGGAAATACGTTTTCTATTCATCAAGCAAGTATAACCTGATATTAACCTGAAGTAAAATAAGGGTCCGTAACGTTTAATTGATTGACATGATTTTGCACTGAGGAAAATGATCTAATACAACCGGTTTCCTAACAGATAGCTTATTTTTTATTAACCCCTATTAAATAAATTACCAGTGTATCAAACCCGTTTTAGTGTTACACAAATCTCAGATGTGCTAGAACAGTGTTTTATTGGTAGTAATCCATTCCTTAAGCAGTACTGCCTTTTTCAATAATTCCTAAAATCTTTAAAGTAGGTGAAATTAGGCCATTGTATAAGGGTGGTGATAAAACTGAGATGGTTAACTACAGGCCTATTACCCTAATTTCTTCAATTGCAAAGGTCTTTGAGATAGCACTGAAAAATAGGATTACCAAATTTCTCGAAAAATACAAACAGCTTTCTGAAAATCTATTTGGTTTTCGCGTTGGTAGATCAACTGAGGATGCTATAGTTTTTTTACAAAGCAAATTTATGAAGCGCTAGATAATAAAGAACCGTCTCTTTGCATCATGGTTGATCTTGCCAAAGCATTTGATACAGTTTGCCACACCAAATTGTTAATAAAATTGGAACGGCATGGAATCAGGGGATCTTGTCTTGAGTTATTAAAAAGTTATTTATCAGATAGACAACAGACAGTAAAAATAGGCAAAAAAACAAGCACATTAAACAGTAAATTACGGTGTGCCTCAGGGTACCGTCCTCGGTCCATTGCTGTTTATCTTGTATATGAATGACATCTTCTGGATACAGGGGGTAAAGTAGGTAGTTTCGCGGACGATACTTTTCTGTTCATTAGAGGCAGATCATGGGCCGAGACGGAAAATATAGCAAAACAGGATTTTGTCAAGTTGAAAGATTGGTTTGACTTAAATAGGTACTCTTACCTTGAATGCTGATAAAACACATTTTATTACTTTTAGCTCATATACTTCAGGCCCCCCAACATTGATACAATAAAAATATCGGATAATATTACAATTACTGCTACTAAGTCGGTAAAATATTTAGGGATTATAATCGACCGTCATTTAAGGTGGGACTTACAGGTAAAGAATGTGATAAACAAGCTGAGGTTCTTGATATCCAGATTTAAATGTCTCAGGGAACACTTGAGACTGTCGGAATTAAAAACATTGTATTATGCACCTGTGCAATCACACTTAACCTACGGTCTGTGTGGATGGGGAGGGGTAAATAATTTTAATATCAATATAAGCTGAACGTAATACACAAATGGATAATAAAGGTAATCTACAACAAAAACATAGGGTATTCAACTGAAAAACTATTTGGAGAATCCGAACTTCTAAACATAAAGCAATTATATTGTAAAAAAATTGCCATTAGAATTTTTAAAGGAAAGGAAACACTAAAATCTCCAACTCATCAACACAGAACTAGGAATATAGTAAACAAAAGATTTCAAATACATAAGTGTAACAAGGCGATAACAACTAAGAGTATAACCTCGCTGGCACCTAAGCTATATAATATTATCCCTGCCCACATTAGAACCGTTGAAAAGATCAAAATGTACAAAAAATTACTAAATGAATGGATTTATAGGTCAATTTTTGAAATTAAAAATTTGTTTAAATAAATATATTTTTAGTTGTTTATGAAGTGTAAAAATTTTTGATAGACTTGTAACGAAGTTACTATATTTTTCCGGGGTTTTTAATATTTTTACAGCATTATTTATATAGTTGTAAAGGATACTATGCGTGTACAAAAATTACTTTTTTATTTTTCGTGCTACAACGTTCATTCTTGTACGTAAATAATTCATTTAATTTTTACTGTTTAAATATATTAAGTTTTCCGTCACGAAACATCCGGAAAATACTTTTCATCATTTTCCGGCCACACTCGTTAGTACTGCTGAGCGCGCCGTCAAGTCCAAGCGCGTACCGTACCCCCAGATGCCTCCGCGCGAGATCGAAGCGCGTACGGTACCATCGCGTCTATGACCGTGACGTAGTTTCGCCGAGTCAATTTATACGGGAAATCGACCCATTTTAAATCAGAACTCCGGTTCTCATCTTCCCAGCAGGTCACCAGCCCAAGAAGAACCGCAGCGAGCCGACCAGCCAACCGACCACCAGCGAAGCCAGCCGATCGTCCCCGAACCACGACCACCGGTAAGGATCCACTACAAGAGTGCAAGCCCGCCGTTTCCCCTCGACGCCGTCATCTGTATTTGCATCGTTTAAATTGTTTTGTCGCATATTTATGGTATACGTTCTGGTTTGATATTCACACTTACACACCGATACACATTACTGCACTCTCTCTTACACATACACCGGGTTGTTTATATGATGTCATTTGTATACAAGATCGAGCTATATCGAGAAATAGCCGTGTAGCTCTGTCTCGTTCTGGTCAATAACGAACACCCATTTTTGCCTGGAATAGTTAAGATCGGACTATAGCGAGAAATAGCCGTGTAGTTCTGTCTCATATTAATTATAACACCAACTGAACTTGACACCTTAAGACACATACCATATAAATAAATCGCTGTCTCTGTTTCACTTGAAAAGCAATACAAGATCGGGCTATATCGAGAAATAGCCGTGTAGCTCTGTCTCGTTCTAATCAATCAACACCGGGTAACTTCGTTGTAAATAAATACTTACATGCCGGAGTGGGCTATATCGAGAAATAGCCGTGCAGCCCTATCTGGTATTAATGGTTTTCGCAATTCACTTTCTCTTTTACACCCATACACAACTACATAGCGCTATCTCACACACACACGCACATAGCATTACTTCTAACGTACTCCGTCTTACACACTGTGTTAATGCCAGAATGTATATGTCCGCGAATTCAAACGAAACCCGCTCATGCGTAGGGGAACCGACGTTTCACCGAACCACTACGGACGGCTGGTCGGAACCGCTCTCGCTCGTCAGGAACTATTTTCTACCGCCGCGTTTAACGCGCCCGCAATCGCAAGTAGTGTACCGCACAACTGTCCGCAGATAGCAGAAACAGATCGCGATCGACCCAGCGTTGCCGCAAGCCCTCGGACCGCGTTATCTTTCCTTTTTACCTATTACTGCCCGGACTGATAAAGATAACCGTAAGCCTTTCTTGCCGCCCGTTGACATCGCGACCGCTTACCGCTACCGTCAAGACAACCGCGACCGCTACTGCGACTTTCGTTTGCTCGCGCGCGCCTTCACAAGAATACCGATAACGTTAAAACTCAGAACGACGACGCGACCTTAATTCCATAAACCGCAAGCATACACGCATACTTTCCTACTCTCTCTTTCTGTTTTATTGTACGATTGTCAGCCTGTCGCTGACCCATTTTTACACACTTTTCGAGTATTAAACTGCATTTCTGGTTAATTGTCATTTTTTTTTACGAAAATAAATTACGTTTTTGAAACCGATTGTTTCATTTTTCCTTCCAAATTTTACATCTTTCAGGACGCTTAAAAATAGTCGCTAAATGCGTAGTTGAACGCCTGGTTTAACTTTCTCCACTGTAACAAGCTACCTGGTGCATCGTGGGCCCCTTACCACAATAATCCAAGGGGTGGCGCCCGAGAAACCGTTGGAAAATCATTTTCCATCCGTCCAATAAATTGAAAGAAAAAGCTTTACTCACATATTAATACTGTTCGCTAAATGAGCAGTTATTGATAGTGAAAACCAAAGCGACAATACAATACTTTCAAACCGATATTTTATATAGATAGATTTCCTTTTAAAAAGCAAAAAGCACCCATTACAAATGGCGCCCGAGCAGGGACCGTACTGCGCATGCGCGAACTAAAATTTCTGTAAAATACCGTCGTACCGAGTTTTTAATAAAACCAAAGGTAGGAATTCATTATTCGGCATCCGCGAATTAGTTTTAGGATATACTGCTGTTAGGGTTCGCCGTTGCTTAGAGAAAAGCAGCGGTCCGGTTTTACTGATCTTGCCGTCGTTTAGAGAGAAATAACGGTCCGAGATACATTAGTTTTAGGTTATTAGGTTTAGGTTCTTGTCGAATAATGATCCGCTGACACTGTTTTGCCGAAGTCCGTTTTGCGCATCTGCCACGCGTAGTCTTTCGTTCTGGCCCGTAAATTATCGTTAAATTTTCAATAAAGCTGTCACTGAAACAATCGCGCATTCCCACGTAATAGAGAGGAAAGTATGTTTCATTTCAACGCGTTTGTATGCTCCAGTTCACACGTGTTTAGATCCGAATTAACTACCCTATACCAGTCCGCAAATAAGATTCACCGTCATTACCGCTACGAAATGACCTATCCCCGTTCTTTCAGATGTCGAGCCATGCCCGACAACCCGGAGAACCACCGCGTGGGGCAGCACCGGGCAAGGTTCGAAAACCAACTGAGGATGCCCGGCGCCGGAAACAGGAGACCGCCGAAAAAATGAGACGCCTAAAGCAAGCTGTGAAGACGTACAATACCCGATTCTTGGGGCCCAAACCTCAGGGGCACAGGCGACCTCTCTACACGAACCTCCCCGACATTAGTACCGCAGACACCCGACCGGAAATACAGGGATCACGAAAACTGACCACTTCTAAACCGTGCCCATTGCCCCCCGCACTCTCCACAAACAACGACAGGGCCACCCAGACGATATCCTTTCAAGTACTCGGGTCACATCACACCACACCTAGCCCGCTTGCGGGTATCTCCTCGGACCTGGAGGGCCCAATCATGGCCCTCATCCCAGAAAGGGTCGTGTCAAGACCTCGCCCCCCAAATTGTATGGTTTGGACTCGTCACAAGAGCAGGGGGACCCAGACAAGCCGTCCGAACCACTGTAAACTTGGCCGGTGGGATCAACCGCCCGACACAGGTACAAACAAGGCCAGACAGGATCCAATAACCACCCCTCCGGACGAAACCACGACGTCTCTGCTACGCCTCGGCGATTCCATTCCGCCAAGCCACAAATACGAGGATTGTAGTTTGGCGACTCGAATGGCTTTAGACCAGCTCCGTCCCCTGGAAGTCTCAATAAATCGTCGATATCGACACCGCTTACCGACCTCAGCGGGGAAAAATATATATATAACCATTCCAGTACCCAAACCGGTCTAAGGATTAGAAACACGTCTACCATATCAGAATCTCATTTTTACTTTTGTGATATTTTTGTACCTGAATACAGATTAAGTTTTGGTTAAAATCCCGTTGTTTTATTCCGAACTGTGGAAACGAGTGTCCTATTACCAAATAAGAAGACTAATGATTTTTTTTTTCTGTTCAAGGGAAAACCAACCATGAATAGTCCAAGTCTAGAAATATGGACGCCGACCGATTTACTCCTTGAGGAACTGGACGCCGCCCTCCAGGACTACTCTGTGCCTTACGCCGAAAGCTCAGTAGGCGATCGTCCTCAAACCCTCATCCCACTAACCGCCGCCGATAGCAGCCCTCGGAGGTCCCCAGAGCTTTCAGCCATGGACCCCGACGAAACACCCGAAGCCCCCACTTCCTCCAGTCATCACCACCCGACCCCTCTAGACCAACCCACTACCACCGGACCTAGACGAACCCCAACAGTCGACCCCCACGCCGTCCACCTTCCCGTACAGCGTGGCCTGTGTTGGCGTTGTGGCTACCCTGGACACCACCGTCAAGATTGCAACCGACGCCGAGTTGCATTCTGTTCCCGATGTGGCAAGGTCGGAACCCTCTCCCGGGATTGCGAATGTGCTTCACCTCACAACACCTCGAAAGCCACTATTTCCAGCCGCCATAGCCCTCCACCCACCTCTCGCCGACGTTCTCCCTTACGGAACCAATCCACGGCTACAGTTGGAACACAATGCTGTATGCATTCCACCAGGCATCGAACTTGTCCCACTTGTGGATGCCCATATGGCCGCCTGGGGCATTAGGGCTACCATCCAAACGGTGAGGTACCATGCATTGCATGAGGCGCCACCGCAACGAGTTCGGGTACCTCATGACGTAACCAATCCTGGAGGACCAATGGACCACTGGGCCATGTCAAGGCAGAAGAATGCCATATTGTTTATTTGTTATTTTATTATTCTGTTTTATATCTATGGTTAGGGCTAGGTTTAGGAAAATATTTTCTTTTGTAAACCAAATATTTTTTTCAAAGAAGGGGGGGTGTGTAACGAAGTTACTATATTTTTCCGGGGTTTTTAATATTTTTACAGCATTATTTATATAGTTGCAAAGGATACTATGCGTGTACAAAAATTACTTTTTTATTTTTCGTGCTACAACGTTCATTCTTGTACGTAAATAATTCATTTAATTTTTACTGTTTAAATATATTAAGTTTTCCGTCGCGAAACATCCGGAAAATACTTTTCATCATTTTCCGGCCACACTCGTTAGTACTGCTGAGCGCGCCGCCAAGTCCAAGCGCGTACCGTACCCCCAGATGCCTCCGCGCGAGATCGAAGCGCGTACGGTACCATCGCGTCTATGACCGTGACGTAGTTTCGCCGAGTCAATTTATACGGGAAATCGACCCATTTTAAATCAGAACTCCGGTTCTCATCTTCCCAGCAGGTCACCAGCCCAAGAAGAACCGCAGCCTCTGTGCCAGCCGTCACGATCACCACAGCATCAGTACCGCAGGCACTGACCACGGGATTTTTGCCCAGCTCATCAGGGGCAGTAAGATCACTAAAAGTACACAAATGGAATGTACATTTCAATGGCAGAGATGATCCTGTTACCTTTATTGAACGCCTCCAAGAGATCTGCAATGCGCAAGCCCTGCCGATGGATGTATTACTACCGCACATGCCCGAGCTTCTACAAGGTGACGCTGCACTGTGGTACCGCAACAACAATCGCACCTGGAGGACATGGGTCGAGTTCGAGTTGGACTTTAGGAACTTTTATTTTCCATTGAACCATGCTGACGATTTGGAAGTCGAAATTAGTCACCGCCGGCAAAGAATAAATGAATCGCCCAGCCATTATATTACCGATCTACAAACTCTTATTCGCAGACACGGTGGTATCGGACCGGACCAGGAGTTAAAATGGCTGTACCGCAACCTACTTCCGCAATATCGACAACAAATACGAAGAACTGATTTTTCCGATATTGTATCCTTTTCTCGATTGGTTAGAGAAACCGAAGTACTGCTACAACAATTGAATCGCGCCAGTTATAGCCCACAACAGACCAATACTATGCCAAACAACCGAACGAGGAACGCCCCACCACCGAATTGCCGCACCTCCTACCGTCCCTCCCAGGTTTGTTTTCGATGTGGAGAGAACGGACACTTTCGTACCGAATGTCGCAATCCGAGCCGATTATTTTGCTCAAGGTGTGGTAAAGATAATGTTTTATCACGAGACTGCCCATGCCCCGCCTTTCGACGGGAAAACTAAACCGGCGCTGCACCGCCCCGAGGTCAGTTCAGTACCGAAATCGCCAAACCTCGATTCCACTAAACCGCTCCGTAAATAGTAATACCGATAACAGCCCGCACGTCATAGTGCATATTTTTAATACACCGTTTTCGGCTCTCATAGATACAGGTGCCGCAAGCTCGTATATTGGTGAACTCGTCGTAGAACATTGTAGAAGAAACCGTTGCCAAAAAGTGCAATCACCGGTCAAAAGTGCACAAGTAGCAAATGGTGGAGTTATACAGATAGCCGAAGCATACCGGGTCCCATTAAAAATTGGAAACACCGATCTAACCGTAGACATCAGCTATTTTCCGCATCTAACGTCCGAAATTGTACTAGGGATGGATATATTGGGCCGACACCAGTTTCAGCTAGATTTAAACTCTGGCCAAGTATATCTCAATGATGAAGCACTTCCCTTTTCCGATAACATGTGCAGCCCCATAGGATCAAATACTAGCAATCCAGCTCTAGTCTTAACTAAAGACGAAGAACGGCTACTACAACAATTTCTTGACCAAGAATTACCAAAATTTGAAAATATTGCACCACCCCGCTAATGCAGCACTCGATACACCTACTGAACCTCGAGCCAATCAAGCAACGATATAGACCACAGAACCCCAGGATGCAAGAAATAATTAATACGGAAGTACGAGAAATGTTAGATAATGACATTATTGAACCAGCAGATAGCCCATGGAGTTCTCCCGTAGTAATAGTCCGGAAGAAAGATGGCAAATACCGTTTCTGCATTGATTTTCAAAAAATTAACGCCATTTCGCGCAAGGATGCGTACCCTCTGCCCTATATCAACGCTATCCTGGATAAACTAAGACGAGCCCGGTATATTTCCAGCATCGACTTAAAACAAGGCTACTGGCAGGTACCGCTATCAGAGGAAAGCAAACCAATCACCGCTTTTACTGTACCAGGCATGGGGTTATTTCAATTCAAAGTTATGCCATTCGGATTGCACTCAGCTCCCGCAACTTTTCAACGATTAATGGACCGAATCATAGGACCAGAGCTTGACCAGTTCTGTTTTGCATACCTGGACGACATAATTGTGTTGGGTGAAACGTCGGTTCCCCTACGCATGCGCGGGTTTCGTTTGAATTCGCGGACATATACATTCTGGCATTAACACAGTGTGTAAGACGGAGTACGTTAGAAGTAATGCTATGTGCGTGTGTGTGTGAGATAGCGCTATGTAGTTGTGTATGGGTGTAAAAGAGAAAGTGAATTGCGAAAACCATTAATACCAGATAGGGCTGCACGGCTATTTCTCGATATAGCCCACTCCGGCATGTAAGTATTTATTTACAACGAAGTTACCCGGTGTTGATTGATTAGAACGAGACAGAGCTACACGGCTATTTCTCGATATAGCCCGATCTTGTATTGCTTTTCAAGTGAAACAGAGACAGCGATTTATTTATATGGTATGTGTCTTAAGGTGTCAAGTTCAGTTGGTGTTATAATTAATATGAGACAGAACTACACGGCTATTTCTCGCTATAGTCCGATCTTAACTATTCCAGGCAAAAATGGGTGTTCGTTATTGACCAGAACGAGACAGAGCTACACGGCTATTTCTCGATATAGCTCGATCTTGTATACAAATGACATCATATAAACAACCCGGTGTATGTGTAAGAGAGAGTGCAGTAATGTGTATCGGTGTGTAAGTGTGAATATCAAACCAGAACGTATACCATAAATATGCGACAAAACAATTTAAACGATGCAAATACAGATGACGGCGTCGAGGGGAAACGGCGGGCTTGCACTCTTGTAGTGGATCCTTACCGGTGGTCGTGGTTCGGGGACGATCGGCTGGCTTCGCTGGTGGTCGGTTGGCTGGTCGGCTCGCTGCGGTTCTTCTTGGGCTGGTGACCTGCTGGGAAGATGAGAACCGGAGTTCTGATTTAAAATGGGTCGATTTCCCGTATAAATTGACTCGGCGAAACTACGTCACGGTCATAGACGCGATGGTACCGTACGCGCTTCGATCTCGCGCGGAGGCATCTGGGGGTACGGTACGCGCTTGGTCTTAGCGGCGCGCTCAGCAGTACTAACGAGTGTGGCCGGAAAATGATGAAAAGTATTTTCCGGATGTTTCGCGACGGAAAACTTAATATATTTAAACAGTAAAAATTAAATGAATTATTTACGTACAAGAATGAACGTTGTAGCACGAAAAATAAAAAAGTAATTTTAGTACACGCATAGTATCCTTTACAACTATATAAATAATGCTGTAAAAATATTAAAAACCCCGGAAAAATATAGTAACTTCGTTACAGACTGTAAATATTGTAGTGCGATAAATAAAACAGGCACTGGTCAATAAAAAATGGTTGATATGTAAATCAAGTTTAATTAGTGCCTAAGTGTAACTAAGACTGTATTTTCCCGGATGTGTCTTGTGAAACTAAATTGTGACATTACCCGATTATGACCAAAAAACCTGGAAAATGTACTTTTTTTTTTACTCACAACAAGTGGAAAATGCCACTTCAAATGTGATCTGTTTATTTTCATTCTCATATTTTCTTTATTCTTTATTCTATGTTGTAAATTTGTTATACTTTGAAAATAAACATATTATTATTATTATTATTATTATTATTATTATTATTATTATTATATTATTATTATTATTATTATTATTATTATTATTATTATTATTGTATTATTATTATTATTATTATTATTATTATTATTATTATTATTATTATTATTATTATTATTATTATTATTATTATTATCATTATTATTATTAATGAACTACTTTTTTAATACATCAATTTTGTTAAAAAACAAATTCTATCTTCTCAATGCGACGCATCTATTTCCAAGTAAAGCGCTTTCTCTGCAATTAAGAAAGAAGAACAGCGTCCCCGAAAACGAATTGTATCCGTAAAGCCTCGGTTTCCTACAAAGCGGCACCGCAAAAAAGCGGCCGTAATTTGACAGCGAGCGTCGCCGCTAAAAAATTAGTATGTACTTGAAAATCGAAGTGTGTTCCTTCAGAGCGTTCAGCGCACCGTATTTTCTAAAGCGGCCGCTCTGCTCTGTACGTTGGGAGATAGTGCAAGCACGATTTTTGACGGTTCGTTAGTATTTTATCGAACCGTATGTAATGTTACTTTCCAATAATATTCACCGTCCAAAGCGACCGTACTACTGTTGGCAAAAACAGCCTACAAAATACGGCCGCTCTTTTGCGGTGCCGCTTTGTAGGAAACCAAAGCTTTAGATACTATAAAAATACACAATACATTGGTGGGGTTTCGTAGCGATAGGCAATCGCCGCGTAGTATTAGTTTTAACGTGTTTGTTGCGCAGGATACATCGTTGTTCGGAGTCTTTTAGCTGTCTTGTCCATTAATGTATTTTTCTTAGAAGGTTGCCAAATGTTTGAAATTTCCTGAGGGTCTTTATACCACAGAGGAACTTAAGCGATATATTTTTAAATGAAACATATTTTGTATTAACACTCTAATTGGTAATTAACTCCATTTCTGCCGTTGTTGAGTATTTTTAAATTCTGCCTTTAATGATCGGTAATGTTATAATATTTAAATACAAAATCTATCAAATAAGTACAAACCTACCCCAATACAACATTTAGAGCCGATCAGCGGTAATATTCGTAATATTGTAATAATATTTAAAAAGAAAATCTGCTAACGAAGTACAAACCCTTTTAGAGGCAGGCGATGGCGACCAGCAGAATTTTAAAATTGACATGACAAGCCTGTAATTTATAAACAGGCTGATAATGTTTGACGTATGTCAATTTTGTCACTGACATTGTGTAAGACTATAAGAATACTTTTTTGAAATATCCCATTTTTGATATAATATCAAAATTAACTAGTTTTTGTAAGTTTTCCTTATGTTTCCGCATCTAAAATAGTTAGTCAAAGCTAATAAAAGATAAAGCATAATAAAAATGTAATCAAAAATGGTGTCTATTAAACGTTATTAAATCGTAAAATAATTAAAATTAGTGACACCCATGGTTTGAACTGGGTGACTAACAAGAGATTTAAGTAATTGTCGTTAATTAAAATAAATAATAGCTTTAATATAATTATTCTCTCTTGAACAAGTACTTTTAAGTAATGTTATGCAAAATTTTTGGTTCCCATGCACCATTATTAATCTATTTTTATGTATTTTAGCACAAGGCAATAACACTATACTGGGAATAAAGAATATTATGGAGAAAAATGCACAAATCTACCAAAAAATTAACTTCTGCATGACATTTCAATAGTTCGTTCAATGCGTCAACCTTTCTTTAAAAACTTCAAACTAGTTAAAATCGTGTAACCCGAGCAACTCCACACACTGAGGATGGGAGGTCCGTAAGCATATTTTTGCTTCAAGAATCTATTTAATGGTGGTTTTTAATCGAATTGGTTCTTAAATTTTTAATTGAAGTAACTATATTTAGTCTTAGTAAAAATTGTTAAGGAAAGTTTAAAAATTCGAATTGTCAGGGACCCTTTTTATACAAAATTCAGGCCAAGTTTGGTTACCACTCGCGGCGAAGACCCATTTTAGGAATATCCTACTTAATAGGGAGACTAAACTGTACAGATATATTTTGCTCTGATTTAAATATTATCCTATTTCTCTTATGGAATACGAGCAATAACTTTAAAAGCAATATTATTCTGTTCATTAAACTAATTGCAAACTTTTTTCGGGACTTCGTTTTAATCGAATTTGTGGCGTTAGCCCAAAGCTAGGTTAATATATCACCATTCAGAGATAAATTCACAGAGCTAAAAAAGGCCTTTTGGCTATAATTCGCAATCCGTCTCATTTCTCTGGAGACTAATTATAGTTTTGTGTTTTTTTCTATAGAAAACCCAGAGAAACTGAAGATGAATTTTAAATTTCTGTACTTTATTGGATTCAGTTTTGAAACAAAAATATATAGGCACACAATTTATCTAGTTTTATTATACATAATTATTATTATTGGTGTTTTATTAACACCTTAATTTTGTACGTCACTAAAATTTGTAAAGGGCGAAATTTATGCAAAATGCATATATACGCATTTCTTGCATATATTATTTTGTCAATTTTATAATAAAATGCATATTTTTCATAAATTATTATTTTAATTTTAATTTAATTTTTGTTTTCGGCTTTATCAAAAAATTTAAAATGTTGAAGGTTTAATGTCGTTTGCTACTTATTTCAGGGATTTTCCAATCTGAAGATTATAATCATTATATTTACATTTTGGTTATACACAAGGTTATTTATTGCCACTTAATAATGCGTTATTATTACCTGCTTAACAATTTACTGTATGTAGGTATATCGATTTGTAATAAATAGTTCTGTTTTAGTTTGTCGAAACATTTCATTATTTTCAGTGTGAAACTAGTAATTTCAAATTTGTGTTTAGAATGTCTTCGTGGATTCAAAATTTTCCAAAGTTAGAGTTTAGTGGAGAAAAAGTCTTCTGTAAAGCTTGTTCAAAAATTATTATGTGTGAAAAGAAGGTCCGAATCGATCAACATTTGAAAACACCGCTGCATAAGTCAAAGTTACAAAAATGTAATCTGAGCCACTTCAGCTTAGTGTAACAAACGTATTTTAAAATAGAAAAAAGAAAAGCACAAAGACTTTCTCCACAATTTTTTATTCGAGTAACTAGGCGAACCTAGAATGATTCATAATAAAATGAATCGACATGTTTCGACTGTGGAAACACTCATCATCAGGAAAACGAAGTAAATGTGATGCTGATGTTGTTAGCAGTAGAGAAAATAACAAGTGAGACTAAGCCGTAATGGAGCTTTCAATGGTACATACGAGGAGTGAAAAAATTTGAATAGTCAAAAGACAGAAAAGATTTCAGCATACTGAAGAGTCAAGAAATAGTACAAAGCCACTGTCTTGGGTGGGAAATGAAGAGAAAAAAAAAGAAAAATTAGGGAGTATTAAAAAGACTTTGTAAAAATCATTTTTAAGTGAAAGTGATGAAAAATCTTTAGTTTAATTCAACTATGTCGGAGACATGTGAAAGTGGTAAAATAAGAGGGAAAGAAAAAAGAAAAAATTGTTTTTCATAAAAGTCATGTAGATGCTTTCTGTAAAAGATAAAGAAAGGAAATGTAATAAAGAAATTTAATAAAATGAGGTAGATTGGCTTACCATTTAGCTTGAAATAAAATATTGTTGGGGTACCAGGCTTGTTACGGCTCAGTTACCCAGGCAGGAGTCAGAACTTACACATTGTGTGCAAAAATAAGTTTTAAGAAATTAAAAAAAAAAGTTTTGTTTTACTAGAACATCTTTTAAAGAACTTGACCTTGACATTGTAAAAGGCGGGAACAAATGACAAGTGTTTTGGCGGTCAGATTGATGAACCTTCAAGTATGCTAAAAAAATTTCTGATTCTATAAAAATGTTATAGATGAAAAAAGCTCAATTAAGGTTCAAAATTGCTTAAATAACTAAAAATCACTAGAAATACAAGATAAAATAAATACAATCCATACAAAAAGAAAGAAATTACAATGAGAAAAATGTTGCTAAAAGGGTTAAAAAAAAGGTGTCTCAAATAATTTGTGTGGCGACCTCTGTTGGTAGGTTTACAATTGGTAAAAATGTAACTCGATATTTCGACAAAGCAAAAAGTAACTACGAGGCACGTCCAGAAAGTAAGTGTACTGGTACTCTCACAACTGTAGGGAATACTTTTTCGATATGTTGGCAACACTGCCGCGTAGGCTGACCCCTCCCCTTCAAAACGAGACCAATCCGAGGTTAGTGTGTTGAAAACTCTTGACTCAGTAGCATCTCTCGCGAAAAATGTCGATCGTATCTCCCGCCAATTGCGAAATTCGGCATAATTTTGATTGAATATCTGCCTCACGGGGAGACCATCAACGCGGCAAGATACTGTGAGACGCTAAAAAAATTGAAAAGGGCAATTCAGAATAAAAGAGGGGCATGCTGACGAAGGGAGTCTGCCTGCTGCACGACAATGTCAGACCTCACACGGCCAACGCCACGAAGCAACTCCTGGACTCATTTGGATGGGACGTTTTGAACCACCCCCCGTATTCCCCTGACCTGGCCCCTTCAGATTTCCATCTCTTCACTTCCCTTAAGGTGCACATGGGTGGGAACAAGTTTTCAACGGACGAGGAGGTAAAGGGGGAGGTGGAGAAGTGGGCGAAAGAGCTGACGGGAGACTTCTTCGAGGCAGGCATCAAAAAATTGATCCCGCGACTCACCACTTGCATCGAGAGGGATGGTGACTATGTCGAAAAATAACTTACATATGTACAAGTGTAACCAAGTATGTTTTTGTTTTAATACATTTTTTTTAAACCCTACATAAATTGAGTACACTTACTTTCTGGACGTGCCTCGTATCTCAGTGTCATCTATGAGTAAGAGGTAGTAAATATTTAAAAATGTTGGAGCAAAATCAAAATTTGAAAAGGAAATTTTTCAAGAAGACTTATTCAAGGCTTTGGTCGCAGCAAACAGACCATTAAAAAAATTGCAAAATCCGCAATTTAGAGGATTTTTGCAAAAATTTTGTAAACAAACCATTCCTGACGAGTCCACGCTTAGAAAGAAGAATATCCATTAAAATATACGAAACCGTTTTAGAAGAAATTAGAGCTATTTTGCTAAGTTGCAGTATTGTCCGATTACTTCAAGAGATGTTGAAAGAAGCTTCGCTTTGTATAAACATATTTTTACTAATAGAAGACAATCCTTTTTAGTTGAAAATTTTGAAAAATATTTAGGTTAAAAAATTGTTTACATTTATTTTATTTTTTTTTGCATTTTTTTTTTAAATAAACATATTTTTTAGAACTCAATGTGATTTCTTTACCTCATTTTACTATAATAAATTAAGAAATATTGCATACCAGTATGCATATTAAGTAAAAAAATGCTTATATGTAACAAATAGCTTTAATAGCTTGTAAATTAACAAATATGCAGCTTTTAAAAGCGGTAGTAAAAAGTATTATTGTTTGTAGGCATATTATTTTTATGAAAGTTGCTTATTCCTGTCTAAGGTTTATTCATAATAATTAATTTAAGTTAAATAAGTAATTAAAATAATCTGTATTATAAAAAAGTTTTAAATATTTATTATTTTTTACAGAAACAAATTATAATCCCCTTAACACCGTTAATGATCTCGTAAATATTTATTCTTATTAAAATGTTCGCATAATTTCTTTTTGACCTTATTATTTATTTACAAAAATAATTATCTTTTTCCTGATAGAAAATGGAAAGATTTAATAAAACATTTTAACGGCGACAGTTAGAAATGAACGACAATATATTTTTGCCCTTTTTACAAGAGAAACACAGAATTATAATGAGACCCCGAAAAAAAGAACGAAACAAATGGCGTTCTGCTACAAATGATTTCTTTCCTTTTCAGGTACCTACTTGTTTTATTTTTTAACAGAAAACATTATTCTAACGTTAATAATGAAAATGTTACACCATTATTTTGTAATGGAATGCAATAATTACAGAAAATTTCCGGAATATTAATTCAGGCTCGCGGGAGATTCGGCACGAAAACTGTATGCCAAAACTATTTGAAAATACGATTAAATTGGTGACATACCTACGAAAGCGACATCATAAATAATCAATAATCAATAAATAAATAAAAATAATCAATACTCATAATATTCTACCCATATCACAAAATTTTATAGTACTAGAGAAATGGGAAACATTTTTAGGCCTATACTTCTATCGGACGCTAATAAATTTATATCGGTGGCACC
Organism: Polydrusus pterygomalis; assembly: GCA_963969555.1. Classification (NCBI taxonomy): domain Eukaryota; kingdom Metazoa; phylum Arthropoda; class Insecta; order Coleoptera; family Curculionidae; genus Polydrusus; species Polydrusus pterygomalis. The sequence continues at coordinate 63,201,321 of OZ018378.1, forward strand.
TTTTTTTTTAACGCGGTTTTAATACCAAATATTTTTCCTTTGCTTTAGTAGAATTAGGTGATAATATATAATATGAAATAATGTAGAAAATATTTTATTTATGTCACATATAGTACTAGAGAAAAGAGAAAAAAAAATACATGCCTATGTTGAAAAATTATAGTGGGCACTATATTTTGGTGAATCATAAGTAGTTTTAATTGCATTATTTTTCCTTTCCCTATGCTCCAGTAAAGCAAGATATAAATAATAAATTTTGTAATACTAGAAACAAGGAAAAAGTATTAAAATAAATAAATAATACCGCATATAAAATAAATGATAAATTTGCGCCTTATAATAACACAATCGCCACATTTTTTATTACACCTGTCAGGCCAGGGAGATTTTCAACTATTAATCATATAGCTTGGGTAATTTCTGAAAAAAAAATTGTGTTGTTGTTGTCATGGCAACATGCCAAAATTCAAGAGTCTGATTGCCTAAAAAGACAAGTATAAAAAATGTTCACAGAATATCCCGCGTGGTAATTTTATGTGAAAATTAGTGACCTCGAAAATATTGTCTTCAGTGTCCAAAGAGTATTTTATTTTTGTACCAGACTTTCTCAAAAAATGTACCAGATTTGCCAATAAATGTACCAACCAATTATTGTAGAAAGAGAAATAAAAATACATTGAATGACATGGCCCTCTACGAAGTAGGAAAAAAGGTTTATTATATGGCGCCATCTCGTTGTTATACAGTGTCCGCAAGAAAGTCCGCATCAAATGGGATTTTTTTTTATTATTAGGTATAGGTAAAAATTGAAAAAGCAGTTAGTTTTTGCTTATCTAAAAACCAAAAATGACGTGTACTGAAGCAGCTGCACGACTTGCGTTACCTGTCAAATTTGACATTTTTAATAAAATAAGTTCAAAAATGCCCTTATTTATCAAAATATCGAAACACTTTATTCGAGAAAGTTGTTTATTTAGGCATTTTTAGTCTCTGTACGAAATTTTGACAGTCTAATACAAGTTTTATTTTTTGCCAGGTTCTTGAAAATTTTGATCATCCCTCGTAGATTAACTTTTATACATCGATGTAAAACCATTTGCCTTTACTTCATTTGTAATCTTAATGCAATTTTATGTAAAATTTTTGTTTCCAATTATTTATTTTGCTTCAAAAACTGAAATTGTTATTGATCAGTATGTAAAGTTTGACGCAAAGTTTATCAAATTACATCAGTTTTGCCAAAACCGACGTTTCTCATTTTTCTTAAGTTAGTAAACAGATGCACAAAAAGAAAATATAAGGAGGCTTTCATTGAAATTTTACTTAATTAATATTAAATTAAATTAATTATATTAAACTATATTTTTGTTGAATAAAATGTTTGGAGCGATTAATATTTATTCTTTTTGATCCAATACCTACTACAGTAGAAAGCTAGACGCTATCAAAGTTCAAAAATGTCATTTTTCAAGAGTAAATATCTCGGAAACTGTTAAGTATAGACTAATAATGCTTTTTCCTACGAGCGTGCGCAAAGTAGTACTTTGCGCACGCATTTTTGTGTGCAAAGTTACACTTTTCCGCACTAGTGCGGATAAGACTTTTATCCGCACTGGGTGCGGAAAAGTGTAACTTTTTAATTTTCTATTATTTTTTTTTGTTATGTAATTTTTAGTTGTAAGTATATTATAGTTCTTTCTTTAAAGTCGAATTAAAAATTATTAAATAAATTATCATATTTTTATTTTTGTTGTTATCTGATATGAAGCTCGTAGGAAAAATGTTGTTCCTAACAAGTGCGCAAAGTGCTTTTCCGCACGCAAGAACTTATCCGAACTCCGCTTCGCGTCGTTCGTCCAACTGTACTTGCGTGCGGAAAAGTATCACTTTGCGCACTTGTTAGGAAAATAACTATTATTAAAAAATGTTCAGAATTTTATGCAGAATCCAAAAAAATTATATAAAATAGGGGTATCCATTTAATATTTAGATCTTACCCCCCCCCTCCCTCCTAGGGGCTTGAAGTAACAAGATTGACAATATGCGCAAAAGATTTCCCCCTCGAAATAAAAATCCACCGGTCCGAGCGATTTTCCACATTTTAATTTTAAAGCAGGAAAATCGAGGTGGGAAGTTTTCAAATAAACACCCTGTATGTTTGGAAAGCCATAAAATCTTTATGAACGATATTTGCATAAATGCATTTTTTTATAAATAATTATAATTAACTACTGTCAAAGTAAGCGGGTTGTAATGTTTGTATGAAGGTGGTAGACAATGCAATATTATCATAAAAAATTGATCTCACACAACGTTTCGCTTAGTAAGTGTCTCTAACCGTTTTCAAGTGTAAACTAAATTATAATTCTAAGGGTACGCTGTCTTAAATACTATCTGTGTGCAATAAATCTTGATGACTCCGCCTACGTGCTTATGAGAACTAAAGAGAGGCCTCCAGATATTGGGGATATCTCAACTTTCTCCAATGTACGATTTGCCACACTCGCAAGGGATTCGATAGATGCAGTTTTTTGTGTTTTCACTACTTTTGTAAGAAAGCTTCTAAATGTATTTAAGGATTTGAGAGGTATTTTGATATTACAATTTCTAGTTATTATTCTAATATTTTCAGAAATCCCCTTAACATAAGGTATTATAAGAAATGCTTTTTTCTCTTTCGTTTCTGTGTTAGTTTGGACTTCACGATTTTGTTTTGAGATGGCATAACAAAGGTTTCAGGGCAACCATTATTCTTTAAATCTTTTTTGATATTTGAAATTAAGGTCTTTCGAATTATTGCAAATGTTAGATGCTCGATGATAATGAGTTAGAATTATGTCCTGTTTTATGAAGTTTGAAAGCTTCGATCCATGGTTAAGATATTGCCCCGTGTGAGAGGTTTTCCTGAACCCTAAAGTTTTTATGCTTTCAGCACTTCGTTTGACGAGAACATCGAGAAAAGGTAGAGTGTTCTGTTTCTATGGTGAATCTAATGGATTGTCTTATACTATTAATATGTGCCAAAAACCATACCAGCTGCAACCTTTGTACTGTATTTACATTATGGTCTAAATGAAAGTACCATAGTTCTATTTTTTTAACGTTTCTGTTATTTATTGGCGCTAAACAAACAACTAATGAGGTTTACTATAACGGAATTTACCATATTCAGTACTGACATCCTGAATTAGAACATATTGATAATACATCCCAATTAATGTAAAAATTATCCTAGAGTGTCACAAACCTTTCCTAGAAACAATTAAAAAGGCGCCGCGAAAGCACGAAGTTTGAAAATTTGAGATCAGATACAACAACGTCATCCCATTATCTGACAGAGAGAGAATCAAGATATAATTCGGGTTGATGCCGGAGGTTTGACCTTCAGCCCCAATCCCTGCGATAGTCGATTTGTGTTGTGACGTAGATCGTTGGTTTTGCGAGTGTTTATTAGAAAGCGTATTTTGCTTAATTATTTTTTCAGTAAATATTTGAAAATAATATAAACTTAATCTACAGCAAAATTTTATTTTTTCTTTCTTTGTACGAAAGGATAAAAAGTCAAAATTTAGTGAAAAAGTTCATTGGGTTTCTCTGACTAAAAAATAATGTTTTTTTTTACCTTTCTGTGAACTCGCTTGCCGATCTAGCTAAGCTAGGCTGACTTAAGGACCTAGCTAAGTACCGACCATTCGTCGAACCCATATCTGGTTCTGAGTCTTCGTAATACCGTCTATCAGGATAATAGCTAGATGTCTCTGACTGACTGTCAAAGTGCTCGGGTCTGGCGAAATCAACGGTCATTTCTGACATTGATCTCAAATCTGCTTCGCTTTTGTAGCTTGACCTGAAAAATAAGAAGCAAAATATTTCATACTTTTCACTAACTTTTTACTTACTAAATCTTATTATTGTCAATTAGGGTAGTTCTTATTGCGCACTCGTTTCAATTCGGCAACGTAAATTAATAATTTTAAAATCATATATTTAATTATTGAACCACATACCTTGTAGGTGTCGATGGATGTACCATTGGCTCCCTAGTCAATGTCCGAACACTACTTCCCCCATCTGAATCATATTCGTACAATGTTGGCAAGCTGCTTCGCCGGCTTCTGTTATCCCAATCATTTTTCTTTTTATACCTCGATTTAGTTTGTTTGTCGATCTGCAAAATAAAAGGATATACAGTGCTCTTTGCCTAAGTTTATAATTTTTCTTTTAATATACGTTTTTAAGTTGAGTTTTATCTAAAAAAATAACCCCTCACTTCCCTAATGGAAAATTATCCTCGGTTAAATTTTTAAAATTTAAAGTATAGTCAGATCTGGTCTTAACGTGCGGGTCCAAAGGTCATATGCGTCAAATCAGACAACACAGAGGCTATCAAAATGTTGTGAGATTATTTACAAATATACCGAAGGAAGGAAAAATAGTTTCATTATTTTAGCTATCGCGAAGATAGCCACATATACCTAATATTATTAGTTTTGTAAAAATTATGTACAGGGGAGTTGAAAAAGTTACAAAAAAAATATATAATCTTTAATTATATACCTACTGTACCCTTTAATTAAAAACGACAATAATAAACAGTGCAATTTATTTTAACAATTTTACTACTAAAACCTAAAAATACAAAGGCATTTAGTCTGATAGACTATTTCGATAATGAAAAAAAAAGTGGAAATTCGCAAACCAATATGCAGGAAACCGTAATAAAAACACTGGGAATTAGTTTAAGGACTATGCAGAATAATGTGCATGAAAAAAAAGCATAATATAATACCCAAGAATACTAAAAAATGTAAACGAAAAACACTGTTTATAATTATAGCCTAAAAACTCTCATCGTCACTTATAAAATCTGAAAAGTCCTCGTCGTCTGAGTCGTCTTCGAATGGAGCAATTATCATTGGCGCTACTTCGACATCTAGTACTTGTTCTCGATCCCACCAATCCCTTATTAATATTTCTGTATGTTCCACCGATTTCTTCCAGTACTCTTGTGTAATATGATCTAACGAATCTTGCCAAACTATTTGTACTTGGTCGGATTTAAGACCATCGCCTACATGTTTTTCATAATAAGACTTTGCACCAGCCCATATTAATTCTATTGCGTTAAACTGACAATGATATGGCGGCAGTCGTAGAACCTCATGACCATATTCACGCAGTATTTCATCTACCGCGTATATTTTGGGTTTTTTAGGAGACTTTGTTATTGATAGGAGTTCTGATTTAACCATATTTGGTAAAGGATTTTGGTTTTGTTTTTCCAGCCACTCATAAATATCACTTTTCCTCCAAGATGAAGTAGGCTGTTTATTTAAAATTCTTGAATGATATGATGCATTATCTAATACAATTAAAGACGGAGCATCCAAATTTGGTATCAATTGAACTTTTAACCATTTTTCAAACATTTCGCAATTCAAATTATCATGATAGTCAGCACTTTTTGATGTTGAAGAAAAAATTAAACTCGCACCTGCAACATATCCTGTTGCATCAGAACCGGCATGCAAAATAATAAAACGCTTTTCCGTACCGCACCCCTTTTTCCTTTTAACACTTTTTACAGACTCATCTTGCCAAGATTTTGAACCACTTCCATTCGAAAATATCCACGTTTCGTGTAAAAATACCACTTTTCTAAATTTCGATTTGTAATTTTTCCGTATATTTTTTTAAAAACTGAACACGGTGACTCACTATCTGTGGCTGCTCACATAAAAATCTTCGGTTACAGTCTTTTTTATAGCGAAAACCTAAATTTTTTATTAATTTTGATAACGCTTCAAGTCCAATTTCCAAAACACCCCGAATTTTTAATGTTTTTTGAAAAACTGGAAGAGTTACATTGGTTTTTGATTTGTATAAATCGTAAATCACATTTTGAACTCCCATTTTAATATTTTCGCTTAAATCCTCAGTCTTTGGCTTTCTTCGTTTACACTTTTTAGTATTCTTGGGTATTATGTTATGTTTTGTTTCATGCACAATTTTCTGCACAGTCCTTAAACTAATTCCCAGTGCTTTGGCTACTGTTTCCTGAATATTGGTTGGCGAATTTCCACTTTTTCTTTCATTTTCGAAATAGTTTATCAGATTAGGTACCATTTTTTTTTATTGGGGATGCAAAATCCCAAAAAATTGTTTCATTTTGTCACAAACTGTCAAAGTCACAAAACTGGCATATTTAAAATAAAACGTAGCTGGTGCTATTATAAGCTTTTTTAGAATCGCTGAAAAGTAAATACATATCGTTTTTTTCATGTCAAAATGGAATAGGTCTGTCTCATTTATCTTACGTATTTTATTTAGAGGGTAAAATTAAACGCAAGTAAAGAAAACAAAAACTGAGAGTATGTCTTTCTTGAATCGTATGACCCGCACGATAAGACCAGATCCGACTATATGTCGTAGAGTGGTCACAATAAACTTTAACATCAGCAACATCAGTTTTTGAGATAAGTGCAAGGTTGCCCTGTCCAAGTTGCATATAAGATAAACAAATATATCACAATATAAAACGTAATAATCTTCTGCATTGGATTTCATTGATAAATGAGGATGTATCTAATATCGTGGTCTACCCGCCCCAGGGTATCCATTATGCTTGACTACCTGTGTATTCCAGTACTGTTAGACAAAACTTTAACTATTTCTTTTTTTCTCTTAAATTAACGTGTGAAAAAAATGTATATTAATTTTTTTTTTCGTTTATAAATATTTCCTTAAAATTAAATTGTTGACCAATTTTAGCAAAAGTTGGGCGTCGTCCAAAAATACTAATCGACTGCGGCGCTTTCTGCTTCCCCCCCCCCCCCCCCCAAGATAAAATTCTAGCTACTCCAGTGTGTGGGAGTACCCCTCCCAGGAAGAAAAGCTATATACGCGCCTGACCCCAATTTTGTAAAAACTTCTAGGTATACAACAGTAATTGAAATCGGAATAATATGTTAAGTGAAATTATTTCTTGGAGTGTTTTAAAATTTTGAAATGATTACAAATCTTAAACCGCACCACGGAAACCTATAAAAAAAATTAGGTCAAATATTGATTGACCATAATAATTATTCAAAATGATGTAATTAACGCAAGGGTTGCCAATTTAAATAGGAAAATCCAGACATTTCCGTTTCAAGGAAAATCCGCTTCGTCAGCAAGGATGAGTCTGCTGTTTCTTACAGCAGAGGGTTTTAAAAAAGATGGTCAATGGATGGCGTAGTAGACACTTATAGCATGGAGATAAAATATCATTAGTATAAACAAAAATCAAGTGGGACTCGACTTATACTGATTATACAACTCAATGTACATAATACCCATATAGCTCGAGAGGCTTAATAAGTGATAAGCCTTTGGGATTATCGCTTTTGGTGGAACGATTGTTACTGTCATGTAACACATAATCAAATATTTAATTGTGACATAATTTTAAAAAAATGTCAAACCAAACGAGATTTGGAAGTGTGTCGCACTGGAGTAAATAATATTTATTATAATAATTGTAACTAATTAAAAAATTAAAAATGAATAATTATTCAAATTATGGTTCGTTATATAATCTTTTGAATACCACTCGATGTTTTGGGATTACCTAATACTTTTACCTGGCACTCAACGAGTTACCATCAGCAACACCACTCCTCCTTCGGTGTCGTGGTGTTGCTAGGTAACACGTTTCATGTCAGGTAAAAGTATTATTCGGTAATCTCGAAACATCTTGTGGTATTACATTCGATAATTTTTCTACTATTTCCAGGTAGTACGAAATTCTAGTACGAAATTTAAATGTCTACAAAGACATGTTTCCGTTAAATAACAACTTTCTTAATAACCTCACTTTATACAGATTAAAATGCTACGTGTCTACTATCTTTGAATATAACAATTGTTAATATTTAAATTTAGTATCGATACCAAATCTTAACGTAATTGTCTCCTGCAGTATATATACACGTGGAAGGTCGTTATCGCGATTGTTGTTAAAATGGCAAAGAAAAATGACCAAGAATGCTTGTGGAAGAAGTGGAAAATACAATAGTCGACTAACTAACTAACCAACTACTAAATAAAGTTGAACTTTAATAGTAAGTACTTATCTAAAGAAGGTAAAAATCAATCAATCAAAAAATATATTTATTTAATTTTTTAAAGCAATTAACAATATATTTTTTTTAATCCAATACAATAAATATATTGACCTCCTTCTCGTCTTCCGGATTTTGTTTTTCCCACAATGAATTAAGAAAAAGAAAAAAGAAAAAAGAAAAACAGAGATTATTCAAGCTCACAAAGCTAAACGCTTGTCTGCAAACTTGAATGTCTGTTATGAATTTATTCTTCGTCGAATATACCCAACCATAGAACATTTTTATAATTCAACCCAAGAAAAAAAAATAAAACATAGAATGAAATCAAATGAACAGCATTCGTTTTTAACCCTCTATCAAGGAAAAAAGGAAAAAAGGACTAACAAAAATTAAATAAATAAAAATATCGCGTAGAAAGAGAGCAAAGAAAACTGTAGGCAATTACCCAATGCATAAAAGATCAATAAAAATCAAGACTACAAAGTTTCAATTATTCACAAGAAACTTACATTTATGAATTTTTTTATAGCAGTGGAGCCTTCGCAATAAGCTGTTCCTTAATTAGTTTTTTGAAGCTTGTTATTCAAAAGTCGATAGTTGTACTGATATCTTGGTTGGTTGATATTTTTGCAGCAGTCAAAGTAAGTAGTGTTCCTTTTTGCTGTTTTTCAGTGGTATTTGTTATCTGTTTCCTTTCTGTTTCGTTCTCAGAAGTATCCTGGCTACTATATTCGCTCCCTCTGTCTCGGTCGGTTGTTTTTTCGATTTCCCTCATATCGGAAATTTTATATTCTTGATTATCAAATATCAGTTTTTGTCCTACTATTTTTGCAATATGGTCTTGAGATCTTGCGTTTTTTAAGTGTTTGTGTAAAATTTTCTGATTTTCTCTATCTTTAGGACAGAGATTATTTGCGATTGATAAATCGTGGGTTTTAAGGGTTTTTAGTTTGTCTTTATTTTTAAATAACGTCGCCTTTTTGAGTTATGAAACAAACTGTACAATAATGGGAGGATTCTCAGACTTTCCTATGGGGTAATAGTTATTTATATCTCTCTCTTTGATATGTGTTCCTAGTAGAATGTTTAGCTGTGTTAATAACACAGTCAAAACATCGTGATACTGTGTAGTGTTGATAGTATTTGCTGAAGTTTCGCCTTAATTTCCGAAGTTTGCTGCTTATTACCTTCGACAATTAATTTATACAGTTGTTGTTGATCGTTAGAAAGGCTCTCTATTCCATCCATAGCAGATTACTGTTTACCTTGTTTGCTTGTTCTTGCTATATTCCTGCTAGATTTAATGATCTCAGTACCACTGGTGGAATGTAGTCTCCTGTTGTTCACACTATTTTTATTGATATTACGCAAACTGTTAACTGTTCTTGTATGCATTTTGGACATACGTAACGTGTCCGGCTTTACTGTTAGTAGTCAAATTTTTGATAATTTTTGACCATTTTTTTCCACGATTCAGATTAATATTGACCTGGAGCACATGCTAGCACGTTAGTCGCTTCGCTGTTCTATAGATATAATGTGCAGGTACTATGATATTCATATTTTAGTTTTGTACAATAGACTAAAACTAACAACGTTGGATGTATATATCAGTTTAAAAGTTCTAAATACGAATATTACAAAATCTTTCACTTAGAATAGACAACTCGGTCAGGCTATGACCGGGGCTAGTGTTAACATTTGATAAGCTTTAGCTCTACTTGTTTTAGAAAACGGGAGCCTCTTTCGAGTGGGCACTCTCTGGAGAGTTTGGTTTATGTCCTATGCAGGAAAAACTTTCTGCTATGTTGTTTTAATAAGGGGGCAGTTAAGTTTCGTTTCATTTGCAAAATCCAATAAAAAAAAATTATATTTTTAGAATCTGGGTAAGGTTTGTTATGACTATATCTGGATTGTTTCAGCAATTTCTGCCTAATGTTATCATTAATTCTTTGTTCACAGTACTAATTCATTCTTCCTTTCGTTCTTTTTACAAACCCATTTATTATTTGTTACCGGAACAGCTGTCATGTTTTTATGACAAGTACCGTAAGAAATATTGAAAACAAAGAATATGCTTGAATAATAATGTAGGCTTATTAATAATAAAACTAACATTAGATTATAATGAAAATTTAAGTGAAGTTAGATAGTTCTGCCAGCATTGATTTAAACCAAAATATGTTCTGTCAGCTATACATAGCTTAATAATCACCGTGCAAAAACTGTTTTATTAATAGATTTGGAAAATTAAGGACGAGTAATAACTAATTTATGCATAACAGCGATTGAAATGGAGATATTTTATATTGATGCCATAATACAGTTTGGATAAGCGAAATCTTCGTTTAAACTTCCCTTAAAAACTATTTTTTTCCATCTGAAAATTCTACTATTGTAAAACTAGTGTTGTATTGTGTGCACTTGGAAATCTCCTATTTATTACCGGAATAAAATTTATTTTTAAAGGTCTTTCCTCAACAAGAATATCGTATTAGATTGGAGTTACTCTCATGCCTAATTGTTTCCATTTCAATTATTATCAAATAGACTCATACCATTGGACCTATTAATAAAAAAACCAAAAATAGTCTTTAAGAATAATTCGAATTTCAACTTATTAAATCCAAATACTTACATAATAAAACATACGTATAAAAATATATTTTTTAGAGAATATGTTTTCATTTCATAGAAGCACTAAGGATAATTATTAGGAAATCTCTATCACTTACTGGTGTAAGTATCCTAATGATTATGTCCCACTTGGGTGGCTCGAATATTTTTTCGTATTTCTGATCTTTTCGAATTTTTTCAAAGTCTTCTCTGACCACTGCTTCTGTAAGCATCGTTCTTAAAGTCGATTCGGTTGTGATGATTTGCCTCCACTTCATTTTATCTGACATGGTTAATTGAGAGTTAAACGTTTCAGCACTTTCGATGACAGGCCCTAAAAAGTTAAAATGATGTTTTAAATTACTATTTAATGTAAGACGAGGTGAACATTTTAATTGTGCATACTTATGTTTTAACTATTGTGAGACTGAAAATATCCATATTTTTATCTTTAGTAATTCTTGCGATTAAACATTTTTTTAATGAAACTTATACTTAACAAGTATTATGAACTAGCAGATAACACGAAATCTACTATTTATATAAAATTTTGAATAATATTTATTTTTCTTTTGGACTATTGGTTGGCTCGGGTTTGTTTTTTTATTTTAGTTAAGGAGTGAGTTAATGTTTAACATCACCATTTGACCGCTACTTTTTTATAGATTTAATATTATCTCTCCTAACTATTAGTTACTAACATGTAATGTTACGAAATTTAAAAAAAAAGTGTAACAATGACAAATTTCGAACAAACTTTTGTTGTTACCTTCTTCTTCCTGTTCAGTTGGTTCTAAGACTCGAATTAAGACATCCCAGTTTGATACCTGCTGATTTTCTAATGGTATGTTAAATGTGGATAGGTAACTTTCTTGGGTTTCATCTGCAGTATGCAAAGTATCCCTGCAAATGGTTTCAATTTTATCAAAGGGCAACCTCATTATTCCAATAATGCTAGTTATTAGTAAAAACTTTAGAAACTTTATCGAACCTCTATAGTAACATTTAGTGTTCTTGTTAAAAAAATAAACAAATAATACATTGCATTTTCTTTCATTTTTTTATATTATGATAATGATGATAATCTACTTCGGCCATACTAATTTATAATGTATAAAATATATTTTATACAATTTCTTACCTTTGCCTTCTGGTTAGGTCGCTGGTAACTAATTGTCTGTTCGGATGTTGACCAATGCTACTCACTAACTCAGGTGCATTTAATGGTAACTTATTGTCATCAATCTGAGGTTGAGGTGGCAAACTAAGAGTGGCTCTCTCTGTTTTTGGTGTTAAGGTGAGTCCCGACGCCGAAGAAATATCAGAAAAGTTCTCCCAATCTGGTTGTTCCGGTTGAATGGGATAGTTTTTGATTGTTATATCCCATTTGGTATCTTCAACAGGAGGAGGTGGTCTGGGTCGGGTGTGATATTCTGTTATCAATCTATAAAGGAAATTCAGCTATTGGAAATTATGACAAAAATTTAAAAAATCTTTTGTTATTTCGAGATTTACAAATTTTCTATTTTTGAAATCCAACAAATAGTTAAATAAACTAGACGATTTATTTTTCATTTCTAAAAATTTTACAAGAACCCGTTTTTAAGTTTCAAATGGCAGTGACTTCCCGAGCTTCCTATTTTTCGTCTATCAAGCCTTAATTGCATATGCCTAATAAATAATTCATTTTGATAGAAAAGAATAATATACAGTGTGTCCCCGGATCGACGCAACGATAGTTGAAAAAGGCTGAAATTTTTTTAGTTGAAACTTTGTCTTCTGGGGTTTAGCCCTGCTTGAATAGAAACTAATTTGTGCCAAAATTTTAATTTCGAAAAAGTGCTTTGGAAATTTTCAAAAAACTTTTTTTTCCCACCAGTAAAGTGCTTGATTTATAGGAGATACGAAAAAATTTTACAAGGAAAAGATGCTCAGAAATAATAAATGAGTAAGAATCCAAAATTTTAAAATCCTATGCCTACTTTGATGTTTTGCATTATTTTTATTGCACGCACCTCCCTATTGAAGATATTAAAAAATTTCGTTAAGAAAAGTTGTTCAAAATAATAAATTAAACACGGTCGGTTTATAAGATACATCAAAAAATAAAATTGATTTCAATAGTAGCATTAACAAGCAACGGTTTATACAATATCTACATCAAAAAATTAATTGATTTCAATACTAACATAAACTGAAAGATTTATTTATTCAATAAGTTCGCCGCCTTTATTCGCACATTCCTCAATGTTTTCCTGAAATGCAGTTAAAGCTGCTTTTATCTCCCCCAGGGGAATAGAGTTTATTGCATCTGTAATGCTATTTTTCAATACTTCTACGTCATTTGGAAGCCTATTTATATATACAATTTGTTTTATTCGACCCCAAAAATAAAAATCCATTATGGTTACATCCGGAGATCTGGGCGGCCACAAAATACGACCAGCATTGGCTATCCATCTTTCTTGAAAATGCTCATTGAGCCATTCATCAAGACACTGATTTAGGATATTTAAATAAGTATGCTGATTAAGTCTTCCCTCAATAAAATATGGCCCAATTACACCACAATGATAGAAAATGGCACACCAAACATTAACCTTTTTAAAATACTGCCGCCTAGAATTTATTACATAATTTGGCTTATCTTTAGACCAATATCTGCAATTCTGTGATGAAGGTACACCGTTAGTGGTAAAAGACGATTCGTCTGAGAAAATAATATTTTTATGGAAATTTCGATCTTCTAGAATCAACTCACCTAAAGTTAGGCAAAACTCCAGCCTTCGGGATTCATCCCCTTCTTCTAACGGGTGACGAAATCTAACTTTATATGGTTTTACCTTATTTGCTTTATAAATGCGTTGCAAATGTGATTTGCTAACACGAGTCTCCTCGTACCGCTTTCTTAGTGACAGCTTTGGATTTCGCGTACTGAATCCATTGCTAACACAGTACCAACATCATCATCACCAAAGTTCTTCTTCTTTTTTAGTATATTATGTACAGTACCGGTAGTAACAATTTTTTTAACCAGTCTGGATACTGTAGATTTAACTAAAACTATGTTCGGAAATTTCATATTAAATCGCCTGATAACCTCTGGCAAAGATAATAATTCACCTATACCATAACATTGAATTAGGTAGATCCGTTCTGGTATAGTAAGCATTATTGATATTTTACAGTAATATTTTCGAAAGTTCGTATCAGTTTTAGAGCACAGAACACTACAACAATATTAAAAATACCAAACTATTTTTGACAACAAACTGTCAAAATATTATTTTATTCTTTTTCCTTCCATGGCATACTATTTTTTTCTGAATAGCACCGAATAGCATGAATAGCATATTTATTCATATTTTGACCGAAGTGAATTGTTTGTTATTTTAATGTTCGCATTTCTTTAATTATCTAAATGCCTATTAATAATAATAATCAATACAAATTATAATAATGCAAAACATCAAAGTAGGCATAGGATTTTAAAATTTTGGATTCTTACTCATTTATTATTTCTGAACATCTTTTCTTCAGAACATTTTTTCGTATTTCCTAGAAATCAAGCACTTTACTGGTGGGAAAAAAAAGTTTTTTGAAAATTTCCAAAGCACACTTGATTTTTAGAAATTAAAATTATGGCACAAATTAGTTTCTATCCAAGCAGGGCTGAACCCCAGAAGATAAAGTTTCAACTCAAAAAATGTCAACCTTTTTCACCTATCGTTGCGTCGATCCGGGGACACACTGTATATATTCTAGTTTTGAGACAACCAAATAAGGTAAAGTTTAAAGCTAGGAAAGTAGGTAAACAAGCTATAAGTATAATTCTCTTACCTTTTATGTCGTTCAATATCTTCAATAGTTTTCTTTTCGGTAATTGTTCTCAAGAATACATCATCAACCATATGTGAAGTAATATCAGGTTTATGAATTGGAGCAATAGGTGCTTCCAATTTTGATGGAATTTCCATCGCTGTCAGGTATTCCTGTCTGGGTACTATCGGTGGAGGGGGAGGCGGAGTAGGAGCAACAAAGATATGATGGGAATTATCATATGTTTCGGTAACAGAGTGGGTGTCTGTCATTTCTGTGTTAAGAGATGCTATGGATCTGGCATCCGCCATTTCTTGTTGCTTTCTTAATATTCTAAAAATAAATTAAATTTTAGTGACCGACCGAAGGTTCGGTTTCGTCTAGTTTCGGCTAGAAAATCTAGTTTCGGTGACAGTTTCGGTTTCGGCCAAAAACCGGCCAAACCTTCGGCCATGCCGAAACTTTTTTATTAATGGCTTTATTCGAAATTTGACTTTGCCATCAAGTTCTGCTTCGATCGAGATATTAATTAAGCAAAAAAATAGTAGTCACGTGATTCGCATTGTGTCAAATTTTAATTTTTTACTAAAAGTAATTCAAAAGTGGGGTTATTTCTGAAAATATCAGAAACAGTTATAAAAAAGTTTTTTTAAATGCAGTCTCTAGCCCACGTGCAAAATTTCAGCTGCATAAGATAATTTTAATTTTTTACCCACCACTAAAATTTATTTTCCACTTAATGAACACTTTACTGATGACACTGTTGTCTTAATATTAAGGTGTATTACGTTCAGACAGAAACTACGTTTTCAAAAATACTTATTTTATGAAGTTACCTTTTACAGGGTCAAAAACAAATAAACTTTGCATCACATGCGACCAAATTTTAATAACCCAATTTTGATTTTGTAGAAAAACACACATTTAATATGACGCTACTTTAAAGAAAATGTATCTGAAATAAAGCATTGTCAAAACTAAGAAGTTTTATGTAGGTTGCGTTTAGTCTTATTTTGCAAAAGTGGTGCAATTTACAAAATATGGGTACAAAATCAAAATTATCTTATGCAGCTGAAATTTTGCATGTGGGCTAGAAACTGCATTTAAAAAAACTTTTTCTAATAACTTTTTTTTATACTTTTAGAAATAGCCCCACCGAGGGGGAAATCACTGGGGTATTTTAGTGTACAAAGTAAGAAATTGCAGGGGCATTTCGAGGTATTTCGGGGAATTTAGAGGTATTTCGTCGAATTTCAAGGTATTTCGGGGAATTTCGGGGGAATTTCAAGGTATTCGGGGTATTTCGAGGCACAAACGTATTTTTCATTATATTTAATAATATCTTCTACAATTTGGCAACGTTGTTGTAAATGTAATCGGCCGAATTTTGCTGGGAATTTCAAGGGCGCTTTGGGGAATTGCAGGGAATTTCGGGAAATTGCGGGGAATTTCGGGGAACTTTTGGGGAATTGCAGAAAAATTAAAGGAATTTCCAAGGTATTAAAATTTAGGGTATTTCGGGGAATTTCAAAAAATTTTGGGTAATATCGGGAAATTTTTTCTGAAAGGGGAATTTCAGTGTACGCATTTTTTTAGTGATTTCCCCCTCGAGCCCCACTTTTGAATTATTTTTTAAAAACAATTAAAATTTGACAGAATGCGAATCACGTGATTACAATTTTTTTGCTTAATTTTCGTCTCTATCGAAGCAGAACTTGATACCAAAGTCAAATTTCGACTAAAGCTAAAAAAAAAATCCTATATGATGCGGATATTACTGGTCACACTGTATATAAAAAGAATTTTTTCTTTCTCAACTTCTTTCTTTTTTTTGGTAGGAAGAGGTCAATCCGTTCTCAAGATTGATCTCGACCTATATAAAATAAATTAAGTTTCAGCATGCAATAAAATTCTTAACACGTATAAATAAGTTTCGGGTTTGTTCGGTTTCGGCCGAAAGTGAGACCAAAGCCGAAGATTCGGTTTCGGTTTCGGCTGAAAATCTTGTTTCGGTCGGACACTATTAAATTTATAATAAAATCGTAAACCATGAATTTTAAAACTATAATTTTTTCGATTCATTGTGTTTACTTTTAAAATACGAACCTATTAAATGTTGGTGCGGGTTGAATATGTTTAGGTGGTGGATGCAACTCGGGAACATAAGTGAAATGTGTTCGTTCAGTTATTGGTGGCGAAACAGACCTAATGCTAAGATCTTCCCTCTGTTCCGGTATAGTAGATAAGTTTCTTTCAGTCCTAACACTTTCCGAATCTGAGAAAGAGAGACTGGGTGGCGATGGTGGTGGTCTTTTCACGCGAACTTGAATATCAAAGTTGGGCTGTTCTACTGAAAGTAAAAACAAATCTCGTAAATTTAAAGGTAAATACAGCAGTCCTGGTGGATCGTTACCCATGCGTCATCGTTTAACGAACAAGAGACAACGGGAGTTACATTTGTCCATGTTTAGTTGGTATAACCATAAATATAATAAAAACATAACCTAATGTCTTTTGGTAATTATTTATTCTTGCAGTACCTCATTGCCAATGAGACGTAATAGATAGATAAAGAAAGAATTGTAAAGAAAGAGTTATCTGATTATTTAATTTGAATGTTTATGAAAACATATTCATTGACTTCCGATTGTTTTGATTATGTTTTACATTTTTTGTCCATGAAAATTTACTTTTTTAAAACCGACCAGAAAATGTACACTTTCTGGACAATTTTTCGTCTAGAAAATAACGTTTTTCCGATCGCAAGACCGGAAAAGTGACATTAGAGACCGGAAAAATCTTTTCCGGACTCTAATGTCACTTTTCCGGTCTCTAATGTCACTGTCACCCTGTTTTTTGTTTTTCCAATCGCTCTTTGATAATACAAGATACCTTGATTTCGTTATTATGACAACAACATTTCGATGTATTGTCGAGTGACAGTTCGTTGATTTTTAATTTTGTTCTTTATGTCAAACTTGTTTCGCGTAGATTATAAAATATATCGAAGTGTCGGTCTTAAAAAAACTATTGTACGTCACACAACCGAAAATTAGTGTTTTCCAGGTCTCTCCAAGCTTCCAGGACTCGCCTATGGCTCGCCCTGGAAATGCTTGTCTCGACCTGAAAAACACTACTTTCCGGTCTTGTAACGTAAATTACTATTATTCGAAAGTGAAGACAGTTCTTTCCAGAGCCCTTGTCACCGTCCTCTTGTGTTGCCGGTAAGTGGTTACTGATACTTCCTATTATTTATTGTAAAGACTTGTTACGTTAAAAATTATGCTGTTAAAAAAATGACGGCAGTGGCTAGAGTCGTTTACATGGAAATATGTTATAAAATTCAGTATTAAGTAAGTACGTTGGTAAAATTATTGCGCAAAGTGCATCTGAATAACTTGTTGAAATTTTGGATAAAATAATTGGTTTTGTACTAGACTCAAATGTTACAATAGCTATTTATACAATAAGTTGCGAAATGAGTGTCTTTTAGGCACGCGACGTGAAAATTGTCCAACGAGGCAAAGCCGAGTTGGACAACACGTCAAAGTGACTAAAAGACATTGTTTCGTAACGAATTGTATACAATATTTTTTCTACTGAGGTTTTATAACAAAAAACTTAATTTTACTAACATTTTATTACCTATGTTTTATTTACACCTTTCATGTCCAAAAAATCGACAGTTGTCAAAAAAAATTCTAAAGATTTTTTTGTCAAAAACTGCGACAAATATAAAAGTAAAAATGAGTGATTTAGAGAACTCAGACACTGAAAATGCCGCAAATGAGGCAATGGTGTACCTTTTTCCCCAAAAATCAAGAAGTTTGTATGAGGGCACATACGAAAAATTCAAAAAATGGTGTGAAGAAAAAAAGGTAAAAAACTTATCAGAAAAAGTCTTTTTGGCATATTTTTCACTATTATCCGATGCCTATAAGCCATCAACTTTGTGGAGTACTTACTCAATGCTTTGAACGATGGTTTATTTGAATAAAAATGTTGAGGTGAAGACATTTACAAATCTAATCGCATTTTTGAAAAGAAAATCTACGGGGTATAAACCCAAAAAGTTGAAAGTTTTTTCTAAGAAACAAATAGAAAGGTTTGTCAAAGAAGCAGACGATAAGAACTATTTATTGGACAAAGTCATACTTATTGTGGGAATCTCTGGAGCGTGTCGCAGAGAAGAACTCACATATTTAAATATGAATAATATCGAAATTTCGGAGTCTTTAATTAAAATATCCATTCCAAACACTAAAACAAATGTTGCAAGAAGCTTTGTAATTAGCGAAGGCTCTATTGACGGCATCAACTTCTTGAATATTTTCCGAAAGTACGCGCAGTTTTACGTCCAGCACACATAACCCATGAAAGATTTTTTTATCGCATACAGAAACTCCAAATGTTCCAGACTTCCAGTGGGTATTAATACCATTGGAGCAACACCAAAGAAAATTGCTGAGTTCTTGGAGTTTCCAAACGCTAAAGAATATACAGGCCGCTGCTTTCGAAGATCTTCAGCAACTTTTTTAGCTGACTCTGGAGCGGATATATTGATGCTAAAGCGACATGGAGGTTGGCGGTCAAATACCGTGGCTGAGGGGTATATAGACGATTCTTTAGAAAATAAAAGAAAAATTTCCGAAAAAAATCTTTGGATGCTAACAACAAACGTGTTAAATCTAATGAATCCGAGTGTTCTACCAGCTCTACTAGTGGCATGGGTTTAATTGATATTGCTGTTGCGAATTCTATTTCTATTTCAAGTTCAAATTCCTCAACAATTTGACAACGAGAAATATCTCAACGTACTGTTTTAGGTTACCCCAGCATTAATTTTAATAATATAAGTAACTGTACTGTTAATATTTATAATAAATAGGTAAAACTATAGTCTGTGTTTATATAGCTATTATTTGTAAATAATTAATTATTATTAGCTGTTTCATTTGCCCCTTTCAAAAATTGACACTTGCCAAAAAATATTAAATGATACCTAGTCTGTGGTTACGTTTTAATTGTAAATAATTACCTGCGTTACTTTTAAGCACGTTGCTCCTGGTAACGTGCTTAAAAGTTTTTTAAGCACGCTGCGCTTAAAAGGAGGTTATTAGAAAACCATAATGACAATCGAAAAGAGGTTATTATAAAACGTCAGTAGAAAAATGAAGTTATAAAATTAGTAATTTCGATTTGATTCATTCAATGACGTATATGTGCTGACCTACGGGTTAAACGATACTGGGACTACTGATACAGTCAAAATAGTTCATGTATTTTTATCATTTTGTTGCCGACAGAAATATTTTAGTGAAAATTTCATAAATTTATTTTCAACCAATTAGAAGGCTCCTTTTTGTTTACGTTGCTTATAGCAACGGGAGGCTATCGCGATAGTCTATAGCCTATTAACCTAATGAAATTAATAAGTGATAATTTTTCTTAGGTACGACTACTACGACTTAATTTTAATTCAAATGTCAAGTTATTTCGAAGTGACAGGTGCGACAAACCAGCAAGTAACAATCAGTTTTTTAGTCGTACCCGTGATATTTATTGTTACAATACTATTGTGTAAAAAATATTCGTTTTGGTAATGAATCAGCAAGTTCGATTGCTAAAGAAATTGAGCAGTTAGTAACTCATTTTTATTACTAAAATGTGAGAAACATTAAATAACAAAGTTGTTATCTGAAATCCAATGTCTTTATAGTTTTAAATTCAAATATAACTTTAAAAAGCATATTTCCGATGAGTTTAGTTTAATATGACGCACTGTATTTTTACAATAGAATTTGATTTTACTGGTTCGTAACCAAGGTTTATTACTAAAATTTCATGAACATTAAAAGAAACTCCAATTTATGAAATTTTCTTACCGAATCTCCCACTCAGCAGAATTAATTCCCGATAATTTTTTTCTCGGTTTCACTCATGTTTTTGTTAAAAGAAAATTTCCCTCGTCTTCGACTCGGGATAATTTTCTATCAACATAACCATTCGTGACCTCAAAAAAATTATCGGTAAAAATTTTGCTGCTAGGGAGATTATAAGTGAAAATTTACTATTAGTTAAGACAAAAATTTGTATTCAGTTAACAATAATACAGGGTGTTCCGATGATCATGTTACAAAATTCTAGGGTAGATAAAACACACGAAAATAAGAAAAAAAGTTCATGTGAACATGGGTCCGGAAACGCTTCTTCAGGGAGCTAGGGCCCTTCGAAGATGACCTTCAAAAACTACTTTTCGTTTTATAGCTTCGGTACTACTGCAGCTATCGCAACCAATTTTGGGACATGAAATCTAGTTCGTAGGTTCATCAATTTGAGCCTTCCGGATTTTGTCACCTTTAACCAGGGGCGTACAAACCAAGGGGGTATTTGAGTAAATTTGACCCTACTCCTCTTAGGCTTTAATTTCTTACCATTTTTATATCTGATTATGATTCTCCAATGCCTTTTACATAAAAAAGGTACTCTTAGTAAAAATCGCTATCTGTCACAGTTTCCTCCGAAAATGGCTAAATCCAATCAATAATAAATTATTGGTCTTAAACCAATTATTACGTTGAAATATGAAAATGAGGTTCAGTACAGATAGTGAGCATTATAAGTTAGTCAAATCTTTTTCTTTAATGAAAATAAATTAGATTAGAGAGATTTATTGCCTTTTCGAAATTGGGGGTATAAAAAGTAAAAGGGAACGTATACAAAATATTAAAAAAAAAAAACAATTAAACAGGTTTAACGAGTGAGTCAAGGATAAGGCAGAGTAAATTTTTGTCTTGAAGATGAATTTACTAACGCTGTCGTTGACTGACCCTGTACGTACCAAAATAAATTCAAAATAACAATTGTTGAAAATGCCTGCCACCACGTTCAATACATGTATTACACCTACGTAGCATATTTAAATTGACGTCAGTAAAAACATCAGGCATGGTTTGGATCATTTCAGCCGCAACAGAAATCCTAGCCACCAAATCTTCCTCCGACTGAACTGGAGTTTCATATACAAGGCTTTTCATATGTCCCCAAAGAAAGAAATCCATAGGAGTTAAATCTGGGGACCGGGCTGGCCAGTTGACATCGCTTCCACGTCCAATCCAACGTCCTCTAAAACGATCATCGAGGTGCTCACGTACGACATGTGCAAAATGAGCGGGTGCTCCATCATGCTGGAACCATAGATTCCGACGTATGTCGAGGGACAGCTCATCCAATAACTCAGGTAAGGTGTATCTTAAAAAATTGAGGTACACCGTCCCAGTTAGTCGAGGAGGCAACATGATTGGTCCAATTAGACGTTCTCCAACAATTCCAGCCCACATGTTCACCGAGAATCGATGTTGGTACCCTCTTATTTGAAGAGCATGAGGGTTTTCCTCCGCCCACACATGGCTATTCCGTGAATTAAAAATACCTTCTCTCGTAAAAACAGCCTCATCAGAGAAAAGCACAAATTTCGGAAATTGGGGTTCTTATGTACACTGTTGAAGAAACCACTCGCAAAACTCTACGCGGGGTGCATAATCATTTGGTCTCAATTCCTGTACTTTTTGGCGATGGTAAGGATGAAGAAGTTGTTCGTTAACAATCTCCCATACACGTACATGACTTACATTCATGGATTCTGCAACAGCTCGGGTACTAACACTAGGATTTTCCTCGAATTGTCGGAGTACCTCTTCCTCAAATTCTGGAGTTCGTACAGTTCTTTGAGCGCCATTATCTGGCCTCGTTATTTTCACGGAGCCAGTTTCCCTTATGCGCTGATTTACCCTCTCGAATAGCGTGTGAGCAGGTACACGCCACTCAGGAAACCGCTCCTGATACAATCTTGAAGCGGCTCTTCCATTGCAATGAACTTCGCCATAAATTAATAGCATATCGGCATATTCGGCGAAAGTATAATCCATGATTCACTGGCGACACAATATTTTATTGACAGATTTTTGACAACTATCTGTACTGAACCTCATTTTCATATTTCAACGTAATAATTGGTTTAAGACCAATAATTTATTATTGATTGGATTTAGCCATTTTCGGAGGAAACTGTGACAGATAGCGATTTTTACTAAGAGTACCTTTTTTATGTAAAAGGCATTGGAGAATCATAATCAGATATAAAAATGGTAAGAAATTAAAGCCTAAGAGGAGTAGGGTCAAATTTACTCAAATACCCCCTTGGTTTGTACGCCCCTGGTTAAAGGTGACAAAATCCGGAAGGCTCAAATTGATGAACCTACGAACTAGATTTCATGTCCCAAAATTGGTTGCGATAGCTGCAGTAGTACCGAAGCTATAAAACGAAAAGTAGTTTTTGAAGGTCATCTTCGAAGGGCCCTAGCTCCCTGAAGAAGCGTTTCCGGACCCATGTTCACATGAACTTTTTTTCTTATTTTCGTGTGTTTTATCTACCCTAGAGTTTTGTAACATGATCATCGGAACACCCTGTATATAATTTTAGTGAATATTTTTATTTTATACACTTTTAATTTCTCCCTAAATTAGATTTACCTTTAGCAGCCAATGGCAATCTAGCCATCATAGCAGCACTAGCAGCGGCACTTTGCATATGCTGTTCCTGGGCGTGGCCATATCCGTCACTATAAAAACTGCCACTACCGTTATCTTGTATAAAAGCTCTGTTTTCAAAACTGCCAGCTGAAGAAACCTAAAAAGATAATATATCAAAATAAAAAAGGTACAATAATTTATTGCGTTGACTAACTGAATACGAGGTGACCAAATAACGTTGTTAGCTACAAAATATGACGGATTACGTTAAACGTTTTATGGACCACAGTTGTACATCTTCTATTACATCTAATACTAATACAACACGAGTTATGTTAATAGAACTTTTCATATCAGCTTTCTAGAACAGACCTTCATATCACTTTCTAATGACATATTTATGGTTATTTAGATTACTATGGTACTATAAAAGCGTTCTTGCCCTATTTCTATTATGTTAGTGTTACTTAAGATTTTGTATCGAACAAGTCATTGTATAACTAATCATCATACTTTGTGAAAATAAAGTTTTTTAAAAACGGCATTTCACGACTGAAACTTATAACTCACGTTATGAGCGGTTCGAACCTGTGTCGGTAACAATGCTTTTGGTTTAAATATTGCAATCGTAAACTGTTCTCTGTAGAAAAAAAACTACCAAATAAAGAAAAAAAATTATGGTAAACTTATAATTTACCCTGCATCGGAGCTGATGGGGGGTTAAGCTTTATGTTTTATCCATTAAGAGACCTATTCGTTGGTACCAATGTAACTTTGCCCAGGCTGCAATAGAGAAACAGCGGGTCAAAGAACTATTCTAGATAAGATATTTCCCTTTTTAAAAAAAAACCGTCCCAAAATTACTGTCTTAAAAGTTAACAAAAGTTTTTTTTGAAAACTAGGCACCATAAAAAATAATAATAAAGAACAAAAAGTTATGGTATTTTCACAAGAAAAACATGGTTTTAAATTCAATTTACTTACTAGCCAATTGATTGCTGGGAATAATTAGTATAGGGTTAATAGAAAGCATTATTCATTTACAATTAACATTTTTAGGTGGTAGTGTTGTTAATTTATTTTCAAATTTTTTTAATATAAAACATAGTTACATGATTGGCTCATCAGTACAGCAAACTCTTTGCTGAGGTTTTCTGTTGATTTTTATGATACACTACTACCGTAATGAAGTGGGAATTACAAAGCTTCATTACATATCGCGCGAACACGCGATATGTTATTCGTCTCCTTCACGCGGAATCACGGCAACCCCGATCGACTCTCGAAAATTTTGCACTATATCGTCTGCTACATTTGAAATATGTATGTATGTTGTCGGCGTCGGCGTCGGCGTCGTCGTCGTCAGTTTCGACATTTTCACATTTGCGATTTTTTTTCTCGGAAACGGTTAGAGTGGGACGATTGAAACTTTTTTAGTTTAGAGAGGAATAGTAGGGGTACTTTGTGTGAAAATTTCGAATATACAGGGTGTGCCGGAAAAAAGTTATTAATTTTTAAAGTCGAGAAATATCGGGATCTCGTTGGCACCCTATACAGGCCGTAAAAATGAGTTTTTTCAATTTAAACTTTTTCGACGTGTAGACGACCGTGGGCTACAGAACCCTATTGTTTGTGAGCGCGATCGAAAGTTTGGAAGTAATTTTTTTGATTTATTCAAAGTCAAAATTTGGTCGAAAATGGTACCTCTTGGATCGCTAATAAGTCGAATTGGCTGCATCCAATCGACATTCGGTTTGGATAATCGTTTAGGCCATCTCAAAATCTACCTTTTTCCAGTATATCGTTCTATACCTAACTGGAATGGAAATTGCCGAATATTGTAAGAAAGTGGAAATCATAAAGTTAGGCCTGATTTTTATTTTTTTTCGTACGGAAAACGACTTTTGATCGAAACGTTGTATACTTTAGCGGATAGAGCTCGTCAAATTGTATTTAAGAGATATTTTTTCGTTTCTTTATCTTTAATACGGAAAAAACGGCAGCTTATGAACTTTCTCCCGTAATTTCTGTTGGCGTCGCACTGGTTTGCTTAAATAATTCTGCAAGTGTCTATAATATATAACATTTTGAATTTTTTCTTGATCTACCATATCGACGGATAAACAAGCTTTAGTTTGCATAGTAAGCGCACCCTGGGAAAACATATTTTGTGGCTCAAAAAAATTAATTTATGATTTATTCAGAGATACTTTTATCTGATGTTTTACTATATCGACTGTAACTTATTCAATTTTTAACAAAACCGTTTTATTTTTTTCTCAAAAAATGCGCTGATTACTTCTCAACATCTCTACATATCCAAAATTATTAAAATATATTCGTAAGTTTAAGAAAAATCAAGTTTTTGCGTGCGGAAACAGGTCAAATTTATAAATTCTAATACCATTCGATTTAGGAAAGTTGGCCATGCTTTCACCACGTGTGTTGTCCTGAACTTTAACTTTTATACCATCTGTCAAAAATAGGTGAAAAATGCGATTTCCAAATTGACTTTTTAGAGGAATAAGACCATTTAGACCACGTCTTTTGTGTGAAATACCTACCTAGAACCTTTATCTTTTTCGTTTGACCAAAAATAAGGGGAAAACATCGCATTTATATCCGTCCGTTTAATAATAAAAATGGCTTGCAGGAGGCATATTAACTTCAATTTTAATAGTTTTTATAATATTTGGAA
This sequence comes from Polydrusus pterygomalis, assembly GCA_963969555.1. NCBI lineage: Eukaryota > Metazoa > Arthropoda > Insecta > Coleoptera > Curculionidae > Polydrusus > Polydrusus pterygomalis. The sequence goes on from OZ018378.1 coordinate 63,227,091, forward strand.
AGTATTTTATGTATGAAACACCTGTCTTGGACCTTTTTCTTTGCGTTTGATCAAAAATAATTGTAAAAAATGTATTATTTGTGTGTATCTTCAATACTCAACGTTCTATGTAATATCGAATACGGCATTAATATCCTATTTACCACAAATCAATCTGTAAGCTTCGGTGGCGCAGTGGTAAAGACTGTTGATTTTGGAGACGAAGTTCGCGGGTTCAAACCCCAGTGTTTTTTTTTCTTTTTTTTTTAATGTCGTTTTTTAGGTACTGAAAATTTTTTAAATTTTGGATTCTTACAGTTATAATAATCTATACGAAAAAAGCTAAAAAAATTGACACTTACCTGTCAAAATCTGACAGCTAGCGTATAGAACTTTGTTATTTACTAACTGAACATTTTTTTAATTTAGAATTCTTACAGCTGTAACTCTCGCTACGAAAAAGCTAAAAAAAAATTACACTTACCTGTCAAAATCTGACAGCTGTAGTATAGAACTTTGTTATTTAGGTACTGAAATTTTTTCAAATTTCGGATTCTTACAGCTATAATCCTAGATACAAGAAAAGCTTAAAAAAAACTTGACATTTACCTGTCTAAATGACAGCTGTCGTATAGAACTTTGTTATTTAGGAAATGAGAAATTTTCTAATTTAGGATTCTTACAGCTATAACCCTCGTTACAAAAAATCTAAAAAAAAATTGACAATTACCTGTCACAATTTGACAGCTGTCGCATAGAACTTTTTTATTTAGGGACCTGATAATTTTATACTTTCGGACTCTTACAGCTATAACTCTCGCTACGAAAAAGCTAAAAAAAAATTGACACTTAACTGTCAACATTTGACAGCTATCGTCTAGAACTTTGTTATTTAGGTACTGAAAATTTTTTCAATTTAGAATTCTTACAGCTATAACCCTCGCTACGAAAAAAGTTTAAAAAAATATACACCTACCTGTCAGAATTTGACAGCTGTCGTATAGAACTTTGTTATTTAGGTACTGAAAAATGTTTCAATTTGGGATTCTTACAGCTATAATCCTCGTTACAAAAAAACTTTAAAAAAATTGACACTTACCTGTCAAAATTTGACAGCTGTCGTATAGACCTTTGTTATTTAATCACTTAAAAATTTTTAAATTTCGGATTCGTACAGCTATAATCCTCTATATGAAAAAAGCTTTAAAAAATTTATACCCGCCTGTCACAATTTGACAGCTGTCGTATAGAACTTTGTAATTTTGGTACTGAAATTTTTTTTAATTTAGGATTATTACAGCTTTAACCCTCGCAACGAAAAAAGTTTAAATAAATTGACACTTACCTGTCAAAATTTGACAGATGTCGTATAAAAGTTTGTTATTTAGGTACTGAAAAATGTTTTAATTTAGGATTCTTACAGCTATAATCCTCGTTACGAAAAAAGTTTAAAAAAATTGACACTTACCTAAATAAATAAATAAATAAAGAAGGTTATCTGTTATTTAAGTTGTTAAAAGTTTCAGTGTTATAAAAGAATTTATTAAGAAACCATTAACCCTTAACTGCTACCGACGGGGTCAAAATGACCCAGAAGAACACAAATCCTGCCGCCGCGCCTTTAGTTGAATAGTGGGAGGGCTGCGCTGCTAGTTATTCTCTAGTCGGTCAGGGTTGAGTTGAGAATGGTAAAGAGTGGTTCGCTCGTTTTTTTAATAATCGAGATATTTACGTTCGCGGGTCAAATTGACCCGTCTGTAGCAGTTACGTTAGTGGTTTCAATTTTATGCATACAGGTATTTATATATTATGTTTGATTTTTTTACCATTTTTTAGTTTAGGTTTGTGCCACTCAGTCGCGAAACGACGGGAGGGGGGTACCGATCCGTTAAACAATAGTAAAATGTAATTGAAATATTTGGGATATATGGATGTTAGTTGGGAAAGAGATTTGTTACAATTGTACCCCCAGTAGAATGATGTACTTCGGTGCGTCCAAGGGCGGATTAACAGGGAGTAAAGGGGTAAGTACCCCCTCCCCCATGAATTTTAGGGATTCCGTACTTTTCTCGACGTTCTGCGATCCCAGATCCCGACCATACGGTCGAAATGGGTACAGAAATTCATCGTAGAATTTATAATACAAAGGTTCCCCGCAAACGCGCTAGCATCAGACATTACTGGAGTTAATGCAAAAAAGTTTTGTCTGTTTCCTTACTTTTTTGCATTAATATCTGAGGTCCGGCACTTGTACCGGTTTTGAGAGCGCACTTGCAAAATTTTCTGTTTTTACAGAATAACCCCTTTACGCCTGACCTTTTCTAAGGTACCGTACTGGGACGCAAGATGTCGCACCGGGTTCAATAATTCCCGTCGATTACTGGAATTGTTTTAGAGGATATGCCTATTCAAGGACAAGTCCAGGAAACATCAAAGAGAAAGCGTTGTGCAATTTGTCCTGCAAGAAAAGACCGCAAAACAAACTCTTGCTGTGCGATATGCAATTTACCAGTTTGCCGCCAGTGTGCCCTTACAGTGTGTCCGAACTGTAAATAGTTATGTTTTTATGTTTTTTGTTATATAATATTACCAATACTCTTATTTATAAATAAATAAAAAAATAGTTTACTACAATTGTTTCGTTATTTCCTAATTTTCTATTGGGTCACTTTGACCCGTCGGTAGCAGTTGCGTTAAATTATTGGTCAGTAGCAGTTAAGGGTTAAAGATATGAATTATTGCTCATAATGTCAAAACTCAATAATAACTCAATACAATAATTGGATAATGTCTGACATTCGTAACGGTTAGTCAAAAAAATAACAAAAAATCTTGTCAAGGAATTTGTTGTACTGATAAACCAATCTCAGTCCTTGCAGATATGCCCTAAAAGCAACTATATTTAATATCAAAAATTTTTTAAAGTTTTAACAACACCACCACTTGAAAATGTTAATTGTAAATGAATAATGCATTCTATTAATACTATACTAATTATTGACAGCGTATCACTCAATTTGCAAGTAAGTAAATTGAAAACCACATTTTGCACCAAAGTTATTCTTGTGAAAATACAATAACTTTTTGTTTTTTATTATTATTTTTTATCGTGCCTACTTTAAAAAGAAACATTTTTGTTAACTTTTAAGACAGTATTTTTAGAAGGGTATTTTCTAAAAGAAAAATTTTCTTGTGCTGTACATCGTATCTAGAATAGATCTTTGACCTGCTGTTTCTTTATTGTAGCCTTAAAAAAGGAAAAATATTATTTCCGAAAGATCGGTTTTTGTAAAAAATGAGTTTAACTTCAGCCCTAGACCGCTTCCCCAAGAAATTAGGAATCCATTTATTCAACTAGCCGTTCCAGACTACTCTTCATGTTAAATATTTCGGTCGGTATTTTCAAACTGCCGGCGCCGCAACATCGGCAGTTATTTTTGAAATATTAATCCAAAATATAATATAATGTATATATGTAAACTTTAATGCTCTCATCGTCTTTGAGAAAATATTTCAAATAAATTCTGCGAGTAGAAACTATTTAACACTAATACTGAACCCTTAAAACTTGACCTTTTGATATTGTAATACTAAAGGAGCATTTAAAAAGTACATACAAGAAGAGTTTTATTAATTGAGGCAAAAAGTTTTTCACTTAGCCACTAAACATTCCACATTTTTAGAAGATATATTAGTTTCTGCGAAAATAATTAAAAGTGAATAATTATGACATATCGGACAAGTGGGTAACTGTTTTTTATATTGGAATACACAGGGATCCAAGCACAATAGATACCCTGGGGCGGGTAGACCACCACCGCCATTTCGGACCACTGAGGCGTATTCCAATATGTAAAACAGTTACACACTTGTCCGATAGGCCACAATTATTCGCTTTTAATGGGACATTTTGTTGGCTACAACGTTATTTAAGCAACCAATTTAATTATTATATTCCTTACAGGTAGGGATCGTGTTTCTTCGACTTCTGAATGCGACTCTGATGGATAATCAGATGGAAGAGTATCGCTGATAAGATGGCCTTCGTCACTTCCGGAACTACTGCCTGTAATACCCACTGGTGCATGTGCTCGAGGAATTTTAACACCTTCAAACATTGACAGAGTACCTAAAAAGAAAGAGCGTCTATAATATTTATCTAGTTTTAGACGAATTGATGCTGATATTATGTGATGCCTTGAACAAATTATGTTAAATAATGTTATGTATAAATTACTGTAATAAATAAAAATTTAAGAATAAAGTCAAATCTTCTCTCCTCTGGGATATATAGGGTTATCGAAATTGGCGCTGACAGTATTGAAATCTCGGGAACTGTAAGCGATAGAGAGACGGTTAAATGGGAAAAGTTTAGGTAATTATGTTACCAGTATATTGGTGCTTGTGGTTCTATTCTAGTTCTTTTGGTTTTTGAGATATTTCGAATAACCCAAAATGTTGCATTTGCTTAGATCGGTTGTACCTAACCATGTTATTTCCCAATATTTTTTAAATCTATAAACACATTTTCATAACCTCAATATATTTAAAAATACCATTGTTAGAAAAACTTCAAACATATGTGGCAAAAATTTGAACTCGCTAAATAGGGATTCTTTTGTTATATTTATTTAATAAAACTTATTTATTCTGCAATCCATTGCGGCAGCTCAAAAATTTTAAATGTTATGATAATAATATATCTTTTTAACTTAAGCAATAAGAAGAATATTTGTTAAAACCACAATCCAATATCTTTTTTTGAAGCGGAGATATGAAAAAAAAATGAGATTTATAAGAATAAACTGACGTTTTAATACGATGTTTGTATTCAATAAGTTACAACTACCATACCATTGTGTCTTCTACAAAGCTATAATCAACATAATACTTCTTTAAATTAATGTTCTGTAAATTTAATTTATTTACAACAAAAATAATACTAGATGGTTGCATGATAATGCATAATAATGCATATTACATAATATGCAAATTACAAATTGTAATGAACTTTTAAGTGGGCTGTGAAACAAAAAAAAAATGCAAAAAAGCTTTGATTTAAAATATAAAATAGTACGTATCAAACAAAATGGGTTAAATTTTGATTAATTTTCTTGAAATTGTAAGCACGTCAAAGGCCTTTTCGGTTGGCACTTTGACGCAGCACAAATTTGAAGGAAATAAATCAAAATATAACTTATTAACACTTTGGCGCATACTATTTTATATTTTAAGTCAAAGCCATCTTTCCTTTTTTGTTTCAGAGCCTACTTAAAACTTTACTGCAATTTGTTCTATTCATGCAATCATCCTCTATTATTTTTGTTGTAAATAAATGCAATTTACAGAACTCTAATTTAAAGAAGCGTTGTGTTTATTATGAGTTTGTATTGGTATGGTATTTGTAACTTTTTGCTTACAAATACCGTATTAAAACATTAGTTTATTTTTATGAAATTCATTGTTTATTATATTTTTCATATTTCCTGTTTAAAAAAAGATATTGGCTTGTGATTTTCACATAATATATTCTTATTATTTATTCTTCTTTTTGCTTAAGTTAAAAAGTTATTTCGTTGCATTTAAAATTTTTGAAAAATATGAAGAAATTGTTGATTATGCTAAATAGCGCCCTCTAGCTGTCGCAACGACGACTTCGGTTTTTATAAAATTGATAAAACGATACTATTTAGCAAGTTCAAAACTGTCAAATTCCGTTAAGCCCAGTTACACTCCCTGGCAGCCAACCTAGAAACAAAAAGATTTTCAGCAATTTCTCATGGCCACTTTTACTAAAAAAAAATTTCCGCAGGCCGTACGACTAACACTTTTTAAGATACGGCCGAGAGTCATTCTTACACCCGGTATAATATTTATCTCATAAGAATGTTATGGCCTCCGTTGTCATGTGTAAATTATTTATCAACCTTTAATTTTAAAGTATTTAATTCAGGAAACATCTCGTTTACACAAAGGCAATTATCGTTGCATTGATGAGAGATGGATAAATGGCTTGCATGCATGTACACGACGAAGATACATGTTCCTCATCTAATCGTTTTAGCGGAAAAAGTAAATCCTAAACATTTTTATTATATAGGTATTTTCGAACATTTTTCTTTCAAAATTAAAAAATGGATAAATAAATACACAAAATTTTAAAATAAATAAAAATTATTTAAATCAAAGTATGCATTTGGCTTATATAAATTTATTGTTAAATCTGAATGGTTTTAAGTCTACCAGAATTTAAGTTGTTTAAACCTAATGTTACTAGAAAATGACCTATTATGACAACGGCGGCCATTATATTTCCCTATGACACTACAATATGTACCAGCTATAAAGTAACTAAAACTATCTTGCATTTAATTAGATCTAGTTTATTAAACTTACCAAGTGAGCTACCAGAAAGCTTGGTAATTTCTGAGTCACTACCAATGCTCGAAAATGGACGAATGAAGGTAACTGGTCTTCGCCTAAGACAATAGTAAGAACATCCCAGTCCCAATAGTAGCAAAGAGAGGAACAAAATACCACATATAATTAAAAGAATTTGAAATCCCTTTAATGGTGGTTCTAAAGCTGCCACGGGCACTGCAGCTTCTTGGCTAAAACAACAACGGAAGTTAAGAGACCTGGTTATGAACCTTTCAGTATGTATGGTGTCAAAAAAGTGTGGATAATAATAATTAAGTATCATTCATTCTTAAATAGAAAATAGTGAAATTACCAATTTTATTTTTAAATTTATTAAAATTTACTATTGATATTTAGTGACAGCTGAATAATACCTGTAACTAATTTTGAAATAGTTATCTTGGCGATCGTTGATAGTATAGAAATGAAATGTACAAAAATGACTTTATTATTTCTTAATAAACAGATATATATTTTGAAATAAATTACCTACATACCCCTAAAATTTTATTAAAATCGATTCAGTATTATAGGCGAAAAAAAATAAAAACTAAAAAATATCAGTTTTCCACCACTGGTTTTAAAAATTAATAAAAAATAAAAATAAAGCCTCGTTAATAAAATTATACAAAGATACTTATTAAATAAAGTCTAACAGTCTCGTTAACCAAATTTGACTAATACGAATTGTACAGGGTGTCCAAAGTCAAACTTTGCAAACTTTAAAGTAATTTATTTTTCTTATTTCAAATAGGAACCCCTATATCTTTTCATGTCATTCGATGCAGAATTTAAAATCAAAAATTTGTCCCAATTACAACCCTATCGCAATATCCAACGCATCAAAACTTATTTGCAGAAAACTCATTTTATCAACTATTCCAACAGTCATTATTATGAATAAAAGATAAAGGTGGCTTTGAAAAACAATTTATTGGTATTAAAGTTTATTAAAGTAACAAGATACCATCTTGACTTTAGTAATCTAAAAGTTTGGAATATTGTTAAATTGTAAGTAATTATTTAAGCTGTATCAAGTTTTCTTAAAAGAATAGAAAAAAATTACTGTATCAAAGGTTTTGCAATAATCCGAAGAAACAAACAACTTTAGCCGTTTTTGAGTAAATGTATTAAATTCAAAGTGTAAAAAAACCCTCAACAGAATTAATGAACCTTTAAAAAAATTTAATGGCAGGAGTTAAAACGATTTTTATTGTCGTTCGGGTGTAGAAATATTCAATGTAGGTACATCAATAAAATATGTGTGAGTTTTTTAAAATGACCATTATACCAAATAAAATCCGGTCATACTAATAAAATTAATACCTACCTATTATGAATAATAATTAATGAACTAGTTTAGTGTAAACTTTAGAAAAAAATTATATAAAACAAATGTATATTAAAAAAGCATGTGCATTAATATTATATAACTTTTACGATAAGGGGCTAACCATTAGAATTAATACAGATTTTATTATTAAATTTTATTGTGGTAATACGGAACAATAACCAATAAAATTTGTTTTAATAATAATTGTATATGCGTAAAATGTATATTTAACAGTTAAATAATAATTTTATAAATAATTATTGTTTTTGTAGAACTGCAACTATAATATATTATTTTGGAGTTGGGGCATTTTATTATTGAGTTGTAATGTAAACATGGACAATAAAATGCGTTTTATGCTGATGACACCAGCATGATAAATTTAATGTATGTTTAATATAGACTTATAAAAGTTAAAGGGCATTGAATGAATTTCTGGGAAAACTCATAAAAAGTTATTTCTAAAATGACACTAAAACAGTAAAATATACAGTGTGTTTACTTAAGTTGGAATCATATATGATTTTTTTTTATTATAAAATGTTGAAAAAAAAGTTATTCTTTAACAAAAACTTTGCATGGTCATCTAAAATGAAACAATCAAATAAAAAAATTTTGGCGATCTTATACGAGATTTGTCAAAAAATAAAAATTTTGCTCAAGACTAAATAATATTTTCGACAAAATCAAAACTTGTTATAAAAATTGATCAGAATTTTTATGGTACAAGATATCATTTATAAAGTGTTTATAAGTGAATTGTATAATTATCTTGTGGCCTGAATTGACAATAAAGTAAAAACTGTTTCTTCTTTCTTACTTGGAAAAATAATTTTACCTTAAGCAAATCTAAATGGGAAAACACCCGTTTGAAAGAAACTCTAAATTCACGTTTTTGTTAAAGTCTTATTTTGGTTATCTTGTTAGTTGGCAAAATTGTATTTTATCTCACAGGTAATAATCTGAGTTTGCTTTGTTTTTGCTATCCAATAAACTTAAACTTAAAAATCGTTGATGTTTCAGTGAAGAAGTACTAAGCTAGACATCCTAGTCGGCTACGTTTATTGGCCCGACATATGGTATGGGTGCGCGTTTCCTATACCCTTAATACCCTTCTATAGCAGATTCCGTTATAGAAATAGAAATAACAAATGAAACATCTAAAACCGTTTCGAACATACAAATGGGAGGGCAAGCCAAACAGTGCAAAAAAGTTTTTAATTTAACTTTATAAAATAGTCCAAGTTCTAGTTCAAGTAGTGTCGTTCTTCCCAAGAAAATTATTTAATGCTAAAAATCAAAGTACTGAACCTAAGTCAAAGCCTGATTTAATACACTAATTAAAAAAAAATAAACAACCTCCCCTCGCATCATCAAAAAGAGAAGCATGAGATTTTAAAGAAAATTGGTTGGTTGTAGAAATCAGCATTCGTTATTTTGAACATTTTGTAAACAATTTAGTTTAACAACACCGGAACCTGATTTACATATTTTAAATTATTATCAGTAAAACAATGTTTAAATAAAGATATTAAAAGTTATAACTTACATGGGTAGTGGTATAGGTGGTACAGGTGCAATTGGTGGTGGATATCTACAGACAATGGTTATAATTTCATCACCATCCATTTCTAGCCCAGGATGAAACCTCACTACAATGTTGTTGGTAAAAACACGTTGAGGTTCCTTTAAAATAAATACAATTAAATTGTTGTAATTAAATTGAAAATTAAGTAACTGTCATCGACAAGTTTTAATTGATTGGTACTCAAGACCCAATCTTTCAAATTTTTTAAGGAAATACACATTGGGAAAAACTTATTTAAAAACTTTAGTATTTTGACTGAGGTTCTTAAAATACAAGAAACTACAATTATTTTTTAAAACGCGTAGGCGAATGTTTTTTAAATTGATTGCAAATGGACAATTTAAATTAAGTGTTTCACGAGACGAGAAATCTAGTACCTACTTTTAATACAAACTCTCGTCCCGCAAAAATTTTTCAAATCTCGCATCGCTAACATCTCGCAAGAGGTTTTCTTGTCTTGTGAGAGTCTCATAGTTTCTCGTTTTAGCAGCATGACGTCATAAAAAAAATTCTGCAAGTAGTAAGTGTGAATAAGCGCATATTTCTGAAACGATTTTCAAAAGTGTTCTGGCACAGTGTTGCTAACAATCAAATCACACATGATTAAAATAATAGTACTTATATTACCGAACAAATACGCATGCGTTCTGGAACCGAATTCAAACGAAAAAGAACGACTGCGGTGCCATTCGCGGTTCGTGCCGTTGCCTTTAAATTTGAATCATGTTTTTAGGGTTGCATATTATGTATACAAAAATATAATTTTTGAGTATTAAAAGTAAGATAGACCCTTTTTGAGTATTCAATGCACAAAACGGCAACGCTGGTTTTCTACACGTGGCTGAATAGAATGCACGGAACTGCAAAAATAGGTCAGTTACCGCTGTCAGACTTACACGTGTGTTTTTTACCTCTCTTTTTTTGCTAAAAATGTGTGTAATATGTTTTAAATGTAGTGTAAATTATAGTTTCATGTTGTTTTAACTGGATAGGTAATAAACCGGGTCGTTTCCTATTTTTTTCATAAACCATTGTGGAAATTTAAGTTTTAATTGCTCGTGGCAATATTAGTTTCGTTTTTGTGTGTGAGTAATAATAGCCGAACAGCAAAAAACAATGTCGATGTTATAATATTGTGGTTTGTGATAATATTATTGTCTGTATGTAAATAGTGAAAATGAAGCTAAATTGTTTTGATTGACAACGGCATTATTTTAAAATAATCACATCAAAAACAAAACTTGCAGTGTTCCAGGGTGCAAATCAAATTAACATAGCTCCTTTTAAAACAAGGTAAGAAACTTAATCTCTACCTTGACAGTTCAGGCCAGTTATAATTTATAAAAAAAAATGATTTAAAGCAATTCTCAGAGACGACTTGACACCATTAAAATAGTATAGAGGAAGTGCACCTAATTTGAGATAGTTGTCTAACTTCTAATATAATATGTACTGCCATCTAGTAAAAATGGAAGAAACTATTTTATTTTAAGGTATTCATTACTGTGTTGCATTCTTAGTGTCCGATCGGCCGTTATTTGGTGAACCGGTGCACGCTGCACGTGTTCAATTATTTTCCTACGACCACCTACGAAAATGACAATAACAGCACGGTTAACTTGGCTAGAAAGTGCTAAATATCACACTCGTGTTGAAAAAAAATATTTCAACACGAGTGTGGAAATACCAAGCACACTAAGATATTTAATTTAAACAGGTGTCAATTTGACGACAAAACTATTTATTAAACATAACAAACTTACGGGACACGTGGAGTGAATTGGGGTGCTGGGTGGGGTAAAGTACACTAGGGCATTACTGCAAATTTTTCGTTATTTTTGGGAACCGAAGAGTACTTATTTATGATAAAAATAATATTATCAAAAAGGGAAAATAATAATATGTCAGGCAACCCACCAACTGTAATGTTTCATGTTTACATGTCAACTCACAGAAAAATAAAGGATTTATGTCAACTGAGTTGAACCACAGAAAAAAAGGGACAGCTATAGAGCAGAAATAGAATACCCTAGGAAATACCGATTTATAATTTTGCCATTATCTCGTATGTTTAATTATATTGGTGTAAGTGAAAGTGCTTTATGTAAGTAAATTTATTTTAGCAATATTTAAAACAAATCGAATATAGACAGAACTTTTATAATTAGCAAGCTATCGATATTTAACTCCATCTCTATCTTTCAATAATGTTGAGGTTTAATAATGCGGTACATTAATTATCATAAAATAAAACTATAATAAAATAAAAAAATAAGTTAGTGTAGTGTCTAGTTAGGTTCTACTCAGTAAATGATTGTACTGTCTACTAACCCCTAAATCCCTTCTTTTTAGTAAATGTCACTCCTATCCTATGTTGTAATTGTCAATATTAAACCCTTGACCCTTAAAATAGCAGCTAAGAAAAGCTCAAATACACAAATCCAGAGACTCATATTAAGCAGTCCAAACCGCATTGTATGCAAAGAAGAAAAGTCAGTGGTCGTGATATGGTACAGACCAGACAACATCACGATCACCCTTAATGTGCTGGCAAACTGCCCCCAGGGAGCAGAGCCATTAAGACAAGACAATGTTGAGGTTATGTTTTATGTTCTAGTTTTGTGTTTGTGTTTTGTTTTTGTATGTATATTTAGGTATATTATTGTTTTATTGAAAGAATGCAAGCAGCTAAAAAATCAGAAACGAAATTTATTCACTGTACATAGATACTAGGTATGATGTGCGTAAGCAAATAGGAGAAAAAGTTATTATTTTTATTTAAATCTAGGTAAGTTAAAATTTGTAAGTAGGCATTGTTTTTATTTTGTTTTAATATAGACGCTTCTGTTGGAATCCGCCTTGAAATTTGTTTTGCATTTATTGCGTTTGTACTTTGTCAATTTTTTACACAATGGTGTACAAACTATTAAAAACCAAACAAACTCTTTTTGATTATTTTGTATGGTCGTAGGAAAAATTGTGTACATTACTCGTGTGAAAGTGATTTTCTCACACTCGGAGAATTTCCGCACTCGGCTGACGCCTCGTGCTAAATACCTCCTCGTTTGAGGATTGCCACTTTCAACACTTGTTATGTAATATACTATTACGGTTAGAGTTTTTTTTTATGAAGTGTAAAATCGACAAAAGAAACAATAATAATTGCAATGCGAGTTTTGGTGAATAATAGTTTAGGTAATGTTAGGTACTATTATTTTCTGACAACAAATTCCTTCCGTGTTTAAGACCTAGCCCAGAAATTAGTTCGTAATTTTTTAAAATAAATACCTTAATTTGAGATACCCTATAAGTCCCAATTTGAGATACTCTCAAATTAGGATCCTTAAGACATCTAATAACATTTAGATTGGTTTTAGTTTTAGATGCCATCTAAACACAAGAAATGGAATGCCAGCGACATGATAAAAGCAGTTAATGCCGTGAGAAATAACGAAATGGGATATTTCAAAGCGTCAAAAACTTTTGGGGTACCTACAGGAAAACATAGTGAAAAATTGGCTAAATACGTCCAGTGTGGTAGATGGACACATGAAGACTGTGGGGAGATCCGAAGTGAAACTTTTGTTTGTTCTTTTTGTGAGGAAAACGTTTTTTTTCAGTAATGTCTCTGTGTCTCAAATTTGAACACCGTCGCTTGTCTCAAATTAGGAATCCTCTTTTTTGTTTTAAAGAAATACACTAATTCTTAAAAAGGGCTTTATTTCAGTTAAGAATAATATTAATTTGTTTCTTTTTGTTGCAAAAGTTTGTATACAGGTTGTGTTACAGTACTTCTTGAGAAATAAATTATTAATCAAAATTTATTTTATTTTTTAAAAAAAAGTATCTCAAATTTGTTTCTTTTCCTCTATAGTTTACATTTTGCTGAAAGTGTGATATTATTATAATTACTTCGCAAAGACGATTATCATTTATCAAATGGTTCTCTGCATTAAACGTTTCGACAAAATCTATAAACGTTATAAAAGAAGGTTAATTTTTTTTGGTTCTTTTTTTTTATTGTTTTTTGGTTACGTGTCCCAATTTTTCCCTGGCCACCGTGCAATATCGGTAATAAAGATTGCTTTTTTATATCGAGTGATACAAACTAGATTATTTTTAAAGTTTATCGCAAATCCTATTCAAAATCTTAAGATTTTGCAAGATTTCTCCATCTTGCATATTTTTGTCGTCTTACAAGATTGTCGCAGAAAAACTTTCGTCTCGTCTCGCAGAAGACCAGACCACTCGCGAGACGAGAACGAGACGAGACGATAAAAACGAGACGAGAGTAAAACACTAAAATAGGTCAAGCTGAATAACAGTTTTCCTATCTTTATTGGTGGGGCATGTGGCATATATATTTTCTTTTCTTTTGTTGCTCAATAAGTTGATAAATCGGTGGCAGCTGAGAACATAAAAATACCGTTTGAGACCAACTGGAAGCACGGCGCTTTACCTAACTGGGTAATCGTATGTTGTCTGTTACTCTGGGTGACCATTGACCAATACATTGTCGGTCAGTAGCATCAGTTACTGGTTAATTGAGTTTTACGTTGGAAAGTTTACCTTGAACCAAAAAAATATACAGCGTGAGTCGGGAGGAAAATACTCAAATGTTGTTATTCAATATTCATTTGTTTTTAAATTAGAAAAACACAAAATATTGCATTAATTTAGCTTTCCTGTAATAAATTATATTCTTGTCCGCTTTTAATTGTTGTGCTGTCACTATCCTGTTAGTGTAGTAGTGTCAGTATAACATTTTACATGATTCGCCGTTAACATTCGGATTTGTATCATTTAAATTTTATAAAATGTCATACATTTATTCACATCTCATATACGCCAATATTGTTTTTATTTATGGTTTGTGTAATGGGAATGCTACAGCGGCTGCTGAAGAATATCGTCAACGATTTCCACATCAAAAAACACCGAACAGAAAGACCTTTATCAGAGTTTTCAACAAACTGTGCGAGACCGGAACGCTTCCAAGTGCCAATGTAACATCCGAACGAGCCATTCGACAGGATTTAGAAGAAATAGAAAATGTTCTAGCTTTAGTAGAAGAAGATGCAACGACCAGCTCACGAAGAATTGAAACTCAGTTGGGGATTCCCCAAAACATAGTGATCAATACGCTTCACGAGCACGGCCTATACCAGTACCATGTACAGCTTGTACAGAATCTTCAACCTGGAAACTACGCCATTCGCAATTCAAATGTATTAACAACACGACGGAGCGCCTGCCCATTTCGATCGTCGGGTCAAGCAATCTTTGGACCAAACGTTTCCAGAGGTTTGGATTGGTCGCGGTGGTCCTATTAGTTGGCCTCCTAGATCGCCAGATCTCACACCGTTGGACTATAATTTATGGGGTTGGTTAAAAAAATAGGTTAAAGTAGATACTAGGGATGCACTAATTAGACGCATTAGAAATGCTGGACTCAATATTAAAGAAAAGCACGAATCAATTAGAAGAGCCACGCGCGCCCTTCGTAAACGAAGTAGGAAATGCTTGGAAGTTAATGGCGGTATTTTTGAAAATTTACTAAGCCAATGATTTATTCAAAACAATGTTAATGTTGCATATTTTGATTTAACAATATTATTATTTTATTTATTTACAACCATACATGCAATGTTGACATTAGAACATTTTTAAAAGTTTGAAAGTGTCACATTACCTACGTCTACTTTCCTTTTCCACTTCCCTCACCCATTTCCCTCACTCATTTCCCTCATTCTCGTTATTCAACCAGCATATTTTTGTTTGGCGTCAAAACAATAAATGTCATATTTTGACAATTTTACTACATTTTTCGAAAAAATCAAATATTATCTAATTTTCAATTAACGGTGCGGTTGTAAATAAAATAGTATACAAACCTCAGAGAAAAGTTTTCATTACTGTCACGAGATTAAAGTTAACCTCGACGCTTCGCGTCTCGAATAACTAACTAATCTCTCGACAGTAATGAAACACTTTCCTCTTCGGTATATATATATACTATTAACGCTGTCATTTGAAAACAAATAATGAATATTGGGTAACAACATTTGGGTTTTTTCTTATTATTTTGATGCATAGATTACACCCTTAGAGTTTAGCCCATTCCTCCTGACTCACCCTGTATATAACATTTTTAAGCTCCCAATGAAGAAACGTTTTAGGTATGTGTTTCTACGATGTTTTATTCACGTTTGCAATAAAAGCATTAATTTATAGAAAAAGGGCCGCTAACACGTTAAAGGGCTTTTAAATTTATAGCGTTTTCGGTTGGATTGGATATAGTGTCTAGCAATAAATTACTTACTTAAAAGAAACGGCCACGAAGATACGTGAAAAGATAAGGAAAATGCCATTCCAGAGATATAAATAATGAGAACAATTCCATGGTTAAGATGGATATGTGACGTATGCGTTTTTTGCATTGAAAGTGAGACACTTAACAAGGATATACAGCTGTGCGATAAAGAAACTGATCAGCCTTTTATACAGAAAATTACATAAATTTATTTTCAACGAATTAGAAGGCTCTTTTTTGGTTACGTTGCTTATAGCAACGGGAGATTATCGCGATAATTTTGTTAGTTCCTATTAACTTAATGAAATTAATAAGTGATAACTTTTCTGTCAAAAATGAAGTGCTTTATATCTATTGGCAAAAGTCACTCAGAATAAAATCAAAATATATTTTGTTGCTAACTTATAATTTTTATGATACTAACCAAATTGCTTTACATATCGAACACCGGGGCTAAAAGAGACACATCAAAAATTTAACTAAACCCGGAAATATGTTTTTAGTGTTGAAAATACTACTGGGATCGTTTTTATGTAAACTTTGCATTGGTGTCGCGGTGTCGATCTGTCGCGACCCAACACCGCAATATCTCGAGCGGTCTTGTAACATAATGGGTACTCTGATAATACTTGGTAAATATAAATATGAAAAACAGCGTAAAGTCGGCAAGTAAATAATGTTTAGTTTTAGTTTGTGTTTTAAAGAATGCAATAATAATTTTGTTAAAAAGTGTTTTATTGAGATAAGTTATATAATTATGTATATTTGTGTTTTGAAGACTGCCATAATAATTTTGTTAAATAAGGTAAGTTCACGTTATTTAAATCGGAATATTATATCGAAAAAAAAAGAGTGGGAGGCAAAAAGTGGGAGCACAATAATTGCATATACAGGGTCCGCCCAAATTTATTTAACAAATGGGATAATTTTTTTATTATTGATTTCTCAGAAATTGTACATAAAAGTTTTGCATCTTGAGTATTCAAATCTTCTGTGGCATATACAGGGTGAATATAAAATAGAAAAATATGACGTCAGTGACTCAAAATTTTTTTAAAATTTAAAAACTGAAACAGCCATATTAAAGAACTAATAAATCCAAGATAAAAAGTAAAATAAAGTTTTTTTCTAGTGCTAATAGTTTTCAAGAAAAGTCAAGTTAAATATCAAATTTTTGCTCTTTTTGAATTTTTACACTTTTCATATCAACTTTACATATTAACTGTTAATATGGCTGTTTCAGTTTTTAAATTTTTAAAAAATTTTGAATCACTGACGTCATATTTTTCTATTTTATATTCACCCTGTATATGCCACAGAAGATTTGAATACGTCAAAATGATTTACTCAAGATGTTAAACTTTTATGTAGAATAAAATTTTCTGAGAAATCAATAATAAAAAATTATCCCATTTGTTAACCAAATTTGGGCGGACCCTGTAGAATTAAAGAACATTTTTTAAACTTTTACGAAATACAAATTAGAATGTGGGCCTTAATTACATCACATAGGACATTAAAATTTTAAAGCTGTGTCAGGTATTTTCAATACATAGGATGCTTGCGTAAGGTGCAAGATCTGTGAATTGTTTAAGTTTCATTTGAAACGATGTAGACCTGTAATATCAGATGTTATGGTTGAAAACGAATTATTGGTTTTAATGTTCCTGAAATTTTAGTAATAAACCTTAATTACTAACAAGTAAAATCAACTTCTATTGTAAAAATACAGTGCATTATATTAAACTAAACTCATCGGAAATATGTTTTTTAAAGTTTTATTTAAATTTAAAACTATAAAGATATTGGATTTAAGATAACAAATTTGTTATTTAATGTTTCTCACATTTTAGAAACAAAATTGAGTTACTAACGGCTAAAATGAACTTCATTTCTAAAACTCTATCTAGGTACAATTAACTAAAGCAGCCAGAAATATGTTTTTGTGGCATTTTGGCAAAAAAATTACAATAAGAAAAAATTCTAATTTATTAAATTTTCTTACCGAATCTCCCACGTAGCAGAATGAATTCCCGATAATTCTGCTGCTAGGGAGATTAGGTAAGGAATATCGCCCACTTAATCAAGAATCGTTCGGACCCGTAAAAGTTATTTTTTGAATTGCATTTTTTTTTTAGAGTAAAGATGTTATACAAGGTGGATCATAAAACTGCTACGTGTATCAACTTTAAATTTTTTTTATGAAACATCTTGTATATTTTTACATTCTACAATCAATTTTAGACATTTTAGACGTAAATCATGTCTGTTAAAAAATGTGAGTGAATGTTAATCAAATTTGAATTTTGCTCTGCTGATGTTACATCCAATATGCGCCTCGCTGAAGAGAAACGCATAGAAATTTTGATTGTTGGGTTTTGGAGATAAATTAAGGAAATAGGTCCATGATATGTTCAATAAATGCCTATTAGCCAATCGACAGTGTCGATATAGGGTAGCAATTAACTGGAGAACTTCGTGTACTGTTAAAGATAGTGTTAAAATGGTCGTCCTGGTATACATGAGGAGAAAAATAAACATATTATCACTACAGGAGGATTCTCACAGCTTAAGCACACAACTTGGGTTTGACCACGATACTTACCAAACCACTGTATCGAATTTTTTTTAAATAGAACTTTCTTCCCTACAAACTAGTACAAGAGTTATTGGACGATAATCCTGATAAGCGAGAGAAACTTTGCGAAATAATGATTGTGATGATAATATCCTCAGTGGTTCATAAAAAAATCGCACTCAGTATAATGAAAAGGTCAATGTCTGGGCGGGCATTGTTAAAAATAGGGTAATCGGATCATTTTTACTTAATAAGAGCCTCGCTGGATAAAGATAATATCTAAATTTCCTCCGAAATGATCTGGTTTCAGCTCTTGCCACTCTATTTCCCGATAATAATAATCTTAATTTACCAAGTTTAACCTTATGGTTTCAACAGGATTATCCTGCTCAGATAAGGGAGTACTTAAATAAAATATTTCCGGAGCGGTGGATAGGTAGACGGGCGTCAATAGAGTGGCCTCCCAGATCGCTCGATCTTAACCCACTGGACTTTTTTCGGTGAGGCTACGTCGGAAATTTAGTTTATAAATCTAAAACCAACTCGATAAATATGATGCTTAAGTCCATTTGACGAGTAGTAGTAGTAGTTCTCTATAGAAGTAGTATAGTTTATTTTCATACTTTGACATTTGTCTACTTTATTTTGAAACTTAACATATTTCGTAAACGATTGAAGATAGGTATAGGCATTGAATATCAAACTATAAGAAGGCCATATAAGCAGATTTCCTAAATCTTCTGCGTTAAATTCATAAATGGCACAATTAGTTCAGCAACAATAAAGCGTGTTGATGCAGG
Source organism: Polydrusus pterygomalis (assembly GCA_963969555.1). Classification (NCBI taxonomy): domain Eukaryota; kingdom Metazoa; phylum Arthropoda; class Insecta; order Coleoptera; family Curculionidae; genus Polydrusus; species Polydrusus pterygomalis. The sequence continues at coordinate 63,246,102 of OZ018378.1, forward strand.
CCACTAACGACAAGCCTTTTCACTGCTAAATTAAAACGTTGTTACCGCCTGTCTGTTTGACTTGATGCATGATCCTGGATTGCCTTGCACTGGCATAACATGTTATATTTATTTTTGATTGAAAAATGATCCGATTGAGTGACGCGATATGGATGGCAACAAGAGAGCTTTTTTTCAGTGTGGGAAGTCGCCTCGCGCCTTCCCAGGATTAAGATTATTTCGTTTTCCGGTAGAAGAATGCAATGGATTGTAAATAGTGGTATGCAATTTCTGGTCTATTAGCAGGTTAAATATAAATAAATATGGGATGTTCATTTTAATACCTTTCTCTGTGACCTATTGTTTTTCTTTCTGTATTTACCTACAGGGTAGGAAACATTTCAAATTAAAGTTTGTTATATAAAAAATTTAGATCAAATACATGATCTGTTTAATAAAGAAAAGTTAGTACTTATTGATTTAAAAAAAGCACGACGTTATAGACTTATTTCAACGAAAAGTTTTTTATATTGACAAAATCACTTTTACCGCTAATTGATTTATCTTAACCTTACATAAAAATTTGGTAAAAATAAAGGTTGTATTACATGACAGCGCATCGGCTTAACAATAACCCACTCCACAAACTTTCACTTGTATCCTTAATATCCCAAAAACCGCTGATAAATGGGTTTCAAATATGTTTATATTAATAAAAATAATCACAGGTCTAACTTGAAACTTATATTATGGAGTTGAAGGCGCCAAACCTTACTTAACAATAATATCTTAGAAAACAATAAAAATAAAGTGTATTTTACTTAATACTCTCCCATTTATATTTTAAACGTTAAATATTACATTACCTATCTGTCTTTAATTAGTTGTTATTATCTTAACTAACCCATAAACGATTTATTTAGGACGAAAAAAAAAATTTGTTGTCGCTTTTTATCTACTTTTATTTGTTTAACATTTAACACCTAATGCAACGGTAAAATCATTATGAAAATCGGTCTAATTACCCGGGAATAATCAGCGTACATATTATTATCAAATACATACAATCGGCTGGAATTGAGAACCTCCTATTTTATTGTCTGTTAAAAATGCTTGAATCCCTAAAAAAATCTAATAAAATACGATATGCGGCAACACCACGACATTACATCAGTAAATTTGAGACACCTGCTATCGAGGCGCAGCATTTATAACTATAGATTTACGATCAACTCCACAATGGCGGCCAAACCATCTCCAATACAGTCTAAAACGGGGTTGTCAAGTTTTCTCAAAGATCCGCTATTCTTATAGTTTAATATTGAATGGTATAGGACATGATTTATGGAAAATGGCTAGAATTGATTGTAGAATGTAAAAATATACCGTATGTTTCATAAAAAAATAAAATAAAGTTGATACACGTAGCATTTTTATGCTATATAAAAGGGTAATTCGTTGATTCATCTTAACGCTGTAAACATATAAAGGTGGTCGTCAATGATTTTAATGAAGTTTGTTGAAGTTTGTACACTCAAATTTGAGTTGGTTTTTTCATGGATAAATATAAAAAAAGACAAAACTATTCTTTTCAGAACGAAACCCATTTTTACCAAGAAATATATTGCTAGCTGTGCTGGTCTGACCTAATCGGACCTCAGTTCCTTTGGGGATTGGCTGAAACACCCATGCATTCATTTGGAAAAGTTTATCACAAAACTATTAAAATTTTTGCCAGTGTGAGCTCATCTGATAAACCTAACCATCATATTTTAAATTTAATAAACCAACAATTTTTATTTCAATTTTATGTTTCTTAGTTAATTCTAAGTAGAAGGCGCCGAAAAACGTCTAGTTGGCAAATAACGATTAATAATACAATAGGACATCACTTATTAAGGAACTCCTATTGCAAAAAAAGGAATTTCATTTCAGTTCACTTCAAGAATTTAAAGAAAGTTATCCTGAGGAATTCTCGTGGGGATATTACGACTATTAGGAAATAAATTCCCCAGTTTTGGTAATTGAGGTCCTGTACAGTTAACCCGCCGGCGCCAGTAAACAAATATTATCAAAACAGCACTAGTGCAGAAATATTCTTTTCATTTTTAGAAAACCGTCCTTAAACGTCCGTTGTTTGTTTGTTTAAAATTATTATTTTTATGGTAGCAATGATAACAATCTCACCTGTTTCGTACCACATCCCTTAAGGGGCAACTCTAACTTGTAGCTTAGTCCTCCCTTGCCAGCAACCTGACATGCTGAGTTTCTATCAAAATCTGCATAAGCTATGCCATAAAACTTATCATTGAATTTTAGTTCCACCTAAAAAAATAAAATAAATTTATTTTATACACATAAAAATAATTCGATTCTAGTTTTTTTTATAAATTTTTAAATGTAATCAATCAAATAATATAAAGAGTATTTATGTCAATAACTTTATTTAAAATCTTTCAAATAGACACCATACAATAAAAAGTTTTTTTAATTGTGTTAAATAAATGGTAAAAAAATATAAAAAAAATATAATTTTACACTTTCCACAGATTTTTATTTTGACTCGACATATTTCGCAACACAGTTTGTTGCTTCTTCAAAGGAGTACTTAAAAATGGCATTTTAAAAGTTCTTACTTAGGTGTAACAATAAAATTGCAGGCAATTTTCAGGTTGTTTAACTTGTTGGAAAAACCAATAATAATGTTTACAGAATAATAATAGAGATTCAAAAGTGGTGATCCGTTTAAGTCCAATTGATCATTAAGAAGAGTATTGCTATTTTTAACACTGTTTATTTGTAAGGATTCAAGTAAATTTAATTTTGTACTTTTGTTTTCAATGTGCAAGATATCGTAGTTATGATTAAATGTATGATTTGCTTCTAACAGATGGTTAAAATAATTGGAATATGTTTTGTTTTTTATAAAACTAGCATCATGTTCATTCATTCGTTTTTCGAGGTTTCGACCTGTTTGTCCGATATAAACTTTAGAGCAATCATTACATTTTAATTTGTAAACACCAGATTTATTTCCTTTGTTCAATTACAAAAAATAATAAAAGTAAATTGAACAATGGAAATAAATCTGGTGTTTACAAATTAAAATGTAATGATTGCTCTAAAGTTATATCGGACAAACAGGTCGAAACCTCGAAAAACGAATGAATGAACATGATGCTAGTTTTATAAAAAACAAAACATATTCTAATTATTCTAACCATCTGTAAGAAGCAAATCATACATTTAATTATAACTACGATATATTGCACATTGAAAACAAAAGTACAAAATTAAATTTGCTTGAATCCTTAGAAATAAATAAGGTTAAAAATAACAATACCCTTCTTAATGATCAATTGGATTTAAACGGATCACCTCTTTTAAATCTCTATAATTAGTCTGTAAACATTATTATTGATTTTTCCAACAATTTAAACAACCTGAAAATTACCTGCAATTTTATTGTTACACCTAAGTTATAACTTTTAAAATACCATTTTTAAGTAGGTACTCCTTTGAAGAACCAATTATGTTGCGAAACATGTCGAGTCAAAATAAAAATCCGTGAAAAGTGTAAAATTATAATTTTTAAATTTTTTTAACCATTTATTTAACACAATAATTAATAATGGATTTCGACCAAGTAAAAGCCGAATCAATTCTAAAGTTTTTAAAATTTAAAGTGACGCGTTTACATGGGTCTATCTGAGTAGAACGATTTAGGTCGATTATTGAATCGGAAGCGAATTGAATATGTTAACCACTTTCCGCTTGGTCGTTCGTCGAAGTGAGTCGATTCAATTAAAGTAGTATTACTGTCTACTTATGGATGAGGATTGCCGCCGAATTGATGTCGAACGACTGGAGTAGAATATATAAACACCTACTCGAACTGCTGTATGCGGTTTAAACCCGAATTACGTTTGTTTATGCAAGCATGTCTGCAAAATGGTTACATGCCGATATGGCAAGATTATTGGATACTGGAAACTATGATGCATTGGAAAATTGACATATCGAGCATACCGCAACAAGAACACAATGTGAATGGGAAATATACCTAGTAAAAGTATTGAACAGTATCGCAAGGTCGTGGTTAAATCAGGTGACAGTAAGGTTATCCTTTCTAGTCAGTTTATTCTTTATACAGGGTGTTATTTAAGTATGTGGCCAAACTCCAAGGGGTGCTTTTTTAAGTGATTTTAAGAAGAAAAGTTTATATAAACATGGGTCCAAAAATGCATAGTTTTTACGATACAGGGTGTCAAACTTTAAAAAAAAAATCGGATGTTCGTAAATATCTCAATACTCTTTTATTCGATTTTGTTGAAATTTGGCATTTCTGTATATAATAACAAAATGATAATTTAGCCTCTATTAGACTAAAATTATTAAGTCCAGTTGCGTCCCGGAAGACAGTCCAACTAATATGTTTGGCAAAAAGATTGCGCGTCACTGACTTTTTTTAAAATTATGTATTTTTTTCGAATTAAGCAACTACAAATACAACAATTTTATTTTTTGATTTTTTTCATATCTTGCTTTGTTTTTGAGAAAAAAAATAAAAACCACTTTATTGCATGTCCCCGGGACAATAAGAGCTATAGTTGTTACTTTTAAAACATTGCAGTAATAAATTATTACGTTATGTGATTATTTTATGTTAATTTCTTTTATCGAAAACAGTTTTAATCTGTGCGAAAGAATTCAAAAAAGGACTTTCGTGTAATTTTAATAGCTTGATAGTTTGATAAGTAGTTTACATTTTTTACTCTTATTGTCCCGGGGACATGCAATAAAGTAGTTTTTTTTTTCGAAAACAAGGCAAGATATGAAAAAAACTCAAAAAATAAAATAATCGTATTTGTAGTTGCTTAATTCGAGAAAAATACATAATTTAAAAAAAGTCAGTGACGCGGCAATTTTTTTGGCAAAAATATTAGTTGGGTTGTCTTCTGGGACGCCACTGAACTTAATAATTTTAAGCCAAATTTCAACAAAACCGGATAAAAGAGTATTGAGATATTTACGAACATCCGATTTTTTTTTTAAAGTTTGACACCCTGTATCGTAAAAACTAGGCATTTTCGGACCCATGTTTATATGAACTTTTCTTCTTAAAATTTCTTAAAGAAGCACCCCTTGGAGTTTGGCCACATACTTAAATAACACCCTGTATAGGCATAAAATTCACGAACGAACATAAAATAATAATAGGATTCTTGTAGCATTTATAAAGCTTTATTAGCATGGAGTAAATAACATCGGTCATAACATTTGGGTTAATTCATTTGATACATTAGTACAGGCGCGGCTTGTCCATGTCCATGCGGTCATTTGGTGAATGGCCCACCTAATTAATTTATTTTTCAAAACAAATAAAAATATTTACCCTTCAAAAAATGCAAAAGTTCCAAAGTGTAAGTGTCGTGCGAAAACTCCCCAATATAGACCGAAGCGTTCGACCGTAGTTTAACTCTTTAAAGCACGGTGGTTAGCTGTAATATCCACCAATTTTGCGACCCAAGAAGCATGGTGGTTTGCGTAAATAACCACGAAATTCATCCTATTGCCAGGCACTTACGCATAGTGGCTAGATCTGGAACCACCTAACCTAGTTTGATGTTCAATGTACATATGTCGCTAGCGAACTCGTTTTCGAATTTGGTTGTTATAGTTGGAAAGCACAGACAATTGTATGCTGGTAAACGTCAAAATAACCGAGTTGCTTTTATTGTTGATGTGTTTTTTAAAGTTTTACTTACATATTGCAGTTTGGATGTGTTCTTTTTGTAAGTTACTACAGTGATTGTTTATCCTGAAGCGGATTTATGTACGTTAGGTTAAGTGGTTAGTGCTAGTGTTCACCGCGCATACGCGATAAAGGACTACCAAGAGGTGAATAAGATTGGAAGCGATCAGACGATGGAATAACGATGTTTAAATGGAAAGATAAAAAGGATGTACATTTTTATCCAACCATCATGATCCCAATCAAACCCTAACCGTTCAGAGGAAGGAAAAAGATGTAGTAGTATTTCTGATATTCCCTGCCCTAAAATTTTAAAAGACTACAATAGTAACATGAACTTCGTTGACAACTTTGATAGGTTAAAAATGACTATCAAATTGATCGAAAAAGCAAGAAATGGTACTTACGACTGTTTTTTTCATTTTTTGGATGCCGCCATCACCAATTCATTTATTATTCACAAAGAAATTGGATATGAAAAATTAACTAACAAAGAGTTTCGTCGGGCAGTATATGAAAGATTGTTAGCAAATGCTATTGTTTATCCACTGGATACTACTGGCCCAAAACGTAAAAGCGTTCAAGTTAAAGGTCACAAACCTCATGTGAGCAATAATATAAGATTGGAATCATCCAGCCATCAACCAACGAGAAGCACATCAAAACGTTGTGCTGCATGCAGTACCAAGAAAGTTCCTGTTCGTACTATTTGGATGTGTTCCACATGCAACGTTCCCTTGTGCTTGCGGAAAGGAAAGGGATGTTTTCAAAATTTTCACAAAAAATAATTTAGATTACCTAATATGATTTATTATTTCATGACATTTCTTTTCGATTCCTGTGCATGGTGGTTCGCTAAACTAACCACTTATTTTTTTTAAATTTGGGCAATAAAATTTTTTTTTTATAATAAAATAATGTTATTACCCATATTTTTATAAGCAAATAAACATGTTTTTGGTAAAATTTCACAATTTTATTTTTCAAACCTATTTTATGCAGAAAGGGTGTTAAAAATGTGTCATATCTTGTGCTTCAAAGAGTTAAGTTGACCTGGCGGGTTTATATCAAATAGAACATTACATAAATGAATTGAAAAATAAGAGGGAAACAAATATACGCACTCGCTGGCTGTCAACTTCGCCTAATCTCGGATTATTTCGTGCTCGGTCGAAGGCGGTTCAATAGGCATTTATGGAAACATAGTCGAACCGCTCCGTGAATTATTATTATTATTATTGCAAGCAAAACTTTGCGTTAGACAAAGATAAACTAATTACCAAATCCGGATGGTATTATTTGCACTATTTGCATAAACAGTTTTGTTTCATAAAGGCCGAGATATAAATAAAAAAATAAGCAATAGGCAATAAGAAATAGGTAATAAGATTTTAAAATATATGTATGTTGCTTGTTACTTAAAACTATGCATATTATTGTATCTCGGCCATTAGATCATTAGGTGATTCCGAATAGCTTGTATGCCGTTTATAACATGTTAGTTATTCCTCCGGGTTGTTCAGTGAGAAGTAGAAGATAAATGTAATTACTAATGTTATTTTAAAATATTTTATAATATTATGACACCTCTGTTCGGTTGTTTGACGAGATAATATAACTGTGTAGCGGAGAAATTCTGTATTAACCCGATTTTTCAAGGAATCATCAGAACCTACTTACCTATTACCATAATTAATTTGTTTTGGTACGTCGGCTGGTTGCTTTAAGAGGTTCAGGAGTTGAAGGTGTCATCCAAAGAATAATTAGGAAAAATTTCCTAGTTTATTTGTAAATCTTATTTATATCTAATACTATAATGAAAACTAATCCTTTAAATAATAGTATATTTTTGAATTATTTTGTTACGTTGTTGGTACCTACGTTATTAAAAAACATACATAAAATTATATATCTAAATTTAAAAAAAAAAACGCAACCAGATAGGTCTATTTTCTATGTACTGATTCTAAACGTTTGTACTAGCACGCTACTTCAAACGTGTAAAGCTGCGATATTTTAAAGTTGAATGTACCAACGTAATGAAAATACGCTTTTTTAAACGTATTTTGAACGCACGTGTGTTTACTGGGTGCGGGAAGCCATATTCCAGCCTATATCCACAAAAACAGAACCACGTATTTAATAACGCTATGTAAAAGCCAAGCGGTCATCTAGTAGAATCAACTCCAATACAAAAGACAATTCCACTGGTAAATTGAAAGATAGGCAACTCATTTTTTAAATTTACCACACAAATAAAAGTCCTAATGGAAGAGGTCTGGGGATCTGTCACGTCTCTCAATTTCGACTTTCCTCCCTATCTATCAACTGATTTGGTTTAGCAATTGATAGATTTTTTAACCGAAATGAGCGGGGGCACCAGATATTCCTTCGATATAAATAAAGAATTTCTAATTATGGAATAAGCTGTTTATGTAAAAACTGCAGATAAAGTCCGCTTGTAAGGTTTTCATCCATAAAAAGAATGGTCCAATAAATATAGCTTCCTTTGTTAAGCAATCAGAAACCGTCAGCAAATTAACGACGCATGTGCACGTGTTTAACAGCGGTCGCACACTATAAATCCCAAACCGCTATCAGAAAATCCGGCATTCGCCTATAATAACCGCGCAAACATTAATTTTTTTTTGGTCCTTATTGTGTACTTGGACTGTCGATGGGAAATTAAAAGCCGACCTATATTTGGAGTTATGCCTATTAACGTTGCGGTTAAATATACCTAATGGTAGCTTCATAAAAAAATGATGTTATAGGCGTCTGTCGAAGTAATCCTTTCGTTTTTTTCTCTTTTAGTTGAGGCTACCATCCTAATTTCTAGTTTTCGAATGCCGGCTAAAGAAAACTTGAAAACTATCTATCTATTACTTAACAACTTCTACCTCATCATTCATTTAAAAACATCTTTATTGTGCAAAATAATTTTACATGTCATGTTAGTTTACATAATATAATACACTTGATATAGTAAGTAAGTAAGTAATAAAAAATGGGTCACTCCACCGCAAACGAAAAAATTTGAAACTTTGCTTAAATTAAACGAGCAAAATGATGCAAAAACAGTATTAAAAGAAATTAAACAGAAACTCAACGAAAACGGTGATTTCCAGGAAACTTTTAAAAATATAAGACAATTAAAAAGTGGTGCAGTAATAGTGGAATGTCATACTGAGAATCAACAAACATTATTACAAAACGCCATATTAAAACATGACAAATTTCAGATTAAAAAAATAGAAAACACTGATCCTATGCTGATGATAACAGGGATAGAAAAAGGTTATAACCCAGAAACTTTCATACAGGAGCTCATATCAGACAACCATCAAATAAAAGTGGTTTTTGGTGAAGATGTTAAAGATAAAATAATGTATATAACCAAAAATGAGTGTAGAAACAAAAATAAAGAAAATTGGGTAATACAAACTAACCCAGAAATTTTCAAATGGCTTATTAAAAGAGAAGATCTAAGTTTTGACTTGACAAGACTTTACGTGAAAGAATATATTAACTTGGCTATGTGTTTTAAGTGCTGTTTGTTCGGACATGTGGCTAAACACTGCAAGAACGAATTATGTTGTCATAAATGTGGTAAACAACACGAAGGTCGCCAATGTCCTGAAGGCAATATGTTAGATTGCCCAAACTGCAAACGCATGAAGCTAAGTGACAGAATACATACAGCTAGGGATCCAAAATGTCCAGCGTATCTACAAAAACTAGACAAGCTTCGACAACACACAAATTATGATTGTGGTGGAAACAATTTTTTATAGATAACTCGGGGACATCAGGTGAGACAAACGAATCCAAATACCCCACACAAACCCGAACAAACCAAGCAAACGGCAATAAAGGAAAAAAATGTCAACAATCACTCAGCATTATTCATCAGAATGTGCAATCTATTGGTAATTGTATAGATAGGTTAAATCATATGCTACAAGAACACTCAGAATGTACTATTCTCTGTATTACCGAACACTGGAAAAATGCTGAGAGTCTTAAGACGTTTGCCATTGAAGATTTTAAATTAACAGCAAGTTTCTGCAGAAAAGAAGGGTACGGCGGTGCAGCTATTTATGTGCAAAAAGACATTAAAGTGAGAAATCGAAAAAAAGTTAATTCTCTTTCAATAAAAAATCACTTTGAGTGCGCGTGTGTTGAGTGTGATCTGGGAAGCGAACAGTTTATCATTATAGCAATTTATAGGCCACCCAACGGTGATGTAAAACTATTTTTTAAACAGTTGGATGCGTTACTTGCCCAATTAGTAAGTGAAAATAAAAAATTATTTGTAGCTGGGGATTTTAATCTAGAACTATTACAAAACAATAACAATAAAATTGACTTTTTATCAATTATGAACTCTTATAGATTGTATCAGACAATTTTTGAAAATACACGAATCACGCCCACATCCAAAAGCTGTATAGATAACATTTTTTGTAATATTTCAAGATGTAACCTAAATACTTTTATTCTGCATAATTCGATATCAGATCACACCGCCCAGAAGGTTGTCTTTGAATGTAAAAAAAATAAGACTTTCAAACCATATTTTAAAAGATTCTTTCCCGAAAATGACAAAGAAATGTTTGTCAATAAACTAAAACAACAAGATTGGTTAAACGTATATAAAGCGGATCGATCCGATGTAAATCAACAATGGTCAATTTTTATGAACGATTTTGTAAATTTATTTAATGAATGTTTTCAGAAAAAATTAGTTAATAAAAAAAACAAGAAAAACCGTTTATATAAAAATGACAATAATATTAGGGAAATAAAAAATAAATTGGATATTCTTCTACAACTGAAAGATTTAAGTACTGATTATAAGAAAATGTATATAGCCGTTAAGAAAGAGTATGAGGGTATGTTAATTAAAAGTAGGTCCGAAAATTACGCAAATAGGATAAGAACTTCGGATAACAAAAATAAATGCATGTGGTCTATCTATAACGAAATCATAGGAAATTCTGAGAAAGAGGACACAATGGTTTCTGGAAATGCAGAGGATAATGCAAACGATTATAATAAGTTTTTACTAAACATTGTTCCAAATCTTATAAACAAGTTACCTTCAACAGAATGGAACTGCAATATTCAAAAAAATCAAAACTCTTTAAAGATAAAATTTGTAACACCAAGGGAAATATTAAGGTTAAGTCAAAAAATAAAAAGTAAGCACAGTAGCGGAGATGACGAAGTTCCTACTAGTCTAATAAAAATAAGTATTCCAGCAATCATTGATGTCCTTTGTTACATAATTAATAATTCACTACGGGAGGGCATTTTCCCTGACCAATTAAAATTAGCTGTGATTAAACCATTATTCAAGAATAAAGGAGATGCAGAAAAGCTGGACAATTATAGGCCCATTAGCCTGCTTCCGGGTTTCTCAAAGTTATTTGAACTAGTAATGTGTGATCAATTAATTGAGTTCATGGAAAAGGAAGAACTTCTTTCAGATAATCAGCACGGATATCTCAAAGAAAAATCTATTCAGACAGCTGTCTTTCAATTCACTCGGGCAATTCTGAGAAATCTGGAAAAGGGCGACATGGCAATGGGAATATTCCTGGACTTGTCAAAGGCATATGACTGTTTGGATAGAGATTTACTTATAAAAAAACTTGACTTATACGGGATAAGGGGAAATGCTCTCAAGTGGTTTGAGTCGTATTTGAGTCACAGGACTCAAAGAGTGATCATTGTAAAGGACGGCAAAAACTCGAAATCCGAAATATTGCAAAATACAGTGGGCATTCCACAGGGAAGTATACTGGGACCAATTTTATTTATAATTTTTGTAAATGATTTGAATTTTGAGATAAACAATCCTCATTGCAGTGTAACGACATACGCTGATGATACTAATTTATTGGCGGGAGGCTTACAAATTGATGACATAGTAAGTAACTCTTCCGATATTTTTCTTAAATGTAAAACATGGTTTGATAAAAATAAATTACTCTTAAATAAAGAAAAAACTAGTATAGTGTTGTTCAAAACAAAGCTCTGTAGGAAAGAAGTGCCAGAAGTGGTGACAATAAATGACAATGAGATTACCAGACAGAAAAGTACAAAATTTCTTGGTATTCATGTTGATGAGTTCCTAGATTGGTCACAACATATTGATTATCTTAGTGGCAAACTAAATCAAATGTGCTATTGCCTCCGTATAGTTTCAAAATATTTGAATGAAATTGCTAGAAGAACACTGTATTTTGCAAATTTTGAATCAGCGGCGAGGTTTGGAATTGTTTTTTGGGGAGGAAACTCTAATATTCAAAAAATTTTTGTAATACAGAAGCGTGTTTTGAGAATACTATATAATATGCAATTTTTAGAGTCATGTAAGGGTGTTTTTAAGTCTAAAGGAATATTAACAATTTTTGGTATATACATCTATGAAACTATTCTATTTTTTTATAAGAATAAAAATAAGTTTTATGTACATAATCAGCATAATTATGACACTAGGACTAATGACCTAAATTATCCTGTTCATCGTTTAACATTATCAGAAAAGAGTCCATACTACATGGGGATTAGGTTTTACAATAAGCTAACCATGGAGATTAAAAACATAAATACTGAAAAATTATTTAAAAGGCAGTTAAAAACCTTACTTGTGAACCTGGAACCATATAGTACAAAGGACTTTTTAGAAATGTGATTTTTGTAGTGTTTTTTTTTTGTTGACGTCATTTCATTTTATATGCTTTGTACACTGTATAAACCTATGTAATTTGAAATAAAGGTGATTTCTATTCTATTCTATTCTTGATTATATAATCAAGGACACGCACCAGGCAACGCTGGGTGGCTGATGTTAGCCTTTGGTAAGCTAATCACGGCTCGTTGTTCAGACAGTTCCAGTGATCTTTTACTGCTATTTGAAATATGTTTTGTTTTTGCTTGAGATTCATCAGATTTTAAGTGTTTTGAATGTTTTGGTTTGGCTTAGGGTTTCACTGGAAAAGCGTTAGAAAAAACCAGTTTGAAATATTTTCCATCAGGTACGGTAGCGCGTTTTCGCCAAAAATTTTGGCTTGAACTTGAACTTTTTATGTAGTGGTCTTGTTGGGGGTGTCGCTAAAATATGTGGGTTTATAGTGGAAATTGGACATTTAATTTTATGGGCCTTGATAAAATATTGGTAGTCTAGAATGTAATGGGTAATGTGTTATGTAATCGTCAAGTTAATTAAATTTAAAATCTGATGAATTCTTTGATATTAATTTGACTATTAACATTCCTCTTAGCAGTAAATAACTCACTTGCCTGTCCGATTCCGTATTGTTCAGTTTGGTCGTCGTTGCTGTTGCCTTGGGTGCGTGCCCTTGGAAGTTCTGGAAATTCCCTGTTGTACTGTACTGTGGAGTTGTTAAAGTTGGTGCCACTTGCCCTGGCAGCTGATGGACCACTTTCCCTGGTCGTTTCCCATGCATTTACCCATGCATTTATTCTCGGAGCTGGAGCTGATACATATCTTTGTTGTTGTCTTTGTCTGGTTACTTGTCTGATGTTTATCTGTTCGACTTTGTATTTGTACACAGGGCATGTTGGTGAATTTGCCCTGTGTTTTCCATTGCAGTTTATGCATTTGGGTGGCTTGTCAGGAGTACAGTCGCTGGTTTGGTGAGGGTCGGCACAATGGAGACACTTCTGTTCTCAGTTTGTTGTTGCTTGCCCCCATTGACCGCATTTCTTGCATTGGATGATCATTGTCGTCAGTCTTCTTCTTTCCCATGTAACCCTTACAAAGTTGAGGTACTTGATTTTCTCCATGTGTGTGAGTTTGTAGGTCGTGTTTGTTGTTATCATATATAGGGGTCTGTAGCTTGTCTTCATTACATATATGTTGATTGCATTCACTCCGTAGTCTTTTTGTAGTTCGTCCTTAAGCTGTTGGGGCTCCGGTAGGTGGTCTAGTCCCTTGATGACAAATGCATGGGTTTTGTCTTCTTGTGTCGAGTATGTATGAAATTCTATGTTTTCTGTCTGTATTTGTTGCTTATATCGTTGGTGGTCTTCGATGTTGTCCATGCAAACTATGGTATTGTTCTTGGTAAATTTAAGTTGGTACTTGTCTTTAGCAAAGAAGTTCAAGTCGTCGGTCAGTGCTTTGTATGCATCTCTTGTTTGTATAACTCCTTTTAAAATTATTGGTGGTGGTTTGTTTGATTTTGTCTTTTTTGATGTTGTTTGTTGGGTGTTTGTTTGTTTGCCTGCCCGTTTTTTCAAGGTTTGTTTGGTTTTTCTTAATATTTCCGATTGTGTTGTTGATTCGTTGTCTGTCAAGTCGAATTCAATTTCTGTATCTGAGTCGTCTGTCAGTTCTTGATACTTGTTCTTTATCTGTAGTGGTGGTATTTCCCTTAGTATGTTTTGGTATTTGGTTTTGTTTAATTGGGCTGGGTTATTCGGTTTTATGAAGATGTCATGTCCTGCTATTATTTTTTGTCTTTCTTTTTGTATTAGTAGTTGTAGTGGTTTTTCCGTCTCGTATTGACTCTGGAAGCTTGTCATTTGGTTTTTGTTTTGTTCGTTTGTTAGTTGTTTTAGTGGGTCTGTCTTTTTCTCTGTTGTTGGTGGTGATATGGGTATCTCATCTTTGTTTGCATGTTTTATCTTTAGGTGAGTGATTATGTCTTTCCTGTGTTTATCCCGTTCAGTCTTTGTCTTACATATCTTGTAATACAGATTGCAAGGGTTACAATAAGCCTTGTGTAGTTGCAAATGTTTGATCAGTGACTTCTTTGGTTTTCGGGCACTGCTTCTTTCGCTGCTGGTACGTTTGTTGTCATCCATGTCGATGTCTGTTAGTTGTTCGTTGTTTGGCAGTTGTTCTTGTTGATTTTCTTCGTTGTTTTGTTATTGGGTGCCTGAGACACCCGCTGGAATATCCATTTTTTTGGGGACACACTATTTTTTAAACGATATAATTGTCTTCAATTTACGATCGTTTCATGTTTCTCGTACAAACACGATTTTTTGTTAAGGTACTTTAATCCTTATCGATAGGATTAACTTTTATCGAGATTAAAAAAAACTTAACAATAGAACCCATCCGTTCTCCGCGAAGATCGGACGACCTGATTCCAATGGGTTTTCCACCTTTCTAATTTTCGTTATAAATATATTGTTGAATTTGTCTTTAAATGACTATTTCATTTTTCAGTGACATACAGAACGTTTTATTCAAAATAAAGAAGTAAGTTTTCTTTTTAACTCACTGTGTGCAGTGTACAATTACAAAAACGGTTTCATACTTCCTAGGAGTGCCGTTTTTAACTACATTAATGCAATTTTCAAAAAATGATATTCCGAAATTTCTAAAATTATTGCAATATTCCAGACTTTTTGAATTCTGTATAATACACTGAACACTTTTACCATTTCTAATTACTATAGAAGTTCGTTAGTTAAAAATTCGAAAATGCTTTGGGAAAAAGTCGATGGTATACCTAAATAAGATAAATATGCGCCCAAAAAGAATGGTGTCATAAAGTTCCATTTTTTGAATACATATATTAGTTCCCCGTGTTATTTCATAACTTTTTATTAATGGTTTAATATAGGTACGAAAAAGTTATAGTTTTTAAGATAATTCGACTTATAATGAAAGTTTTGCATTTGCAAGCATCTCGTTGTTGTAAAAATGCTACCTATGTTTTGACACTTAGCAATTCATAATTCTTATACTTACTAAATTAAGTCAAAAATAAATATTCACTATGGAATATTTGACATCTCATTTACAGGGTGTTTACTTTCTAGGACCAAAGTCAGAAAACTTCTAATAGAAAAATATCACTTTTAATAAATGGAACACCCTATATAATTTTCTGTCATCTTATAGCTCGTCATAAACTCTTCAGCTTTGGTATAAAACGTCCTATGCCTATCTCTAATAATTTTTGAAATATTTTGATATTTCGAGATTTAATGTCCTCGTTATAGCATTTTTTGTCAATGGATAACACCTGTTGAATCAAATATTTCCATTAAATTTTTGAAAACTTTGATAACTGGGTGTTTGCCGCTCGGGATATTTCATCCTGTATAGCTGTTCAGCAAAATGACCCTTTTTATCCGCCTCGCCCAAAACATAAATCATATCGATTAATTCATTTTTTGAAAAATTCATTTTGAGTACCAACTTATAAAATGACTGGACAATCAACTTTGCAGTAAAAAGGCTTAATTTTTACATTGATCTGATTCTTAATGTCATTCGCTGCCAATATTTTTATTTATTTTCCATGGCTACTGTGATCCATTGATAAAAGATGCTATAAGAAGGACATTAAATCTCGAAATATCAAAATATTTCAAAAACTATTAGAGATAGGGACAGGACGTTCCTTACGAAAGTTGAAGTTTTTATGACGAGCTATAAGATGACAAAAAAATATATAGGGTGTTCCATTTAATAAAAGTGATTTTTTTCAATTAAAATTTTCTGATTTTGGTCCTAGAAAGTAAACACCCTGTAAATGAGACGTCAAATATTTCATAGTGAGTATGTATTTTTGACTTTATTTAGCAAGTATAAAAATTATGAATCGCTTAGTGTCAAAATTTAAGTAGCATTTTCACAACAACAAGATGCTTGCAAATGCAAAAGTTTCATTATAAGTCAAATTATCTTAAAAACTATTACTTTTTCGTATATTAAACCATTAATGAAAATTTATGAAATAATACGTAGAATTAATTTTAAAAAATTGAACTTTATGACACCCTACTTTTTGGGCGCACCCTGTATAATTTAAAATATTTTTAAAATGTGCCAGATATCCAACCATACCTTATTACAAAAGCTCATTATCGCAAATCTTATCTGCAAGGCAGAAAATAACTCCGCGCAATCGTTGACTCTCCCGGTACCTACACCTATACAACTAATTTTCAAATAACTTATATATACAATATTTATTTACATTTATTATTCATTATTTATCCAGTATAATTATTAAAATAATATAATAAAAATAAGTATCTCACTCACAGTACAACACTCACCAAAGCAATGACAGGAGTAAATTTTTTTTAACCGTAAATTTAAGCTAAGATTTGCTAGTTTTAGGAGACAACTTGGTTTCGACCATAAAAAGATGATTTAAAATGCTTGTCCCAATCATATCAGCTACATAAAAGACATCAAGTGAATTGCAAATTTTAATTTATATCAGAACTAAAAAAAAATCATAAAAAAGGGAATTTTTTCATATTTAGATTTGAATACCCAATTTTACTCAATTAATTTAACAATCATCTTTTATACGCCTCAAATACCCCGGAAAGTATAAATCTTTGCTCATGACATCAAAAGAGGGACGTTTTGTCAAATTTGTCTTTAAGCTCGAACACGACTTGCAATTACTGTAGGATTTCCTCTGCAAGAAAATCGAAATTGGATTAGGTAAAGCTTTCTCGAATAGCCTAACTCGCATAAAGTGCATTTTAATGAATACGTCACAGGTAATGTTTAGTAAATATTAGCAGGTAATACTGCCCCTCGCACTTATTAATTAATATAAAATGTCTGTATAAGACACTGACGGCTTCTCGTATAAAGCCTCACATGTAAAATGCATAATACAATGTAAAATTGATATATTATTGATATAATAATAATAATAATAATAATAATAATAATAATAATAATAATAATAATAATAATAATAATAATAATAATAATAATAATAATAATAATAATAATAATAATAATAATAATAATAATAATAATAATAATAATAATAATAATAATAATAATAATAATAATAATAATAATAATAATAATAATAATAATAATAATAATAATAATAATAATAATAATAATAATAATAATAATAATAATAATAATAATAATAATAATAATAATAATAATAATAATAATAATAATAATAATAATAATAATAATAATAATAATAATAATAATAATAATAATAATAATAATAATAATAATAATAATAATAATAATAATAATAATAATAATAATAATAATAATAATAATAATAATAATAATAATAATAATAATAATAATAATAATAATAATAATAATAATAATAATAATAATAATAATAATAATAATAATAATAATAATAATAATAATAATGTCTTTAGTTCTGATTCAAGCAGTAAAAATAATAACATTACAATTCAGAACTATAGCAAAAAAAACGGTTAAAGCTTAACATCAGAAAAGGCGAAGTCCAGCTGATGTGTATAACACTTATGGTATCCACCCTAATCGACTCAACCTCAAAATCAACATATTACAATAATGAAAAAAAAAACCTTAAGAGTAGGTACGCGCATAATATGTTATAACCATATAAACATTTAAAGAAGAGAAAAAAATGTTTTGTGCCTTTTTATCTTGCAGCTTGCTTGGCGAAGAGATATTTAAATGTATTTTGTCTAAATTTGTTTGGAGTGAGAGTCTTAAAGCAGTCGGGAAGTGAGTTGTATAACTTAGCAGAGTTAAAAGTAAAACACCGTTCAAACATGGAGGATATGTAGGGGTGGGGTAATCATACCCCGGATCTAAAAACCACTTTGGTATATAGGTATGGGGGACTTTGGTAGGATAAAATTTTATGATAGAAACAGGCCTCATGTAACTTTCTTCTGTTCTCCATATTCAGCCATTTTGCATCAGTTAGCTTGTGACATATTATATCTTGTCGCCGAATTCCATATATAAAACGTAAACAAGAGTTTTGAACTTTTTGAATTATTTTTTTTTTTGATTGGATGTTAACCAGTTTCCGTAAACTACATCTCCATGGCTAAATATATAAAGAACACGTGAGTCACAAAGCAAAATTTTGAGTTTTGTTGACAGTTTATGGCGATTACTATAAAGAAGTCTTAATCTAACGTATGCCCGCTGAACACATTGGGTAACGTGTTGTTCAAAACGCAAGGGGGTATCAAAAACCAATCCCAAGTTTTTTACGTTTTCTTTGAGCGGTAGGGCTATATCGTCTATTTTTATATCAATTAAGTTCTTAATACAGAAAAAGAAAAGCACGAAGTCTTTCTCCACAATATTTATTAATCGAAAAACTAGGCGAACCTAGGATCACATCGACGACATGTTTCGAGTGTAGAAACACTCATCATCAGAAAAACAAAGTGAAAAGTAAAATGCTGATGTTTTTAGCAAAAGAGAAAATAATGGTGAGAATGAGCCGTAATGAAGCTTTTAATGGTGTACAAGAGGTATAAAATTGAATAGTCAGAAGGTCGACAATCAAGACTCCAGCATACTGAAGAGTCGAGGGTTAAGTGCAGAAGCACACTGTGCCGTGCAGAAAATTAGGGTAGTAAAAATTAGGGAGTTTTAAAAAACTTTTCTGTAAAAATCATTATTAAATTACCTACTGAACATCTTGAGTTTTATTAAGCCCAGTCAGAAACATGTGAAAGTGTTTGGAGTGAGATGTAAAGAAAAAGAAAAAAGTTGTTTTTTAGGGGTCAAGGAGCAAATATTATTTTTATTAATATCAAGTTTTATTACAACCGCAAGTCAGAACAAAAACAGTATATAAAACCAGATTACACCCCCAATAGAACTTGATAATTACTGCGAGTATTCAGAGCAATAATGACTATAAACCATTCTATGGTACCAATAACTCCTATTTTCTATTGACTAAAATACCGCGATATTATCACTATACAGCAGTCTAGCAATTTTTGTTATCTTACAATAGGACGGCGCGTCAAAAGTATTAAACAGTTGTATAAGGAGTATGTGAATCCTTATAAGGAATAAAAGGTTGTTTTCTCAGTGTGTCTTGTGTGTTACCAACGTATGTTCAGAAGAGATGAAAGTATAAGAAGTCTGTTCGGCTAGATTTTAAGTGGGAATAAAGAATGAAAAGTAAAATTTACCACTACAAAAACCCATTATACGGAGTATTTGTCGATTAGTGATACAAAATAATTTCCATTTACGATGATGTATAATGTTATACTACTTACAGTTTTCCATTAAATTAAACTGTCAGTTTCAATATAGAAAACGCGTTAAAAAACGACAAGAGCAAACAGTATATTCTAATTTTTTAGTATTGAAAATACTACTGGGTGCGTATATACGGGTATATTTCATGAAAAATGAACGCGATATGCGACATGCACATAAATAACACGGCGGTGAAGTCTAAACAAACATCCGAGCAGCACAGGATCGATGACATCATCTGCTGAGTATTAATATTCTTTTGTTTTGGGTTTCGGCATTTATTATTATATTTGTTGATATTAAGATAATATGGCCGGGAGAGAGAACACTGAACAGTTAGTAGATAGTTATTAATGATACTAGTTCGATGAACACTATAATGACACGTGTGCAACGTTAAACCACGAGGCGTTAGTCGAGTGGTTTAATTAATAATAATAATAATAATAATAAATCGACTTTTATTCTTGATAAATTGCAAATTATAACAAATATATTCAACGTATATATGGTAAAGACACAGCCATAGCAAGGCGAGATTTAGCTGCAATAGCTACTCTTGCATCGAACCGTGCATGGCTGCGTAAATACAAACGAGCAAAAGCAAAATTGCACAAGTTTCATTAACAAAGTTCATATCGAACGTGTATCATTCAAAATTTAATCTACGACAGTGCAAATAGATTTTATTCGTCTAAAATTTCATTGATATCAGATAACGTTTTCGTAATTTTTAAAATTTTCAGGTGTCCATATTAGTCGATATATTATCATGGTAACCGCATTTTTGATTGTTTCAATTTCGATAAAATTGGAAAAAAATAAACAGAAAATGTCGCTGAAACAAAGCGAAATAGCGCGGCGTACTTGGCGTATTACACAGAAAGTCGGGGGAGAATGGATATACCAATCCAAAACATTTCACAGCCGACTTAAGATTTATACATTTCATGAACAAAAAGTACAAGGACCAGCAGGTAAATGGCTGTGTATAGCTAAAGAATTAATTTTGTCGCTATTTTTGAAAAGGTGGTTTTGAGCTCTCTTCAATATGTACTAATATACAGATTATCCTATATTTTTTATTTTAACAAAACAGTCAAATTTACACATTTCTAAGTATAATTTACACATATCTAAGTATAATAATTTAATTATTATTTCAAACTAAATCGGAGCATCCATGCCGTCATAATAACGCGTGATAGCGGCACGTTACATACTCACAGATATGAGTAATCTGTGCTGTGACATAATGGTTTCCTTCTCGCCACTGTATGTGGTAGGTATTTTCAATACGCCTATGATACTTGCATAATATGCAAGATCTGTGAATTTTTCTAGTGTCATTCACTCTCTATTATAACAGTTAAGCATTATAAAAAGATATTATATTATTATTGTCGTTGTAATTTTTTAGAGCTCGATTTTAGACAAATAACAGGTTTTTGATAAAATTAATTTCCCAAAATTATACAACCAACATTTCTGAAATCTATTTTATTCTACGAGAAATTATACGAATTTAGACAAAAACATTGTATTCTCTTGACCCGAATTCTGGCCATGTTTTTATCCGATTTTTAAAACCTTGAAGAAAAGAACACTTAGAAAGACGATAATATTACCTGCATAGATCCAGCTGCACAGTTTAATGCCGCTTTAGTCCTGTTTAAAAATATAATGGGACTAAGGTCATCCAACTTGGTGACCTTGCCATCCAAGGTTGCTTCTGGTGGTAAACCATCGCCCTGGTACTCGATATTGTTTGCCTGGTCTGCATAGTTTGATTGCGCTAAGACTGCGCTGAGAAGACTTAGAAGGGTAAGAAGAAGGAACTGAGACATTTCTGAAACAAATTAAAACGAGATTAGATGTTATCTAAAAAATGCAATCAATGTAAGAATACATACATTTTTATATACAGGGTGGCGCGCTTTATTCGCGTCGGTTTATTTACATAAAGCCATACAATTATTTTAAACGGTCTTTATTGTAGGGTATAGTCGTATAGTATAGGTCCATTCGGAGGATGTTTTAAATTATACAGGGTGATTCAAAAAAAAGTTACAGACCAAAGTTGTAAAAATTTTAATGGATTACCCTGTGCCCTGTATATTATTAGGTTCACATTTCGATAGCGCGGAGTAAATAAAGGCAAATTACTCTTATAACACTTATACAGGGTGATCCTTAAGTACCGGGTGGTCAACTAAGAATGTCCGCCGGCTATATCTCAGAAACTACTAAACATAGAAACTTGGGGAAAAAAAATTATGATTAAAGCGGTCATAAGAAAATTCTGAAAATTACCTCCAAGTTCCTCATTTCGCCGCAAGGGGGTACAATTGAAAATTATTTTTTTAAATTTTAAATTTCTCTGAAAATTCTTATATTTAGGTATAACTCTGATTACATCATTGGAAAGCTTAGACAATTCTGCATCATTTTGGTTTAAGGCTCGTTGGCGTACCGATCTTAATAAGAGTGGGGGAAGCTATTGAAAGTGTAAACATTAAAATCGCTGTAACTTCTAAACGACTTATCCGATTTTACTAAATTTAAGCTTGTTTGGAAGGGAAAGGTAAGTACCTTCAATCGTCGTATCCAATGATACACAATAGTTTCTAATAAAATTGCTAGAGGGCGCAATTTGTAATAATAACAGTTTTTTTGATTTTATCCCGAAAATTCAAATCATACAGTATACTTATAACATCATAATCGGAAAGTAGATGAAATTTACAAGAAAATATGTGAAAACCGCAGTTTGATATCTTTGTTCGTTTCAGCGTTATTGCCAAAACAATAATTTTTAATACAAATTGCGCCCTCTAGCAATTTTATTAGAAACGATTGTGTACCATTGGATATGACAATTAAAGGTACTTATCTTTTTCTTCCAAACAAGCTTAAATTTCGGAAATCGGATAAGTCGTTTAGAAGTTACAGCGATTTTAATATTTACACATTCAATAGCTTCTCCCACTCTTATCAAGTGAACGTGTAAACATTAAAATCGCTGTAACTTCTAAACGCCTTATCCGATTTTACTATATTTAAGCTTGTTTGGAAGAGAAAGATAAGTACCTTTATTTGTCATATCCAATGGTACACAATCATTTCTAATAAAATTGCTAGAGGGCGTAATTTGTATTAAAAATTATTGTTTTGGAAATAACTCTGAAACGAACAAAGATATCAAACTGCGGTTTTTACGTCTTTTCTTGTAAATTTCATCTACTTTCCGATTATGATGTCATAAGTATACCGTATGATTTGCATTTTCGGGATAAAATAAAAAAAAACTGTTATTATTACAAATTGCGCCCTCTAGCAATTTTATTAGAAACTATCGTGTATCATTGGATACGACGATTGAAGGTACTTACCTTTCCCCCCAAGCTTAAATTTAGTAAAATCGGATAGGGCGTTTAGAAGTTACAGCGATTTTAATGTTTACACTTTCAATAGCTTCCCCCACTCTTATCAAGGTCGGTACGTCAGCGAGCCTTAAACCAAAATGATGCAGAATTGTCTAAGCTTTCCAATGATGTAATCAGAGTTATACCTTAATACGGGAATTTTCAGAGAAATTTAAAATTTTAAAAAATAATTTTCATTTGTGCCCCCTTGCGGCGAAATGAGGAACTTGAAAGTAATTTCCAGAATTTTCTCATGACAGCTTTAATCATAATTTTTTTTTCCCCTAGTTTCTATGTTTAGTAGTTTTTGAGATATAGCCGGCGGCCATTCTTAGTTGACCACCCGGTACATCAAGAAAATCTAGGATATGATTCCTGGCATCAATTTAAGTTAAAAAGTTCGTATTGACTTATGCCCTAAAATGCTTACCCTCTAAGATACAGGGTGTTAAAATATTTTTTAAAAATATTAATTTTAGTTAAATTTGAAAAATCCTTAAAGATACGGTATTGAAAATTCGTGCTTATCTATTTTGGATCAAACTACACCTTTTCATTAAAAAAGGTTTTGCTTCCTTTCACCAGTGGCGTGCGTACCAGATACCATCAATATTGTTTTGGTGAAAATATTTGATACGCCACTGATTTTTTAAACTCTGATGCATTTTTATGCATTATTAATACAAGCTGAACAAGAGTGGTCTCCACTATGTTTTTGAAAAAGCAATAGATTTAAAGAAAAATGGAAAAAATTAAAAAAAACTTTGTCATAGCTTATTCGACTTTTTTTCCAAAGTAGGCGCGTGTTTTTTTCAAAAACATAGTAGAGACAACCCTTGTTCAGCTTGTATCAATAATGCAAAAAAACTTTGTCATAGCTTATTTGACTTTTTTTCCAAAGTAGGCGCGTGTTTTTTTCAAAAACATAGTAGAGACAACCCTTGTTCAGCTTGTATCAATAATGCATAAAAATGCATCAGAGTTTAAAAAATCAGTGGCGTATCAAATATTTTCACCAAAACAATATTGATGGTATCTGATACGCACGCCACTGGTGGAAGGAAGCAAAACCTTTTTTAATGAAAAGGTGTAGTTTGATCCAAAATAGATAAGCACGAATTTTCAATACCGTATCTTTAAGGATTTTTGAAATTTAACTAAAATAAATATTTTTAAAAAATATTTTAACACCCTGTATCTCTAAGGGTAAGCATTTTAGGGCATAAGTTCATATGCACTTTTTAACTTAAATTGATGCCAGGAATCATATTATCCTATATTTTCTTGATGTACTTAAGGATCACCCTGTATATACCTAAGTCATGACTTTTTGACATATTTAGTTTTTTTCAGGGTTGGCAAATATCATGATATTTATATAAATATCCAAATATCCGATATATATCCAAATTTGGATATTTATTTATATTTTAAAATATTTCATCTGTTTTCTGTAAAGATATATTTAAAAAATTCAAAATCACTTAATTTAATATAAAAATGTTATAAAACTGTAAATTTGTATTTTAATTCCATTCAATGATAGTTGCTATCACAATAACAAGTTTTTTTAGTACTCCTATGTTAGGAATGTAAAATGTAGATAAAAGTACAAGTTTATCAATATGAACACATCATATATTTTTGCTTTTAACTATGGGTCAACTTAAAACCAAATTTTTATTTTATAAAACAAACCGCAAAATATTGCTCCTTTCAATCAGAAATCGGAATAAAAATGCCACGCGGACGCGGCAAAGAAAATAACAACAGGTCGTCAACGTCTCTTGGAAAGATGGGGATTCACCGCATCGTAAGCAGCATAATACGCTGTTGCCGGCTCAACGGCAGCGGGGCCATTCTTTTATACTGATGAATAGAATTTTGGAAAAAAAAATATTGATGTATATCAGGATAAATATCGTCGCATAAATATCATGATATTTATCAAGATATATATCAAGATATTTATCACGGATAGATATCCTGCTAACCTTGGTTATTTTTTTTTTAATGTAGCTCATAATACAAGAAGTATACTTGCCGTACATATTTGAGGTGGGTGCTTGCAATAATATTAGATTTAATTCTAAAATCAAGGCCTCTTTAAAAAAGTGTACAGAGTTTTTAGGTATATACTTTTGAATTAAAACAGTATTATCGTAATTTATTAAACATTTAAAATAACTGAAGGTCGAAAAAAACAAAACAGCAACTCCAAAAACGAATGGTATCCATTAGAACCTTTAATCCACTAAGATGTTGGTCGAGGTTCGTAGCGATCGGCAATCACCGCGCGCCCTAGTATTAGTTTAAACATCGTAAGGTTTGTTCCTACAGCGAATCCCCGACAACTTCATGACAATTTTCAAACCAACTTTACGGCGCAAGTCTGATTTCTGATCGGTTTCAAACTCTTGTAGGAACAGGCGTTCGAAATCAACATCAACTAACTTCAGTTCGGTGTTTAAAACTGAAGAAATTTTAAACGATGGACATAACCTCAAAGTTTATATATTTTAATTTAAAGAAATAGTCCATACTTAAAGTGGAGTTGAAAGTATTAAAAGAAAGAAAAACACAAAGTCATCCTCCACAAAGTTTAATAGAAAAATTATTAAATCATAGGTCTCTACATGTTTCGAACGTAGAAACGTTCATCCTCAGGAGACAGAAAATTTTTTATTTTGTGCTGTTGTTGTTAGCAAAATAGAAACTTAAAAATAGAACCTTAATTGAGCTTTTATGGACTCAAAAATTGAAGTTTAGAAGAAACACGATATGAATAATAATAATAATGTTTTAAATACTCAGTATGGTTTTACCATCACCAATTTTCTTCATATCGTGTTTCTTCTAAACTTCAATTTTTGAGTCCATAAAAGCTCAATTAAGCTTCTATTTTTAAGTTTCTCTTTTGCTAACAACAACAGCACAAAATAAAAAATTTTCTGTCTCCTGAGGATGAACGTTTCTACGTTCGAAACATGTAGAGACCTATGATTTAATAATTTTTCTATTAAACTTTGTGGAGGATGACTTTGTGTTTTTCTTTCTTTTAATTTATATATTTTGTTATCGTTTTCATAATTAATTGTTTATTGTTATTTCGTTAATTAAACTCGTTTGGCTCGGCCCAATAAATAAACTTAAACAAATTAAGTAACTTTTATAAAATGAATGAACAAAGTTATGAAGGTAAATATTAAATAATAAGTTGTAAAAACGTTAATATCTCCTTAATTTAAAATCAGTCCTATAATACCGGTGAATCCATTTTTAGTTTGACAATAATTTTCAGTTCAATTTTTTCTTCAGCATTTGGCCAAGTTATCACTTGCGGAGCACAATTGCTCAAAAAGTAAGTCATTCTTTTAACGACTCTATAGAGACTACTAATGGTGATATTAAACCTATCTGCAACATCTTTGAAACTTGCCGATTGGTGGCCTGCAAACCACAAAAATATGTAAGTATGCTGTAGGGAGCTCAATTTTCCATAAGGCCCTCCTTGGTGTTTGCAGTAGTCACTTGTTGAAAACCTTTCAGCAATTGAATTTGCCACTTCAGGGCTAACTCTAAAGTGCTCCATGAACTCTTTTCTGTTAAACTGTGGTACTGTTTCTTCAAAAAAATTTTGGTTTTTAGGCGTAACCCTTTCTTCTAGAACATCTTCTAAATCACTGTCCGTATCCGAATTGGAAAAAGCAGACATTTCTGAATCTTCATCAGATGACGCAATGCCGCTCATTTCTCAATTAAATAATAGAAAAAGTCTTATACAAAAGCAAAAACCGCAAAAACACGTCTAACAAAAATAGGTTATGTCATATGTTATGCTAGCGTTTAACCGCGCATGCTCCGGACATTTTACTGGCAAAAGATTCGCAAACTGCTCTGACAGTTGGCAAACTATCAGAGAAACGTGTAGGAACAGCGACTTTGGATTTTCAAACTGTCCAAAATCTTTGTGGGAATACTTTTATATGTACTGCGCAGAATCCTGACTGTCAAGGACTGTTTCTGATCGCTGTAGGAACAAACCTTAGGTCTTCTAGCTGTCTTGTCTGAATTTGAATTCTATTACTCGTACCTGTTTCAATTATTGTATTTTTACGTTGTACATAAGTTTTTTGAAACTTTGCATGTCAGATAAAGCAAGAATATTCTTATGCACAACCCATCATTAGTATTCGACTTTAAAATCTATGGCGAATTTTACGATCTCAGTAAAACATGTTGCATAATAGATAATTATATACAATGTTAAACGACAAGAACAATATCACACTAGAAATTATTTAAATTTTTGAGAAATACAGCACTGATTTTTAGTGGAAAGTATATGCTTTATTAACCGTAGCAAGCAAATATTATTATAATTAATGTCAAGTTTAATTACAACTACTAGTCGGAACTAATACGGTATATAAAACCAGATTGCACCACCAATTGATACTTACTATCAATATTCAGAGCAATAATGGCTATAAACCATTCTATGGTAGCATTAACTCCTATTTCCTATTGACTAAATTACCGTGATATTATCACTGCACAATGGGTTAGCAATTTTGCGTTGTCTTACAGTAGAAAAGCGCTTTGCTGTCACATATAGCATTAAACAGTTGTATAAAGAGTATGTGAATTTTTATATAGAATAGAAAGCTTTTTCTCAGTGTAGGTTATTTGATTTGCAAAAATTAACTGACTTCAGGGCTATATTTGCATAATTAAAAAAAAAACGGTATAAAAGATGTATAACATAAGTTTAAAGATCTAGGTATGTTAGCTTAATGTAACCTCTATAAATATTTAATATTTCTTAAATATTGCAATAATTGCATACTAATTACTTTGTACTTAAACAGCCGTAAAAATATTCCAATTTATCCTTTTCGCTTAGAAGATCTTTAAAAAAATATTGAATGGGACCGTTAAATTTTATTTCTGGTATAAATTTACAGACGTTTCTGCATAGTATATAAGTGGTTGTGTCTATAAAACCCCACGCGTGGGTCCCGCGTAAAATTAAATACATTCAAGTTAAATTTGTTAAAAGGTGTTAAAAAACGTAATGTCGTAAGTGATGTGATGTGACATGTAATATTTCTTAAATGGGAGTGTAAATAAATATTTAATTTGTTGCTCATTTCCGTCAAAATGAAACACCTTAGTCAATTTTCCATTATTCAATAAGTGTTCTCTGAATTATTTATTTTTAATTATTATGTGAGACCTATACATATTAAAAAAAGCATTACATTATCCTCCATTATAAATTAATGTATTTCAGAATTTCTGAGAAAATAATATTATTGAATTCAAAAACATTTCTAGCGTGAAGCTCAGCTCAGCTCAGCTAGAATTTTAAACTATATTATTTTAAAAAAAAACAATTTAAAATTATTTTGAATTATACTATACAATGTCCCAAATAGTCAGGATATATTAAACGTCCTTTTTTAAAAACATAACTTCCTGTATATTATGACATTTTTAGATTGCTTGATTTACTTTAAGAATATTTTGTATGACATACATATCCATGCTTAAATTAAATAGTTTTGGAGTTAATATTAACGATTTTTAACGGTTTTTATGCAACACTTAAAAAACATTACATGTCAGTGGAACAAAACAACAGTACAATATTAAAATTTGGGTTCATGGAATATGATTGTTAGATAGCAACTAAAGCATATTTAAAAAAATAAACATATTTTTGGAACCTTTTAAAATGATTTTCTAAATATAACAATTTTGAAAACTTAAAAAATCCTATAAGTAGCAAAAACCCAGTACCCCAAACTTATTTGCGAACAATAAGTCAAAAGGCTGCAGTGTAAAAAGCTTGGGCCACACGTTAAACCCGACCCCTGCCTTAACCACCAAACTAAAAAAATTTCAATTTTTGAAAGTTTTACAATAATAATATATTAAAAAGTTTTCGCCTCCAATACAATCAAATTGGTTCTATAATTTTCATGATCATGAAGGCAGTCACTCACAATTCTTTGTCGCAAATCTTCTAACGATGTTGGCTGAGTAGCATAGATTTTGCTTTTTAAGTGACCCCACAGAAAGAAATCCAAAGGTGATAAATCTGGCGATCTTGGGGGCCATTTAATGGCACCTCTTCCACCAATCCATCGACCTGGAAACGTCTGAGCTAAATATTGTCGAACACGTAATGCGTAATGTGGTGGGGCACCATCCTATTGGAAGATCAAACTATTCGTGTGTAGGTACCGCCGATTATTCTGATTTTCAATTATGGCTGTTAATGCAGGATCTATGGCGTCTTGCAATAATTCCAAATACATTTCACCCGTCAAATTTTCAGGTAAGAAAAAAGGACCAACTAAATGATGGCCAAAAATACCAGCCCATACATTTAATTTTTGTGGCTGCTGTGTGTGTATGTGTTCCTCATGATAAATTCTGGGATTAGAATCGGACCAATATCGGCAGTTATGACGATTTACTGCGCCATTTAAGAAAAAGGAACATTCGTCGGAAAAGCAAGTTAGTGTTGAATAGAAAATTTTCTTCGTTTATAATTCGTTCACTGATATCTTCACAAAATTGTAATTGCATTTAAAATAGTCCTCATTAAGTTCTTGTACAAGGTGAATTTATACGGGTGAAAAATTTTGAAAAATAAAATTATAGTTTTTTTTTTGTATTGTAAAAACTCAGTCAATCCACTAAGTTTTTAAATAAAAGCTGTTTGCAATAATAATATGTCATGAAGATACTTCAGTTGTACCTACCTACATAAGTAGGTAATTAAAATTTGTCCGTAGTGGTGAAGGGTTAAAATTATTTTATAAAAACAAGATTTTGATTGTACCTATATTCGGTATAACAATATTTTTTTAACAACCCTTATTTTTCTATTTTTTTAAACTGCCCATCAGAAAACTAAAAGCAAAAATAGAACAACTAAATTTTTGTAACAACAGATTACCTTTAATATAAAATTGATTATAAAATATCTAGTGACTAAGCCATTCTTTTAGATATTGTATTCAGAACAATTTGAATTAAAGGTAATTAAATAAAATAAGCAAAAGTTCTGATTTAGCGATAAAAGTGACGCCGATGTGAATAACAAGAGAAAACGTTATACCTAAGTATAACTTATTTAATGAAAGCCATTACTTGAAATATCGTAAAGTAAAAGTCTTATAAACATTTCCCAGCATCAATGGTTTGAAATAAACGTTGTTGAGATGCTGATAAATTTTAGTAAGTGGGCAAATAATATATTTATATTGTACCATAAAATATAGTTTAAAATATTACACAATATGATACCTAGTTATTATAGATATTAACATGTATATAAATATTTTTTTGTATCTTTGAGTTGTTTTTTTAACGTCGAATTTTAGATACACGTAGGTATCGCCATATTTTTGGGATGTACCTACCTAGGTATACCAATTACGAATCTGAAAATGATTTTAAACGAGAGCTCTTCGTTTTTGAGATATTTCTTCTTAAAGCTACCTGTTATTAATGGTTAGGTTTCTTATTTAAAAATGGCCTTTCTATCCTTTCCAATTTTTTTTTCAATAATATGATTTAGTTAGGCCTAAAAAAAATATTCCCCAATTATTACTCCTTAAAAATCAGTATTAACTTGGTAAAAATTCTTTAAAGTTTCGCGCGTGTCAAAAGCATTTCAAACGACCTTTTAAGCGCGCCAAGCCCGAGGACGTCAGGCAGTATGACTTTTCCATCATCTGTCATCCTGACCGGTGGCCGAGCTACAGAGTTTGCATTTGGATTGCCGTGTGCTATTGTTATTGTATTGTTGTTTTAAGGTGGAATTCTCAACGTCGTTCAATTTATCGCCAACCTATAACCTATTTCGTGGATGTCACACACGAATTATACTTCTTGGCGTCACGACCCGTTTTTACCCGCTTGGGATAATTTGAATTTTGGGGCATTTTTAAATCTTGCTAGCGGTCTTTTGGGACGAAATATGTTGTTTTTTTTGCTGCCATATGTTTTATGACAATATATACTTAATGATTTTATAGAATTTTTTCCCCATTTAAAATTTTTGTCAAGTTCCCTATTATTAAAAAAATGAATAAAACGATTCATGATCTATACATTTTAGTATTTTTTTTGCCTCATATTTTTTTTTAAAAAAAAAACTAAAATATAATAATATAAAAAAAATAATTTTGCATACTTATAAGCCTATAACGAGCAGATTAAAATTCATAGTTTCGTCATTTTTCCCTCGAAGAACCACAGCTAGTTTTACTTGAATATCATTTCAGAGATTGGATGAACAAAAAACAACTGAAATTAGTTAGTAGTTTCTGAATAATCATCTTTATTCAGAGGTTAAACTATATTTTATTTACACAAACCTAAAAAACCATTACATTACACAATACACAATGCTCCGCGTGTGTACAACATAGATATTTACTTTAGATAATAAGCAAACAATAATCACGAAAGTGGCTAATTTATAGCCTTGCGCATGTAAACAAAGCCACACACGATTAGACATGCGCACTGCAACATTATCATTTGACGAATTGGAAAATAGACAGGTTTTAAATTCTTGCTCAAGAAATTGTAAAAGTTTAACTTAAATGTAATTTTACGTGTAAACAGCTAAAATTGGAATTTCTTCTTAATTTTTGATCAAGTTGAGAAATAAGGTAGTGATTTCGGGCATGTTTAGTAGTTACAGATTCAGATTTTGGGGATAGAAAATTGTTTTTAAGGGTTTGTTTCTAAAATTTGTTTAAAAATGATTCGTCGTCGTGTTATTAGTTTAAGAAGGAAAGTGTAGAAAATATCTTCTGTAAAGTTTGTATAAAAATTATTGTTTGTGAAAAGAAGTTCCAAATCGATCAACATTTGAAAACACCGCAGCTGAGTAAAACAAACGCATGTCAATATATTGGAGAAAAATCGAAATCTGAAAAGGAAATTTCTTAAGAAGACTTTATTCTGTTCTGTAAATAAATAAAAAATAACATCCCTTCAAATATAATTCTTTTGGTAATTTTTTGGATTGATTCTGCTTCATTTTGTCAAAATATCCACGGGTAGCAAAAACCTTACTCCGACACTGCGTGAAACAATCGTTATACTAGTTCACAAGAACTCTGCACCTCTGCACTAAAACTATATCGAGTACTATTATAACAGTACCTAGATGGAAACACGTAATAATTAGTATTAGAAAGTATGAGATGTGATAATATCACAGACTGAATTCCGGTATTTCAAATAATGGAAGTTGTTAAAGATCCATGACTTTTGATGATTGAAAATGCATGTTTAATGTAAATAATAAGGCGAGGTCAGATAAAAATATAATGAAGCGATATTTAAGTAGGTAGTTAAAAACTATTTAAAAGTTTATTTAAGTCCCAAAAAAACAACTAAATATGTTGAAGAAATAGTCCATTATGCACTTTAAGTGAAGGTAAATTTGAAAGGAAAAAAAATTATACTTTTTAAGAATTCCTCGACTGGTACCTATAGACTTAAGAAGTTTAAATAATGGTAAATTATCTATATATTTCGAATGTATAAACATTCATCCTCAGGAGAACAAAAAAAATATTAGAAATACAAAAGTTGCATGCTGTCTTAACGAAGCTTTACACCGAGGAAAATTAACTTATACCTATACGAGAGGTTTGCTAAGACATAGTTTGTATTTATAGCTAAATAAAATGCTAGTATATAGTAAATAAATTGCTAGTGTTTCAAACCCGCTTTAGTGTTACCTATATCAATTCCAGATTTGCTAGAACAGTGTTTTCATTGGTAGTAATCAATTCCATTAGTAGCACAGTCTTGTTGAATAATGAACTACTTTTAACACAGCAAATTTTTTAATGCGACGCATTTTGTTCCCTTTAAAGCGTTTTCTCTACAACAGCGTCCCCAAAAACAAATTGTATCCATTAGAACCTATAATTCATAAGACGTTGCTGGAGGTTCGTAGCGATCGGCAAATGGGCTAGGGAAATGGTTGATTTATTACCACTTCGGCCGTTCCCAGTTCGTCCGTTCTGAAAAAAACTTGAATTTGGGCCGGTCACCCTTTTTCCTTAAATTTAAATTAAACCTTAAGTCCCATTTCGGCCGGTCGGAATAAATATAGGTAGGTTAGGTAACCTTTAAAAGTTCAGGGTACCACTTTAATTTGCCTAGTTCTTCTCCTAAACAAAAGTCTTCAATAATATCAACTAACTGGTTTAGTACCGCTAAATAAGAAAATAAAATAATAAAAAAATTTAAAAAGTTTATTCTTTAAATACAAAATATTGTATATGCTTATACTAAGAAATTCTGGTAAGACAATACAATATAGACAATAAAAAAAAGGGTTTTGTTAAAAATTAACATTGTATGCTCAAAAACATGCAACAAAACAATAAAAAATCAATTTAAAGCGTATAATTTTGAATAATAACTATAAATACGTATCTACTACTGAAATTTAATAATGTACACTAATCGATTTAAAACTTTATTTATATCTATCTGATTTGTTTTCAAATCATTCAATGTTTTTTTAAGTCTACTGTCAGTATCAATATATTTTTTCAACTTTTTGGAGTTGGCATATATAAATCTAATTTTTGTAATTTGATATTGTTTAAAAATGCCTCCTACTTTAACACAGTTATCAATTCAAAAATGTTTGAATGACTTTTTCCGATTTTTCTATTTAATTTATTATTCCATCTTTCAACAGAATTTGTAGTGTGATGCCTTTGCCCTGAAGAGAAGTTTCCATAACAGATAGCAAACCATCCTCAATATGCTCTTTCGGCAAATGAGCGAGCAGCGAGAGCAGCACACATTCTAACATGATTTCTTACTTCTGTTTGATCACGATACTGAATAACTAAATCTAACTCCTGTACTTTGCGCCATATAGCCTGATTAAAATGAAAGTTACATCCCTGGATTTCAGTTTCAGAAAATACTATTTTAATTGCGTTGATTGTAGCTGTTTCAAAATCAATGTCACTATTAACAACTTCCATAGCTTGAAATAAAATATTTGTAACTCTCAATAGCACGATGAAACTAGATGTTATTTTTAAAAATGTATGTGTTTTTATATAGAAATGAGACAATTGCATCCTCATTTGTTTCATCAACCCTAATAGCTTCCATAACTATAAGTCAGCCGTAGCAAGTATACAAACGCGACACGTTTCGTAGCTCTTGTTTAGATTGCGGAAAGATTCGGTTGAAAACTGACAAAAATATAATTACTTGTCACCAGAACATCATAGCAAAGTGCTGCATTGTTTTTTTCTAAATATTTATTGTGTGGAGTTTGGTGTGAGTGTAATAAACAATGTCTCTTTGTGCAGCATGCAATGCTAGAATATCGAAAAATTCGCCCGGACTCGCATGCTCTGGTTTTTGTTGTTCTTCTTATCACGCCAACTCGACCTGCTGCGATGTTGCCAAGAACCAACTATCTACGTTGACCACATTGCCTAGTGCTAGGTGGACCTGCCAGTCCTGCCGAAAGTCACACAGAAATCGCACTAAATCAAGTACCGATGCAGAGATTGACGATTTTCCTGCCGACGACTCGGCACCCGCGCAAGGCATGCCAGCATTATCGGAAACCATCAAGCAGGAAATACAGCTTCTGCGCGAATCTGTAAATTTTTGCTCTGACAAAATCACAGATTTTGAACAAAAATTGCTAAAGTTCAATGAACTATTTATAACCACGGAATCGCTTAAGGTGGGAGTATCAACATGCTTGCCAACCTATAACCTATTTCGCGTAGATTTATTTATGTTTTCTAGCTTTTATACAAAATTTAAAGAAAATCAGTATCGACTTGATATTCTATAGGTAATAATTGACATATTTAATAAACATCAAGGAATTTCATAACTTATTTTAGGAGAATTGTAAAGCGAAAAATATCGGGTAAGATTTTTTTTAACATTATTATGTCATTGTCACTCATTGTTCTTTCACTATACAATTCTCCCAAAATTAGCAATGAAATAAATTGATATTTTTGTAATATATCAGATACTACCTAAATAATTTACCGACTATATTGATTTTCTTTATATGTTACTTACTAAAATAATAAACTCAAAAAATCAAAGCGAAATAGGTTATAGGTTGGCAATAGATTGAATGACGTTGAGAATTCAACCTTAAGGCTGAGAATATCATGTTAAGGAAGGAAGTCACTCAGGTAACAAATCGGCTAACTAATCTGGAGCAGTTTAATCGCTCATACAACATAGAGTTGCAGGATGTACCTGAAAAGCAAAATGAAAACTTGGTTTCGGTTACAACTCAAATTGCTGCAGTGTTTAACTTTAAACTGGAAACATCACTGATCGACAATATTTTCCGGGTCCCCACTCAAATAGAAAACAAACCAAAAAATATTATTATAAAATTTCTATCTAAGCTTGAGCGGGACAGGTTTTTGTTAGCTGCTAAAGTCGCCAGAAAGAACCCAGCAAATGAGCGAGGATTTAAACTCGATGGAGTCTCGAAGAGATTTTTTGTAAATGAGCATTTGTCTCCTCAGACAAAATTACTCCTGAAACAGGCCAAGGAAAAGGCCAAGATTAAGAATTTTAAGTTTGTCTGGGTGCAAAATCGTAACGTGCTCGCCAGAAGAGCAGAAAATACTAAAAATCATCCTTATCTCTAGATCAGAAGATCTAAATGCGCTGTAAATAAGACCTACTTTTCTAAACTAACATTGGGGTAATTTTCTTAAGATCATGGCTTTACATATTATGTACCAGAACACCCGGGGTTTGAGAACAAAACTATTAGACTTCAAACAAAATCTGTGCGCTTGCGATCCCGATATTCTTTGCATCACTGAATCATGGCTAAAGAGTACTATTTTTGATCCCGAGTTGGCTGATTTGAGTCAATACAGCGTGTTTCGCCGGGACCGTGAATCTGTCATCGGTGCCAAATCCGAGGGAGGTGGCGTATTTATTGCAGTGAAAAATAAATATAGTGCTGTTTTGGTGCCGGAGTTTGAGAGCGATGTTGAAGATTTATGGATAAGTGTGGGGCTGGATGGAAACAAGACATTGTTTGTCTGTTGCGTTTATTTACCTTCAAATGACAATGCTGCTTATGTAAGTTTTTCAACTAAACTCAATAACTTGCGGATTGAGGAAAACCATATACTTTTAGTTTGCGGTGACTTTATTGCTTCTTCCACACGGTGGGTTCGGATTGATGATAGGGACTATTCGGAACCTTATAATGTTGAGCCTAAATATTCTTTACTATTAGATACCCTATCTTTCACAATTTACTGCAATTTAACTATGTACTAAATAATAATAATAAATTGCTCGATTTGATCTTATGTAATAAATTTCGAATTTCACGGGTCAGTCATTGTTCGAATCCTCTTGTCCCGGAGGATGTCCACCACCCTTGTATTGAGTTTCTTTTTTATGCTGGCTTTCACAAGCCATTAGAATTTAACTGCAATAGGTATCTAAGTTTCGGTAGGGCAAATTATGAGAAAATTAATCAGGAGATTGCTGGCACTGACTGGAACGTGTTATTTCGTGATAGGTCATTGAATGGTTGTTTGGATGTTTTTTATAATAAACTGGAAAATATGTTGCAACAATATGTACCAACTTACTCAAAAAATAAAAAATGTCCAACTTTTTTTTCTCGAGTAACAGTAAGGATTGTTCAAGAAAAAAATAGAATTCATAAAAAGTGGCGTAAATATAAAAATATTAATGACTACAATTTATTCAAATCAATAAGAGCGCGGTGCAAAACCTTACTTCGAATAGATTTTATTCGGTATATACATTCAGTAGAAAATGATTTAATTAACAATCCCAAACGATTTTGGAACTATGCTTCTTTAAAAAAACAATATGTTAGCAATATTCCCGGCGAGTCTTGCTTTTAAAGAAAATGAGGTCTTGAAGGCCTTGCAGACACTTGACTCTAAAAAAGGCGCAGGACCAGATAAGTTGCCTTTAATTTTCATTAAAAAATGCGCTAATTCACTTTTTATACCCCTTACTTTAATTTTCAATTATTCTTTAAGATTAGGTGAATTTCCCGAAAGATGGAAAACTGCTATAGTAGTGCCAATTTTCAAAAGCGGTAGAAAGATAGATGTTTCAATTTACCGAAAAATCAGTAAAATTTCGGTAATACCAAAACTTTTCGAGAAACTATTGTATGAGTACTTTTTCTCATTAGTAAAAAACGCTATAATCCCGCAACAACATGGTTTTTTTCGGGGGCGCTCACTGGACACCAACCTACTGACGTTTTGCGAATACTTACATCAACAAATGGACATACGTACTCAAGTGGATGCCGTCTATACCGACTTTAGTAAGGTTTTCGATAAGATTAGTCATAATATCTTGCTGAGTCGCTTGGCCGAAGTCGGCGTGGGCGGGAGTCTTCTCAGATGGGTCGAGTCGTACATTAAAAATCGCTCACAATATGTTTCAGTTCAAGGTTTTTGCTCTAAATCATTTGTTACTACTTCGGGTGTACCTCAAGGGTCCCATCTGGGACCATTATTTTTTATTATTTATATATAATTATGTTTTCATTACTCCAATTTTCTCCTTTATGCAGATGATTTAAAAATTTATTTATCGATTATCAACCTCTACGATTGTTATAAGCTACAAAGCGACTTGGACCGCCTGGGAAGGTATTGCGATGAAAACGGCCTTTTCCTTAATTTGTCCAAGTGTGTCTCAACAACGTTCTCTCGAAATCTTAATCAACTAACTGCAACTTATCTTATAAACAACACACCCCTAAAAAAAACGACTAAAATAATGGATTTGGGTGTTATATTTGATTCTAAACTACTCTTTGACGAACACGTTGAATCTGTCGTCAACGCTGCTTCGAAAATGCTGGGTTACATTATAAGAAAATGTAAACAATTTTATAATACTAAACCAATAATTTGCCTATTTAATTCCTTCGTTCTAAGTAAACTAAATTTTGCTAGTCTTGTTTGGAGCCCCAAGCAAAAAAGCTATGTTGACAGGTTGGAAAATACTCAGAATAAATTCATCAAATACCTTTCAGTAAAACAGAACTTTATTATACCCAACAACGATATTTCTCTGGCCCGAAATAATTTTCATTTAACGTCCCTGACTAGTCGAAGAAGGTCTACTGATGTACTGTTTTTATACAAGTTATTTAATAATTTAGTACAAAGTCCAGATATTCTCGAACAAGTTTATATTAATGTCCCCCATAGGTCTCTAAGGACAGCTGAATTATTTTTTTTGCCATTTAGACACACCTTG
Source organism: Polydrusus pterygomalis (assembly GCA_963969555.1). Taxonomy (NCBI): domain Eukaryota; kingdom Metazoa; phylum Arthropoda; class Insecta; order Coleoptera; family Curculionidae; genus Polydrusus; species Polydrusus pterygomalis. The sequence goes on from OZ018378.1 coordinate 63,284,629, forward strand.
TTCGGCTCAAAACTCCCCATTGTGTAGAATTATAAGAAATAGTAATGTGTGTGATAATATTGATTTTTTCTCAATGTCCCTGCGAACAGTGAAAGGCATACTGAAAAATGTTTAAAATCTGATTATTTTGATGATTGTATTTATTGTACTTATATTGTATTTTTTTTTTCTCTCGGATTTAAAATAATGAATGATCTAATGTGAAATATTAGTGAATGTATTTATTCCTCTTTTACTTTATTTTACTATTTATAGGCATTATTAGAGTTTTATTATGTGGATACTCCAGTGGGTATCTTGTTACCTGTTTGTATCCCTTTTGGCGTTAATAAATAAATAAATAAATAACGGTTAGAAAAACTAAATTTCCTAATTACAATTTTATTAATGGTATTATTAGATTATATAGAATTCATTATATTATATAAGATTCAATAGAAAGCACAATGAAACTAGTTTTATATTTTTAAAAATGGATGTGTTTTTATATAGAAATGAGACAATTACATCCTCATTTCTTTAATTAACCCTAATAGCTTCCATAACAGTTAGCCAAACAAAACTTACTAATTACAATAATTTATTGTTAAAGCTACATAGTGACCGGCCAAGGTGGGACTACCTAGAAACCATACCCAACACCACCGGACGAAATGACACAAAAGAAGTTATATTTTTCAAAACGGACGAAATGGGAACGGCCGAAGTGGGCAATCACCAAATGGTTTTATCCCTGTCAAAGTAGAAAACAACCCACAAATTTAGCCACGTGTACTAAATTATTGCCTGCCAGAATAATGTGTTTTGGTTTTTATCGAGTGAAACTTTATTATAAATTGATAATGCAATAAAGAATTAAATTTTACCTGTAATAATATTTTTAAATGGCAAAACCGAGAGAAAAACTAGTGATTTATCACGTAACTGATCAAGAATTGATTCTATCATTTTATAGGGCGTATGCAAAGTCGTCACCAAGGAGGTCAAATGTATATTGTATACCCCCAATTTTAAAGATGTTTATTACACATGCATTTTCGTTACCGAGGCAGCAAGCAGGTAAGAATGGTACATGCAAAGTCGTCACCAACTATTAAAAGCTCATTAAAAATTATTTAAATAAATTATGATTAAAGAAGTAAAGTGCACTGGTGAAAAATTTTAAAAGTGTGTCAGTGCAAGTGTACAGCGCATACCATCGGTTTATGTATTTGGATTCAAAAGAAGTAGGTAACTGTTTTGCCCTTGATTTATCGGTTTAGGGGCGTTTCGGGCGTCCTGTTTCGTGCGTAAACCCAAAAAGTTCCTGTTTCGTGCTGGCACCCCAGGTAGAGAATATTCTAATAAAATATAACCCTACAAAATTCCTGTTTCGGGCGTTACTTATTCTGCTCGTTTTCACAATTAAATAAAGACACAAAATGTTATTTAAAAATGGTATATTGACAACTACAGTCATTACATTAAACAAAATTTACTATATAAACTAATTTTCTAAGGGTTTGTTAAAGACACAAAATGTTATTTAAAAATGGTATATTGACAACTACAGTCATTACATTAAACAAAATTTACTATATAAACTAATTTTCTAAGGGTTTGTGAAATAGTGGCTCTTCCTGCTGTGAGGTCTGCAATAATCGTTTCTAACCTATGGTCTCGTTCACTGTACTTCTTGGCTCGTTTAGGAACCTGCATATGTACGTTATTTCTTTCATATATGGTGTCGTAGAACAACATTTCCTCTTGTAGGCCTTTCAACAGTTCGTATATATTCGGGTGCGATTTTCCAATTTTTTTGTTAAAGCGGTTGTGCCAGCCTTCTACGGAATTGGTAGTGCGATGCCGTTCTCCACTGCAAACCCATATTTCTTCCTTGTCCATCCAACTGTCAACAAAGTAGTCATAAAATTCGGTTAGTGCTTCGTCTTGTGGTGTAGATTCCATAATAGAGAGCCATCCCTCCGAAACATATTCGATTGGCACATGTGCCAATGCAGCAACCATCTTCACATGGTCTCTGATTTCTTTATTGTCTCTGTAAGCCTGTGTCATTCCTAACTGTTGCACTTTTCTCCATAAGGCTTGGTTGAAATGAAAATTACAACCCTTTACATCAGCCGTAACAAATTCTTCTTTGACGGCACTTATCGCAGCGGCTTCAAAATCGATGTGTATCTTATATGGATGAAAACTTTTAAGTTGCTTTTTTAGACAGGAAAACAATCTTTTGTGGATTTCTTTCTGTTGGGTAACAAAGCATATATGGCGGGAACTATACATGTCCTCTCTTCGGTGCTTCCGATATCTACATGCAGTGTGTATAGTTGGTCGAAAAGCGGACAACAACTTTTAAACGTGCCATCCAGGAAAAATGTGGTATTGCCGGCGAGAAGACTGTCCAGTTTGTATCCGAACGCTAGAATCCTTTCTTCGTTGCCATCGTCCACTATAAGGTTCTCCTTTATTGATTCTGGAATAATAACTTGTTCTCGGCTTTTGGGTAAGAATTTGACTCCCAGTGAGTTATGCCTTTCTCTGTAGAGCGATGTTTTAATTGATGTAAGTTCTGGAATCTGCGTGACGAAATCCAGTCCCATATTCCTCGCAGTTACCAACTCCTGGCGATATATCTGTGGTACTGGCGTGAGTTCCTCTCGGGCCCTCTTCTTTGCTTTTTGGATGCAGAGTTCTACTTCATTCTTAGCAACATCAGGAACACAGGTGTGCTGCTTGCTTTGAATTACACTTGCTGGCGCGTTATCTGTGATGATGGCTCCGGGGCAGGTTCGGTTGGCACATATCCATCTAATGGTGTTGTTTTTATTCGTTGATTTTAAATTAAATCTATAGCCGGAATAAAGAATAACTTGCTTTCCTCGCTTTGACGTCACAACTTGAAGGTCCATATTGCATAAGTCGCAGTACGTTAAAGAATATTTTTTTGAATATGCTCAGAACAATTTATAGTAAATTTTACCTACCTACCTTTGCATTATAATCCGTAATCCACAAAAATATTTATATTGTTATATTTGTATTGTAATACCAACCATAAATTAATTAAGATTTACAGCACTGGTGATGATCCTAGGTAATAAAATGCCATTAATACATTAGCGCACGAAACAGGAAAAGGTTAGCAATTGTCGTAGCTCAACGCCCGAAACAGGCCATTTTCAGGTATAATTTTTGGAGCGCACGAAACGGGACGCCCGAAAGAGGAAAATACCGATTTATCAGAAAGTATGCCTCAAGATGATAGAGTTGTTAAATATGCTGATTACTTAGTTGGTAATTATATTTCTGAGGAATCACTTTTTCCACCCATTATCTGGGCAGAACAGTCAGCTACTGTAAGTCGCACGACCAATGCGTGTGAATCTTTTCATGCGCATTTTAACGACAGTATGTCCAAAGATCATTCAAATTTATTTATTTTTCTTGAAAAACTTAAAGATATCCAAATAGATACGTATGTAAAAATTCAAAGTGTGCATATTTCTCGTAAAATCCATGATATGAAAGTTAAAAAAATACAACAATTTATTCAATCTACTACACTCATGGACAAAATTATCGAATATTTTTAATTTTTCATAATTTCTTTTTGAAAAAATAAATTCTGATGAATCAAGTCATTTAAATACTATCATTTACGAGAAACTGTTTACTTTAAAATATTTTAGTGAACAATCTTAAGTTTTTATTAGAAGGAAATCGTGAAAAAAAAATTAATGCCAAATGTTATGAAAATTAAGGATATTTACATCATATTTAAATACTAATTGGAGGACAATTACAAGTCTTTTGATTAAAATTAGAGCACAGTTAGTAACGAGTATTTCCCCCTCGAGCTCTAATTACTGCTTCCATTCTTCTCGGCATGCTGCTAAGAAGGTTCTGGATATATTCTTGAGGAATTTCATTCCACTCTTCTTGTGCAGCAATCCGAAGCTGGTCTATTGTACTTGGAACGGGATTTCTTCGTCGTATGCTGCGTTTAAGATAGTCCCATGTATGTTCTATTGGATTTAAGTCGGGGCTATATCGCACCCCCAGTTCAATAGGGACATATGTGCAAAAAATGAGAAATTGCAATAAAGCCGTATTTTTAACCCTAAACAAGTCAACTTCCTAATGCAATACAGCCACAATTGCCACAATATATGTTTTATAAGAAATTTAAGATAAAGCCATATTGAATTTTATTTTTTAATTGTGCAGTAGGGCCATAATATTGAGTTGTGGCCATATGGCTCCAAATGCATAATATTTTTCGTGCAATATAGACATAAAATGTAGTTATGGCTATATTGCATTTAATGTTCGCCCTCTTGCGTCAATAAACGTCAATACTGCCATAGTTGTGGCGCTATCGCGCTATGGTCCGCTGTCTGTATTTGTCTTTTAGTCAAAGTACCTACTTCATTCTTTTCGGCTCCAAGAAACTTAAAGTTTTCTAGTAACTGTGTTAATCAGTGTTTGTGATTAAGAAGTGATTAAGTGTGTAGCTGTTCATATAGAAATCCTTAAAACAAATTTTCCTAGAAAGAAAGAAGGAAGTCAAAGAAGTGATAATCTTTCGTATTTCCCTACTCTCAACGGAACCAGGATTAAAGTTTGTAAAAAAAATTTTATGAGTACTCTGGACATTGGAGATAAATTTATAAGAACAACTTGGTCCAAGGCTAAGAAGCATAATTCTTTAGTTAAACGAGATTTGAGAGGTAATTATGAAAGGAAAGAAAGTGTGGGTCCTGAAATTAAAGATCAGATTAGAAATCACATTAACAAATTTCCCAGGATTGAATCTCATTATTTACGGGCACAAACAACTAGAGAGTTCTTAGACGGATCCTTAACATTATTACAAATGTTTCAAATGTATAAGGAAGAACAAGAGTCAAACGGTCTACCTGTGGGAAAATTCTGTATCTATAGTCATATTTTTAATACTGAGTTTAATATATCGTTTTTCTCTCCAAAAAAGGATCAGTGTGCTATTTGCGAGACTTTTAAAAATTCAAACGACACAGAAAAAGATCAGCTAAGAAATAGCTACGAAAAGCATCTATTAAGCAAAATTAAGAGTAGAGAAGAAAAAGGAAAAGATGTTGCGAAAGCAAAGGAAGATCCAGAAATTATTTTGGCAGTTTTTGACTTACAGCAGTGTTGCCAACACCATCTGGTGAAATCTCAACGTTCTATTATAAATGTCGCTTGAATTGTTTTAACTTCACAATTTATGAAATTGTTACAAAAAATGGTTTCTGCTATTTTTGGAATGAGTCTATAGCACAGAGAGGAGCAAATGAGTTAGGTTCGTGCTTACTAAGTTACCTAGAATTATACTGCTAACAAAAGAATGTAATTTTTTTTTCTGATAATTGCGTAGGTCAGAACAAAAACAAATTTATTGTTTCGATGTACCTTTATGCCGTCAATGTGCTAAATATTAAGAGCATTTCTCATAAATTCCTCACTGTTGGGCACACTCAAAATGAGGGTGACCCTATGCATTCTTGCATAGAGCGTCAAAAAAATAGAGCTCTTAAAAGTGGGCCAGTTTATGTGCCTGCGCAGTGGCCTCCAATTATCCGCATGGCTAAAAAGAAAGGAAATGCCTACAAAGTTACTGAGATGGCTACTAACGAATTTAAAGATCTCAAGCAATTAACTCAACAAATAGAAAAAAACTTTAATATCAATAAAAATGGCGATAAAGTAATATGGAATGATATAAAGGAAATTAAAGTTATCAAGGATCATCCATCAACGGTGTTATACAAGTATAATTTTGAAGAAAATTACCTGAGCATTGATATTAACTGGAAGACCCGAGGAAGACCGCCAAAAATTAGCGCGATAACTTTAAACAAGGCTTATCAAACACCACCCCTAATATCGCAGAAAAAAAGTCATCTTATGGAACTCTGTAGAAAGAAGTTAATTCCTGAAGCACATCATCCATTTTACGAAAGTCTACTTGCTGCCAATGAGTCATTAGACTAACTTTTTCTTTATCTTACTTACTTACAGAAAAATATGTTTACTTTTTTATTAATATAATTTATTAGGATTTGTTTATGGCTAAAAAGTTTGTATGAATTTCAACATTAAATCGTTTATTTTGTCGCTGAAAGGGTGTTTATTTAATGCAATAGAGTCTTATAAGCAATATTGTTGGCAGATAAACTAACATTTTGAAAATGCAATACCGCCATATATAGCAATGTTCATTTTTTTTATATCTTCTAAAACATTTTTTTTATCCCCTCAACCTTAAAATATGAGGTCAAGCATTGTTTAATTTGTTTTCTTAAATAATATTGAATTTAATAGTTGCGAGTCATTTTATACAAGTCCTAAAATATTAATTCTTCTTTTTCTTGGTTTTATGATTTTTGCACTTATGTCCCTATTGAACTAGGGGTGCGATATGGTGGCCAATCTAATCTTTGAATTTGGACCGCATCAAGGTAATTAGTCACTATGTTAGCTGCATGCGGTCGAGCATTATCGTGCATTAATATGAATCCTTCATATCCAATATGGCCGAAATAAGTCAAGACATGATCTTGCAGGATGTTTTCAATATACAAGTCACTTGTCATTCGTCCAATCACTTTCACGAGTTCGGTGCGTCCCTCCCAAGAAATACCGCCCCAGAGCATTATACCGCCACCGCCAAAACTAACGGTCTCTATGAGATTGCAGGCAGCATACCGTTCTCCAACTCTTCTGTAGACGTGGTTTCGTCCATCTGGCTTCCATAACTGAATTCTAGTCTCATCCGTAAAGAGAACATTTTTCCAATTCTCGATATCCCACTGAATATGTCTTCAAGCAAATTCTAATCGTCAGGCTTTGTGATTTTGGAGAAGACGTGGAACTTTGGCGGGCCGTCTTGGCTTTAAACCTGCTTCTTTTAATCTTCGCCTAACTGTTTTTGAACTTACATTAACTTGTCTTACATTTAGTAAGTCATTTTTGAGATGCGTCGATGTCAATGTGCGATTTCGTGTAGAATTAAGTCTCAAAAATCGATCATCAATTGCTGTTGTACACCTCTTGCGCGCTTGACCAGGTTTACGTATGAAAGTTCCAGTCTCTTCATACCTTTTTAAAATATTCGATACTGTAGATTGACCTCTCCTGAGACGTTGTGCGATATCCTTTTGTTTATATCCTTCGTTATATAGAGTTACAATTTGCACCGCTTCAACTTCATTGCAGCGTGTAACTGGTGGCATACTGATGTTTTTAATAGCAACAAACACAAACACTATTTGCTATTACTTAGTTAATTACACTACAGTAACATAATTCCAAGCTTAATTCACTATAATTCATAAAATATGTAATTAATTGTTTTTGATAAAATGCACAAGAGACAGTAATATGCGCCATTAATGTTAATTAAACGTCAAAATATGTTAAAACAAGTGAGTAATCAGCCCACTAGATAACTAATATCAGCACATGTAAGTTTACGGCGATTATTTAAATTTATTTTGAAATAATAGTGATTACAAAAAATATTCGATAATTTTGTCCATGAGTGTATAATAAAATATCAAGATAGAGAGATAAATAGATTACAATTTCTTACATGTCTTTCGTATCATTGTTCCGTTTAGAATAGCTGCAGCATTAAAAATATATTTGTTTAATTTTCTTATTCACCTAAGAATGTATCTATTACATGATGTAATTAAGTTTTGTGTTATTCCTGTAAATTTAATAAAATACTATGTTTTATAATGAAGTGCTTTTTTTTTTAATCGGAGACCAAAAAAGAGAATACCCATAATTAATTTTATAACTTTTGTATTAATGCAAATATAATAAACACGAACCTTTAAGCTTAGTGACGAGAATGCATGTGTAATAAAACCGACCGTTTAAAGTCGGTGACGAAAATGCATGTCTTTATTACCTCGGTGACGAAAAAGCATACACCGAATTTATAATATTTTCATTAAATTTATAGTTTATTATAATTAAATATAAGGAAAGTAAAAAAAAACTGGACTAATTAAGCACATTGAAACTATAGGTACGCAGTACCTATTAACATCGCCTAAAAAATACTTGTTCAAAGAAATTTCCTTTGAAATACTGTCAATTTTATTGGTCTGTTGAAGCGAAAGCTTAAAAGCATTTTTCCTTAAAATAAAATAAAATGTTATAGGACTGGCAGACGATCCTTTTGATAATCATATTTGCTTGCGAACAAGCAAATATAGGCGTACTATTCATCGTGTACTTGACAAAGACTGAAGAACATCAATGTCGACGTAGATGCGTAGCCACAATGCCGGTTTGGTGATATATTCCGACCTATCAATGTTACTAATGTAAGACCTATATTTTTTAATACCCTGTATTTATTCAAAAGATAAATTAAATGAGAACTAACGTTATTTATCACCCCAAAAGTTGGTTGTCAAAAGCACGTACGATTTGTTTACAGTTGACACAGGCATGTTATAGAAACTGCCTTTGGTACAAATATTCAAGAGCTTTCGTTTATTATAGTTCTGAATGCATTGAAGTATAGTATGTGAGATATTATATGAAAGATATTTAGAAATAATTTTGTGTCTGTGCTGTGCAATAGATATTAAAGACAAGAAAGGGTGAGTTGATTCACTAAGCATACTTTTTCCCTTGTGTATATTTTTCATAGTTTTAATATTTGAATTATTTGGTTACTGTCTTGCCCGTGCTTTGTTAAATATCTGGAGCGGGTCTGGGACCATTGCACGTCTCGTAAAGATATTTAGCAATCCCTGTATCTGGAGCGGACCCTCGCATTTTGGGTGTCCATTGCACGTCTAAGTACAGTGGAGGTTGGCAAGCTTAGTGTTTTTGGCAAGTGTTTTGTATACACAGTGTGTAAAAAGTCCCGGAACAGTCAATTATTTCAATAATGGTGCACAATATAAAAAAAACCTTCTGTATAAAAGTTGTTGGTCCTAAAGAAATTTATTAAACTAAGACCCTTGTAATTATACAGGGTTGCCCAAAAAGTCGTGGTAACCGAAACTTCATTTTTTAAAAATGGAATGACCCTTTTTTGATCGCAGTTTCGGATTCCTCTAAACATTCTAAAAAACAATTATAAAACATCATATGGCTAAACATATTAGTTTCAGAAATAATTTGAGTTGAAGCACATAAATGCGATAGGTAGGTATATGATATTACCTACATTTTGCATTTTTATAAGCTGGTACTAGAATTTTTTTGCGTCACTGTCAAAGAAAATTCTCAAAATGTCGCTCAGCAAAAGGGAACGTATACCTTTACTAATAATAAGAGGTTTTGGAGACCGACAAAGATCAGTTAGCGAGACAAAGGAATTATTTAATACAACTTTTCCAAACCGAGAGCCTATATCAAAATCTACAGTTGTGAGAACAATTCAAAGGTTCGAGGAAACCGGGTGTTGCAGAGATTAGATTCATTCTGGAGGACCAAAGTCGGCAACTAGTGATGAAAAAAAATTAGAGACATTACTTTATTTTATTCAGAATCCACATTTGTCACTTAGAAAAGCTGCTACCCAAGTTGTTGTTTGTTTTAATTTAATTGAGAATATTTTAAAAACCAGTAATTTTCATCCCTATAAAATAACTCTTGTCCAGGAATTATCAGAAGACGATTTTGATCGTAGATTGGAATTTTGCGAAGTAATGATGCAAAAACATGAAGAAAATAACAATTTTTTGATCAAATAGTTTTTACGGAACATTCATGTTGAACGGGCCTCTCAATCGACATAATTGCCGTTACTGGGCTGATCAGAATCCACATTGGATGAGAGAAACACAACACATACTTAACACCCCCAGAAAGTAAATGTGTGGGCTGGAATTATTGGCAACAGATTAGTGGGGCCTTTCTTTATAGAGGGGAATTTGAATGCCGAAATGTATCTCCACATGCTGCAAAATGAAATTGTGCCAGCAATAAACAATGAAGTAGGACCACTATTACGACGCAATACGTGGTTTCAGCAAGATGGAGCTCCTCCTCATTTTGGGCTAGCTGTTAGAACTTATTTAAACAACACTTTTCCTAACCGCTGGATAGGACGAAGAGGCCCCATAGAATGGCCTGCCAGATCGCCAGACTTAAAGCCCCTTGATTATTTTCTTTGGGGACACCTAAAAAATACAGTGTTTGTGACAAAACCTGCAGATCTGAATGAATTAAGAGGAAGAATTATTGAAGAATGTGCATCTATTAACCAAGAAATGTTACAAAACGTCATCGACAAATTTTATTATAACCTAGCCCATTGTCAAACTGTGGGAGGAGGACATTTTCAGCATTTAATTAAATAACGACTTACACTTAATTTTATTTTTATTCTTTTCAAGTTATTGTTAATTTTACTGCTTGTATTTAATTATTTAGTTGTTATTAAAATTTTGACACAACTTGAGTGAGGTACATTTAACCCGAGTTTAATTTTTTTTTAAATTTTAACCTAAAACATTTTGAGCCGACTCGAAACAATGCAAAATGTAGGTAATATCGTACCTATCGCATTTATGTGCTTCAACTCAAATTATTTCTGAAACTAATATGTTTAGCCATATGACCTGTTTCATAATTGTTTTTTAGAATGTTTAGAGGAATCAGAAACTGCGATCAAAAAAGGGTCATTCCATTTTAAAAAAATGAAGTTTCGGTTACCACGACTTTTTGGGCAACCCTGTATAATTACAGGGGTCTTAGTTTAATAAATTTCTTTAAGACCAACAACTTTTATACATAAAGTTTTTTTTTATTTTGTGCACCTTTTTTGAAATAATTGACTGTCCTTATAAAATGTTAATGGCACAAGAGTTACAGGAAGATGATCCGGACCGCCGTCTTGAGTTTTGTGAAGTGAGGATGAACTTGATCAGCATTTAGTAGATTTGGACTGGATCCTTTTTACAGATGAGTGTAGTCAATAAACAGAACTGTCGATATTGTTCAGCAAAAAATCCTCACTGGATGCGAGAAACACACACCCAGCTTCCGCAAAAACTTAATTTTTGGACAGGCATAATTGGCGACCGAGTCATTGGGTCAATATTCCTTGAAGGAAACTTAAATGGCCATGCATATCTGGATTTTTGCAAAAAGAACTTATTTCAGCTTTGACTGCTTTATTTGCTCATCATGCAGTAGCAGTTCTTCATGATGATCGAATATGGTTACAGCAGGATGGTGCTCCGCCTTATTACGCCATAAATATTCGACAATATTTAAGTGAAGTCTTTACAAACCGCTGGATAGGAAGAAGGGGTATAATTGAGTGGCCGCTACGATCGCCGGACCTTAATCCTCTAAACTATTTCTTTTGGGGTCACCTAAAAAACAAAGTTTACGTAACAAAACCAAAAAAATTAAAGGAACTTAGGCCACGACTTATACATTAAATTCGCCAAATAGCCCCGGACATGGTACATAAGATAAGGAATGAATTTTAAGGGGTTTGTCAAGAAAAAACATTTCGAACAATTTTTACAATAAAACAAATTGTGTATACATTACCGAAATCCAAAAGTAAATAGTGGGTCGTATTCCCTTTTTAATGCCCATTCCATCGAGCACAATAATACATAACTTACAAAAAATCTGAGGGTGGTTAATACAACGTCCTGTCCAAGTTATTACGATTTATGTAACTTACTACTACTTAAAAGTATATTCTTTATAAAAATATTAATGAAATATAAAATTACATAAAAATATTAAATTTATTATCATAAACATAACATTTAAAGTGAAATCAAAAGCAGTTTGTTCCATTCAGTTCACCTTCCACTAAATCAGAATTGAGGTCGCCAAATTTGTCTGAATACAACTTTCGATTTTATTCTAGCGAGACCGACTTAATTGTTGCTGCACGACCTGCATAAAAATATTTTAATCGATACATATATTAAGTCGGTTACATAAGTTATGTTAGGTGTTAACATAACATATGACATTAATTATGTAATATTGGCTCGAATTCTATGCAATAAAAAACTATGGGTGTATCTTATTGATATAAATATATATACTTATTTAGAAAAAAATAAAAACCTATCATTTTAAAATTGAATAACATTTGAGTCCCAGGGTTTGGTAATATTTAAGAAAATTTAAAAAATATTAATTTCCTTATTCGTTGAAAGCTTGTTAGTCCTTTGTCTGGGAAATCTGTTGCAGTATCGGCGCACTTTTTTTTAAATTATTTTATTGGTAGAACTTGCAATTATAGATTGTCTGTTGTTTTCGAGTTCACTGCTAATACCGTGCGAGCAAACATTATTTGCATCAAAGAGGGCTTGGATTTAAAAACGTAGGGCTTGGTTTAGATCACAATGATATGGGGACGATATATATAACCCAATCTAGGTTAAAATTTTGTCAAATTCTATTATGACATATATGCCAAACTAATGAGTAATAAAATAAGTAGACAAATACAAATTTATTTTTGTTGTTTACAAAATTATATGACTTGCACTTTATAAGGAAATAAATTAAGCTGCTTCTTGAGAATAGCCCTGCATGTTCCATAAGATCTTCCCACTTCTTGGGACAGGCGTCTTATACAATTTGTTGGCGTATTTTGCATTATTTCACGAACGTTTGCAACAAGTTCTTCTGTTCTTACAGATGGTCTTCCTGCTTCTTTTTTGTGTTGTATAGAGCATGTTTCCCTAAACACAGCCACGGTTCTTTTCAGGCAAAGATAAAAATACCCAGCAATAAAACAACGTTAGGAAAATGTTCCTGAAAATCGTCCATGCACCAACTCGGATTGTATTGCCACTCACCATTTACTCTAACCTCTTTTCGAAAATACGCTTTAACCATGAATGTTTTGTGCTGTTCCGTAAAGTCCAATGTGTGAATTATTCAAGAAATTGAAAAAAATGATTGATTGTTAATTCAGGTAGTTACTGACACCCAACAGGTATTAGGCTCTACGATGCAAGGCCCTCTTTGATGCAAATAATTTTTGCTCGCACGGTACTTTAACATGTCGAACTGACAGAACTAAAAAAAAAAGAAGTATCTACCCCTAATAGGCTGTATAAATGGCATATTATAGCATGGCATGATTGGATTCTTGGTTTTTATTGGTTGTTATACATAAATTTGAGTTGGCACCATCATTACAATTGACTGTAACTTCGTAGCTAATTTCAAATCGTTGCCAACTTGTCTCTAGTGTTAAAAAATATCTCACCAAAGATTAAGCCTTGTCTAGACATGCTTTTCAGCAAGTTCGGTTTTACCATCAGATTGGTCGGATTACTCCGCGTCCGTTCATTTAGTGTTTCAGAGGACAGAGAAATCTGAACGTGGTTCTTGTGTAAATCGCACAAAAATTCCCAATATTCCGGCAGTTTTAGCAAAATTAATTTTGATTGCACTGAGGAAAATGATCTAATACAACAGGTCTGCTAAGACATAACATGTTGTATTCATAGCTTATTTTGTATTAACCCATATTAAATAAATTGTTAGTGTATCAAACCTGCTTTAGTGTTATATCGATTCCAGATCTGATAGAACAGTGTTTTTATTGGTAGTAATCAGTTCCATTAGCAGCACAGTCTTGTTAAATAATTAACTACTTTTAATACAGTAATTTTGTTAGGCAATAAAATGTATCTTCTAAATGCGACGCACTTTGTTCCCAGTAAAGCGCTTTATTTATAATTAAGAAAGCAGAACAGCGTCCCCTCAAACGAATTGTAACCGTTAGAACCTATAATCCACAAGACGTTGGTGGGGGTTTGGGCAATCGCCGCGCGCCGTAGTATTACCCAGGTAGCAGAGTCACGTGAATTCACCTGATTTTGACGTCGATATGTGGTGATATTTGATCGAAAATTATCACGGGTCTTAAGTGACGTCATTTACACGTCGAATTTGATACCTATTTTAGAGATGTTGAAATAGTTCGTATATATCACGTCATTATAACGTCCCTAATTTATTTCTATAAAAGCTTAATTTAATGACTTAATAATATACGTAAATTTAACTGAAATAAGTATAATATATAAAAAAAATATCAGATTGATCATCGTAAATATTGTAAAAAATATCGACCTATATATTGAACGATAAATAATATGGAGATCAAACAAAAATATACATAAGCATTTTAGAATATTTTATAAGATAACTTTAAGACATATTTTTGTAATTAGTCAAATGCTATAAAATTTAGTTAACTTGTCGTTCTGAAAAGGACAATCGCAAAAAAGGTGTACGTATCATATACATGCACAAACACAAAAGATTAGAAACTATTGGCGATGTATAGGTATACATCAAATAACAGTAGGTACCATGACAAATAACTAATTTCTAAATATTTGAATTTCCCGCTAAAAATTGACAATTGAAATTGCCCTCGCCCACGCTTGTCACCCTGCACATGGACGTTTGTCTCATTTACCGCTTTAGTTTGGTGGCATGCGCGGCATTTAGTTTATTCGTTTTTTTTGTGTTTTAATAATTGGTGTTTTTGGTTTTATAAGTGTTTCTGTGGTGTTATTGTCAAATATTTTAAGAACATGTGTTATTTTTATGAAAGTCCCTTTGAATCCAAATTGTTGAATATTTATTTAGTTTCAGATTTATCTGAAGAACTTAAAAATTGGTCACTTACAGAAATTCAAGGAAAATCATTTTTAATGCCATATAAAACAATATTTGTTTCAATTCCTTTGTATCATACCCGTAATGATGGCATAGTTATGTAATCTAATTTTGAGGTCATTAGTTTAATAAAAATTTGGAAACAAAATAAAAAATACTGTCGTTTTTACAGATTATTTATGTGTTTAATTTATCAAACAACCTAGAATGGAAGCTTGAGTTTCAACCATGTCAAAATTTGAATAGCTTGCCTTCGATTCAGGTATCTTTATTTTTGAATTCAATGAAGTAAAGAACGCTGAAGACACTGCAATCGGCGAGAAAATGTCAGCATTTATTACTTTGACACGGTTAAAACCAATAATTAACCATGCTATCCCTACTCTGGAATAGGTCTTTTTGAGGTGAACAATATACGTCATTTTAACGTATCAATATACGTCTTATTAACGTGTCCGGAATGAAGTCAATTCGCTGTGACATATTGCCGTCATATAAACGTTGATTGCCCGTCACTTTATTGGTGACTTCGACGAGAATGGGTACGTCTTTTCTGCGTGTAAATGACGTGTATTTGCTACCTGGGTAGTTTTAACGTATTTGTTGCGCAGGTCACATCGTTTTTCTAGCTCTCCTGTCTGAATTTGAATTTTATTGATCATACCAATATCTGTTTCATGTTTCAATTAATTTATTTTTACTTTGTGTTTAAGGTTTTTTAAACTTTGCATGTCAGAAAAAGCAATAGAAGATTCTATTTCGTACAACCAATCATTAGTATTGGACTTTACAATCTATGGACGGATTTTACCATCTCAAAGAACCATGTTGCATAATAGATAATCATATGCAATGTTAAATGACAGGAATAATATCACAGTAGAAGCTATTTTAATTTTTAAGAACTACAGAACTGCTTTTTAGTGGTAAGTATTTATTTTATTAACCGTAGCAAGCAAATATTATTATGATTAATGTCAAGTTTCATTACAACTGCAAGTCGGAACTAATACAGTACATAAAACCAGATTACACCCCCAATAGAACTTGATAATTACTGTGAGTATTTAGAGCAATAATGGCTATAAACCATTCTATGGTAGCGATAACTCCTATTTCCTATTGGCTAAATTACCGTAATATTATCACTACACAACGGTCTAACAATTTTCGTTGTCTTACAGTAGGAAAGCGCGTTGCTGTCACATATAGGTAGTATTTAACCAGTTGTATAGAGCATCTGAATTATTATATAGAATAGAAGGCTTTTTCTCAGTGTGCCCTTCACAAATATTATGTATCCAAGCAACCTTTTAGTTTAAACTTGTTTAGAAATTTTTAGGTGAAAAAATAAATGTAGAAACCATCAAGATCGTTCGGTAAATATAAACGTCGCGTCGGCGTCGCGTCGTCTGAATTCTCTAAATCCTCCATGATTAAAAATGTTATTTTTTTAGTTCTAAGGCATCTGTGGTCGATCCGATCTTTTCGACTGTACGGTCCCGTATTTGTAAAAAAAATAAAGGATTATTAAACATAAATATTTATTTAGAAGATAATTATAGTGTCCGCGAAAATAAGTGTGTATCTGTTTTTTATATTGGAATATACAGGGATCCAAACACAATGGAAACCCTGAGGCGGGTAGACCACGACGGCCGTTTCGTCCTTGTTAGGACTCTACGGGTAGCCATAGCCCAAGCAATCCCGACAACGGCGGTAAGATGTATTAAATGCCTTTTGCAAAATCAAAACGGCCATCAATACACCGTAGCGCCATCCCAGCGGAATTAACTCCAACGTAAGGGGCAGTCATACTGGTAATGATCGAAAGGTGGATAACTAAATAAACCACGAAGTGCATCACAATCCAGTATTATAGGGACCGCTATTTGCGTTTTCACCTGAACATCTGCCATTTTGCAGATTAGAAACCGATATTGCTTGGGTTATGGCTACCTTTAGAGTCCTAACAAAGACGAAACGGCCGCCGTGGTCTACCCGCCCAAGGGTATCCATTATGCTTGGATCCCTGTGTATTCCAATATAAAAGACAGTTACACACTTGTCCGATATGCCACAATAAATATTTATTTATTGTTAAAATAATTTAGGCTTTGAACTAAAACTGTTTACCTTGTCTTTATTGACAAAAAGTGAAAATAATTAATATATAAATGGCATTAAATATTTGTATGCTTCCTGTAACAAGGGTTCCAAGTAACTGCCAAATTTCCGACCCTTTTATGATATAGATTTTAATTCTATTATTTTAGGCTTTTCCTTTAACAGTAAATAATAGATGCGGGCGTGATAAAGATTTGAAACCTCATGAGCCCTTATTAAAGCAATAGAGATTTCGAAAATAGCATTTGAAAAATAGCCTAATTACTTCGAATACTGTTGCATTTTTTGAATTAGAAGTTTTTAAGTATCTGCCTACCCCCTGGGTAAAATTTTAAAAGTTTGGTAATGAATTTGTTGTTTTTTTCGACGTGTGAATTCCGCTTTTTAATTTAAGCAACTAAACTTGGACCGCGTTATGTAATTACGAATTAAGGGACATTTAACGGTTTCGAGATATTTAAATCAAAAGGTTTTTAATTTTGTTGAGTTGTACCAAATACCTTAGAAACTTGTTTTTTTAAGCAGGTCCGAAATGTAGTATACTATATACCTATGAATGATGAAAGAGTTTTGGACTTCCATTGTCTTTATTTGTTATAAATCACAACGTTTCAACTGGTAAGTATCTCCAGTCGTCTTCAGGTAAATACTGGTATTCAGTTCAGTAGTGTGATTTAAAACAAATAAAGACAATGGAAGTTCAAAACTTTTTCATCATTCAAGAAACATCATTGTCTCCAACCTTCAAACACTATATACCTACCTATGTTTTAAAATTGCGAATATTCCCCAATTTATGACCACTATTATATACCAAATGGTCGCTTAATTCGATATAACTATTAAAGTTAAGTATAGTTTTAAATGTTCATAAAGAATTAACCGACATGTATGACCCTTAATTCTTTATAACAAACAGACAGATATGCTATAGTTTTGTTTAGAGATTATCCAGGGGTTATCAATAGTTGTTATTAAACAAATTTCTTTAATTTTGTGCAAAAACTCTTCATTAGAACTGATATACCTAAGTAAAATTATCAGAATTCTAAATATATGAATACGTATAGTCATAATGTCGCAAGAGCCTTGTTTCAAGACCCAAGGCAAACAACTGCTACTTTCTGTTTATTTGGTTATACCTAATGTTACTTGAGAATCGCCAAGTCGATAGTATAACAGAGTAAGAAAGGTATGGTAGGTATTTAAAACAAAAAAAATATTAATATGAAGAAATAGTCCATACTTAAAGTGTAGTTGAAAGTATGAAAAGGAAAGAAAAACACTAAGTCTTCCTCCACAAAATTTAATAGAATAAAAAATTCTTAGTTCAAAGGTATTTACATGTTTCGAACGTGGAAATGTTCATTATCAGGAGACAGAAAAGGTATGTTGCTGATGGTTGTAGCAAAAGAGAAAATGATAAGTGGTAGGCGTAAATCCTTAATGGAGCTTTTATGGCATTAAAACTTGTGACGGGGTATGTAGAAAAGACATTTAAAAGGCTCTAGAACAACCAAAAAGAGGAAGATGGAGTCATAAAAATACTTCTAAAAAGAATAATATTCCGATAAATATTAAGGAATACAAATTTGGAATTTGGTACTTATGTAATATTATGCACTTTAAAAATAGTCAATAAAAAAGTCGCGTTGCGAAAAAATTTCGATATCGTCTTATCTCTAATTTGGGACATATTGTATTGATTTTTTTTATTAAAAATAGCACAACTTAAAATGTTAATAACCACGTCTATACATTTTTTCCAAAAAAAAAGTTCTACTGGATATATTCAATTTATTCCACAAACCCGAACAAACCCGAACAAACTCACACTGTATAGTAGTGTATAGTGCTAATTAATAGTTTTAGTAAGGTTCGTCAGGACTGTATTTCTTGTATAATAAAACATATTAAAAGTAAAGTAAAAGATACTGAATAAAACAATCGCCAAAACAATAAAATTTAAGAAATTAGCTCAAATCTTTCGTAATTCAAATTATAGATTATTAGACAATTATTCACTAGAACTTACAACCAGCAAATCTGAACCTTTGCTAAAAAATATGTTTATTATTATGTACCTAATTATGTAATGACTGTCAGTAAAATAAAGTTATTGGCTACTTGTTAACAAAAGTTCAAATAACTATTACAACTTAACCTTATATGTATCTACTGTTAATAATTGGATAGGTAGGTATACCTA
Source organism: Polydrusus pterygomalis (assembly GCA_963969555.1). Classification (NCBI taxonomy): domain Eukaryota; kingdom Metazoa; phylum Arthropoda; class Insecta; order Coleoptera; family Curculionidae; genus Polydrusus; species Polydrusus pterygomalis. Next base: position 63,303,647 of record OZ018378.1, read on the forward strand.
TTAATATTTCAAGGTAGGTAACTTAACTAACGGTTGCAAATTTATCATTTAAATAAATGTATATTATGAGTGTGTATGGTATTGTAGACATGTAGATACCTCATGTTTCTATATTGTACATTTTTAAGTAGGGTTTAGAAGTTATTTTATGATGTTTTTATTAAGGGTAAGTACCTAGGGTATGGTTTGTTAGAAAACATTTGTTCCTTCTATAATAGTTTCCTTTCAAGTGGGAAGTTGTTGAATAGTCCCAAAGTAGTGTTTCGCAGCTGTATAAGACATGAGAGGCGGTTTTGTCCTCTTCACCGCAAAATTTGCCTTCAATGGGTTCATGGCAAACTCCTTTTCAGTAAAGGTGTTTTCCTAAGTGATAGTATACATGTGACAACTGACAGTATACCATGCATGTGTATGGTATGCTAAAACTGCTATTTTATGGATGGTTTTATTTACATAATTAATCAACGCCAATCTAAAATTAACAAACGAAGAGTATATATTATATATAGGTTAACAGAATCATAAGATTATTGGATCAACCTAAAGTATAATATTGTTTGGTATATAATGGTATTTTGCAACATTCCTAATTATAAAGGACAGGCTGGCCAATAATGTTTATAAAATCTAAATGGTAAACATGCCAGATGAAAATTATAATAATTTTAAAAGTGGGGAATTTCCAAAATCTAATTGTTTATTTAAAAGGTTGACATTTGGTTTTTTTGTGTTTGTAAATTTCGATGTTTTCTAATATATCTAATTCATGACCTTTTGTATGTAATATTTGTAAGTTGTTAATATCGGGAAAAACCTGGTTTGTGTCTAAAAAATGATTTGCAAAATTAGATGTTCTTTTCTTTAGTCTAAAATATGCATTATGTTATTTAACTAGTTTTAAAGTTTCGTCCCGGTTATCTTATATAACAGCTATTGCATTAATTACATACTCCTATTTTCTTACATCTTCCACATTTATCTTTAACGTTAAGTATTAGTTTTGATAGGTTATTTGAGGATTTGAAAGCTATTGTCACTTCGTCAGAGGATAAAATGTTTGCTATTTTTTTGAAGGTTTGGCCTACATAATATGTAAGAGTATGCATTTTTTTAGTATTCCGTGTTTTTACGTTGGGGCAACTAATATTTTTTAATGTTACAGATAAATGTCAGGAGTTTATAAACTAAAATGCAATGGATGCAATGGATGCAATAGCTGTTATATAGGACAAACGGGACAAAACTTTGAAACCAGATTTAAAGAACATAATGCATGTCTTAGACTAAAGAAAAGAACATCTAATTTTGTGAATCATTTTTTGACACAAACCACGTTTCTTTCCAATATTAACAACTTACAAATATTACATACAGAACAAAAAGGTCATAAATTAGATATATTAGAAAACAGCGAAATTTACAAACATAAAAATACCATAATGTCAATCTTTTAAATACACAATTATTAGATTTCGGAAATTCCCCATTTTAAAAATTACTATAATTTTCATCTGGCATGTTTACCATTTATATTTTATAAACATTGGCCAGCGTGTCTCTTATAATTAGGAATGTTGTAAAATACCATTGTGTACCAAACAATATTATACTTTAGGTAGATCCAATAATTTTATGACTTTGTTAACCTATAATATATACTCTTAGTTTGTTAATTTTAGATTAGCGTCTTGAAGATGTAGTTTTAGGTACTACGAAACGGCCGTTACGCCAAAATGTTTAAATAAAAATTATTTATAATTAACAAAGTATACTTTTCGTTTTATTTTACATAGTTAAAATGTATTGTCACAAAGTAACGGACGAATCAATCAATTCTTTGCTAAAATAAAAGCTTATAGTTTCTCATTATTAAAATAACTTTAAAATATATAGAAAAAAGTTCACAGCTTATATTTTATTGGTAACTATATTTGATTCTAATTATTTCTGCATTTTAGTAATTAAGTTAACGGGACAAGCAAGGCCTTAATATTGCACACGAGTTAACTTTATAAACTGCATTAAAATTTTAAAGCTGCGAAATCGTAATTTCGCAGCTTTAAAAAATTTTCATTCATTAAATGAGTTAATTTTTCAGCGATCCTATTTACGTTTAAAACTATAAAAGCATAGGTTTAAATTAACTTACCTTTCAATTAGACTCAGCTTAATAAGAATTTATCTTCAATATCTCATGGTTTCCTGAAAGCCTGCAACAAGTAAACACATTTTAATAAATATATGTATACTCCAAATCTTGGTTTAACAATAACGATTTTGGAACTTTGGTTTTAGCTGCCATATTATATTATATTAATACATACATTCACGTGCGTTATGATGATCTCGAATTGAAGCAAACTTGCATATTTTGAGGCTTTTTAATATTAGAGTTCCGACAAAAACATTACAATTTTATTATTATTATAGGAAAAACATAAAATATTCTACTTTTTGTAAAGTGACGTTATTATGTTAGAATATGACGTCTTGTTTTTTAAATGGCAACAAGCTCTTTTATTTTTATTTAAAAAAAATGCTTAGGGTTTGTTATAGATAAGTACCAAATTTCAAATTTCAAATTTTGATATTTCGTCATATTTGTAAGGTGTGTTGAGGAATTAAAAGCACATAACATGTGCTTATATTATAAGACAAGAAGTGTAGATTAAATTAAAGTAATTAGAAATGTTTAAGACCAGTTTTACTCGCGTTAAGAATTTTAAAATTTATTGACCAAAAAGTTTTAAAGATGGATACAAGGTTTTATTTATATTATTTCAATTAAATTAATTTTAGTTTGTTTTAATATCTTATAAATGAAAAGAAGAAAAATTTCAAAATTGGTAATTATGTAAGTATAACGTAGTATGCACTTTAAAAATGATCAATAAAAAACTCTAGTTTGGGACCTTCTGCATGGATCAATATTTTTTTTTATAAAAGAACTACAACTTGTAAATGTTACTCTATTCACTGTTACATTATGTATGCATAGCCTTAAGTACATGCATGTTTGCATGTTAACCTTCAAATTTTCTTTTTTCTTTTAATTTTGGTGTACATCATTTTACTACTATTACGTTTTTGAGTTTTACAAAATGCCAAAATATAAATATATTGATGATTGTTATTATTTTGTTTGCAGAGAATAGGGGGAATAGGGCGGTCAAAACATTTTTTGCTTAAGGGCGGCTAAAGCCCTTGACACGGCCCTGATAGGGTACGCTAAACTCAGTGGCCTATTAAAGATATTTAGGAAACGACAATAGATACTTTTATGAAAATTTAGATGTGGTTACTGGTTATAAGAACTGGCGATCTATCGCCTATTTGAAAATATTATATATATAACGATAGAAAACCAGTTCTTATAACCACATCCACATTTTTTAAAAACGTCTTTTGTCGTTTTCTAAACATCACTAATAGGCCATTGAGTTTGGCGCACCCTGTATGCCTATAGACGGGCGGGATTCTGTTACGTCAGTTTTGGTCAGTATATAAACTTATTTTTGCTGAAAAAAAAGTAATATTCATTATATTCCTACAAATAGGCCCTATGCACATTATTGGACGACTAACTGTAGTAGGAATAGGTAGGAATAAGAAAAATAATAAATAATAACATATAAAAATTAAAATTTGGTCGACTGTACTGTACTTTACGGACAAATAATTATTGTTAATTAAGAGATTGAAATTTTATCAGACCCTTTATGTATTGCATCGAAAATTGTACCAGTCGTTTGAAATTATTGTAATTGCACCCTGACAAGCGCAGGTAATTTAAGCCATAAAACATGAATAATAAGCTTTAGCTCTGAGCGCAAATCAGGGGCGGCGGCAAGAGATGGCACTGTCAACCATCTAGCTCTTAAAATTAATTAATAGATAAATTAACAGCTACACTTTTGTATCCATATTAATATAGAACAAATTTGCATTTAAACTGTGTCATCTTTGGGTTCATACACCATTTTATTGAAATTAAGAATTTACAGAGTGGGGTGTAAAGGGGGAGAAATACTCTTGTACACTTAGAAAAAATCCTTCTATTCCTTATAGGAATTCACATACTCTTTATACAACTGTTTAATAACTATATATCACAGCAACGCGCTTTCCTATTGTAAGACAACGAAAATTGCTAGACCGTTGTGTAGTGGTAATATCACGGTAATGTAGCCAGTAGAAAATAGGAGTTAATTCTTCCATAGAATGGTTTATAGCCATTATTGCTCTCAATACTCACAGTAATTATCAAGTTCTATTAGGGGTGTTATCTGGTTTTATATACTGTATTAGTTCCGACTGGCAGTTGTAATAAAACGTGATATTAATCATAATAATATTTGCTTGCTACGGTTAATAAAGCATATACTTACTACTAAAAATCGGTACTGTAGTTCTCCAAAATTTAAATAGCTTCTATTGTGATATTGTTCTTGTTGTTTAACATTGCATAAATATGATTATCTATCATGCATGATGAGTTATGCGAAATAAGAATATTCTATTGCTTTATCTGATATGCAAAGTTTAAAAAAACTTAAACAAAAAGTAAAAATAAATTAATTGAAACAGGTATTGGTACGATCAATAAATTTCTAATTCAGACAGGACAGCTAAAAGACTCCGAAAAACGATGTGACCTGCGCAACAAATACGTTAAAACTAATGCTACAGCGCGCGGCGATTGCCGATCGCTACGAACCCCCACCAACATCTTGTGGATTATAGGTTTAATGGATGCAAAATGCAATTCGTTTTTGCAGACGCTGTTCTGTTTTCTTAATTTTAGAGAAAGCGCTTTACTGGGAACAAAATGCGTCGCATTGAGAAAATACAATTCATTTCTTAACAAAATTGCCGTATTAAAAGTAGTTCATTATTCGAAAAGGCTGTACTGCTAATGGAACTGATGACTACCAATAAAAACACTGTTCTAGCATAACTGAAATTAATGTAGCACTAAAGCGGGTTTCATACACTAGCAATTTATTTAATATGGGTTAATACAAAATAAGCTATCAATACAAACTATGTCTTAGCAAACCTGTTGTATTAGATCTTTTTCCTCGGTGGATGAATGACAAAAGGTTTGTTCCTACAGCGATCAGAAACAGTCCTTGACAGTCAGGATTCTGCGCAGTAAATATAAAAGTATTCTCACAAAGATTTTGGACAGTTTGAAAACCCAAAGTCGCTGTTCCTACACGTTTATTTGAAAGTTTGCCAATTGTCAGAGCAGTTTGCGAATCTTTTGCCAGTAAAATGTCCGGAGCATGCGCGGTTAAACGCTAGCATAACATATGACATAACCTATCTTTGTTAGACGTGTTTTTGCGGTTTTTGCTTTTGTATAAGACTTTTTCTATTATTAAATTGAGAAATGAGCGACATTGCGTCATCTGATGAAGATTCAGAAATGTCTGCTGTTAGGTTGGTGTTTGATATTTTATTTACTTCTTGAGCTAAAACTTCCCATAGTCTCTTAATACTTTTGATTTGAAAAGTGCCAATCTTTGGAGGAGATATTAACATTTTTACAACATATTATAAGTAATATAAGATACTTATTTTGTTTAAGTTTATTTATTGGGCCGAGCCACACGAGTTTAATTAACGAAATAATAATAAACAATTTTGAGGTTATGTCCATCGTTTAAAATTTCTTCAGTTTTAAACACCGAACCGAAGTTAGTTGATTTCGAACGCCTGTTCCTACAAGAGTTTAAAACCAGTCAGAAATCAGACTTGCGCCGTAAAGTTGGTTTGAAAATTGTCATGAAGTTGTCGGGGATTCGCTGTAGGAACAAACCTTAATGGACAGTGTGGCCTTTAAATTATTTCCCAAAACCTTTACTTCTTTCTGTTAAAATTGTCATATCTGTATTTTTTATTAATAAAAACCTGAACTTTGAATTTTTTTAAACAGCACAGTAAGGTACGGAAAAAGAAGAAATTTGTAGGTATATTATATTTTTTTTATGAATGTTTCATTAATTTGTATATATTTTTACTAATATAACTTTTTGGCCTAGAGCAATGTTTTTATATTTCTACCGCAACTTTTAAACCCCGAGGAAAAAAATCCATCGGCACCAATGATCGCCGTACACTCTGTCATTATTGGAATTTAGATTCCAACTCGAATGACAAATAGAGCTTTTCAACGATTTACTAGGCCGTTCTGACAGAAGAAAATTACTGAACAAAAGCTATCGGCCTGGAAGGTTCACGTACATATTAAACTGATGCATTATTCAAATAGGTAAAAACTATTTTTCGTTGTTAGGAAATCAATTTTATAATTTGTTCAGTTTTCTTGCTAAAATAATTCCTTATAATATTGGTCAATAAATTTTTAATTTATTAACTGTTTTGACAAATAATACTGAAGTTGTATTATAGATTGATATACAGTGTCCGGCAGAAAGTGCGCAGCATATGGGATGGGAAAGTTTTTTTATCTTTAAGTTTAGAAAATTAATTTTATTTTAGATAGGTTCTGCATATTCTCAACCCAGAATAACACCCATTAAATCCGGTAAAAGTTTTATGGTATACGAGTTTGGATCAAAAATTTGAAATTCCGCTAAGAGTAAAGTACCTCTATCTTTTATTTTAGAATATTTTTTTACTAAGAATTATTGTTTTAATTTCAAAGTTATACCCAAATTTCAAATTTCGCTTATTTTGGACAAAAAAATGGATTTAATCGTATTTTCTGAATAACCCTGTATAAAAAATAAATGGCAACCGAACAGTACGAAAATAAGATTTTCTGCAGACTTTGTTAGAGATTACCGTCGATCATAAGTCCGATTAGTGTGTTTTCTTAATATTATGGCTTTTTAAAATAAAAACATAAAAAAATTAAATATTTTTGCTGCACACCGTATTTTATTTTCTGAGGGAACAAGTTAATTTCATCTAACTGATATTTATTAATTTACATTGACTTAAAGTATCTCCTAAATAGTTTTTTATATATTGAAGTATGCATAGAAAGTTTCCTTATTTTGCGTGACGAATAAAATCCGTTCAAAATGTATTTTAAATTTAAATTTTTTTCTTTATAAATCAAAAGGAAACTTTCTATGCGTACTTCAATATATAAAAAACTATTTAGGACACGCTTTAAGTCAATGTAAATCAAAAAATATCAGTTAGATGAAATTAACTGGTTCCCTCAGAAAATAAAATACGGTGTGCAGCAAAAATATTTAATATTTTTATGTTTTTATTTTAAAAAGCCATAATATTACGAAAACAAACTAATCGGACTTATGATCGACGGTTATCTCTAATAAAGTCTGCAGAAAATCTTATTTTCGTACTGTTCGGTTGCCATTTATTTTTTATAACGGATTTTTCAGAAAACACTATTAAATCCATCTTTTTGTCCAAAATAAGCGAAATTTGGAATTTGGGTATAACTTTGAAATTGAAACAATAATTCTTAGTAAAAAAATATTCTTAAATGAAAGATGGAGGTACTTTTACTCTTAGCGGAATTTCAAATTTTTGATCCTACCTCGTATACCATAAGACTTTTACCGGATTTAGTGGGTGTTATTTTGATTTGAGAACATGCAGAACCTATCTTAAATAAAATTATTTTTTTAAACTTAAAGATAAAAAACTTTCCCATAGGTATGCTGCGCACTTTCTGCCGGTCACTGTACAAGGTGTAAAATATGAGGATCTACCTTAGTCCAAAAGTTGACAGTTTCAAAATATGGGGTGCCAAAGTTTTAAAAAAATTTGTAATTATTTCTCGTATCCCCGCACTTATTTTCACCCTGCATTTTTGAATCATGGATGCAATAACTGATTTTATGATTTGTTAACGCATAATATGCATAAAAGTCATAATAATATGTCCACATTCATCATTTTTTTGATTTAAAATATGGTTGTTCGTAATTTTTTGTTTTAATATTGGTGCAATTTGACAGAATACAAAATCGATTGATTTTGATACAGTTCAATAAGTGGAATGACGGAGTCTTTACTCCATGTAAGCCGTTTCCAAATCCAATAAGTGGCAGGAAAACGCGATCTATGGTTAAAACTGAAAACTGACCCATCCCAGGTAGCAAATACACGTTATTTACACGCAGAAAAGACGTACCCATTCTCGTCGAAGTCACCAAAAAAGTGACAGGCAATCAACGTTTATATGACGGCAATATGTCACAGCGAATTGACGTCATTCCGGACACGTTAATAAGACGTATATTGATACGTTAAAATGACGTATATTGTTCACCTCAAAAAGACCTATTCCAGAGTAGGGATAGCATGGTTAATTATTGGTTTTAACCGTGTCAAAGTAATAAATGCTGACATTTTCTCTCCGATTGCAGGGTCTTCAGCGTTCTTAACTTCATTGAATTCAAAAATAAAGATACCTGAATCGAAGGCAAGCTATTCAAATTTTGACATGGTTGAAACTGGAGCTTCCATTCTAGGTTGTTTGATAAATTAAACACATAAATAATCTGTAAAAACGACAGTTTTTTTATTTTGTTTCCAAATTTTTATTAAAATAATGACCTCAAAATCAGATAACATAACTATACCATCATTACGGGTATGATACAAAGGAATTGGAACAAATTTTGTTTTATAAGGCATTAAAAATAATTTTCCTTGAATTTCTGTAAGTCTCCAAGTTTTAAGTTCTTCAGATAAATCTGAAACTAAATAAATATTCCATGCGCAATTTGGATTCAAAGGGACTTTCATGAAAATAACACATTTTCTTAAAATATTTGACAATAACACCACAGAAACACTTATAAAACCGAAAACACCAATTATTAAAACACAAAAGAAACGAATAAACAAAATGCCGCGCATGCCACCAAACTAAAGCGGTAAATGAGACAAACGTCCACGTGCAGGGTGACAAGCGTGGACGAGGGCAATGTCAATTGTCAATTTTTAGCGGGAAATTCAAATATTTAGAAATTAGTTATTTGTCATAATACCTCTACTATTATTTGTATACCTACATCGCTAATAGTTTCTGAACATTTGTGTTTGTGCATATATACGATACGTACACCTTTTTTGCGATTGTCCTTTTTAGGACGACAAGTTAACTAAATTTTATAGCATTCGACTAATTACAAAAATATGTCTTAAAGTTATCTTATAAAATATTCTAAAATGCTTATGTATATTTTTGTTTGACATCTCCATATTATTTATCGTTAATATATAGGTAGGACCTATTTACAATATTTATGATGATCAATCTGATATTTTTTTTATATATTATACTTATTTCAGTTAAATTTACGTATATTATTAAGTAATTAATTTAAGCTTTTATAGAAATAAATTAGGGACGTTATAATGACGTGATATATACGAACTATTTCAACATTCCTAAAATAGGTATCAAATTCGACGTGTAAATGACGTCACTTAAGACCCGTGATAATTTTCGACCAAATATTACCCCATGTCGACGTCAAAATCAGGTGAATTCACGTGACTCTGCTACCTGGGATGTATTGTTTATTTTTTACCAAATAAGCGAAGTTACAATTATAAATCAATTCCGCAAAGAAAAATTTCTAGGGAATTTTGACAAAGTCGCATGGGAGTGTGCTAATAATTTAAACTTATTCTATTTCAAGGGTAAAAAACGCTGCAACTTTCACTCACGCCGACATGCATAAAAGTGAATCCCAAATTGCAGGAAATTTGGTTTTTAGGGATCTGGCGCAGCAAACAATAATCACGAAAGTGGCAAATTTATGGTCTCGCACATGTAAACAAAGCTACACACGATTAAACATGCGCACTGCAACATTATCATTTGACAAATGGGAAAATAGACAGGTCCGGGCTTTCAAATTTAAGTGCTTGCTCAAGAAGTTGTAAAAGTTGACCTTCAATTTATTTTTACGTGTAAACAGCTAAAATTTGCCCCAAATTCTTGCCAAAAAATTGGAATGTCTTCTTAATTTTTGATCAAGTTAGGAAATAAGAAACTGATTTCTGGCATTTTTAGTAGTTGCAAACCTATCAGATCTTGAGGATAGAAAATTTCTTTTAAGGGTTTGTTTCTAAATTTGTTTAAAAATTATTCGTCGTCGTGTTTTTAGTTCGAAAAGAAAGAGAACAAGTCAATTAAACTAGTCTTATAAAATCGAAACCAGTAAAACAACCAATCTTCGATGTTATCGCGTACCTAAAATCAAATATTGGTTGGTATATAGCTTGTATTGATTTTTACAATTTGGGAAAAACTTGGGTACGTGTAAAACATTTTCAGCACAATTTCTTGTTCAAGAATTGGAAAAAGTTTTTGCCCGAGAACTTGCCCGTGGAATACTTTCACCCTTGAATTACTATAAATAAACATAACTAGGTATTTACTTTTTCTTTTATATAATATAAGTATAGAAAAAAGTGTCTTTTAGACTTTTTAAAGCAATATATTGCCCAAAACATTGGCGTACCTAATTAGATTGCAGAGTTGCAAATAAAATATACCAAAACATGCATCGGGATATTCTGTCTTGGTTTGTGTTTCTCTTTACTTTCATACCTTGTTTGTGTAGCATAGGCCTAATTTAATGTGTTTAAATTGATCATAATAAAATAAAGTTATACAGGGTTTCCCATTTAAAACGAAACAGACTAAATATCTGGTTCCATGTTAATGTAAAAAAAAAACGCTCGGACCCGTCGATTTTTATTTCGAGGGGGACATCTTTTGCGTATATTATCAATCTTGTTACTTCAAGCCCCTAGGAGGGAGGGGGGGTAAGATCTAAATCTTAAATGGATACCCCTATTTTATATAATTTTTTTGGATTCTGCATAAAATTCTGAACATTTTTTAATAAAATCATTATTAGTCTATACTTACTAAACAGTTTCCGAGATATCGACTCTTGAAAAATGAGATTTTTGAACTTTGACAGCGTCTAGCTTTCTAATTGTACGCCTTTAGAATAAAACGGCTTACATGTCCCTATATCTTCGATTTTTATTATCTTTCCAATAGTGTCAATTTCCGGTTAAACCGGTTGTAAGAAATATAGTACTTCCGGTTTAACCGGAAGTTGACACTATTGGAAAGATAATAAAAATTGAAGATAGGGACATGTAAGCCGTTTTACTCGACGTACAGTTAGAAAGCTAGACGCTGTCAAAGTTCAAAAATCTCATTTTTCAAGAGTCAATATCTCGAAAACTGTTTAGTATAGACTAATAATGCTTTTACTAAAAAATGTTCAGAATTTTATGCAGAATCCAAAAAAATTATATAAAATAGGGGTATCCATTTGAGATTTAGATCTTAACCCCCCTCCCTCCTAGGGACTTAAAGTACCTAACAAGATTGGCAATATACGCAAAAGATGTCCCCCTCGAAATAAAAATCGACGTGTCTGAGCGTTTTTTTTTTTAATTAACGTGGAATCAGATATTTAGCCTGTTTAGTTTTAAATGGGGAACCCTGTATATCAAGGTACATCACTACTCCATACTTACTGAAAATACGAAATACCCGGTATTTTACCCCTAACTGGTAATACTAAAATCGTACAACGGCGGTTTCTAGTCATTGTTTATATTTCAATCCGAGTATTCGAGTCACTAAAAGCACAAACACAATTCACTAAACTAAACAAAAACTAGAAATCCGTAAATACTAAACACCCACAATAAACAACAGGGAATCCAGAAAACTTTAAACACAACAACAAAAATAGAGCCGAGCCAGTTCTGCAGTGTAGTTTGAGCATGTCGCTAAAGAAGGACAGGCCGATAACAAGAGCTTTGTGCGCATGCCTAATACTGCTGGGAAGGAAGGCATCTGACCGCCTAGTCGTGCGTACACACGTATTTTTTACCCATAAAACTTAGATATTGTTCGCGCACTAGATAAGCTGTACGTATCTAAAGGTAATGTTTTCATGGTGGCACTTGACAACTTAAATTTTGAACATTTTAACTCGCGCCAAGTCCATTTTGTATCATTTATTTACATTAAAAGTCGCATATAAGCATCGTATATAAATATCTTAATTTGTTCCGGTAGCGCAACACCAAAAATATTTGTCTATAGTCATGTTATCTGTGTATAAGAAATATATTTTAACTTAAAATAAACTGCTGGCCACTCGAACTTACCGATAGAGATTTTTAGGCAAAATTTAAAGTTTAATATTTTCAACAGGAATGTAAATTTTTCAACGCCGATTGCAGATTTTGAAAGCTGGTTTTTTTCGGATTAAGCTGCATGACGTATATTTATTGTAGGACCATAGGTTTATTATATACGGGGTGATCAATAATGTCATGCAAAAAATCAAAAAGTTTGTATGAGTGAAATTTCCAAAATAAATTTTTTTGGTCGTTGCAATAGGGTCCGTTACTTAGGTAACATCAATATCTCTAGACGTTTTTGTCAGTTTTTGGATTAAGGACGTTAGGTCTTGTACACACTACTAAACATAAAATGTGGGTAGCAAAATTTTTAAAATGCTATAACTTGACATTGGATGGACGGTTCTTGATGATTTTTGCGGATTTGGAATCCTTATTTCACGTAGATTTTCTACGATCTAAATATTTTATTTGAGGGTGGAAATTTACACATTATACCGGGTCGAAAATATGTACCCCGATGCCCATATTTATGATCGACTGTAATTTCTACGCGACGCGTCAATTTCAAAGTAGGCATTGCAAAAACAAATTTGTTGCTATGGAATTAAAAATAGTTAACATTATTTTAAAAATAACCTGACACATTTCAATGTTATAATTTTGTAAATTTTAATTAATATGAGGCGTTTAACCACGACAGAAAGAGAAAATTGCATTCGACTTCTCAACGAAGGAATGCTAAAAAAGCACATTGCGCGCATTTACAATGTCAGCCAAAAGACAATTTATAATTTAAACCGTCGCGTCGAAACTACTGGTAATCATAATTATGGGCATGGGGGTGGACATACAAAAAAAATAAACCAAAGAACCCAAAGAATTTTAATTCGAGAAACTATGGTGAATAGAACAAAGAACTCTAGGAAACTAAATGACTCTTTAAGGCAACAAACTTGGGTGAGAGTTTCGAACAGAACAGTAAGAAGAACATTGAATAAAAACAACTTAAGGTGAGCATTTATTTTTACAAAAACAACATAATGCCAAACATTTTAAATTTTAGAGCCCGTCGCAGAGCAAAATGTGTGTTGTTATTACGACACCATAGAGCGAATAGGCGGGCATGGGCAAATCGGCATGCGAATTGGGGTAATGCAGAGTGGAGCCATTGTTTATTTTCTGACGAAACAAGATTTAATTTGATTCACTCCGATGGCCGAATATTAGTTTGGAGAGGGCCAAATCAGCGGTATTTGGAGGAAAACATGGCCCCTCAAGAGGCATTTGGTGGCGGAGGTGTAACAGTATGGGGAGGTATCATAAGAAATGGTAAAACCGAGCTATTCATTACCAACCAAACTGTTAACGCTACTGTTTATCAGGAGGAAATTTTGCAACCTATTGTTGTTCCTTTTGCTCGAAATTACGGTCCAGAATTTCTATTGGTGGATGACAACGCTCCACCTCATAGAGCGCGAAGGATCACAGAGTTTTTGCAGGCACAGAACATCAATAGGATGGACTGGCCTGCAAAGTCTCCGGATCTTAATGTCATCGAACACGTTTGGTCTTATTTAAAACTTAAAGTAAGATCGCGTGATGTACCCCCTGCAACCTTTGCAACGCTTAATGAGGCCATTCGTGAAGAATGGGAGAATATTCCACAAGATTTTATAAATAATCTTGTGGATACTCTACCAAACAGATGTCGGGAAGTAATACGTCGAGCAGGAGGACCAACAAAATATTAGTTCCTTTTTTTTATAATGCACCTACTTAATTTCGGGTAAATTATTACCAAAGATTAGGTATTTAAAGATAGGACACTTGGCATTTTTCCATTGATATTTGCCGGTTGCTTTTAATGACCTCGTCCTTTTAACACGCTATTGCCAACAAATACCCAATTTCATTTTAAACTCCAAAAATGCAAGGTTGTAATTCCCATCTTTGACGCAGTGGGTTGAAAACAAAAATTAATGGACAAACAATTTATGTTTTTCAGGCCATTTTTTTTTATTAACTAAAAATTACCAATATCAATTATCACTAGGTATCCTTTTCCATACATACCTAATCTTTGTTATTACAGTATATCAGATTTTTTTAGGGATTGCAGTAACCTTTAAATTAGGCTTAGAATTAGAAATTTTGTAAGGATTGACTTTGGGCCGTTGTTAACCAATCTTGTATATTGTAGAATATAATGTAATAAACTTGTTCTTGTCGCTATGTTTTTGTCTATTATCGACCCGGTATAATGTGTAAATTTCCACCCTCAAATAAAATATTTAGATCGTAGAAAATCTACGTGAAATAAGGATTCCAAATCCGCAAAAATCATCAAGAACCGTCCATCCAATGTCAAGTTATAGCATTTTAAAAATTTTGCTACCCACATTTTATGTTTAGTAGTGTGTACAAGACCTAACGTCCTTAATCCAAAAACTGACAAAAACGTCTAGAGATATTGATGTTACCTAAGTAACGGACCCTATTGCAACGACCAAAAAAATTTATTTTGGAAATTTCACTCATACAAACTTTTTGATTTTTTGCATGACATTATTGATCACCCCGTATATAATAAACCTATGGTCCTACAATAAATATACGTCATGCAGCTTAATCTGAAAAAAACCAGCTTTCAAAATCTGCAATCGGCGTTGAAAAATTTACATTCCTGTTGAAAATATTAAACTTTAAATTTTGCCTAAAAATCTCTATCGGTAAGTTCGAGTGGCCAGCAGTTTAGTGCCAAAGTAAAAAAAAACAAAACTTAAAATAGTGGTTTTGTTTGCAGTCTGATAGGTTATTAAGGATTTAATAATTTCTGCACAGGCGAGTAGAGAAATGTTATGCCGGATTTCTTTCAATTCTGCATTTGAAGGACGTTTAAAATAATTATCAATAATCAAGATATTTATCCGCACAATCGTGACATTAATAAATAATTAGCAATTTTAATGCATTATAAAATTACATTTCATTTTTATTTCAAGGTGGCGGAAATTGGATGCTATCTAATCTTTAGCCATCTTCGTATTTAATTTTAAATAAAATAATTAGTTGGAAAATAAATTTAAAACTTGTAGTACCTACGTACTAAGAGAAATAATAATAAAATTTAATGCATATTGTTTCTTTCTTAACATTGTGCTTTATTGTGAATTGTAAGTCCGCAAAATATCTCGTCTTAAGCCTTTAGAAAGGAAATAATGCGCAACAAACTGACTTTTTCTTCCGTTTTTCCAGTCAAGATAATCCAAAAGTATAAATAAAAAACACAAAAACTTGGTCAACATTTTTTCTCAATGCGGTGTCATATGATTTTCTGTATTTTGTATTAAATAATTAATAATTTTTGTTTGAAGGTGGTAAACAATGTAGTACCTATTATCAAAATAACGACTCCATCGGACCGGAAAAACGGTTTGAGATGCACAACATATTATAATATAAAAAGAAACTATAAAAAAAGCAACAATAATAATAAAAGCAGATGTTGCCATCACCGTACCATATTAGCACAGAAAAAAAACCAAAAAAAAAATGTTCTAAAAAGTTTTAAATAGCTTTTGCCACAACTTTTAGTTCATGCAGGTTGCACGTGAAAATATCACAATGATTGTATATTTGATTAAAGTTAGAGCACATAAAATTAATTGGTGATTTAAGCATTAGGTACATTATTTTTTGTACTGGCCCTTTCACATAAGAATGTTACATTTTGTCTACTGTTGATTCTTGGAATTGAAAAGTTAATTTGACATAGCAGATCCGGACAGTCCACACCGCCGTGAAGCAATTTAAATAAAAAAACCAGAGATGTAAATATAAGTTGTATCTCTCTAATAGCATGTTATCATCAACACCCCGCTTCGGATAGACACCCTCTATCTTAAAAGTTACATACTTTAAAAAACGTTTTTGAATTCTTTCAATGCTATCAATATATGACATAAATAATAAGGGTTGCATATAATTGAAGCATACTCCAACTTTGCTCGTACAAAAGAAAAAATAAGGTGTTGAAAACTTTAGGGTCATTAAAATGTTTACAATTGCGCACGATCACAGAATATATAGCTACGCAATAGCTATATATTCTGTGGCACGATGAAGCCAAGGGTTCGTCCCGCCACAGAAAATATAGCTACGCAACAGAACGATGGAGACGTGGCAACAAATCGCCCCCGAAAAAAGAAGCCGGCTGCCGGCAGCGGGCTTCCCTACAAGATTCAGGCGGTTTCTATGGGAAGATATCCTAAGAGATGTCGTGCGTGCAAGTCCCACGTTGCCAAACGTACCGTTGTGTATTTAAATGTGAGGAAAAGTATTTTAATAAATCAAAGTATGTACATCTTATAGAAAATGTAGAATTATAAAATTTAAAGGGCTGATTTTAAAGAGTGTATTAAATTTATGTATTACCAACATTAAAGCCTTGATACAACATATTTTATTATCATGGAAATGATTTAGGCGATAATTAATGCCAACACAGACTAAGTGGTCCCGCATTTAAAATCATTCTATTAATATGATCACTAAATAAATGTTAACTTAACATCAAAAATTACTCCCAGATCCTTTAACACACATGGGCGTTCCAAAACCTCTCCAAGTATGAAGTAGGTATACAGCAATCGTTGTTGTTTACGAGTATAGGTAATGATTTTACATTGGGTTGCATTTAGGTGGAGTTTGTTTTTTTAACACCATCCCTGAATTACTTCTAGCTGTTTTTGTTGCAGTGTGCAATTTACAGATTCAATTTACAGCATTTACAGCAATTTACAGATTCACAAATTACAATTCACAGATTCAATGGATAAAAATATTTTTAAATCATCGGCAAAAAATAATTTTCCACAAATTATAATTTTACTCAAATCATTTATAAAAATTAAAAACAAGAGAGGTCCTAAATTAGAACCCTGTGAACGCCGGATGTTGCAATATATTCATGTGACTTAAATCCATTATAAAATACAAACTGCTTTCTATCCCTTAGATATGATCTTAAAAAAGCCAAGGATGATGCTTCAGAGAGAGATACTAGCCAACCGAAATATTATGTCAAGTAACACAATAAAGACAATAGAAGTCCGATAAAATAATTCTCGTCGCACTGAGAAAAATTATCTAATATACAAGAGGTTAGCTAAGACATAGTTTGTATTTATAGCCTATTTTGTATTAACCCATATTAACTAAATTGCTAGTCTATCAAACCCGCTTTAGTGTTATACAGTGTGTGTATAAAGTCTGGAAACGGCATAATAACATCACAATTTACCAGCCGGTTAAAACCAAATTTGGTAAAGTTGTGTAAGAGGATTTAACGCACCGAATGACGATATTGGCGTTGTTGCCAGCTTTTTAGTTTGTCTGGAATTCGAACGAATTTTATGTTTTTAAAAATAACACCCAGTATATTTTTACATTTTTAAATTCCTCATAAAATTATAATTATTTTTTATTAAATGCATTATTAGTCTATACTTCACAGTTTCCGAGATATTGACTCTCGAAAAGTGACATTTTTGAACTTTGACAGCTTATAACTTTCTAACAGTACGTCTTAGAGCAAAACGGCTTATATGTCCCTATCTTCAATTTTTATTATCTTCCCAAAAAAGTCAACTTCCGGTTAAACGATGTAACTCGAAAGCAGGAAATATAGTTGTTCCGGTTTAACTGAAAGTTGATTTTTTTGGGAAGATAATAAAAATTGAAGATAGGGACATGTAAGCCGTTTTGCTCTAAGACGTACTGTTAGAAAGTTATAAGCTGTCAAAGTTCAAAAATGTCACTTTTCGAGAGTCAATATCTCGGAAACTATGAAGTATAGACTAATAATGCATTTAATAAAAAATAATTATAATTTTATGTGGAATTTAAAAATGTAAAAATATACTGGGTGTTATATTTAAAAATATAAAATTCGTTCGAATTCCAGACAAACTAAAAAGCTGGCAACAACGCCAATATCGTCATTCGGTGCGTTAGATCCTCTTACACAACTGTACCAAATTTGGTTTAAATCGGCCAGTAAATTGTGATGTTATTAAGCAGTTTCCAAACTTTATACACACACTGTATATTTCAGATTTGCTAGATTGGTAGAAATCAGTTCCATTAGTAGCACAGTCTTATTGAATAATAAACTACCTCTAATACAGTAATTTTGTTAAGAAATAAATTGTATCATTTCAAAGCGACTCATTTTGTTCCAAGTAAGGCAGTTTCTCTTCAATTAAGAAAGCAGAAAAGCGTACCCAAAAACGAATTGTATCCGTTAGAATATATAATTCACTAGACGTTGGTGGGGGTTCATAGTGATCGACAATCGCCGCGCGCCGCATTATAGCTTTCATGTATTTTTTGCTCAAGTCACATAGTTGTGTCTTCTAGCTGTCCTATCTCAATTTTAATTTTATTGATCATACTAACACATTTATTTTTACTTTGTATTTAAGTTTTTTTTTTAACTTTGCATGTCAGATAAAGCAATAAAAGATTATTATTTCGCACAACCCTTCATTAGTATTGGACTTTATAATCTATCGACAAATTAAATTATTACTCTCAGTAAACCATGTTGGATAATAGATAATCATATGCAATGTTAAACAAGAACAATATCACACTAGAAGCTATTTAAATTTTTGAGAACTACAGTACGAATTTGCAGTGACAAGAATATGCTTTATTAACCGTCGCAAGCAAATATTGCTATGATTAATGTCATGTTTTATTACAACTGCCAGTCGAAACTAATGCAGTATATAAAACCAGATTACACACCCAATAGAACTTGTTAATTACTATGAGTATTCAGAGCAACAATGGCTATAAACCATTTTATAGTTGGAATAACTTCTATTTCCTATTGGCTAAATTACTGTGATATTATCACTACATAACGGTCTAGAAATTTTCGTTGTCTTACAGTAGGAAAGCGCGTTGCTGTCACATAATATAGTATTAAACAGTTGTGTAAAGAGTATGTGAATTCTTATAAGGAATAGAAGGCTTTTTTCTCAGTGCGAGAATGGAATGGCCCGTTTTAGCCTTTTATCACCATGAAGTCCTTTTTAGAAAAGCCAGCAATTAGCTGGTTTTTTCATTATTTACATATTGGTGAATGCACAGTATAGTTTTTAACATGAGAAATATACACGAACGAGCTTTACCTATATTTGTGCAAATAATATTTAAAAATGCTTAAAGAAGATCTTTAGACAATCAATTTTTGTTAAATATTGCTGGGCCATAAAGGCTAAGCATGAGCAACCTAATATATTTTTCATTTATCGGAACACATCATATACTTTTATGATGATTTTTTGGCTATTTCTTAAAGTTCTATTAAAAAACTCATTTCTTCTTTACTGCTAGAGCCTTTTATAGTATAGTATCTTTTTATAAAGAGGCTGGGCAACTTTAGAATTAGAATTAATTTAATCTGGTATAATTAAGGTTAAAAAGTAATTCTGAAAGAATGATTTGACAGTTTTAGCTGCCATACATTGAATAATTTATGAGAATTACTAGCTTACCATCTAATTGGTTTTATTGATATAAGAAAGGGTTAAATTTAAGTTGTTTCGATGGTATTACATCCCGTTAGCAATGAATCCATTCTCACGGGTACTGGTAAATAATTGATCAAAAAGAGGAAGGAAATATTGATCCAAAAGAGAAAGGAAAAGTTACACTTTTTACAAACACTTTAGTACTTGTTTTTAGGCATTCAAGTGTAAACTTCCTTTAGCCCATCACCACTGAATAAGTTATATGGCCGGCGTTGGTAAGAGAGTTTTAGGGTCTCCGTGGCGCAATGGGCAGAGCGATGGACAGGTGACCGAGAGCTTCCGTGTTCGATTTCTAGCAGAGGCATAAAACTTTTTTTTGTGTGCACGCTGTTTAACATTTTTTAGTTAAATTTTATATAGATATTAGGAGACCTTCTTAGTGACCTTTTTACCAATAGACCAGGGCTGAAGCCTTTGAAAATGGTAAAAAGTGAAAAAAAATAATAGTAGGATAAAACCCATTGAAAAAGGAAGAGATAATAAAGGAAGAGATAATATAACAAAAATGAAAGGAAAAATAATTTACTGGCGATCCGAGGTCGGGAAGTGAAAAAGGGTGAGTTTTTAAGGGTAGAAAACGATTTATCTCGTTTCCTGGAAAAACTACAAGTCCCATGGAAAAACGTTAAATAGCAAAGTTGTAGGTAATAAAAAGATCTACAACTTTTGTATTTACACTTTTTTCATATAGCCTCAAAATTTATGTGAAAAATTCAAATAACCAAGTTTTTGGTTTTTTATTTTTATCTTTTACAAAAATTTTTTTTACGAAATTTGGCGAAAACTTACCTTTTTATGTCCCAAATATACTCACTGTAATTTTTTTGATTTAAAATATTTTATTTTTTACCTTATATTGGCTTAATATCGAAAAAGCACCCTAATTTTCAATAGAAAATTCTCACGTCAAAATATCTGCTTTTTTAAAAAAGTCGGTTAGCTTTTTGTTCGTTGAAATCTCTACTTTCTGATGGTGCAAAAAAAATTTACAATACTTTGGTAAATGTTCTCAAAAAATGCAAAGAAACAAAAAAAAAACTGGAATCAGAAATTTTTTTTTAAATCAATATGTACAATTTTGAGCTATTTATTAAAATTTATACTTTAATTAATCGAAAAACGTAAGATTCCATGTTACATTGATAAACAAAAAATTGCAAGTCGAAATATACTACCTACTATAATTATGAACAACCAAATAAGTTAATAAAGTTAATATTTAATATTTCATAAAGTTAATATTTATTTTTTAGAACATTTACCATAGTAATGTATATTTTTTTATACCATCAGAAAGTAGAGATTTTAACGAACTAAAAGCCCACCGACTTTTTTAAAAAAGCAGATATTTCGACATAAGAATTTTCTATTGAAAATTAGGGTGCTTTTTCGATATTAAGTCAAAGTATAAGGTAAAAAAATAAATATTTTAAATCAAAAAAATTACAGTGTATTTGGGACATAAAAAGGTAAGTTATCACCAAATTTCGTAAAAAAAAATTTTTTTGTAATAGATAAAAATAAAAAACCAAAAACTTGGTTATTTGAATTTTTTACATAAATTTTGAGGTTATGTGAAAAAAGTGTAAATACAAAAGTTGTAGACTTTTTATTACCTACACCTTTGCTATTTTTAACGTTTTTTCATAGGACTTGTAGTTTTGCCGGGAATCGAGATAAATCGTTTTCTACCCTTAAAAACTCACCCCTTTCCACTTCCCGACCTCGGATCGCCCGTAAATTCTTTTTCCTTTCATTCTTCCTTTTCCAATGGATTTCATCCTAGGTACTATTATTTTTTTTGGTCTCAAAAATTATCAACCCTGGTCTACAATATGGGGCTAGTGATAAGTCCTCTTAAAAACTTACCATTACTGTAAGTAAAGTTAGTTCAAATAAACCAATAATTATGTTATTTACTACACCTTGATACGATTGAAATACAAGGTTAGTAAGAAATATTTTAATTGTTGTAAGAATTGAATATGTCATTGTACCAGAATATATTACTCTGGTGCACGTGTAAACTATACACATACTAACGGAAAAAGAGAGAAATGGAAACGGAGAATTTCAATGGCTGCAATTTAAATTATAGCAATTAATTAATTCAGGAAGGTATCTAATTTAATTTTAAGTTTAAAGTATATTTAGTATGGCAATATCCTTAGTTGAAGAATAAATTGAAAATTTAGAAAGACAATTTAGAATTGCTAACTAGGTTATAAAATCAAAATCAAACATATTTTCAGTTTTATTAGACGAAATGTTTGGCCACAGGGCCTATTTTACCAAAAGGCACATAAGGCCTTGCCGTAACTAATAGAGAAAATTAAATAAAATTAGGCTTAGATTAGTATAATAATGAATGATATTAATATGTATTAGTGACAGACCGAAACAAGATTTTCAGCCGAAACCGAAACCGAAACCGAATTTTCGACCTTGGTCTCAGTTTCGGCCGAAACCGAAAGTTATTTATACATAGAAGAAAAAGAAAAGCACATTTTTCTATTAGAATAACTAGGCGAACCTAGAATAATTCATAATAATTAAATTCGACATGTTTCGAGTGTAGAAACACTCGTCATAAGGAAAAATAAAGTGAATGGGGCAATGCTAATGTTGTTAGCAATAGAGAAAATAATAGTGGGATTGAGCCGCAATGAAGCTTTCAAAGGTGTACCGGGTGGTCAACTAAGAATGGGCGCCGGCTATATCTCAAAAACTACTAAACATAGAAACTTGGGGAAAAAAAATTATGATTAAAGCTGAAAATTCCCATATTAAGGTATAACTCTGATTACATCATTGGAAAGCTTAGACAATTCTGCATCATTTTGGTTTAAGGCTCGTTGACGTACCGACCTTGATAAGAGTGGGGGAAGCTATTGAAAGTGTAAACATTAAAATCGCTGTAACTTCTAAACGCCCTATCCGATTTTACTAAATTTAAGCTTGTTTGGAAGGGAAAGGTAAGTACCTTCAATCATCGTATCCAATGATACACGATAGTGTCTAATAAAATTGCTAGAGGGCGCAATTTGTAATAAGAAAAGTTTTTTTTATTTTATCCCGAAAATTCAAATCATACGGTATACTTATGACATCATAATCGGAAAGTAGATGAAATTTACAAAAAAAGACTTCAAAACCGCAGTTTGATATCTTTGTTCGTTTCAGAGTTATTGCCAAAACAATAATTTTTAATACAAATTACGCCCTCTAGCAATTTTATTAGAAACGATTGTGTACCATTGGATATGACAATTAAAGGTACTCATCTTTCTCTTCCAAACAAGCTTAAGTATAGTAAAATCGGATAAGGCGTTTAGAAGTTACAGCGATTTTAATGTTTACACGTTTACTTGATAAGAGTGGGAGAAGCTATTGAATGTGTAAATATTAAAATCGCTGTAACTTCTAAACGACTTTTCCGATTTTCCTAAATTTAAGCTTGTTTGGAAGAAAAAGATAAGTACCTTCAATTGTCATATCCAATGGTACACAATCGTTTCTAATAAAATTGCTAGAGGGCGCAATTTGTATTAAAAATTATTGTTTTGGCAATAACTCTGACACGAACAAAGATATCAAACTGCGGTTTTCACATCTTTTCTTGTAAATTTCATCTACTTTCCGATTATGATAATATAAGTATACTGTATGATTTGAATTTTCGGGATAAAATCAAAAAAGTTATTATTACAAATTGCGCCCTCTAGCAATTTTATTAGAAACTATTGTGTATTATTGGATACGACGATTGAAGGTACTTACCTTTCCCTTCCAAACAAGCTTAAGTTTAGTAAAATCGGATAAGTCGTTTGGAAGTTACAGCGATTTTAATGTTAACACTTTCAATAGCTTCTTCCCCCACTCTTATTAAGATCGGTACGCAAACGAGCCTTAAATAATCGAAAACCGACCATCAAGACTTCAGCCTACTGGAAAGTCAGGGGTTAGTGCAGAGGCCAAAAATGAAGAGGGTAAAAGAAAAATTAGGGAGTTTTAATAGTGTGGAAAACATTTGTTAAGTATAGAAAAAACTTAATTTTAATGAAAAACTTGTGTGTTTCCTTTATAATGCTTTTATTTAGGGCTTTAAACACTTATTACAACTGAAAATGTACAAACACACCTTTCACATTATATACGACATTCTTGTGTATATTCTCTTCTTTTATTTTAACTAGCTGTAATCACAGATTTACAACCACAGAGTAAAGAAGGAATTGAGCGCACCTATTACATACTTTAACACCCCTCCTCGCTAAATTCCTTCAAACCCAAAAGATACTTAATCCTCTTAAACATTGTACATTGTAATCCCTTGGTAAGTATATCTGCTTGTTGATTTTCTGTAGATACATACTTAAGAACAAGCAAACCACTATTATAGTAATCAGAAACAAAATTAAACTTAAGATCTATATGCTTTACACGCTTATTATTTGTAGGATTTTTAATTAATGCAATACAACCCTGATTGTCTTCATAAAAAATAATATTTTCAAAATGAACACCTAAATCTAAAAATAACTTTTTCAACCACAAGCCATCACAAACAGCTGTACACAGTGCAACTAGTTCAGCTTCTGTTGTTGACAACGATACGCAAGTTTGCTTTCTAGTAACCCACATTAGTGTATTATTGAATGCTTTATAAACATAACCAGTTACAGACTTACGATCATGCATATCGCCTCCCCAATCGGAATCTACATAACAACATAAATCTTTACTACTAGTATTTCTTATATATTCTAACCCAACATCAATAGTTTCTTTTAAGTACTTTAATACCCTTTTTAAATGATTCCAAACTTCATCAGATGCCTTGTCTTGAAAACGACTATAATAATTGACTGCAAAACATATATCAGGCCTACTGCCAAGCATTAAATACATAAGGCATCCGACAAGTTCTCTTATCGGTTTCTTAGTTTGCATTTCAAAATCGGTACATAATTCTATATTAAGTTTTGGGTCTATGGGTATTACAGATCCCTTACAATCACCCATACCAAAACGATTAAGTAAACCCTTTATGTATCTAGATTGACTTATTTTTAGGACACCGTTGTTACAATCATAAGTTATCTCTAATCCCAAAAAGTTTTTAAGTCTACCCTTATCTTTTATTATAAATTTATTCATTAATTTATTTTTTATTTCATTTACATTTGAGAGACATGAACCTGCTAGAATTATATCATCAACATATAAAACCAAGTATACACTATCACTTTCCCTTTTCAAAACATATAGACAATAGTCATTTTCTGACCTAACAAAACCTATATCTAATAAGAAAGAATTAATTTCTTCATTCCAGCATTTGGATGACTGACGTAATCCATAAAGAGATTTATTTAACTTTAAAACCTTATTTGTTTTATTATTAATACCTTCTGGATAATAAATATAAACATTCTTTGTTAATTTACCATTTAAGAATGCTGACTTTACATCTAGCTGCTGAAAATAAAATTAGTTTTGAATACCTTTTATAAGTAACGCCCTAATTGTTATTAATTTAGCAACAGGTGAATAAATTTCATTAAACTTATCATCTTTTTCTTGTGCAAATCCCCTTACTACCAATCTAGCCTTATACTTGTCTTCCTCTTTATCTTCTAACATTTTATATGTAAAAACCCACTTTGTATCCAACATTTTATTGTCCTTTGGTATTTCAACTTCCTCCCAAGTTTCATTTTTATTTATAGATTCTAACTCTTTGCTAACTGCATTCAACCATTTATCCTTATCTTTTCTATTCTCTAGTTCTCTATAACACATCGGAACATTTTCAATGTAGCTACTAGCATCAAATGCCATATATAACTCATAATCATCATACTTACTAGGAAATCTAGTTTTCCTTTTATTTTCCCTGTCACCTATTTCCCTATTATTTCCATTTGTTCCATCTTTCACATTCTCATCCATATTTATTATTTCCCCATTATCCTGCACTTCGTTCTTTAATTCATTTTCACTTTCTTTTTCTTGATCGGTCTTAGCCTGCACTTTTGTTTTACCAAGATAAAAATTGTTTTCATCAAACTTAACATCCCTGTTAATTATTAATTTTTCCCTTTCTAAGCTCCAAAGCCTATACCCTGTAGGTGCGTAGCCTAACATAACACACTTTTCTGTCTTAAAATCAAATTTTGTTCTTTTTTCTTTAGGAATGTGACTATAAGCAACACAACCAAATATTTTAAAATTACTTACATTTGGCTTAACATTATACCAAACTTCAGATGGTGTTATATCACCTAAATTAGCTGACATACCCCTGTTCATCACATAATTACAAGTTAATATTGCCTCACCCCAGAATTCTTTTGGCATTCCTGAATCTGCTAAAATTGCCCTAGCTCTTTCAACAAGACTTCTGTTTTTCCGTTCTGCCTTACCATTCTGTTGAGGGGTATATGAACAAGTGTAATCTAAAATTATACCCTTTTGCTTGCAAAAATTAACAAAGTCACCAGACTCATACTCACCACCATTGTCACACCTTAGTTTGGATATTTTGCTAGAAAATTTATTTTCAACCATTTTTACATACTCTTGAAACTTTTGAAAAACCTCGCTTTTCTTTTTAATCAAGTAAACTACTGTGAAATTAGAGAAGTCGTCAATAAAAGTTACAAAATACCTAAAACCGTCATAAGTTTCTGGTGTTACAGGTCCACATACATCAGTGTGAATTATTTCTAACAATCTACTACTTTTTGTCCTAGTACCAAATGGAAAACGTGTCATTTTCCCCAATATACATGGTTCACAAAACTCTACCTTATTACATTTTATATTTGGTTCGATACTTAAAACCATTTCTTTTTGTACAATTTCTTTTAACCCTGTAAACCCTATATGAGCATATCTCCTATGCCACTTTACAAAACTGCTATCAACACTTTCTACATTTAAACATTCTGTAGATCTTAACACCTCAAAAGAAATCTCATATAAGTTTTTTCTGCTTCCTAGACTTATTATTCTGTTAGTCTTATCCTTAAGTATAACTTTCGAATTTTCAAAAATAACTGATAAACCTGCATTCTCTAATTTTTTAACAGATAATAAATTTTTTCGTAACATAGGGACATAAAAAACATTCTCTATTGTACATTTTATTTTATCCTTTCCACTTAAGACCTCTATATTTCCAACACCTACTGCATTTAGATAAGTATCGTTTTTAGCAACCGCTATTTTAATTGGGTTCTCCAACATTAACAATTCAGAAAAAAAAGACTTATCACTAACCATATGATGTGTACATCCTGAGTCAATAAAAAAGGTTAAAGTATTGCTCATATGTTTTTCTGTTTCTTTCCCACCTGTTTCTACCATAAAACATACATTATTCTCATTGACCATATCTCTTGTTTCTTGATTTTCACTCTGTTCCACCAAATTGCTTCTTGGATTACCATTATAACCTCTAAACTGTCCTCTACCTCTCTGGTAGTCTCCTTTGCCTCTATAATATCCTCTATTTCCTTGAAAACCTCTGTATGCACCATTTCCTCTATTAAACGAACCTCTCACTTGATTATGTCCAAAATTATTTTGCATTTGTATCGGAAACTGATTATTATTGGGACAGTTCCGTTTGAAATGTCCTACTTGCCCACATTTGAAACATGCATTTTGATTTTTTGTTAAAAAAGCTGTCATACCAGTTCTATTATTACTGTTCGAGTGTGATTTTTCCAATTGTCTCTTCTCATACTCAGCCAATACTTTTGCTTTTGCAATTTCATATGTCAAACCAGAAGTATTTTCCAATATTGTCACAACTGTTGCAAATGACGAAGGTAAACTAAGTAATAAATTACATATTGAGTCATCTTCCTGTATTACTGCACCTGCATTTTTTAATTGTCTTACTATATTTTCGAATTCCTCAAGAAAACTTTGTAAATTTTCATTTTCTTTTAGTTTCATCGATAAAAGTTTTTTCTTCAAGAAAAGTTGTCCAGGTATACCCTTTTTCTCATATTTATCATGTAAAACATTCCACATATCATAAGCGCTTTCGCAACGACGTAAACTTTCTATCTGTGAATCTTCAACACACTGTACAATTAAACATTTTGCCTTGTTATCATCTCTTACTTCAGCGTCCTTTTCTCTATTTATTGCTGCCTCAACACATTTGCTTACTTTATTTTCTGCTAAAATAAGCTCCATCCGGAACTTCCAGTTGTAATAATTTAAACCATTTAGGGGCTCTATCATATAACCTTTTCCTGGGTTAACCATTTTTCTTCTTTTTATGTCGTATCTTTATCACTACCTTTATTTGTACGTCGGACGTAACTTTAACTGCAACTTGCAAACATTCCTTTACTATTATCTCTTTTTTTGCAGACTTTATACCATTTCTCATAAAATCAACAACCTGTCCACGTATCTGGGCACATAACCTAATGAAAAACTTGTGTGTTTCCTTTATAATGCTTTTATTTAGGGCTTTAAACACTTATTACAACTGAAAATGTACAAACACACCTTACACATTATATACGACATTCTTGTGTATATTCTCTTCTTTTATTTTAACTAGCTGTAATCACAGATTTACAACCACAGAGTAAAGAAGGAATTGAGCGCACCTATTACATACTTTAACAAATTTTTATTCAGCTTTGTGAGAGACATGTAAAAAAAAGTATTGAAGTAAGAGGGAAAGAAAAAGAAAAAATTGTTTTTCATAAAAGTAGAAGCATCTGTAAAAGATAAAAAAAAGGGAAATGTAGTAAAATAATGAAATTTAATAAAATAAGGTAGAGGCTTACCATTTAGCTTGAAGTACAAAACAGTTGGGGTACCAGGCTCTTTACAGCCCAGTTACCCCGGCAGGAGTCAAAACGTACACATTGTGTGCAAAATTAGGTTTTAAAAAAGTTATTTGTTTTAACTCCACTTTGAGTATGGACTACTTTTTAAAATTATTTATACATGTTAAAAATTCTATTGTGTACTGAAATCTAATGTTCATGTAAAATAATTATATTAAAGAAGCTCACTGAATGAAGAAAATGTTTCATATTTGACCAATTTAAACGTAGATTTTTTATTTTGTTGTTCCTCAGCAGCAGACTTTTTTTAATTTATTTTTTGTCATGTTGTTAATTTCCAATTGGAAATTTTGTTTAGGTAGGTATCGTTTAGACATTATTAGTTTTTTTTATTACCTAATTTAGGGTTTTGTCAAATAAAAGTTTCTACTTTTGCTTGCATCATTTGTGAAAAAGAAGTGGTAGGATTTTCAAATGGGACACTCTGTATATTTTTGGATTTTTGGAATATAGAGATAATTTTACGCCTTTCTACTTTTTGTAAATTAATTTTAATTATACCTTTATCACGAACAACATCCAATTTTAGTTATAAAAATACTAAAATAAATATTTAATTTTTGTTTATTGCTGGTATAATTTTGGTTGATTATTAGCCTTTATTCCACAATAGTATTTTACTATTAAGTCAGTATTATTATCAAAATTCGCTGAAGTCCAAAATATATCTGCATCTAAATACATCATTATTAGCTTTTTTTAGGTGTAGTTTCATCGTTAATAAAGGGTATAACGCCCCTAACATGGACCTATTAGCGTTTACACATTTAGAAATACAGCTTGAGAATTAGCAAAACTTTATTTACCATATTATACTTAAACTAAATGGTAATAATTTTTTTAGTAATGACAATCAAAAGTTTCTTCTTCATCATAATATAAATCGTTTAGGTATGGTCTACAGCTGTTAGAGGTGCTGTTAATAAAGTTGGACAGATAGTGTCTAAAATCACCTAACCTAATATAATATATTATAATAGGTACGTATTTACTAAGGATTTTTATTTAAAAGTATCAACAAAAGAAACATTATGCATTTAAAAATATATTAAATTTGTGACGGTGATAAAAATTGTATATTTTTTACAGCGGCGACCAGAATCAGTTTTTAAGGTAATAACCAAAACATAACGATTGGGAAGCAACCGATAAGGTAATCGCACAACTATGTCGTTTCTAGGAGTTTTTTTTTAAATTTTTTATTAAAGTTACTTAACTTTTTCTTTCCTATTTGTTAAAAATTATATATTTCAACCCCTATTTGTATATACAGGGTGTCCATTTGAAAACTTCCCACCTCGATTTTCCTGCTTTAAATTGAAAATGTGGAAAATCGCTCAGACCCGTCGATTTTTATTTTAAGGGGGACATCTTTTGCGTATATTGTCAATCTTGTTACTTCAAGCCCCTAGTAGGGAGGGGGGTAAGATCTAAATCTTAAATGGATACCCCTATTTTGTATAATTTTTTTGGATTCTGCATAAAATTCTGAACATTTTTTAATAAAAGCATTATTAGTCTATAATTAACAGTTTCCGAGATATTGACTCTTGAAAAATGGCATTTTTGAACTTTGACAGCGTCTAGCTTTCTAACTGTACGTCTTAGAACAAAATGGCTTACATGTCCCTATCTTCGATTTTTATTATCTTTCCAGTAGTGTGAACTTTCGGTTAAACCGGATGTAAGAAATATAGTACTTCCGGTTTGACCGGAAGTTGAAACTATTGGAAAGATAATAAAAGTCGAACATAGGGACATGTAAGCCGTTTTGCTCTAAGACGTACAGTTAGAAAGCTAGACGCTGTCAAAGTTCAAAAATGTCATTTTTCAAGAGTCAATATCTCGGAAACTGTTAGGCTTGAATTAATTTATATTGTTGACAAAAAGTGCCCGAAACGAACTTTTTGTCAACAATATAAATTAATGAATGCTGTTTTTAGGCAACAAATCTAAAGACAAAATGTTCTACATAGTTCATATGTCCGAAACATATTTGATAGACTATTTCCTGAAACGTGAAAAGTACAATACCTAAAATAAAAATA
The DNA here is from genome assembly GCA_963969555.1 of Polydrusus pterygomalis. Lineage (NCBI taxonomy): Eukaryota > Metazoa > Arthropoda > Insecta > Coleoptera > Curculionidae > Polydrusus > Polydrusus pterygomalis. Next base: position 63,334,337 of record OZ018378.1, read on the forward strand.
GAAAAACATGGTATTTTAAAAATACATATTTATTTCGAACAATTTAACGTGTGACAATTAAAAATACAATAATTATTATATTTAATTATAGTCTGACTCGTAGATGTTCTCGTTGTCTCAGACAGAATTATTTTCTTTAATTTGAACATTTTTAGCATTGTTTACATTTTCACTTTGTATTTTTTCGAAAATTTTTTTTGTTATGTTCTTCACCAAGTTGTAAATAGGGTTTAATGGAGCTTGTTGATGAGTGTCCCGTTATCTTTATAAGTTCTTCTTCTTGTACTCTATTTTTTGCTACCTCTGAGACCGCTGAAGCACGTAGTGAATGGTTGGTAATTGTTTTATTTTCAATATCCAGACCGACTTTTTGTTGCAGTATTTTTCATCCATTTCGCAAAAGTATATTTTCCAACTATGGGACTATTTTTATACCAATTTTTACTTACTTGCCAATTGAAATTTGGAGTAAGAAAAAACCTGTCACATTCCATAAGATGATTACCTACGTTTTTCCATATATTTCTTTAAAAGTCGAATTGGGCAGACATCTGGATTCTCTTTCTTTGAAACTAGCCACTTGGAATCGGTACATTTTTTGTTTCCGCCTTGAGCTGTTTTTGCGAAAATTGCGTTATATTCGATTCTTCCAGTTTCATTACCAAAATTATCATATTCTTTTTGAAAATAATTTATAAGGCACTTTACACCCTCACCTCCCCTCTAGGCTAGCTCGTATGAAATAGTAATTTACGTTACAAGACCGGAAAGTAGTGTTTTTCAGGTCGAGACAAGCATTGGAAAGACCTGGAAAACACTAATTTTCGGTTGCGTGACGTACAATATTTTTTTTAAGACCGACACGTCGATATATTTTATAATCTACGCGAAACAAGTTTGACATAAAGAACAAAATTAAAAATCAACGAACTGTCACTCGACAATACATCGAAATGTTGTTGTCATAATAACGAAATCAAGGTATCTTGATTTATCAAAGAGCGATTGGAAAAACAAAAAACAGGGTGACAGTGACATTAGAGACCGGAAAAGTGACATTAGAGTCCGGAAAAGATTTTTCCGGTCTCTAATGTCACTTTTCCGGTCTTGCGATCGGAGAAACGTTATTTTCTAGACGAAAAATTTTCCAGAAAGTGTAAATTTTCTGGTCGGTTTTAAAAAAAAATATATAACATCTTTTTTATCAAACCTCCTGGCGTTTTTTCGTCGCACGAATTAACCAGCTTTAAAACATCATTATATGGTAGAGCCGCAAAACTTTGTTTCCTTTTATCTGGAATTGCTTGTAGCTCCTTTTTCTTGGCATTTCTTGCCTCCCTGGCCGCTTTAGAAACGATATCTTCGAAAGGATAAATTTTTCTATTATATTCGTTAAAATATTTATCCATTAGTATTTTAGAAATAGTATTCCATAAATGTTTTACCGTCAACTCTTTGTAATCCATTCCATTCGTTTTCCTCATATTGTAATCCAAATTTTTTAAAATTCTTCCCAAATCTTTTTCTGAAGTTGTAGCGTTAAATTCATATTTCCGTTGGGAACAAAAATCCATGTTTCCACACATACTTTTTCGACTTCGTGGTATTTATTGAAACACTTTTTTCAACATTGGTTCTTCTATTTTCCAAGGAATACGTTCCAAAACGCTCCATTTTTTATAAATTTAAAGTTAGCAACAACAAAGATTTTTAGTTAATAACACTGACGTTAAAATTTAATGTGTTTGTAATGTATTGTTGCGTCCTTAGCAACAAGAAAGATTTTTTATTAATAGGCTTGCTAGATAAGCAAAAATCTAAATAAATATCTACAAAAAGGATGGCCATGCAGGGAAATATTCGCGAATATTCGCCGGCTAACGGGCAAATTGTCGCTGATATTTTGACTATTTTCCTCCAATTTTTCATATGTGATGGAAATAGTCAAAGAAATCAACATGACTAGGCTATCTTACCTATATGAATATGCAAACTTTATGAAATACATAACCTAAATGGATTACATCAAAAAGTATGACATATTACATGTGTCCTATAAATGTAAACACTTTATACCGTGCGAGCAAAAATTATTTGCATCAAAGAGGGCCTTGCATCTAAGAACGTAATGCTTAGCCCTAGAGCTTAGTTGGGTGTCAGTCACTACCTGAATTAACAATCAATCAATTATTCCGTCATCTTTGACAGTCGTTACAAGTAATTTGATTCATCGCTAATTTTTCCAATTTCTTGAACAATTCACACAATGGGCTTTACGGAACAGCACAAAACATTCATTGTTGAAGCGTATTTTCGAAACGGGGTTAGAGTAAATGGAGAGTGGCAATACAATCCGGGTTTGTGCATGGACGATTTTCACGAACATTTTCCTAACGTTGCTTTTATTGCTGATGGGGATTTTTATCATTGCCTAAAAAGAACCGTAGCTGTGTTTAGGGAAACAGGTTCTATACAAACACAAAAAGGGAGCAGGAAGACCATCTGTAAGAACAGAAGAACTTGTTGCAAACGTTTGTGAAATAATGCAAAATACGCCAACAAATTGTATAAGACGCCTGTCCCAAGAACTGGGAAGATCTTATGGAACAAGCAGGACTATTCTTAAGAAGCAGCTAAATTTATTTCCTTATAAAGTGCAAGTATTCAGATTTTGAAAGACGCAGGAATTACTCTCAATGGTTTACCCAAAATTTATTGGAAATAAATGATTTATTAGACCTGACATTTTGTTCTGATGAAGCCTGGTTCCACCTCTCCGGTTATGTAAATTCTCAGAATACACGCAATGCACCCTCAAAAAATTGGTGTCTGGTTAGCTGTTTCCCGAAGAAGAATTGTTGGTACTATTTTTTTCCATGACACAGTTACAGCACAGCGGTATCAAGACAATATTTTGAATCCATTTGTGGAGCAATTACTTGACGACGAACTACGTTTTGGATATTTTCAACAGGACTATTAACTACTTATGCAATTTTTTCGACGACAGATTGATCAGTTTTCGATCAGACATTGAATTCCCACCTAGATAACCTTGTTTAACGGTTATGAATTATTTCGTTTTTCCTCATTGAAAGAACACTATTTTTAAAACACCATTCACTTGCTGCTTGCCTGGAGCATGGCGGTGGCCAATTTCAGCAATTTATGTAATTATTTTTCTTTTTCTTTCTGTATATTCTTACTTTGTTATTTTTGTAAACAACAAAAATTTAAATTTTGTATTTTTGTCTACTTATTTTATTACTCATTAGTTTTACATATCATGTCATAATATGAATTTGACAAAATTTTAACCTAGATTTTGTTAGATTATCGTCCCCATATCATTGTGATCCTAACCAAGCCCTACGTTTTTTAATCCAAGCCCTCTTTGATGCAAATCATTTTTGCTCGCACGGTATAATAAGAATTATACTTGCGGTATACACGAAAAATAAATGTTTATTTAACTATTGTGTGTTGCTTGGGTAGTTAGTAAAACTAATTCGTGCCGTCCACAGGCATCTACCTAACCAAATTATAAGAATAACCTTGTTTAATAAGTTCTATTTTCTATCTGGTTGACTTATTTAATCAGATTTTATTTAAGAACTATTAAGCGTTCAAAAAGGCGTATCCAAAAAATGCACCGTCAGGTTCATATTGAAATAAATTAATAACTGTAACCTGTCCGTTGCATATGAACTTACACTTCACGTACTTTTATTGACATTGGTTAACAATGATTTTCGATATACAATTATGTATCGCTCACTGAATCGATAGCAATTATCGATAAACTATATATTAACAATTTCTAGCGATTTAAAATACGATAATAATAAGAATAATTTACAAGCTTTACCGCTAATAATATACATTTAATATGAAGATATTTATCCGACTATAGATTTCAACGAGAAGTTATTATGTCCTTTATCGCTTTGAGCTAATTTTGCTTCTTGGAAGAAGGCAAAGCTTAAAGCTTAGGGAAATCAGGTGACTTATCTTGATTTTAAGTATATACAGATCGAGTCACGGTGGCTGGCCTATTAAAAAATCTCAAAAGTACTTAAAATTAAAAATTTTGAGTTAAATTGAACAAGCAAATTTTTATCACATTTTTTGATTTTACTCGAGATTCACAACATATTTTGTATAAAGTACAAGTTTTAGATCTAAAATAAATATTTTTAAAGATATAAATAATTAATAAATTACATTTATTATACGTCAATGTGAATGTACACTGAGAAAAAAGCCTTCGATTCCATATAAGAATGCACATACTCTTTGTATACAGGGTGGCCCATTAATAAGGGACGCCGGCTATATCTCGGAAACCATTAATCGTATAGCTTTCGGAAAAAAAAAAATTTATGAGTAAAGCGGTCATGCGAAAATTCTGGAAATTACTTTCAAGTTCCTCATTTCGCCGCAAGGGGGCACAATTGAAAGTTAGTTTTTTAAATTTTAAATTTCTCCTAAAATTCCCATATTAAGGTATAACTCTGATTACATCATTAGAAAGCTTAGACAATTCTTCATCATTTTGGTTTAAGGCTCGTTGGCGTACCGACCTTGATAAGAGTGGGGGAAACTATTGAATGTGTAAACATTATAATCGCCGTAACTTCCAAACGACTTATCCGATTTTACTAAATTTAAGCTTGTTTGGAAGGGAAAGATAAGTACCTTCAATCGTCGTATCCAATGGTACACGATAGTTTCTAATAAAATTGCTAGAGGGCGCAATTTGTAATAATAACAGTTTTTTTGATTTTATCCCGAAAATTCAAATCATACGGTATACCTATGACATCATAATCGGAAAGTAGATGGAATTTACAAGAAAAGATGTGAAAACGGCAGTTCGATATCTTTGTTCGTTTCAGAGTTATTGCCAGGACAATAATTTTTAATACAAATTGCGCCCTCTAGCAATTTTATTAGAAACTATTGTGTACCATTGGATACGACAATTATTGAAGGTACTTCCAAACAAGCTTAAATTTAGTAAAATCGGATAAGTCGTTTAGAAGTTACAGCGATTTTAATGTTTACACTTTTAATAGCTTCTCCCACTCTTATCAAGTGAAAGTGTAAACATTAAAATCGCTGTAACTTTTAAACAACTTATCCGATTTTACTAAATTTAAGCTTTTTTGGAAGGAAGAGGAATTGTCATATCCAATGGTACACACAATAGTTTCTAATAAAATTGCTAGATGGCGCAATTTGAATTAAAAGTTATTGTTTTGGCAATAATTCTGAAACGAACAACAATATCGAACTGCGGCCTTTAAATTCTTTCTTGCAAATTTAATCTACTTTCCGAATATAATGTCATAGTTATACTGTATGATTTGAATTTTCTGGATAAAATCAAAAAAACTGTTATTATTACAAATTGCGCCCTCTAGCAATTTTATTAAACACTATCGTGTACTGCTGGATACAACGATTGAAGGTACTTACCTTTCCCTTCAAAACAAGCTCAAATTTAGTAAAATCGGATAAGTCTTTTAGAAGTTACAGCGATTTTAATGATTACACATTCAATAGCTTCCCCCACTCTTATCAAGGTCGGTACGCCAACAAGCTTTAAACCAAAATGATGCAGAATTGTCTAAGCTTTCCAATGATATAATCAGAGTTATACCTTAATATGAGAATTTTCGGAGAAATTTAAAATTTAAAAAACTAACTTTCAATTGTGCCCCCTTGCGGCGAAATGAGGAACTTGAAAGTAATTTCCAGAATTTTCTCATGACTGCTTTACTCATAAATTTTTTTTTCCGAAAGCTGTACGATTAATGGTTTCCGAGATATAGCCAGCGTCCCTTATTCATGGGCCACCCTGTACAACTGTTTAATACTATATATGACAGCAACCCGCTTTCCTACTGCAAGACAACGAAAATCGCTAGACCGTTGTGCAGTGATAATATCAAGGTAATTTAGCCTTTAAGAATCAGGAGTTAGTGCTACCATAAAATGGTTGATAACCATTATTGCTCTGAATACTCACACTAATGATTAAGTTCTACTGGGGGGTGTAATCTGGTTTTATATACTGTATTAGTTCCGACTGGTAGTTGTAATAAAACTTGACATTAATTATAATAATATTTGCTTGCTACAGTCAATAAAGCATATACTTACCACTAAAAATCAGTACTGTAGTTCTCAAAAATTTAAATAGCTTCTAGTGTGATATTGTTCTTGCTGTTTAACATTGCAATATGATAATCTATTATGCAACATGGTTTACTGAAATAGTTACATTCGTCCATAGGTTATAAAGTCCAATACTAATGACAGGTTGTGCGAAATAGGAACCTGCTATTGCTTTATCTGACATGCAAAGTTTTAAAAAACTTAAATACAAAGTAAAAATAAATTAATTGAAACAGGTATTGGTACGATCAATAAAATTCAAATTCAGACAGGACAGCTAGAATACTCCGAACAACGATTTGACCTGCGCAACAAATACATAAAAACTAATACTACGGCGGCGCTCAGCGACTGCCGATCGCTACGAACCCCCTCCAACGTCTTGAGAGAAAACGCTTTACTGGGAACAAAATGCGTCGCAGTGAGAAGGTACAATTTATTTCTCAACAACATTGTTGTATTAAAAGTAGTTCATTATTCAACAAGACTGTGCTGCTAATGAAACTGATTACTAACAATAAAAACTCTAGCAAATCTGGAATTGATATAGCACTAAAGCTGGTTTGATATACTAGCAATTTATTTATTATGGGTTAATAAAAAATAAGCTATTTTTGTATTAGATCGTTTTCCTCAGTGTAGGAACGTGCAAAAATTTTTCTTAAAGAAGCATCTTTAAAAGATGATCGAGTACCAAAGTGTAATAAATTTTATTTGTTTAAATGTCTAAAAACGTCAGAGTTAATTACACCCAATCGGGCCAATACCAAAGTCTCAATAAGTCTATTAATTTCAGATGAATATTTATAATCGTCTCGTGGCTAACTGTTGAAGCTGATAAGAAATATGATTTTGATGACAAATTAATTCTGTTAAAGGTTTATAAAATGCTTGACGGCATTGAGACCAGTTAATCATTTCATCTTTTAATGCAAGCAAAGTGTACACAAAGAGTTTATAAAATGCTCATTGCGTCCATAAAATATGAAACAGTATATCTCGGACCGATTTGAAGAACCAGGGCGAACCAGGGTCAACAAACATCAAACAAAATTTTACGAATATCACAAGAATGTGGAATGAAAATTGTTATGTTATATTATATACCATTTATCTAGCGAATTCTACAACGGACACTATTTGCTAACCATTAAATTTTAATATACCAACATCCTTTAACTACCCAGGTGTTCTCATACATTGCAACTTGGAACCCAGACCAATAAATAACATTAAGATTTTTCAGATCCTCGTTCGCTACTTTTCTATAATGATTAACAATTTAAGTGCAACACCTCTAGCTGCTAAGAGTATTATTTCTATTGTCTTATACCAAACGATTAGTCATTTCTATACGTAGCAGCCCTACGATATTTTAAAGATGCAATCTTTTAAACGGGGATTTATTTAAGATGTCTTCTTTTGCAGACGTTTTGTAAACGCATCATTACACAAGAATTCGTTTTGTTCTAGCAGCAATATTTTTACCAGGAGAATATTATTATAATAGGATAATAATGGTAACTTATAATAACTAAGTTAAGTTTAAGTTATCGTTGGTACACTGCAACGTGTTAGTGAATGATGTTCTAGCAATGTCTTCTTAGGGTATCTTAAATGTTACAGTCCTAAATAGTTTTAAATTTAAATTACTTCAATTTTACTCCGATTAAAGTTTAAAATGACATGTAGGTAAACGTACAAATAACTAATTTGTAATGTAGTTGTTTGTTTTGGGTTTTCTTCACGTTTCTATATAATATAATTTTAAGTAGTCTGAACCCATGTAGGGTACTATAAACTATCAAATTAAGGGATGTTAACATCACACACAGTACCCGAGCAGCAGTGCGTCAGATCCACCCTTTTGGGGAATATAGTAACTTGGGGAGTATAGTAATTTAAGTAGGTAGAAAAAAAACTGGAAGAAATGTGACCAAAATACTTTGTTTATTTATCTTAATTAACCACTGACACTAAGTCGGTCAACAGATCAACAGATTCCCGTCTTCCATAGCTCACTTATTAATTAAGTTAGAATTTAGATATTTTGCAGACTTTACTTGTATTCTAAGGAGCATTTCAGAATAATATTTTTGTTTATATAGGGTGTCCCGAAGAAGTGTGATGCCATGATACCTCTTGTTGTTACTTACACAATCCTAACATTTTATTGAAATCGGATCAGTGATTTAGGCGAAAAAAAAACTAATAAAAAAAATCAGTTTTGGACCACTACACTGGTTTTAAAAATTAATAAAAAATAAAAATAATTTCTTGTTAATAAACTTATACAAAGAACTTATTAAATAAGATCTAGCATTCTAGTTACCGAAGTTTGATTAATACAAATTGTACAGGGTATCCAAAGTTTGGTGTCAAACTTTGAAAACTTGAAAGCTATTTATTTTATCTTATTTTAAATTGAAACCCCTGTGTAGTGTGTATTTTTATATCGTTCGATGAAGATTTAAAAATCAAATATTTTCCTAAATACAACTCTATCGAAATTTCTAACGCATCAAAACTTATTTGCAAAATACTTATTTTATCTACTATTCCAACAGTGATTATTATGAATATAAATATCGAAGGTGGCTTTGAAAAACAATTTATGTGTCTAATTGTTTCGTAACTTCTTTTTTGCATATATAGGTTTATCTGACTATAGGTAGTGTAATAAAAAGTGGTGCCAGCGCACGTTAAGATTATAGGTAATGGTGTTCTGAATCTATACACTGAGAAAAATGATCTAATACAACAGGTTTGCTAAGACATAGTTTGTATTGATAGCTTATTTTGTATTAACCCATCTTAAATAAATTGCTAGTGTATCAAACCATCTTTAGTGTTATATAAATTCCATATTTCGTCGCCCATAAGTCAAAACCTCGTATCTCAAAATTTACCAGTTTTGAGTTACGTGTTTTATTGCGACTGTGACTTTATATTTAATCGATTTAACAACCTTGTAACTCAAGAGTCCAGCAAAGCGCACGCTAAACGTTAAATTAAAATACCTCGTATCTTGCGCCCTCTAAAATTTACATGTCAAAACCTCGCATCTTGTTTTATTTCCATGCAAATTAGAATATATCACTTGGCAGAAAACTATATTAAATAAAAAATAAATAAACATATAAGAAGTTTTTTTCATTTTCTGAACATTGTTTGTTTTTGAGATACGAGGTTTTGACATATGGACGAAGATTTGCTACAACAGTGTTTCTATTGGTAGTAATCAGTTCCATTAGCAGCACAGTCTTGTTGAATAATAAACTACTTTTAATACAGTAATTTTGTATAAATGGTATTTTCTCAATGCGACGCATTTTAGTCCCAGTGAAGCGCTTTCTCTACAATTAACAAAGCAGAGCAGCGTCCCTAAAAACGAATTATATCCGTTAAGACCTATAATCCACCAAGATGTTGGTGGGGGTTCGTAGCGATCGGCAATCGCCGCGCGCCCTAGTATTAATTTTAAAGTGTCTGTTGCGCAGGTCACATCGTTGTTTGGAGTCTTCTCTAGCTGTCCTGTCTGAATTTGAATTCTATTGATCGTACCAATACCTGTTTCAATTAATTTATTTTTACTTTGTATTTATTTACTTTTCGTTGCATTTCAGATAAAAAAAACAAAGATTTTTATTTCGCACAACCCATCGGTACACTGAGAGAAAACTCTATTAGCCGTAGCTAGAAATCCATTCGCAGTAGCAAGAAATCTGCATTTAATAGACGCCGAAAAAACAACTCTGTTGTCGCTACAAGGGTATTTTTTTTTTTAAATGACTTTTTAACCTCAACATGGTCGTTTTTTACATATTATTCTTTTGCTGTTAAAAGACAACTCTATTGCCATAAAAAAATATATAATGCAGTGGTAAACAAAAATGGTTTTGCGATTAATTGAGGTCGTGTAGTTAGAAAAGTATCGGTTTTTACTCCTAAAAATAATCGGCCAGCTATAAAATAATTTTATTTTTATTGTAGCTAGTCCACCTAGCTACTACTAAATTCCTTTTTAGCTTTTTCGCCAAAATGGCTGTGGTTGGTGGATTAGTTTATACTTAGTGGATGTTTTTGGCTATTGATTTGATAAAAATTTTATATTTTAATAAATGGTGTACTTTTAGTGCAACATCATACAATAAGTGTTGTGGCGGTGTGTCTCCAAATTCAGGTAGGTACAATTATTTTACCAATAATTATATTTATTACTTATATTTTTAAATTCATTCCGATCATGGCCGCCATTAAGTTTCCGTTCTGCACTTATTAGGGCAGTATTTTTGATAAAAATTGTATGTTAAACTTTGTTTAATAACGGGGGGATCTGACTGAACTGAAAGTAACAAACTGCTAGGAACATAACCATTTTTAGCCATTTTTTTTTATTAATAGGTATCAGAAAACCTAACAAATGCGATTATGCATTGCAAAATTTAGAACGGAGAAGAAATATCTCAAAAACTCAGATTGTTTTCCGATTCTATCCCCTAAATTTGTATTGTATTTCTGAAAAAATTAATTTCTCGCCTAACAAAATTTAAAGACTCACCTAAGTCAACGATTTTTTTGTAGGTACCTAAGTAGAGTAATGTGATAAACATGAGTTACTTATTAAGTTATAAATATAATTATTGGTAAAATAATTGTACCTACCTGAATTTGGGGACACACCGCCACAACACCTATTATATAACGTTGCACTAAAAGTACACCACCCTATATGAAATTATTAAAATATAAAAAATTTATCAAATCAATGGCCATCAAACATCTACTATAAACTATAATCCACCAACCACTAAATAAACTAACAACACTGCAAATGGCAATAAAATGAACCAAAACGATTTCACCATGTTTTAAAAAAGCAACTGTTTAGTTCCTAAAAGGTATATTTTAGATAGGTATAAAAAATTGGTTAGTTTTTATTTTTATTATTGTGGTAATAAGATAACCTTTTAGGAATTAAAAAAATACTTTTTAAAAACACTTTATTGGATACATATTGTTATGGTTATATAATATTCTGTTACCATAAAAAAGCATTGAGCACACGTAACAATCTTGTTGTCAAAAAAACGTCCTCGATTGCGACTAATCGAAATATTTTAGGGATAAATGGATTTTTTCTTGTGGTAATACACATATATTCAAAAAAATAATTGTATTGAGTGATTTTTCTCAGTGTAGTATTGAATCTATGGACGAGTTTTACCATCTCAGTAAACCATGTTGCATAATAGATAATCATATGCAATGTTAAACGACAAGAACAATATTACACTAGAAGCTATTTAAACTTTTGAGAACTACAGTGCCTACTGATTTTTAGTGGTAAGTATAAAATATGCTTTATTAACCGCAGAAAGCAAATATTATTATGATTAATATCAAGTTTTATTACAACTACTGTAACGATGCGTGTAAATGAATGAAAACTATATAGAAATTGTTAATCATATATTGATAGGCAAGTAATAGAAAACAGGGTTTTGCAGCACATGTGGCATAAGTAGGTTAAAGGTATAAGGCAGATAAGGTAGAAACATTAACTTTTAAAAAGGATTTTGTTTTATTATTAGGAAAATAACTTTCCCAGTGCCCCTCGTAGCAACGATAAATATGTAATTAAGTGTAACTAACCTGTTCCACTTTACAACTACAATGAACAAACTATTTATCATACAATATTTAAATGAGTTTTATTATTTATCAAATTGATTATGTAATGGTACGGTGTAGATATATATTTTGGCGTGGCAATTTAAGGCAAGTCTGTTAAATGGAGGCTAGTTTTGGGTGTAGTTTCGTTTTATTTAGTCAGTACACATAAATACACTTTGTCTGTAGAATCCAAAATAATATAACGATATACTTAGGTAATTTGTCATTCTTCAACATTTTTGGAATTTCTAATAGCAACTCCGCTATCGACCTTTGCCGCGGCAGCTGCATTAAATTACCACAATGTATATGTCGTAGGCTGATAGTGAAATCCGTCATTTCATGAAAAGCCTAGTCACTTCATGAAGCGTCGGCAGATTGTGTAAAAACATGAAATTACACGATCTGCCGCGTCACTTCATGAAGAGACCTTGACGTTTCGGCGTATTATGTATAACACAATCTGCCTAATTTTAAATATCGTCACTTCATGTAGTACCTAACGATGTCATGTCAGTCGGCAGATTGTGTAATTCCGTCTAAAAGATATATTAGCAACTGGTTTGTTCGTTGTTCCCCAGAGCATTTTTTTTTAATTAAATTTTTTTAACTAATATTATTTTATAAAAATAAAAAAAATGCTCTGACAAACGCGAACAAACCAGTTGCTAATATACCTTTTAGACGGAATTACACAATATGCCTTGTTTTTGTGGCATTTCATGAAGTGACGATATTTAAAATTAGGCAGATTGTGTTATACATAATACGCCGAAAAGTCAAGGTCTCTTCATGAAGTGACGCGGCAGATCGTGTAATTTCATGTTTTTACACAATCTGCCGACGCTCCATGAAGTGACTAGGCTTTTCATGAAATGACGGATTTCACTATCAGCCTACGACATATACATGGGTTATCTTAAAAATACTTTCAGTATAAAGTATTAGATCCACAATATTGTTCTCCTAAGCCATAATATTGAAATTCAAATAAAAACAAATGCTATTATTTTTTTTCTTTCCTGTTTTTTTAATAGAAAGACCGACGAAAATGGGAACTATTATTTCATATCACTAATCAAATTTAATTACAAATTACAAAAGTATAAATTTGGCATCTCTGGATTGACAAGCTTGTTTATCATGTAATAGATTTTTAATTAAAGCACATTGTATTGCACGGTCCAAGTTCTTAGTCAAGAAATTTTATAAGTTAAGCTTCAAAGCCCGATTTCGTTCTCAATTTATATTAATAGTCTGGCAAGTGCGATGCCCAATATTAAAAATGTATGCTTCGCCGATGATACTGTTCTTCTGGTTTAAGAAGTGTCTTGGCATGAAGCATTTGAAAAGGCCGAGAGGACTGCTACACTTATTAAAGCCTGGATGGATCGTAACTGTTTAACATTGAATATAAAGAAAACTAACTTTGTGTATTTGTTTGAAGGTTGTAGACAATGATGTATCTTGAGTAATAGATGTGATTTGAACTTCCATTGCCTTTAGTTTTTCATATCACAACGTTTCAACTGGTAAGTATCTCCAGTCGTCTTCAGGTGAATACTAAACAAGTTACAAAGCTACGAGCCTATTTATACTACCTGGGGGGGCGGAGCTAGTGACGTATGATCGGGTGCAGTCGTGAGTCATCTGCTTACGTCACCATGTTTATTTCTCTGCTTACGTCATCTGCTTACGTCATCACGTTTGCTCAATCTGAACCTACACCTATTTAACAAGGGCTTCCAAATGTTTCTTATATCTGCAGAAGATTTACTGAAACAGTCAGGGTTCTGGATTATGACAGCTGCTTCTTTGAATTTTCTTGTAGAAAGGTTTGAAGTTCGTCATCGCTTCCATTCCAAATGATGAATGTGTCATCTACGTAACGAAGCCATAGCTTTGGTTTAATATTCGCCTTATCTATCGCCTGATCCTCGAACCATTCCATGTAAATGTTGGCTATTACTGGTGATAGGGATGAGCCCATTGGTAGTCCGTCCTTTTGGCTAAATAATCTGTCCTTCTCCTGAAAGTAAGAATTATTTAGGCAGCATTCTAGAAGCTCCATTATGATGGGTAGCGACGTTCGCTCTACGAGTGTTCGGTCTTCCCCAAGTTTTCTTCTAATGATCTGCAGTATTTCCTTCACTGGGACGTTAGTGTAGAGACTTTCCGCGTCGAAGCTTACCAACGTTGTGATATGAAAAACTAAAGGCAATGGAAGTCCAAAACACATCTATTACTCATAACTTTATGTGCTTTGCAATGAATTCAGTTGATCTACCAATTAAAAATGAGATTACAATCCATTCTGCTAATTGTGATTTGTCAAGGGATTGTGTTTGTTCTGGTAAAATTAAGTCAGTAGAAAACATAAAATATTTGAGTGCATATTCTGATTCATTTTTAAAATGGTCAGTACATTATAAATATGTAAGGAATAAATTAAGGAAACTGATATATAAATTTTACGAATTATGCAATATGTTAGTTAAAAATGTTCTATTTAATATTTATAAGTCGCTAGCAGAATCATGTGTTAATTATGGGATTATCTGTTGGGGATCTGCTAATAAAAGTGTATTAAACAATATTGTTGTTTCACAAAAATATATCTTAAAAATGATTCTATTTAAGTCAAGACGGTTTTCTTCTGATCTTTAATTTAAACAGTCTGGCGTCTTTTCAATCACTTAGTTATATTATAATATTAAGAATTTGCTTAGATTTTCTCTCACTAGAAATAAATTTCACAACTACATAACGCATAACATCATGACTAGAGCTAATGTTAATTGCAATTTGATCCTACCTAACACACATTTCAACGCCACGCAAAGATCAATTTCCCATGTGGCTCCGAAAATCTTAAATAAATTACCAGTGTTAATAAAAAAATTTCAAAACACAAAAAAAGATCTAAATAAATGGATTATGAATAATACCCAAATTATCAAATCCGTTGAGGTTTCGTCCACTACTTTATTGTTAAATGAAAGGTCAGATTTCAGCTTTTGGACAATTTTTTAATGTTTAAATCACTGCCAACGTTTCGGTGCAGTCCGCACCATCATCAGGGCTCGATTTATATTTTTTTAAAGTTTATATCCATGCAGGATATAAAAACAAATCAAAGAGTATGTGAATCTTAAAAGGATTAGAAAGCTTTTTTCTCATTGCGAGAACTCGGTAAAAATAACAAGGGCCAACACTAGCCTTGGCTAAGGTACTTAATGAACTAAATGTGTAAGTACTTGTTTTTTATCCACGTATACGTCTATTAATAATATTATGTTAATAAAGTTGGTGAAAAAACAGTTAAAATTTAATCGATAAAGACATTTTTATTATTTACGATTTTTTCAGGTTATTTGCAAGAATAGCCCTACGGGCTAAATATCGCCCGATTGTATTTATTTAATAAATAAAAAAAGTTTATTGCTATTATTATTAAATCTAATAATCAATATTTTACCTAACATCCCTTTGAATATGTTGGCTTGGCCGTTTTTATCTTTATGTACTGATAAGATAGTATTATTGTTAATTCTTGCAGTACAATTTTGTGGCTTTCTTTAATCTAATTTCTTCATTTAAATACGCCTACATAATAAACAGCCATTAGTATAATTTATGGACAAGAACTCCTACAGAGGCATTAGCAATAAAGAGGTCAACAATTACCTGCAAAACAGAACAATCGATTAAAGTAAGATAAAATGTAAATTATATTTCTATATTAATGTACTACATTTAAAAAAAAATATATTTAGGGTAGTAGATATTAAAATCTCTTTTTAGGATTGTAGGCTACTTGTTTCATACTGAACAATTAAATGTCCTGTACGTAAAGGTTTTTCCATGTCACCCAGATCAAAAAAACATTTGTCATACATTATGTTGCAGAATTACTTAATCCAAAACCATAAGGAGCATAGCTTAATAAAGCGTAAATTTTCTCCGCGAACGAATGTTTCACATTGTTTAAAAGTGGACGAAGTTAATTACCGAACTGCAAATTGTCGTTGTAAAAATGCAAGATTTTTTGGAAACGATTTCATTAGGAAGCGCAATCTTAACAACACATTGTCTTGGTGGCAATAATTTTGTTCATCAACTTTGTCATCAAAACAATATTTAAAAAAAGGAGAAATGAAAAGGATCTTGATAACGCCAAGAAGAAGAAATGATTTAGTAGTAGGACAGTGATGCATACGTGTCTCTTTTTACTTTTAACTGATTTTTTTCTTTGCTGAATCCTCCGTAGTCACATGACCTAAAAATTTCCTTGCTCTGGACTCACCTGCGGGCATAAACCGAACGAGACAAATATATTAATAACGGAAAGGATGTAACGTTTAACGACATCTAGTCTCGTTTTTAGACACTTTTATAGAATACCAGCACCTCTAAACATGAACTTATCAAAATAAGTATCAGATGTAAAGGACAATCACTTGCAAAGACCAGTATGACCATTTCTAGAGTCTGACGGCTATGCAGCGCTAACAATCAGGTGAGTACTGAAACCATAAAGACACAATAATATTTTTCTTTCTTTTTTAGATCCATCCGTGGACGCGTTTCGCCCTTACATGGCTCATCAAAAAGGCTAAGATCTGACGAAATGAAGAAAGCCAATTACTTTGCAAAAACTGGATGTAGCAGAGAGGATGTAGTGTTTGGCAACATCTAGTGTCATGCTAAGATACTCGTATAGCATACCAGCACGTCTAAACATGAACATATTAAAATAAACATCAGATGTAAGAGAAAATAACTTGGACACTTGGACAAACCAGTAATTTTCTTTCTTCAGATCCTTTCTTCTTTATATAAATACCATTAACAGGACCGGTATTACTACTTACAGCCTTATGATATTGGTACCTATTGTTTGTAAAACAACATAGGTTCAGTTTTACTTCCTGGTATAAAAAGCTGTCAGGTAACTTTATATACTATACACACCCAGTATTCTCAATTTGCATAATAATTGCTTTATTTTTATTTAAAATTATTAAAATTAGTTGTAGGTATATAGGTATATTAGGTTTGATAGCGGCACTAATCGCTACTTAATTAAAAGTTTAGATATGTTTGTGTCTATAATATGAAAAGCTTATAAATAAAGAATTTTTGATAAGCTATAAAATGGCAGCAAAATATATGGGTGTTTTATTTGATAAGAGTGACATTTTTCTATTCGAAATTGTCTTACTTTGGTACTTTGAGCATAAAAAGAAAATGAGATGTCAAATATTTCATAGTGAATATGTTCTTTTTAGTTAGTTAATTCAGAATAAAAAGTATGAATCGCTTGTAGTCAAAATTTAAGTAAGTATTTTCAGAACAACGAGTAGCTTGCAAATGCTAAATTTTCGTTATAAGTCGAGTTATCTTGAAAACTATAAATTTTTCGTTACTACACCAAGAGTAAAATTTATATTTTTTAATTTTTTTTTTATTTATAAACTAAATATTCTTGGTGTGAGTAGAATAAAACAATTTAGGTTAATGATTTCTCCTATCTACAATAAAAAACGTTTCATTTATTATCACTTGCTATTATAAATTTAATATTATTAGTTTATCGATTTTAATTACGATACAATAGGTTGCCAAACCTTGCGCCCTCGAAGCACTAATCCAGCTGTTTGTATTTAAAAATATATGACATTTTGGCGGCCTTGTACTACGTTGTAACGAAAATAGATTCTAAAGGTTGATTATAATATGGCAACGAAGCATTGACCGCAAACCATGCGCAGACGCACCGCTTGCCGCGTGATTGGCTCGTAGCTACAATATTTCGGCGGCGAAACTCTTGTATGTTACCAGGGTTGTTTATAGCGTTTTGCATTGGTAACTTTAGTGCATGTCAAATGTATTTCTATTTCACCAATGAATAACGCCATAACTTTTAATATATCGTACGTTGAGTTCGATGTTTCAATGGGAAATAAAAATAACGCTGTATTTTTGCAAGCCATTATATTAATAAACCATTAGGACCCCCGTACAAATTTGAAATATGGTGAAGGCTATGGTAATGGAAGTTAGCCCATTTCTGTATCTGTCGCCAACAACATTTTAACCTTAAAATAGACCAGACTTCAAAAGGGTGCAAACATGTGACTCTCCGTGCCATCGTTGTCTCACGCGGTACATGCATGTTAATTACACTTATCACACACTAGGAAGCGCAGAGGTATTATACAGAAAATTTATTTTTTATGATATAATTGAAAGAAGTAACCTTTTTAATGTTTTTAAAATTAAAGAAATGATAAAAATTTAGGTGTTTACAGACTATGTACTCTATTCCATACTGATACGGTTTCCCCAGGTCTCGACTTAATTTGGATCACCTTGTATATTATATACTTAAATTGAATTCCCAGGTGTGTAATCCATTACAACGTCCTAAGCCTAATATGCCCAGTACAAAGAAGCTTTTTGGCGAGTTGAACAACCGAAAACAATGATTTGGTATCTTTATTTGAAATAAATCATCAGCGGAGAAGATTATGAAGCAATTTTCTAGTTCGATACCTTTATACAAGCTGTAAAATTGCTTAAATGGTAATCAGCAAGATCTGCACCACTCTCTATTATAAGGTTGTAAAAAAATTGTTTTTAATAAAGGCGGTTGAATCACTTAGAAGCGCCAAGATATATCAGAATAATATAACACGATTATTACACTGCTGTTAAGAGCAAACACTAGTGACGCATTCGCCATTTTATTTTTTTATCAATATTTTGTGTTTTTTTTTTTTCTCCAAAAATCTCTGGATACCAGTTACCTACAGTTTTATAATTAATAAAACGAAATTTGCGTTTATTTCTTTTTCTGCTTGTATTAATTTATATATTCAACCTTTTTTTTTAAAGTAAAACTGTAGGTAATTGACTAGACGGTAAAAGACGAGAAAACATTTTGCGAGATGTTAGCGAAGCGAGATTTGAAGAAAATCTCGTGAGAGTTTTTTAAAAAGTGCGAGATTTCTCGTCTCGTAAAACACTAGATTGACCTATCTTGCGAAAACTGTTATGTATAATATTTGGTTATAGAACAAGTTCTTATCTACAAGTTTTTATATAACTACAAGTTCTACAGGTAGTGAGACATTAATTTTTTACTTTAATTTTTAAATTTGAAAAACTCATTTAAATCATTTTTATCCATGTGTCTGGACATCCATTTTTATATTTAAATAAAAACTCCTTTTTCTTACAATACAAGTAAAACAAATCAACTAATATAAACTGTCTGGCCTTCAATGTAAGCGGAAACATTTAGTCACAGTATTTCACAGAAAGGTAAATATTTTACCATTCATTGAAGCACTCAAAAATTTAATTCTAAAATAAACCTAATTGACCATTAATTTATTCTCACTAAACAGATGATTAATAGAATTCTGTGTGCTCTGTAAATTTAATTTATAGACATTTACCTTTAGATACGTACAGCTTATCTAGTGCGCAAATAAAAATTAAGTTTTATGGGCATGCGCACAACGCTCTTGTTATTAGGTTTTTCTTGTTTAGCGACATCCTCAAAATACACTCCAGAACCTGCTAAGCGCCATTTTTGTTGTTGCGTTTTACGTTTTCTCTGTGTATTTCTTGATATGTGTGAAGTTAGCAATGTTTATGCAGCAACGAAATGTTTTTTGTGGTACGTGTCTATTCCGAATGCAGCGTTTGTAAACGAATTTTAATTTTTTTAGTGGCGGAAAATTACAAAAGAGACAAAAAACATTTAACAAGAATAAATAAAATCTAATATTTGGTCATATATCCCTGTTTTTCTATTACTTGAGCCAGTCTATTCGGAATTGACTGAATTATATTTGATACCATATTTGGATCAAGCTCTTCCCAGCACGCATGTATTATTTCCCATTAATCTTCTGAATTTTGTGGCCCAAAATTTCGATTATATATTTTTTTCTATTTCACGTTCATAATAAGCTCAGTACGATACGCATTTGCGTATCGTAATAAAGTTATTTCGATACGCGTTTTTTCTTTATTTGATGTTGGTAACATTTAAATGTTTTATTTCATTGACTTGCGCGGCCATTGTAATTTACGAGAAAACCCATTTTTCGCATAGGAAAAATAGCTTGATAACCTACTTTTTTTATTCTGTGTGGATAACAGTCATGTATGTTGGTTGCATAAATCTATAAATCAATCTTTTGTAGATGCTTCAAGTTATCATTTTCTGCCAAATCCCATCCAAAATTCAATCTACTAACCTTCCAATGTCGATTTTAACTTCAACTTTATTTGAATTTTTCATCTTCCCTATACTAAATTGCAATGCCGTGACGTAAAATCTCATATCGCTAAAATAACTTTAGAATCTCGTGGTAAAAATGGGTCAATAAATCAAAAAATGACAGTTTGCAAAATAATTTTTGAGGCCACTATGATAAAAAATAGTATTACCAACATAAAATTTAAACATAAAAATTAACAAAATTTGACGGATTTATTTTCTTTTTAAAATGTATTTTTCTTTATTATAAAAGGTGAAATAGAAAAAAATGTATAAAGCACATGTTTCATAAGGCGTTTTAGCGCACGTGTCAATAAAAAAACTCGCCACTTTGTGGCTCGTTTTTTAAAATAGACGCGTGCGCTAAAACCGCTTCTTATGAATCGTGTACTTTAATATACTATTTTAAGATTATAGGTACCTCAAATATTTTCAATTGGATTGATATCGGGACTATAAGCCACCCAAGGCAACACTTCCACATTATGGACCTGAAATCAGTGGGTTACAGAATTGGCAGTGTAGACTGGACAATTATCTTGTTGAAATTCATACTTTTGGGAACTAAGGATTGCCTTTCAAATTTTCGGTTGACCCTTCAGGAACTGGAACATTTCGCTACAAGTCTCGTTAAAGATTGTGTAGACTTGCATGATGCAAAGATATCTTCATCTCCGATTTTTCGGAAGTCCAATAGTTATTTATATTTGAGAACAGCCGCTCAATCGACGCACTTGTCCCAGTACAAATTTTTTTGGAATTCCAGTCGTTAATCTTATCTTCCGTAACGTTGTTTTGTAGTAAATTAACTTCATCGAAAAGTTCATCCTGATTCAATTAGGTGTACTTAATAAACTTTGAAAGACAGTAGGACAGTGTTTAAATAGTAAGTACTGTCCTACCAAAATAAGTACATATGGTCACCCTAGTTATAAGTCGACTGGAACGTCTGTCTATTTTTTGTGGTACGTGTCTATTCCGCCTGTAGCGTTTGTAATAAACGAATTTTAATTTTTTTAGTGGCGAAGATTGAATTCTACCATTTCGATTTATCATTATTAATAAACTACCCCATAGGGGTTAAGTTACCTGTTATGAATACGAATTTCCTAAAACCCGGAGAAAAATGTTACAGGATAAAAACAAAATCGTGATAAAAATGTTTCAAGTTTTAATATGTTTTAAATTTTTTAGGAACTTTTTAACTTTTAAAAAATGTTTTTTCCCAGAAAACCCAACTTTTTCAAACAAACATATTGTCTCACTCGGGCAAAAAGATAAAGCACTTTTTTTTCAACAATTTGAAACAACACACCCTTTTATGTCAAGTGAAAAAAGGAGCGATAATTTATTTAAAATAACAATTCATGACAAAAAATACAACAAGAAGCGCAAATTGCTTTGCATTTATCTAGGTACCCATGACTCCATAATGCTAACAAACAAATGAACATAATTTACAGAATGTCTAAAGGATTATTTTAAGATCAATAAATATAGTTTAAAAAAACACGTTTTAATAATAATAATAATAATAATAAACAATCTTTATTTCAAAGGTATGTTAAAGCTACAGCCACAACATAAAACGAAATAACGTCATAAAAAAAAACACAACATAAATATGTAGAAAAGATGACACAAAAATCTAACAATTTCTCATATGTTCAAAATATTCCTCTACATTGTATGGTTCCATATTTACTAACAAATTAAATATTTTTGTCTTTAAACAGCTAACATTATCAATCATTTTTATATTCATCGGCAGGTAATTGAAAAACTTTATACAATTGTAATAACCACCTTTTTCTGTTATTGTTAATCTGTGTCTTGGATACTTATAATTTACATGTCTAGATAAATACATATTCTGCGGAGCACTATCTCTGAATAACTCTTTATTTTTGAAAAAAAACAATATACATTCCTGAATATACACTCCGGTTATTGTTAAGAGTTTATTTTCTCTAAATTTGCCTCTACAGGATTCCCGAAATTTTAATCCTAGCATTATTCTTACTGCCCTCTTTTGGCACACAAATAATTTCTCTATATCCTTACAACTTCCATATATAACTATACCGTATCTAATGTGGGATTCAAAATTTGAGTGATATATAACTTTCTTAGTATGTAGGTCTGTATATTTTGCTAATACACGGAAACTATAACATGCGGTGTTCAATTTTTTTCGGACATATTCAATGTGGTTTTCCCACGATATTACATCATCCAGGACGATTCCCAAAAATTTAACATTCCTAACTATATTAAGAGAATTGTCATTGATTTCCATTGTTTGTGGTTGTTCTACACGTGACCTATTTGTTTTAAAAATTACAATATTGGTTTTATTACCGTTTAAAATTAGTTTGTTTTTTGCAAACCAACTGCTGGCCTCCGTCATTATGTTATTGGTTTTTTCTTCAACATGAGTGATATTTTCATCACTAATCAATATATTTGTGTCATCTGCGTAGTTTGTTAGTTGACACCAATCTCCATAGCTGCAAGCTATTTCCGTTATATTGTTTAGGTATATGATAAAAAGAATCGGCCCTAGTACACTGCCCTGCGGTACGCCAAGTTCTATCGAAACCTCGCTGGATAAATATTCTTTATTGTTCTGTCTAATTAAAACTTGTTGTGTCCTTTTTGAAAGGTAAGATTTAAATAAGTTTAAAGACGTTCCTCTGACTCCGTAAGAATTTAGCTTTTGAAAAAGTATGTCATAATTTAATGTATCGTATGCTTTGGATAAATCCAAGAATAGACCCAAAGGGACCTTTCCGGCTTCCAAAGAATTCAAAATATACTGTATAAATTGGAATACCGCAGTTTGTGTAGACCTACCCTTCATATAGCCATGTTGTTGATCGCGTAACAAACTGTTCGATATAAAAAATGCAAGCAAACGTTCAGATATTATACTTTCAAACAGTTTAGAGAATGACGGAAGTAAGCTGATCGGTCTGTAATTATCCATTACCGTTTCATCACCCTTTTTAAAGACTGGTACAACTTGTGCAATTTTAAGACTATCTGGGAAAATACCAAATTTCAGAGAGTTATTAAGGATATAACAGATGGGCTGGACTATCTCCCTTATAACATACTTGATCAGATTAGAGGACACTCCGTCATGGCCACTACTATGTTTGTTTTTCATCATATTAACTACACCAAGAATTTATTTTAAGTTAGTTGGACGCATTTCTAGTGTGTTATCATTATATTCTATTTTAGAATTGAAAGGTGGGGTCTCTAAGTTTTCAAGTAGAGATGTGGCTGCGTTTGCAAAAAAGGTGTTAAAATTATTTACAACAGTCTTTGGATCCCCTATAACTTTAATTTGAGGTTTTGATGAACTTTTGCCTTTAATTTGATTAACAACAGACCATGTACTTTTTGCTTTATTATCAGAATTTTTTATTTTATCTGCAAAATAATTTTTTTTAGCTTCAATTAACAAGTTGTTATATTCTTTCTTTTTTTCGTTGTATAAGTCTTTAAACCGGATATATTTACCCTTGAGAACATATAAAACATTTAATTGATTTTTACATTCTTCTATCTCCGGATTATTCAGCCTATTTCTAGACTTGTTGAAATTTCCACTTGGTATTTTTTGCAATGGGAAACATTCATTGATTTTACTTTGAAAAATATTCATAAATTCGCACCACTGGTCGTCTACTGAATTATCTTGTAGTGAATAAATTGACTGCCAGTTTGTTACAGAAAGCATATTTTTAAATCTTAATTTATTTTTTTCACTAAAAATTCTTTTTTCGACTAATATGTTTTTTTCTTTTGTCATATTTAAGGTTAACTTTTGAGCTGTATGATCCGAGATATAAGAATCTATAACTTGAGAAACCTTACTGCCCCCAAAATTTGTTAGTATATTATCAATGCAACTTTTACTGTTCATACTAATACGAGTGTAATCTGTCACAGTGTGAGTTACATTAAAAGAGTTAATTAGTGAGATTAGGTCCCCAACATTTTTACCACTTGTCTTAAAATCGACATTAAAATCTCCCGCTATAACTAAATGGTTTTTATTTCCACACAATATTAAAAGTTGCTCCATCTTATTTATAAAAATTCCAAAGTCCCCATTTGGTGGTCGATAGAGTGATACACAGATTATGTTATTATCTTTCATCTCGAGTTCACATCCACAACATTCAAAAATATTTTCTACACTTAACTTATTTATATCATCTCTCTTTTTCCCCTTAAACTTATCCTTAATGTATATAGCACTGCCTCCATGTCTATTCTCGTGCCTTCTGCAGAAACTCGCGATTAACTTAAAACCGTCAATGCCATAGTTTTCCAACTGCGAAACTGTCTTCCAGTGTTCTGTCACACACAGTATACTACAGTCCTTTTGGTTGTTTAAAAGATCCTCCAACAGGTCCACAGAGTTTCCAATGGATTGAACGTTTTGATGTATTATGGTGACCTTATCGTCATCTTTTTTCATGATATTGGTATTGCCAAACTTTCTGCTTTTAGTGGTTTTATGTGGTATGTTGTCTCCATTGGCTGGTATTGTCGTTACATTGCTACAATAGCTTTTATCTATAAAAAATTGTTGTAATTAATGTTTGTTTTGAATCTCGAGATTTTTCGTAGATAAACTGGACATATCCTGCTTCTTGCAGAGTGATTCAAGTCTTGAAATTTTAGTTTGCTACAGTTTGGACATTTCAGTTTTTCTACTTCACAATTCTTGCTAGGGTGCTGACCTCCACATTTATGGCAACACTCATTATCAGAACAGTGTTTGGCAACGTGACCATATCCACAACACTTAAAACAAATTGCTAGGTTAAAATATTCTTGCACATATACTCTAACTAAATCGAAAAAAATTGTCCCTTTTTTTAAAAACCATTTTGAAATCTGCGGTGGTGCCTGGAGAATCCAGTTTTCCTTAGTTGGGTTACGACATTGTTTTTTAGTTACAATTTCAATCTTGTCTGCTACACTGTATCCTAATTCTTTCACTATTTCATAATTTAGATTTTGTAGTTCTTCTAAAAAGTCAACATCTGAGAAACCTTTGTTTATGCCGGTTATCATGAACATTGGATTTACATCCCCTGATTCTTTCATTTTGATGTTTTTGTTATCCTTTAGAGCAGTCTTTAGTTTTTCTTGTTGTGTTTTGTCAAAACTTTCAACTATAATAGTTCCATTTTTTGTTTTTTGTATATTTTTGAAACCTTTTCCAACATCACAGTTTCTTAGTTGGCTCTTAATCTGTTTAATTGCATCATCTGGATCAGTTGTATTTTTTATTTGGATTACTGTTTCGTGTCTTTTTACGGTGGGTGGCGTTTTCCAGTGCAGATTTTCTTTCGTTGTCAAATTTATTCCTGTTTCTTCGATTATATCGTTTGTTTGCGCCGTTTTTTTAGCCACATCTACATAAGTCGTTTTTTGTGTATGTTGCCCAGATTTCTCGAAAGCATCATTATTCTGTATCTCATTTTTCAAAATTATATTTTTCTTTTCTAAAGAGGTGTATTGAAATACCAACCTTGTTACAAGCTTATGCAGGTTGTTATGTGCTTCTCTTAGAGAGCTTTGTTCACTGTGAGGTAAGTCTGAAATATTAGTAATATTATTTATCATGTCTAGGTTCTTGAACATTTCCGAAATAATGTCCTCGTTAAGATCCATGGTTAGTGTTTCTATTACTTGGTTTTCACAATAATGTCTCTTTTTATGTATTTGAATATCTGGGCTAAGTTCGGATCTATTTCTTTTACTAATATTTGGTACAGGTTGTTGTTCCTTCGCGTTTTCTCTTGTCGGGGTTCTTTTTACCACATTATTTGGTTTAAAAGCATCTTCAACATGTTCATCACAAACTATTTGTTTATCCTGTATATTTTCTGGTAGCTTATCGTCATTCGCTTTATTTACGGAATTCCCATGTTTATTATTTTTTGGCCGTGTGGAATTCTGCTTATCTAGGTATGTCCTTATCTGTTCTTTTTTTGCATTCACGTTAGTTCCGATGACTGAATTTATTTCTTCGCTAGTCATTGTTCCTAATGAGAAATGTCTAGTTTTTGTACTTGCCCGCGTACCAATTTTATCACCATCACTTGAGCAGGCCATAAAGACCTTATCGTACACCTTTATGAAAAATTTAAATTTATTATTTCACTACAACTTCACTAAAAATCAAAACAAGTCCGAGGACGATGTTCCATGCGTATAGCTACTCTCTATATAGTCTTAATAGTAATTAATCAAACAAAAAGCGGAAAATACATATAGTTTAAAATAATTCTTGAAATTCTTAATATAGGCAGAAAATAATAATGAACGATACACATTAGTATTATTGTGAAAAATATATACAAAAAATATTGCACAAAGCGCCCCACGCTTTTTTTCACTATAATACTAATGTTTATCATTCATTATTATTTTCTGTCTATATTAAGAATTTCACGAATTATTTTAATCTATATTTGTTTTCCGCTTTTTAGTTTGATTAATTATGAAAGCGTGTTTTTAAGTTTTTAAACTATATTTATTTTTAATTTTTTAGTTTGAGTTATTGTTAAGAAACAATTTTATTTTTAAGTAGAGATAGTCATAGAGAGGTCCGGAGTAGAGATGGAATACTGTCACTAATTTAACAATGACTTTTTGAAATGGCTAGATTTAAAGCAGTGGATTTATTTTTTTTTAAATGGCTAGATTCAAAGCATTGGATCCACAAACCCGAACAAACCCGCTCGACACACGGACCCACTGATACCGAAATAATGTACAGGGTCATCCAACCAGGACTGAACAGGGGCCTATTTTTTTAGTTTCCCTGTATTTTTATTTAAACCAATATAGCCATTTAGTTTATGCTTTGCCGTAGAATCTGAAATTACCATTTAAAAAGCGATCTGACTTAAAACAAAGGAACTGTGGCGTAAAGTTGTTGTTTTTTCAATGGAACACCCTGTATATTATTTATTTTTATGAAACGCCCTTCTTTCCTGATTCCATAAATATATAGTTTGTCCATATTAGCTCAAACCGTTTTTAAGATATGAGCAATCAAACATTTAAAAAGCTGTATTTTAATGCATCGCCATTACGGGGATTTTCTTTTCCAAGGCATTCTAGACGTATTAAGCTCAAATGAATACAGCTTTTTAAATGTTTGATTGCTCATATCTTAAAAACGGGTTGAGCTAATATTGACAAACTATATATTTATGGAATCAGGAAAGAAAGGCGTTTCATAAAAATAAATAATATACAGGGTGTTCCATTGAAAAAACAACAACTTTACGCCACAGTTCCTTTGTTTTAAGTCAGATCGCTTTTTAAATGGTAATTTTAGATTCTACGGCAAAGCATAAACTAAATGGCTATATTGGTTTAAATAAAAATACAGGGAAACTAAAAAATAGGCCCCTGTTCAGTCCTGGTTGGATGACCCTGTACCAACACTACCAACACTATTAAGCCGAGTGCTCGAGCCGGAAAGTAGGTAGATAGTACGCATGCGCATACGGTGAGCTCTATCTTTCTCACCCTCATACAGAGGATCTGTTAGGAAATGATTTAATTCCGGCGATCCTTATCAGGATAATGCGATAAACTTATCAAATTATTGTATTGTCAGCGATTCTTGATAAGTCTACAAAATTTAAATTAAATCTGACCGTTTAAAGTGGGTTAAAATCAGGGTCAAAGAAGTTGATTACAAACAAACAAACATACAAACATACAGGTGAAGCTAATAAAAGCGTGTTTAAAATTAAAAGAAGAAAACGTATAGTAGTAGTAGTAACAAGATTTATTTAGCAATGTGCTACAATTTAACAAGTTATATAAAATATTTGAACTAATTTAACAATATCATCTTTAAAAAAATTTTATCAGTCACTATTTTGTTTTTTAAATAAATAATTTTTCAATGATTTTTTAAAATTTTTCAAAGAGGTCTGTGATTTAATTAAAATATTCAAGTTATTATATTCACTTAATCCTTTATAGAAAACCGATTTATATGTCAAATGTTTTGATACCCTACCTAGACAAAAATCTTTATTATACCTGGTTGAATAGTTATGATTTTCAAAATTTTGAGTTATAAAATCTTTCAAATGAGAAGGCAGTAAGTTATGTTGTATTTTAAAAATAAAAGTACAAATCAAAAGAAATACTAAATTTTTAACATTTAACCACTGAAGTTTCTTTAACATTAGATTTATTTTCGTATATTTATCCACATTTAAAATTATACGCATAGCTTTATTTTGCAAAACTTGGAGTCTATTAAAGACCCCATCATTTGCTGTGTATAAAATAGTTGAACAATATAAAAAATGAGGTAAAATTATAGTGTTATAAATTGTTTTTCGTGAAAATAAACTCAAATTTTGACTAATTCTTTTTAAATAATTAATTTTTTTTCCAATTTTAGATACCAGATTTTCAAAATGTAATTCAAATTTTAACTTAGAATCTAAAATTACTCCCAAATATTTAAAAGAGTCTATAATTTCTAATTTTTCATCATCAACAAAAATATTTATGTCTGTATTAATCACGCTATTTCCAATAACCATAAATTTTGTTTTAGAAACATTTAATTTTAATTTATTTACCTTTAACCAGTTTGATAAAGTTTTTAATTCAAAATTTAAAATGTCTATACAATCAAGAATATTTTTACCCTTTATATATAATAAGGTATCGTCAGCAAACATTTGAATAAAACTTTGTTTTAAAACATTTGGCATATCATTTATATAAAGAATAAATAATAATGGACCCAAAATGCTACCTTGTGGTACCCCAATATTATTATATTCCTTTTTAGAAAAAATATTATCAATTTTTGTTTTTTGCTGCCTATTACTTAAATAATTTTGAAACCATTTATAAACAACTCCCCTTAATCCATACTGATATAATTTTTTTAATAATTTATCCCTATCAATTGTTTCGAATGCACGTTTAAAATCCAAAAATACTGCCAATACAACTTCATTTTTGTCAACGCTTCGCTTCCAATTTTCAATTACAGACTGGATTGCCGTTTCTGTTGAATATCCTTTTCTAAAACCTCCTTGCATATTTACTAAAATTTTGTTTTCTTCAATAAATTCGAGTATCTGTTCATAAACTGTCATTTCCAATAATTTTTCAATATCCCATAATATATTTATTGGCCTCATTTCACAGCTTTTTTTTGTATTTTTAATTTTTGGAACTGGTGTTATAATAGAACATTTTAGATCTTCAGGTATTTCTCCATATTTTAGGCAGGTATTGATTAATCTTAATATAATTTCACCTGTGCTTGTAAAAGTTTCTTTCATTACTTTTTTTGATAAAATTTCACTATAATTATTGTTTGATTTGAGTTTGTTAATTTTAAATTTTAATTCTTTTAATGAAACTTCTCGGAATTCTTCAATGATATTGGAACATGTATCAATTTTATAACATAATATTTCATTTCCAACCTCGATATCATCAACTATTTCTTTAATACTATTAACGTAATAATTATTCATATTTTCAGCAATACAATACGAATTTGTTTCTTTTCTGCCGTTAAATATCATTTCCTTTATTTCACTTTTTGTAGTTGGTTTGACAAAATTCTTTAAAGTTTTCCACATTCTTTTTGGATCATATTTATTTCTATCTATTTGTTCATCATAATATTTTTCTTTTTCTTTTCGTAAGACACTGACACAACAGTTTCTTAATTTTTTGTACTCCTCCCAATCATTAGAACTTTTGGTAATAATAAATTTTTTATACATATTGTCACGTTTTTTCTTCGCTTCCATAATAATTTTGTTAAACCATGGTGTCGGATGATTTCTATTGGTGACTATCTTTGTTATTACAATTTTGTTAATAGACTTTTCAACATTACATATTATATTGTCAAACAAAACATTTACATTTAAACTATTATAATTCCAGACACTTGATAATAGTTCATTTGACAATTTTTTGTAGTCAACATACTTCATAATTTTACTTTTGTCTCTGTCTTCTAAAAACTTTTCAATATTTACATAAATCCAATCGTGATCACTAATTTTCGGCTCCTGTACAACACTGGTATTTAAATAATGGTCGTTTGATATTATTAAGTCAATAATTGTTTTAGATTTATTAGTTACTCTGGTGTAATCTGTTATCATTTGCTTCATACCATTTATATTGATTATTTGTTTAAATTTTTTAACATAAAAATCATTATTTATGAAATTTATATTAAAGTCTCCAATATGTATCACTGTGCCATTTTTTTCCCATGTCAAATTACATTGCATTTCAAAAAATGTAAGAAAATCCTTTATATTTCCACTAGGCGATCTGTAGTAAACACAAAGTTCGTAAAACTGTCTGTTAATTTTTAAATTTATATAAATATACCAATATTGATAGTCCACAGAAATGTCTTTAAAAGTATTGACTATAATTTTATAATATACATAAACTAAGAGTCCTCCCGTATGGTTTGAATTTGAGTTGCAACGATACAAATTGTAATTGTCTATTTCTAATTCGTGACTATTTATTTCGTTTGTTACGTGAGTCTCTGATAAACACAATACCAACGGTTTTTTATTCACTACAAACTGCTTAATTTCGTCTCTAATTTTCAAAAATCCTTGTGTATTTAAATGGTAAATTTTGTTATGTTCTTCATCACGTTTTACTAACTTTTCTTCAATTACTATATTTTGTAATTGCTATTCTTCAATACTATAATCAATTTTTCTTTTAGCTTTGTCGATGTTTTGTTTAAATATTTCACAATTAAAATCAAATGGTGAATGGTTTATAAAATACCCAGTATTATATTTTTCATTGAATTCATTGCAGTTTGGGCAAATAATGTTTTCTTTGGAAATGGTGCATTCATTGGCATTGTGTCCAGTGTTACCACATTTCATGCATACTTTTATTTTTGTGCAAGTTTTAGCTGAATGGTAATATCCTGAACAGTTATAACAACGAGCAATGTCAACATGTTCATAAACTGCACATACAGAAAAATCTATAAAAATAAATCCTTTTTCCATAATATTTTTAAAATTTAGGCCATCTATTTCCAAAATTGCTAAATATTTTTTTTGCATTTTTTTAATTGTAATTAGTTTTATTTTTGCATTTTTTATAAAACTATTCTTTTCTAATATACTTGTAATTAATTCGTCTTCACCCATTTCATCTTCAATTCCAACAATTTTTATTCTAGGTTTTTTTTCTTCTGGAACTACCAGTATATAATTTTTCCCTAAGTGATTTACCACTTCTTTTTGAATTTTTTGAACTTCTTCCTTGCTGTTGCAAACTATCTTAATACCACCGTCTTTCAAATTATCGATTTTTGATATTTCGACATTTAGTTTGGCTGGATTGATATGTTTTCCTACTTCCTGTCTAGTTTTCTTATTATCTTGTTTGATTGTCGGTTTAATATTTAAAACATTTTTAAATACTTTATTGATTTTCTCTTTTTCCTGGTGTTCATCGGTCACTTTAGATTTTGTTGTTACGTGTGAATTAGCAGCTTCACTATAAGAAATACAATTAATTCTATTTTCGTTCCGACATTTTCCAGAAAGAAAAGCTATTTTTTCTTTTAGTAACAAATTTTTTTCCTCCAATTCTTTAATAATTGTGTCTTTAGCGGTCAGAAGTTCATCTTTAGTTTTAATTATTTCTTTATAAAGTTTTTCATGTACGTCATGTAGGTTAGAAACGTCATTAATTTTGACATCGTCTGTCACTGTTAATAGGGAAATTGAACTTTTTTCTTCTACGGACTCGGTTTCATTATTTTTTATATTTTTCTTATTTCTCTTTCTCGGTTGTTGACTCATTCAATGTATTACTTGTAATTTTTCTTATTCTAAATACTTCTTTTGTAAAATTTATTTTCTTCTGACAAATTGACTATTTACTGTCAATGTATAGTTTATTTATTTTGACGTTCTACTTCTCTTGAGAACCTATTTAAATTGAGAGGGGAATTTTTTATTTATTCGCAGTACAGCTACATGTATAAATAAGCACTTGCTCTATTAAATCAGAATTGAGATTAATGCAAGCAAATAAGCTTTATTTAAAAAATAAATTTTTATCTTCCTATAATTTTTAAACCAAAACCAAAATGTACGTTATATTGTAAGTGTCATACGAAGTGGATGGAACCAGGTACCAAACTCACCTTCTTTAATATGTTCTCAAGACATTTTTAGTATCTGCCTTCTTCGGAATACTAAACAGTTGAAAAATGTCAACAGACTTTCGGGCTAAATTTAGATCTGATCTCATAGCAGACGAACCGCTAGATGAAAATAAAAATAATAACCGTGATCCTTCAAGAACGACAAGAGAACGGGAAATACAAGTATTTGTGAAGATTGCTAACCTTAACATTTGGCAAATTTCATAGTGTTTGTTTTATAATTTATAGCTTCGCTCGTACAAACAATTGTCAATCCTTTTCTTTGCGCACGCGTGGTTTTTAACATGGTTGCGAACTGGTTGGGAATTTTTAGCTTTGCGTTTACGTTACAATTTGACTTCTGCGATGGCCAGATTTTCTGTCAGCGGTTTGGCATCTGTCGTGTGCGAACGCTTTTAAAATAGGTTCGCGGGCATCGTTTATTTGCTGACGGTTTATGACCGCAGTACGAGCAAAGCAACTGTCACAAACAGGGTCACAAACCTATCACAATAAAGAAACTGATCAGCTTTTTGTACCGTGCGAGCAAAAATTATTTGCATTAAAGAGGGCTTGGATTAAAAAACGTAGCGCTTGATTCAGATCACAATGATAAGGGGACGATATATCTAACCAAATCTAGGTTAAAATTTTGTCAAATTCATATTATGACATGATATGCCAAACTAATGAGTATTAAAATAAGTAGACAAATACAAATTTATTTTTGTTCCAAATAAGTATAGCGGGAATGAGGGCAGGCAATGAAATGACACAATTGTATTTCTCCCAACGTTTCGTTTTATATTAAAACTTTTTCAATGGTCAATAAAAAGGTCTTTAAGCCTATATGTTCATTCTGTAGAATAAAAACACACATTTCGTCGAACACCCATTGGACACCTGTGTCTGGTTGGTTGTGAATAAATATATAGGCTTAAAGACCTTTTTATTGACCCTTGAAAAAGTTTTAATATAAAACGAAACGTTGAGAGAAATACAATTGTGTCATTTCATTGCCTGCCCTCATTCCCGCTATACTTATTTGAATCTACTTGTAAGGGCGCTATACTTACCTAACTTTATTTTTGTTGTTTACAAAATTAACAAAGTAAGAATATACAGAAAGAAAAAGAAAAATAATTACATAAATTGGATCGTGTTATGCAAGAGGGATCCAACCCACAAAAGCATTATATTGAGAAAATGGCGTTTAAAATATTAGAATATTAGTTTTCTGCTATGTGCACAAAGTAATATTTTTGTAGTTTTTTTTTGCCTAATATATGTTCGTTTGTATATGTAAACATATCTTATTACTTAAATTGATACTATATATATTATAATTGGAAAAATGTGGGTTGGGTCTTTATTGCAAATTGAATCATGGGAATCATGTGGTTTGGTTCCTTGTTGCAGAAATGCTAATGCTTAATAAAAGTTAGGAGACGGTTTCAAGCCACATTGATCTTTTTATTTTATTTTCTAATGTAGATAATTCATAATATGTAGTAATCTAATCAGCCTGGTTCGATATTGCGATTTTAACTTTGTTAATGGCAGTTTATTTTTGCATGGCAAGAGGTTTGGATCTATATTGCATAATGCAAATCCTTAGTTACAGAAGTAATAATAATTTAATTATTTAATATTAAATTTTAGACAACTATCAAAAAATTTAGGTTATGTTCAATAGATGGCAGCACATCTACATTATTGTAAAATGTGTATAACTCAAAATTGCCCATCGTGTGGATTGGATCCCTCTTGCATAACACGATCCAATTGTTGAAATTGGCCACCGCCATGCTCCAAGCATAAATTTACACGTCTCATCATATTTTCGAAACTGTTGACCATAATCTCTGGAGAAATGTTACCACATTCTTGGATAATCCTTTCTTGTAATTGTTCTAAATTTGCAACTGGTGTTTTAAAAATAGTGTTCTTTAAATGAGGAACAACAAAGTAATCCATAACCGTTAAACAAGGTGATCTAGGTGGGAATTCAATGTCTGATCGAAAACTGATCAATCTGTCGTCGAAAAAATTGCGTAAGTAGTTAATAATTTCGGCGGCTGTATGGGCGGTTGCACCGTCCTGTTGAATATATCCAAAACGTAGTTCGTCGTCAAGTAATTGCTCCACAAATGGATTCAAAATATTGTCTCTATACCGTTGCTGTGCTGTAACTGTGTCATGGAAAAAAGTAGGACCAACAATTCTTCTTCGGGAAACAGCTAACCAGACACAAATTTTTTGAAGATGCAATGTGGACTCTAGAAAAAAATGGGGATTTTCACTACTCCACATGCATCTATTCTAAGAGTTCACATAACCGGAAAGGTGGAACCAGGCTTCATCCGAAAAAAATGTAAGGTCTAATAAATCATTTATTTCCAATACATTTTGGGTAAACCATTGAAAGTAATTCCTGCGTCTTTTAAAATCTGCGGCTTGTATTTCTTGGAATACTTGCATTTTATAAGGAAATAAATTTAGCTGCTTCTGAAGAATAGTCCTGCAAAATTTTCACTATAAGTACAGGGTGTCTCACGGTGAGCGTTCATTAGAATATTCCTGAAATTAGTTCGATTTGAATCCTGCAAATTTGGATAATGGGGTTTTCAGAAATGCTCTCTTCGAAACAACAGCGACCATATGTGACTTTCAGTTATACCTGAAATTTTTTTAACTTGTTAATTTTAGCAGTAGCCATCGGCAAATAACATAGCATCTTGCGAGTTCTTTGTCGACAACCTTTGTACATCTGTCTGTATGTTTCTCATTCTCAAAACAGATTCTATATTTTTAGAAGACTTACATGATAGTTAAAATACTTTTAATTTTATTATTAACATACAAAGGAATAAAAAATTTGGATTGTCGGAAGTTGCTATTGATTGCATTACTTAAGTAGTTAATAACTAGAACTTAACAAAGAAGCAGCCACACCAGAAACTTTGCATTAAAAATTTAATGGTAAATCATCTTTCAGTAGACAACTCTTGTAAGTACCAATATCGAACAACTTTTATAAAATTAATAGCTTTAATGATTGTACTCTTCTGATTTCAAGGCTACTGAAGCGTATTAAATGAAAATCCAAAGAGGTTTTACGTGAAAGATTTGTAAGCAATATAGCTACGATACTTTCTTAAAAAATTGTTCCCAGCCATAGTTTTTTATATACCGTATGACATTAAATCTTATATTATAAGATACCGAAATTTAATGTAAAATAGCAATTGACATGGAAAAAAAACTACAAAAAAATGTTTAACTTCAAATAAGATGTTTACTATGAGCAATTTTTTTTATTTGCAACAATAACCGCTCATACGGAATCCGCAGAAACAATGGGCCAAGTATCAGTTACACAATTACGTTAAAGATAAGTCCTTAGAGCAGTATGGAAGAGATGTAGAGGCAGTGTTCCGGTCCAAAAGAATGAGAATAGTGCGGAATAATAAAAACCAAGGCAGGTTCCTGTATATTTTTATTCATGTATAGAAAAATTACATACAGTGTGACTAGTAGAGTAGTGTTTATTAATAGCTTTATTCGAAATTTGACTTTGGCATCAAGTTCTGCTTCGATCGAGATGAAAATTAAGTAAAAAAATAGTAGTCACGTGATTCGCATTATGTGTCAAATTTTAATTTTTTTCAAAACATAATTTAAAAGTGGGGTTATTTCTGAAAATATCGAAAAAAGTTATAAGAAAAAGTTTTCTTAAATGTAGTTTCTAGCGCACATCATTTGCATAAGATAATTTTGATTTTTTACCCACTACTAAAATTTATTTTCCACTTAATGAACACTTTCCTGATGACACTGTGTCAAAAAAAATACTTATTTTATAAAGTTACCTTATACAGGGTCAAAAACAAATATGTAGGTTGCGTTGAGTCTTATTTTGCAAAAGTGGTGCAATTTACTAAATATGGGTAACAAATCAAAATTATCTTATGCAGCTAAAATTTTGGATGCTGGCTAGAAACTGCATTTAAAAAACTTTTTCTTGTAACTTTTTTCGATATTATCAGAAATAATCCCACTTTTGAATTATTTTTTGGAAAAAATTAAAATTTGACAGATAATGCGAATTACGTGACTACCATTTTTTGGCTTAATTTTCATCTCGATCGAAGCAGAACTTGATGCCAAAGTCAATTTTTGAATAAAGCTATTAATAAAAAAAATCCCATATGATGCGGACTTTACTGGTCACACTTTTTATATTAATTTAAAGATTTTTAAGTAATACAATTTTATGAGATAT
This sequence comes from Polydrusus pterygomalis, assembly GCA_963969555.1. Classification (NCBI taxonomy): domain Eukaryota; kingdom Metazoa; phylum Arthropoda; class Insecta; order Coleoptera; family Curculionidae; genus Polydrusus; species Polydrusus pterygomalis. The sequence continues at coordinate 63,371,033 of OZ018378.1, forward strand.
TTTTAATGGTGTTTTCGAGGTATTTTAGTGTATACAAGTTGAAAGTAGTGAAGGAATTCCTTGGATATATAATTCTATTACCAATTTTCATGGTAATACTTGTTATTTCCAGGTATAATAAAAAGGTATTATCTGGTTTTACTAAGGTAGTCCAGGGGTATTATAGGGTAATCTTGCGATATTATACAGGTATCCAGTGATATTTGATAGGTATTACAAAAAATATTTTTACAAGCTCTCAGATGTGTATGCGCTTTATTAATATTTTTGGCCGGATCCGGGGCCTGTTTACCAGCGGGTAAAACTTCACCAGGTAAAATTTGCCTGGCAAACGTCCGACATCGACTGTGAATGAGCCCCGGGATCAACAAACAGGTGTAGAAATTGCAAATTAAAGCTTAAAAAATATATATAGTCATACGCACTTAAACGTGAAGATTTTGGGAAAAATACCCAAAATTTTTTTTGAGTAGGAGTACCTTGAGTTTAAGTATTATTGGTTTGATATCTTGTTATGTTATAATATGTAGAAATACTGTTTTTTTGAAAAGGAAAGAAAATACTAAAAGTCTTCCTCCACAAAATTTATTAGAACAAAAATTTGTTCAGAGGTCTCTACATGTTTCGAACGTAGAAACGTTCATCATCAGGAGACAGAAAAATGTATTGCTGATGGTTTTAGCAGAGGAGAAAATGAAAATGGTATAAAACCTTAATGGAGCTTTTATGGCATCAAAAATTAGTGTGTGTCAAAATGACATAATGTGAGGAAAAATAGAAATAAGTTAAAACATACTGAGTATGTAAAAAGTCAGTTAAAAGGGTGTAAAACAACCAAATAAATCGGGGAAGCAAAAAAACCACTTATAAAAAGAAGATGTCAAAAGGTTTTTTTTTAAGTATGTCTGTAAGACATTGTAAAACACAAAACTTGTTATGTATAGAAAGTAGGTATTAGGAACGTATCATGTATTCAAAATCTGTAAGAATAAAAAAGGAGATTAAATTAAAAATTTTTTTTAAATATACTTAAAGTAAGTAAGTACTTACGAAAAGGTTGGTCCTTTCAAATAATGAGGTTTGGGGCACTGACTGTTAAAACTCAGTAACTCCACAAGACGCTAATTTTAATTTAATAAAATAAACTACAAATTTAAACATTTTTACAAAATATAAAAGACAAGTCTTTTGTTCACATGTTACAACAAAAGTGAATAAAAAATGAATTGATTGACAGTTAACAAGACAGATAGTATGGTGGTAAGTTTAAAATAAGTAAATGAACAAGAGAAAATTATTTAGAAATTAGGGTTGGTTCGAATACTTATTTTTTTTAAATGACAGATTTGTTACTTTTTTATACCATGTGTTTTACTTTTTACAATTTGGCATAAATTGACACAGTTATTTAAAAAAAAATTCATCGTCATTGACAATGATCATCACCATGAAATTCAATTTTTATTTTTTTAATTAAAATCCTTAAAACGTGAGAACGATCTCAATTTTTTAATACAGTGATGTATAAATAGTCCTTTAAAGCATGATGATCTATTAAATTTGCACCAGTATTTCATTTTCTTAAATTCTGTGAAACTCATTTTTTACCATTTGGTTGGAACCACTCAGCGCTGTTTTAATTTGCTACTAATTAGGTGATCAATATAAATCTTTTCTCCCTCCTACTTATATTTTTTACAAATCGTTTATTTGAACTTTGTGTTCCATTTAATTAAATGGGACTTTTAAATCTATGGCAATGGGCAATACCTTAATCACGGATCGAATCATTCAAACTCCATAAACAGGGCATAATTGAAACTTTTTATCACAGAGCATCTAAGGTTTGCAACAATCCAAAAGCCCTTAATATTAAAATTTCAAACATCAAAAAAGATTTAAAACAGAATGGTCACCCTGAAACCTTTGTAACTAATACAATCTCAAAACTTAAAAATCGCAAAGTAAAAACTAATACAGAAACGAAAGAGGAGCAAGAATTTCCTACAATACCTTATGTCAAGGGGATTTCTGAAAAGATTAGAAGGACAACCAAAAACATCTGAACATACACAAAGAGGTGAAACTTCGAGAGATTATAGGTATAGCGGAACATGTATGGACCAACCAGCATAATATACAGTGGTCAGAAGCCAAGGTTTTGGACACGAAACAGTACAGGAGAAAATGAAAATTCAAAGAAGCAGCTTTCATGAATCAAAATACCCATAAAATTTAGTAAACTAAGTATAGATATCCCCAATATCTGGAAGCCTCTTCTTGTAAAAACCCAACAGCTCAAACTTCACACTCCAATAAGCACGTAGACGGAGTCATCAAGCTTTATTGCACATGGATAGTATTTAAGACAATAGCCTCAGAATTATAATAATTTAGTTTATACTTGAAAACGGTTAGAGATACTAACTAACCGAAAAGTTATGTTAAGTAACAAAATAAAGACAATGGAAGTCCGATAAGGTATTTTTTTTGATATTACTTCATTGTCTAGTCTACCACCTTCAAACATATTTTTTTTGTTGTTATGTTAAAGATGACATAATTAAATCAAGTCTACAACCGTAACCGCCCTTATTCTAATCATTATCATGAGAACATTCCTTTCTATATACTCTGGTAGTCGAAGAAACAGATTCAAACCATTTATATACCATAGAATGCCTTCATTACGAACTATAAAAGAAAAAGTAAACATCGCTGCATTTATATCTAATGGCCTTGCATTGTAGGTTTTATATTTAATACGAGTGTCGGTACAAGACGACCCTGGTTTAGCATGGATAATTAACAGTAAAAATAATTAAAAAACTATCTGTATGGAAGATTCAAAGGGTCTATACAGTTTGTATCAGCCAAATGGAATAAATTCGATAATAAGCACATGGGGGCGTGTCCGAAAAAATGCTCGGACACGTCGATTGGTATTTTTAGTTGCGCATTTTTTTCAATAAAATCTTATACAGGGTGTGTCCTGTAATAGTGGCCAATACCACCTTTCTGATATTAAATGCAACACCCTGTATATTATTCAATATATTTGGATTCTTCAGAAAATTTTTGACATATTTCATGTATTAAAAAACCTTACCTTGTCGGACTTCCATTATCCTTATTTTGTTAATTAACACAACGTTTCGGTTAGTTAGTATCTCTAACCGTTTTCAAGTGTAAACTAAATTATAATTCTAAAACTACTGTCTTAAATACTATCCATGTGCAATGAAACTTGATGACTCCGCCTACGTGCTTATTGGAGTGTAAAGTTTGAGCTGTTGGTCTTAGACAAGAAGATGCTTCCAGATATTGGAGATATCTATACTTGGTTTACTAAATATATGTGTATTTTGATTCATGAAAGCTGCTTCCTTGAATTTTCTTTTTCTCCAGTGCTGTTCTGTGTCCAGAACCTTGGCTTCTGACCACTGTATATTATGTTGGTATTGTTGGTTGGTCAATACATGTTCCGCTATACCTGATCTCGAAGTTTCACCTCTTTGAGTATGGTTTAGATGTTCTTTAACTCGGACGGGAAGAGGTCTTTTTGTTTCTCCAATGTACGATTCGCCACACTCGCAAGGTATTTGATAGATACAATTTGTGTTTTCATTACGGGGGGGTTTTACTTTTGTTAGAAAGCTTCTAAGCGTATTTCCGGATTTGAAGGCTGTTTTGATATTATAGTTTTTGGTTAACCTTTTAACCTTTTCAGAAATCCCCTTGATATAAGGTACCTATTGTATTATATAACTGATAAAGTAACATTTCATTAAAATTAAATTACCAATTGACCAATCAAAACATTTACTCGCCTGCGGCGCTTTCGTCTGGGCGGGCGGGCTTTACATTTCTGTGGTACCTATCGCCCCCCCCCCCTCCCCAAGATAAAATCGTAGCTACGCCAGTGTGTGAGAGTACCCCTCCCAGGAAGAAAAGCTATCTACGTGCATGCAGTTCAGTTTACGTAAGCTGCGCGTAATAAAAAGATTAACAAGATATTGTCTTTAAAGGCTGTGAAGTCACGTGGTTGGTAAGTTTACATATATAGAAACAGTTAGTCAACAAACCAGTAATTTTACTGTTTTGTTGCAATATCTTATGTACAAATAGGCAAATATCGATAGGGGTACTAGAAACGAATTGTTAAAATGTCTTTGAGATGTAATTTCTATAGATACAGACTTTCGAAGGTGAAAAATACGTTACGGCTACGTTATTAGGTGAAGGAATTGTACATGTGACGTTAATATCTCCGAAACCACTCAAATAGTTTGGTCAATATTGTATATATTCTACTATAAACGACTCCTAATTCTTGGGGATGTTGTCTAGGGCTGAAGTAAAACTCCTCTTTTACTAACGCCGAGCTTTCGGAAATTTATTTTTCCTTTTTCAATGCTACAATAAAGAAACAGTAGGTAACAGTATTAATGGATAATTAATATCGAGAGAAATCTATTTTATAATTTGTGTTAAAACTATTTTCGAACAAATGAAGATACTCTCTTAAATGTATACAGATAAGCTCATTCTATATAACAAAAAATTAGCAATATTAAAAAAAATAAAAAATAAAAATTTGGTATGAAGTAACTGCTTTTTTTTACAAAAAAAAAGGTTTTAAATTCAATCTACTTACGTGCAAATTGAGTAATACGCTGGCAAGTATTAGTGTGTGATGAATAGAAGACATTAATTATTAATAGTTGACATTTTTTTAAGGTAGTAGGTATAATTTATTATTATTTTTTTTATATTAATTCATTGTCTACTACCTTCAAACAAACATATTTTCTTTTGTTGATACATTTTCTATCCAAGGCCATCGCCACCATTTCTAGGAAAGTTCTTTTGTTATAATTTTTTTCCACGTTAAGTATTTTGACATCAGTAAAATTAATATCGTGATTAGTTTCAGAAAAATGTTTTGCTAAGGCGCAAGTTTGTTTTTTTACCGCTTCCCCAACAATTGGGAGTATTTTACTCAACTAGTCGGTCGAGACTACCCTTCAGATATATTACTACATATACTTTAAATTAAGCGAGAAGGGTAGTCTTGACCGACTAGTTAAACAACAAAAAAGTAATTATTGGGGTATCGGTCCTGATGAAGGCTTGTTATAGTATATTACATAACAAGTGTTGAAAGTGGCAATCTTCAAACGAGGAGATATTTAGCACGAGGCGTCAGCCGAGTGCGGAAATTCTCCGAGTGTGAGAAAATCACTTTCACACGAGTAATGTACACAATTTTTCCTACGACCATACAAAATAATCAAAAAGAGTTTGTTTAATTTTTAATAGTTTGTACACCATTGTGTTAAAAAAAATTGACAAAGTACAAACGCAATAAATGCAAAACAAATTTCAAGGCGGATTTCAACAGAAGCGTCTATATTAAAACAAAATAAAAACAATGCCTAGGTACTTACAAATTTTAACTTACCTAGATTTAAATAAAAATAATAACTTTTTCTCCTATTTGCTTACGTACATCATACCTAGTATCTATATACAGTGAATAAATTTCATTTCTGATTTTTTAGCTGTATTGTTTTATTGAAAGAATGCAAATTCTTTCAATAAAACAATAATATACCTAAATATACATACAAAAACAAAACACAAACACAAAACATAACCTCAACATTGTCTTGTTCTTAATGGCTCTGCTCCCTGGGGGCAATTTGCCAGCACATTAGGGGTGGTCGTGATGTTGTCTGGTCTGTACCATATCACGACCACTGACTTTTCTTCTTTGCGTACAATGCGATTTGGACTGCTTAATATGAGTCTCTGGATTTGTGTATTTGACCTTTTCTTAGCAGCTATTTTAAGGGTCAAGGGTTTAGTATTGACAATTACAACATAGGATAGGAGGGACATTTACTAAAAAGAAGGGATTTAGGGGTTAGTAGACAGTACAATAATTTACTGAGTAGAACCTAACTAGACACTTCACTAACTTATTTATTTATTTATTTATTTTTTTTTATTATAGTTTTATTTTATGATAATTAATGTACCGCATTATTAAACCTCAACATTATTGAAAGATAGAGATGGAGTTAAATATCGATGGCTTGCTAATTATAAAAGTTCTGTCTATATTCGATTTGTTTTGAATATTGCTAAAATAAATTTACTTACATAAAGCACTTTCACTTACACCAATATAATTAAACATCCGAGATAATGGCAAAATTATAAATCGGTATTTCCTAGGGTATTCTATTTCTACTCTATAGCTGCCCCTTTTTTTTTCTGTGGTTCAACTCAGTGGACATAAACCCTTTATTTTTCTGTGAGTATAAAAATTGGCTGGAGGCTGAAAAGCTAGAGGCCATCGCAATCCTCGAACAGAACAGAACAGAACTTTTCTGTGAGTTGACATGTAAACATGAAACATGACAGTTGGTGGGTTGCCTGACATATTATTATTTTCCCTTTTTGATAATATTATTTTTATCATAAATAAGTACTCTTCGGTTCCCAAAAATAGCGACAAATTTGCAGTAAAGCCCTAGTGTACTTTACCCCACCCAGCACCCCAATTCACTCCACGTGTCCCGTAAGTTTGTTATGTTTAATAAATAGTTTTGTCGTCAAATTGACACCTGTTTAAATTTAATATCTTAGTGTGCTTGGTATTTCCACACTCGTGTTGAAATATTTTTTTACAACACGCGTGTGATATTTGGCACTTTCTAGCCAAGTTAACCGTGTTGTTATTGTCATTTTCGTAGGTGGTCGTAGGAAAAATATAAATGCTTATTTAAGCTACGCCAAGCTTTCGATAATGTTTATTATCTTCTTCAGTGCTACAATATGAACAGAAAATCAATTAGTCATAAAAAACTCTAAGTTTTGGAAAGCTGACTGGAAGAAATATTTTTTTTTGATTTTTGTAACGGCCAAAAAGGATCACAATTTTCAAAAAAAGTTTGAAAATAAATTACGTACTGCTAATTAGCATTATGTAGGCAACCAATACAAGCATTGAAAAGTATGCGTGGAAAATGTAAATTGTTATCCTACATTTTTCACCAGGTTATGACGATGGCTTGTGCGTCTGGTTTCTTACTGTAGGAACGAGATAGATTTTAAAAATTGTTTAGAGTTTTTTATGTCGATACAAATTCTTATTGCTATGAGTATGGTCTTTATAGGTTTAAGTTAACCTCTAGATAAGTAACCAACAGAAAGCGGCCGTTTTGTCGATCGCTTGGTACCATTTAATAGTCAAATAATAAACCATAAAGTTACATAACATGTGAAAATACAAAAGAAATATATGTATAATACTGAACAACTGTAAAAATATTTGTATTATATAACATGGAATAACAATTATTAAAAAAGGAAACGTTTTATCTTATCAAAAGCTACGGTTCAAAGTTGACTAAAAAGGGGGAAAAAATAAAAATACTTTACAGGGTTCCCCATTTAAAACGAAACAGGCTAAATATCTGGTTCCACGTTAATTAAAAAAAAAACGCTCGGACCAGTCGATTTTTATTTCGAGGGGCAGTGGCGCACCCAGGGGGGGGGCCAAGGGGGCCTTGGCCCCCCCAAAACCCCAATGAAATAAAAATTATGAAAGTGGATAAGTATTTTAAAAAGTCAATTTTATTAGATTTACCTCACGGGCCTCGTTTGAGGGGGGCCAGGTGGGGCATTTGCCCCCCCCCCCTCCCCCTGGAAGTTGACTTATTGACAAAAGTTGACTTATTGAGGTTTAATATGGTTTGATTGAATTTATGAATTTAATATTTCGAGTTTTCCTTTATATTTTTGTTATTATTTTGGGGTAGTAAAGACTTCTTTTAATAAAAATAAACAGTTTTAATGCCAAAACGAATATGAATGTTTGAGAAACAATTTTAGCTCATTAAGTATTGAGCAAAAAATTGAAATTAAAATTAAGGGAAGACCTAAACTCTCGAAATTAACTTGATACATACCACAAAGTGTAAATCTAGGGACTTTATTGTTATTGATAAGTTTGCTGCAAATAACAACAGATGAATGAACTTTACTTTTAAACAATGTACCCACTAATGAAAAATAAATTAGCCTTTTTATTTTTTATCTTATTTCATTTTCAATTGAATAAGAAGGTAATCATAAATTTTTAAAATATTTACTATAATAATTATTGACAAAATTTGGGCGTGGTCTTAAAAAAATTTCGCCTGCGGCGCATTTCGCCTACAGCAGGCTTTTAGTACACCCCCAAGTTAACAAGTCACAAGCCGCCAATGCCCCCCCCCCCCCCCTAAGCAACCGTTTAACGACTCCCATGGCTAGGCTATTGCGATCTTCCCTGCAAGAGTACCTGTTAAAAAAGCTCCAAAGTTCTGGAAAAACGCGTAACTTAAAAGTTTTTTAAAAAATTTGCTTCCAGCACTGGTTGGCGGGCCCCCCTAACATAAAATCCTGGGTGCGCCGCTGCGAGGGGGACATCTTTTGCGTATATTGTCAATCTTGTTACTTCAAGCCCCTAGGAGGGAGGGGGGTAAGATCTAAATCTTAAATGGATACCACAATTTTATATAATTTTTTTGGATTCTGCATAAAATTCTGAACATTTTTTAATAAAAGCATTATTAGTCTATACTAAATAGTTCTCGAGATATTGACTCTTGAAAAATGAGATTTTTGAACTTTGACAGCGTCTAGCTTTCTAACTGTACGTCTTAGAGTAAAACGGCTTACATGTCCCTATCTTCGATTTTTATTATCTATCCAATAGTGCCAACTTCCGGTTAAACCGGAAGTACTAAACCGGAAGGACTATATTTCTAACAACCGGTTTAACCGTAAGTTGACACTATTGGAAAGATAATAAAAATCTAAGATACGGACATGTAAGCCGTTTGGCTCTAAGACGTATTGTTAGAAAACTAGACGCTGCCAAAGTTCAAAAATCTCATTTTTCAAGAGTCAATATCTCGGAAACTGTTTAGTTTAGATCAATAATGCTTTTATTAAAAAATGTTCAGAATTTTATGCAGAAACCAAAAAAATTATATAAAATAGGGGTATCCATTTAAGATTTAGATCTTACCCCCCCTCCCTCCTAGGGGCTTGAAGTAACAAGATTGACAATATTCGCAAAATATGTCCCCCTCGAAATAAAAATCGACTGGTCCGAGCGTTTTTTTTTTCAATTAACGTGGAACCAGGTATATAGCCTGTTTCGTTTTAAATGGGGAACCCTGTATATACAGTGTGTCTACTTAAGTTGGCAACATATGGGAAACTTTTTTATTATTCACTTTACGAAAAAAAGTTATTCTTCATAAAAAGTTCTGCATGGTCCATAACCTAAAATGCAACCATCAGATGTTAAATTTTTCCAGTCGTATACGAGGTTTGTCAAGAAATATGAATTTTGCCCAAGAGTAAAGTACCTTTATTTTTGACAATACCGGAAACTGTAATTATGAATAGTTGTTCGGAATGTAAAACTATATTTTAATATGCAATTACATCCTTCTACTTCTTTTTTTTTATTTTTACAAATTTTTATTTTAATGGTGTATCTGTCGTAGGCTGATAGTGAAATCCGTCATTTCATGAAAAGCCTAGTCATATCATGAAGCGTGGCTAAAAGGTATATTGCAACTGGTTTGTTCGTTGTTCCCCAGAGCATTTTTTTCAATTTTTTCAACTAATATTATTTTATAAAAATAAAATTTAAATTAAATTAAAAAAAAATTCTCTGGGGAACAACGAACAAACCAGTTGCCAATATACCTTTTAGCGTGCAGCATGATATGACTAGGCTTTTCATGAAATGACGGATTTCACTATCAGCCTACGACGTATCTATTAATAAAATTTCTAGAAATAAATTCTGTTTCGAGATTTATTATTTTCTGAACGAAGCAGAAAGGTTATCATGATTTTTTTAATTAATAAAAATATAAATGTTCGGTATCCGTAATTTGAGAAAAATTTGTAATAAAAAAATTTTAAGTATAAGGATGTAATTGCATAATAAAAATATACAACATTCCGAACAACTTTTCATAATTACAGTTTTCGATATTGTCAAAATTAAAGGTACTTTACTCTTAGGCAAAATTCATATTTTTTGACAAACCTCGTATACGACTGAAAAAATGTAACATCTAATGATTGCATTTTAGGTTCTGGACCAAGCAAAACTTTTTATGAAGAATAACTTTTTTTCGTAAAGTTAATAATAAAAAAGTTTCCCATATGTAGCCAACTTAAGTAGACACACTGTAGGGGAAGGTTGCCTATATTGAACCGCTACCTAAATTGGACCACAGTACATTTCTCCGAAACTAAACAAGTGCCATATCATCTGGCAACACTGTAACATACTTCCACCCAGAACCATTGATCGGCAACAAACTCAACTAGTTGGCCGTTTGTGCTTGGCGTGTACAGAGCAAAACGTAATTTACACAATTTTATTGTAATTTTTTTAGGATTTTCCAAAGAATTTACCTTAGAACCATAAAACTCTAAGCAAAATCTTTTTTATGAAAGTTATCAAGTAAGTTTTTCTCTTTCTATTTCTCCTATTACCATGCCATATTTGTTTTTTCTTGTTTCTTTCCTGGGTGGTTTTGTAAAACATGTGGTAGTTGCCTAAATTGGACCACTGGGTGATTGCCAAAATTGAACCGGCCAATTTAGCTATTTTTTCCAAATGGTGCAAAAATAATTTTTCTCTTTAAATAAGTTAATGCCATGAACTAACACCATTTCAATATGGCTAAAATCTTTCTTCTTTGAGTTAAAAAATAAAACTATGACTGGTCCAATATAGGAAACTAATAGGTACTTTTTTGAAATATAAGTATAAAACTTCCTATACCAACAATTTAATTTTTTATTTATTTATTTAACACCTAAGCTTTCGATTTAAATCATGTGGTCCAATTTTGGAACCCCCAGGTGCAATTTAGGCAACCGGTTTCCTATATTGAACCACTTGCAGAGGTTTTTTTTATAACCTGGTATATCATAGATACTTCGAAATAAAATTCTGCAAAAAATCCTGCAGTTGAACAACATACTAAAGTATACTAAGGTATAGCTTCAAGATCGATTTTGCGTTATTATCAGGATCTATGATAAGAAATCTGGAAATTGGTCCAATATGGGCAACCTTCCCCTATATATGTATATATTATAGCTAGCCATTTCCAAGAACGTTGTGTTTGTAAAGTCGGTTAACGTTGGCTTATCCGGTATACTTAATATTTCTTTACTCTATTAGACTTTATAAATTCTTAGAACTTTTATATTTATCATTTTTCGCTAACTATCTTACATTAATAAACAATCTACCGTTTCCTTACATATCAGCGACCTACAATATGTCATGTTACCTTTAAAAAGGTGAATATTAGAAAGGTATTTGCCCTGAGGCCCTAACATTTCTTTACGTGAACTGAAAATATTATTTTATCTTCGCCGATCTTACCGACATTTACTTTTATGTGCTACAATCATACGCTATTCAGGAACTGCAGTATACCATACCTCGCACCATTACTGTAATAATATCGCCATTGTGACCGACCGGCCTGTGGCTTTAATCTGGACAGCATAGCTAATAATCAAATTGTCATGCCGGCAAAACATGCTGTTAACATGTTTATTTCGTAGACGGCAATGTTACAGCAAGAATTTCCGGGATATGAATCGGGCTATTGCGAAAAATATACAAGAACTTCATAAAAAGTAACGAGTGTGTAGATATTTCATAAATGTAAAATCGTCCAAGAAAGACAATATGGATATTTTTTGGTATATTATTAGTTATATTGCAACAAGGGTATACACAAAAATGATTGAATTTTACATTAGAATTAACTTAGAACTGAATAAATCAAGGTTCACATTATAGATTAATTTAATTAACACTGCCTTCTGGTTAAATCAAAGAGTCTATGCATAAGCTATCTTATTCAATATGATAGATTACCACCCGAATGCACCGTTTGTGGATTGTAATCTTAGTTCCCCGATCCAGTTTTTGTAACCTTTTGTCCGTAGCTATGCACGGTCAGTAGATTATCTAATCCGGATTAGAAATCGGACAACGTCGGAATCACAAGTTTTTTTAGACAGTTGAGGAGTAAACGTCAAAAATTTGTCAGTGTTTTTTTGGTTTAATTTTCAAAAATGAGTGAAAACGCAAAAACAATCACCAATTTTTTCCCAGGAGTCTCAATACTGCTAAAACATGCCAATCTCATCGAAGAGAAAAAAACAAACAAAGTTTCGAATGGTGATAAATCTGAAGCTTGGAAGCGAGTTCACGAAGAATTCTTTTTGTTTTTAATTGTTCTTGCAATGGCGGTTGTAACCCGATTTAAAATTCTGGAAATCGCAGCCAAGAAAATCTCCAATTGTAGTCTGATGCCCCCCACAAGAGTACAAACGCAATGTGGCCAGTAACTGGTTCATAGGGGCATTATACTATTATTTCTAAAACAATTAATATTATAGTAGATCCAGGAGTAGTCACCAAGAGTTCATCTAATCCCATTGCACTCCCTTCTATTTATAAACTTACAAGTCATTTTGCAATTTAATTTCTTCTTCTATGTTTTCCAGGAAGCTAAGAACTGTAGGTTTTGTGAGGCGAAATCTTCGAAAAAATGAATAATTCTCCATTGAGTCAAAATAATCACTTCTTTTGAAGATTCTGTGAGGAAAACCAAAGTTGATGATGTCGGGGATATCTAGGTCATCATCAATGAATATTCCGTCCTCTATAAACTCCATTTTATCTCGAAATAATAATAAAATTGCAAAAAAATAGTGCCAAAATTTGACTTTGAGGTTAGACGTCGATCGCTAATCCAGGTAGACAATGACGGCCATTTCGTCCTTATTAGGACTTTACGGAAAAAGCCAAAATCCAATAAGCTTCATTGACAGCGAAACAGCGCATTTTAAAAGTGCTTAAGAACATCGCGAGTAGTAAAACATACAAGACATCGCCATCTAGTAGGAATCAACTTCAATGCAAAAGGCAAATCCACTTCCTTCTATATAATCGGCTTCCAGTTAACTAGGCGCACGTAACCTCCTGAATCAAATCAGTTGAATCAGAGGTTCAAAAATGTTTCAAAATATAAAAACCAATATGGCGGCATATGGACAGCTGATTTTCCATAAAATTGAATGTTAATAGGTTAACAATAAATTTGAAACTATCAGTCATAATAAAAATTACATAATAACAGTGACGGGTCTCGTTCCAAAATTAATTTCCCAGGGTGCGTTCGTGTTGTACACGGTTGACAAAATAGTTTTATATTTCAAAAATTTAATAACTAAATTGATGGAAAATTAGATAAACAATATATCAACAGTAAAACCTCTGACTAGCGACCACCCTTGGGAATCAAATGTTGGTCCGTAAATAGGGGTGATTGTTTAATAAATAAAAATAAGAACATCAGAATTTATCTGCATTTTACATTGTATGTAATTTTGAATATTTTTGTGTACATTAAGTAAACTGATCTATATACCTATATTATTGCGAATTTAGATGAAAAAATTAAACTCGTTTTCTTTATAAAACCAGCAGATGAGCCAGCATGTAATACTATGTAACGTTTTCCCGAACCACAACCTTTTTTTCGTTTTACTGATTTCACTGAGTCGTCTTGCCATGATTAAGACCTACTTCCATTCGACAATACCCAAGTTTCATCTAAAAAAACTGTTTTTCTAAACTTTGATTCATAATTTTCAACATATTTTTTCAGAAACTTTACTCGTTCGCTTGAAATTCTTGGTAGTTCGCATAAATATCTTCTGTTGCAGTCCTTTCTATAACGAAATCCTAAGCTTTTAATGAGCGCTAACAATGACCTGAGACCTATTTCCAAAACACCTCGTTCCTTCAAAGCATCTTTCAGAGCTGAAAGCGTTATATCGACTTGTGATGCATATAAGTCGTATATAACATTCCTTACATCCATTTTTTTACCTTCCTGTAAAGTTTCAATCATCGTTTTCTTTGATCGTCGTTGCGTTTTCTTCATTGGTATATTTCTACTACTTTCATGAACAATCCTTTGTATTGATCTTAAACTTATTTTTAGTGCTTCCGATATTTTCTCTTTAATAGACTTGGGATTTAATAACTCGCCGGTTTCAGTAGCCTTTTCTTCTTCATTTTTAAAATAATCTATTAAATTGAGAACCTTTTCTTTTGCCTGGGGATGCAGAAAACCTGCAAACCGATTTGTACTCGACATTTTATGTCACAATATTTTTAAGAATGACACATTTCTCAAAACTAGGGAGCTTATTCACGACATTATATAATGCGGTAGTGTTCTTCGAAACATTTTGATAATTACTGAAAATTAGATGTGCTTATCTCTCAGATTCATAAATAACCAATAGCTTTATCGCGTTTATATTACGGATATCTTTATAATGCCGTTTTAACCTTGGTTTGAGCAAGACAACACTATTTAAGTTTCTCTATGATAAGTTCATAACGCGCCTAGTTAAGTGGAAGCCGACTATAGTATTTATTTTGTCAAAATTATTTTATTAGACAGAATTAGTAAACGGGTAGTTTTAAAAATACTGGGAAACAAAAACAACACATAAATAAACAAAATTAACGTAAAGATCCGGTGGCATTTCTGTAGTAGCAGCACTATACCTTAGTGTTTTTAACACCACCAGTCGGTGGTTAGTCGGTGCTTATGTCACACAAAAAGACAAAATGAACCGGCACCGTGCGACCGACACATAACGTTCAAAGCCAACGACCAACTGCTACCTGCCGACATGCCAGAGAAAAATTATAGGTGATATTCCCGATTAATTAAATTGTTGGGTGTTGATTGCTTACGCATGCGTATGAGCAGCTTTCAAGGCATTTTAACATACGTTAAATCAAACATGATTTAAAAGGTTGGCATATTTTATGCAGATGATTAGTATTGATTTAAAGTAATCCATATGATTATTTTGTGAAAATAACAGAATCAATCATTCAATTGATTTACCGTGCGAGCAAAAATTATTTGCATCAAAGAGGGCTTGGATTAAAAAACGTAGGGCTTGGTTTAGATCACAATGATATGTGGACGATATATTTAACCAAATCTAGGTTAAAATTTTGTCAAATTCATGATATGCCAAACTAATGAGTAATAAAATAAGTAGACAAATACAATTTTTTTTTGTTGTTTACAAAATTAACAAAGTAAGAATATACAGAAAGAAAAAGAAAAATAATTACATAAATTGCTGGAATTGGCCACCGCCATGCTCCAAGCATAAATTCACACGTCTCTTCATATTTTCGAAAGTGTTGACCAGTATCTCTGGAGAAATGTTACCACATTATTGGATAATCCTTTCTAGTAATAATTGTTCTAAATTTGCAACTGGTGTTTTAAAAACAGTGTTCTTTAAATGAGGAAAAACGAAGTAATTCATAACCGTTAAAAAAGGTGATCTAGGTGGGAATTCAATGTCTGATCGAAAACTGATCAATATGTCATCGAAAAAATTGCGTAAGTAGTTAATAGTTTCGGCGGCTGTATGGGCGGTTGCACCGTCCTGTTGAAAATATCCAAAACGTAGTTCGTCGTCAAGTAATTGCTCCACAAATGGATTCAAAATATTGTCTCTATACCGCTGTGCTGTAACTGTGTCATGGAAAAAAATAGGACTAACAATTCTTCTTCGGGAAACAGCTAACCAGACACCAATTCTACAAAAAATGGGGATTTTCACTACTCCACATCTGAGAATTCACATACCCGGAGAGGTGGAACCAGGCTTCATCCGAAAAAAATGTCAGGTCTAATAAATCATTTCTTTCCAATACATTTTGGGTAAACCTTTGAGAGTAATTCCTGCGTCTTTTAAAATCTGCGGCTTGTATTTATTGGAATACTTGCACTTTATAAGGAAATAAATTTAGATGCTTCTTAAGAATAGTCCATGTACAAACCCGAATTCCGGATTATTGCCACTCACCATTTACTCTAACCCCGTTTCGAAAATACGCTTAAACCATGAATGTTTTGTGCTGTTTCGTAAAACCCATTGTGTGAATTCTTCAAGAAATTGGAAAAATTAGCGATGAATCAAATTACTTGTAACGACTGTCAAAGATGACGGAATAACTGATTGATTGTTAATTCAGGTAGTTACTGATACCCAACAGGTATTAAGCTCTACGGCCGGCTAAGCATTACGTCCTTAGATGCAAGGCCCTCTTCGATGCAAATAATTTTTGCTCGCAAGGTTTTAATTCACGCGTCAAGTTCTCGGGCAAAAACTTTTCCAAACTCTTGAACAATTGTGCTGAAAATGTTTTACACGTACCCAAGTTTTTGCCAAATTCTAAAAATCAATAGAAGGTATACACCAACTAATATTTGACTTGAGGTTACGTACGCGATAACATCGAAAATTGGTTATTTTGCTGGTTTTTTTTTTATATTCGATTTTATAATTTTTATAGTTTATTTGGCTTGTTCTCTTTCTTTTTGAACTAAAAACAAGACGAGAAATCATTTTTAAACAAATTTTAGAAACAAATTCTTAACAACAGTTTTCTATCCTCAAAATCCGATAGATTTGCAACTACTAAAAATACCAGAAATTACAATCTTATTTCCCAACTTAATCAAAAATTGAGAAAAAAATTCCAATTGTTTTGGCAATAATTTGGGGCAAATCTTAGCTGTTTACGCGTAAAACTAAATTGAAAGTCAACTTTTATTAAATTTCTTGAGCAAGAAATTAAATTTTAAAGCCCGGACCTGTCTACTTTCCTATTCGTCAAATGATAATGTTGCAGTGCACATGTCTAATCGTGTGTAGCTTTGTTTACATGCGCGAGGCCATAAATTTACCACTTTCGTGATTATTGTTTGCTTATCTAAAGGTAAATATCTATGCTCTGGCCTCCCAATGTCCTTATTGCGGACATCTATATATTCTTTACTCTCTCATGCTCGAGTTTACCAGTAGTCTTATATACTATTATCCTAATAATAACCAAATTAAAAAAAAAAATTAGAAGAAATAAAAAAATTAAAATTAATACTGATAAGACGAATTCTTTTAAGTTTCACCTCGTAGAAAATGCACTTGTTTCATTGCACTCGAGAGATGTATAAGCTGGATAAAGATAAATACTTCTTTGTGTTGTAAGTGCATACTTGTCCATGTATGCGGGACACCTGAAGTGATTTTTTTTTTGTTTTATGTAGGTAACAAATAGGCCATTGTATTGCTCAGCTTGGCATTGTTAGGCAAGGACGAGTTAAAACTAGGATTTAAAAAACTAGTGAAAAGATAAGATTTTTTTGGTTAAGTTATTGGAATTCAATGCTTCTTAAAGCTTATAGTTGTATTCACTTACGATTTTTTAAGACCATTGGTACTGATTTCTTTAAAATTTTACTCCCGTATTAATAAAGATTTTACATTTAGTCCATTAAAATATTTAGATCATTTAGTCTGTTTTCACCGTGCCATTGTTCTAATACAAGATATTATGTTTTTTTGCGTTAATTTAATGATTTTTTGCAATTAAATCGTTTTATGGACAGATAGGTCCCTCAGTACCCCCTTATCTACGTGTCTAATAATATAGCTGTCACTGCAAAACACGTTATTCAGTCCTAAAATAACTACAAAAGGTTGATGTACCCGTAATTTCTTATAGCGTTTTGACCAAAAATGCACTGATTATTACGCGCATATAAAGACAATCATATTATTGTTTAGTAATATTTATATTTATTAGTAAAGCCTTCTAATTATTATTGTCGCTAGAAACAGCAGCGTGACCCAAAAAACATGAAACATCCAAATCCTTGTTAATATAAATATAATAAGGGAAAGAAATAACACCCAATGACACTTTAAGTCTTCCTCCACTGGTATATTAAAATAAGATTTAAGGTTTAATGACGGGTAAATTATCTGCATGTTTTGAATGTATATTTCATGTTTTCAATGTATTCAGCACCAGGAGAATCGAATGTGTGGAAACAGTCCCAACGGAGCTACGAGATGATGGAAAAAACAAGCAAAGTATATATGGAAATAAGTTATAAGCAAGCCAAATGCCATATTGGTGAGACGACACCATAAGTGTGAGAAGAGAAGAATATTTAAAATTAGGATGGTATAGTTGTTGTAAAAATTTATTTATAATCAAACGAGGAGCAGCTTAAAAGTCACATAATTATCAGTGAACCAGTAACGTAGGTGTGAGGAGAAGAATATTTAAAATGAGGAGTAGCTGGAAGGTCAGATACTAGTGAACTAGCAACGTTAGTGTGAGGAGAAGAATACTTAAAAATGGAATAGCGGAGTAGTAAAAAGTTTTTAAGAAAATGAAGAGTAACTGAACAGTCACATAATTAGTGAGTTAGCAACATAAATGTGAGGAGTATTCCAAAAAATTACATAAAGATGTTTTAAACTTGTAGTTTTTTAGATCTGAAAAGTAAAAAAAAAAATTTCTAGGTTAGAATTTTACCAGAAAAAATAAATTTGTGTAAACTTACGTCATGTGGGTATCCTTATTTAGGAGTGGAAGTAATAATAATTCAGAATATTTGTTCTGGACATTGCTAATCGACATTAGTTTAAACAATTTTACTGCAAAGGTGAATTGGCGGTGAAATGGAGCTGATAGTCCAAAGAAGACAATTCCCCTCACAGAGTAAATTTGAGTGTGTAGTTGAAACTTACATAGAGAAGCAAGTTTTGACATCTTTGGTGGAATCACAGAGAAAGGGAGGGATGTATCAGAAAAGACAAAGGTTGTTTAAATAAGAAAAATTATGATAACAAGAGAGGTATGAGAGATTAAAACCGTCCATCGTCACATTCATCTAATAGCTCAGGCAGGACTGTAAGCCGGGTAAATCAACAACAAAGTAGCAGATGGTGAACATCGTAATTACACTCAAAAAAATCCAGATGTAAATTGTCTTACAATCTTATGGTGCCAATAATTATTCTTACAAATTGCAGCATTATTTCTTGCAAGTGTAAGCATAAATACAACTGGGCAGTTGATATGCGTCCTACAAAATTGTAAAACACGTTTGTATGATTTACATTTACAGCAAAGCAACATTTTTTGTAACATAAGTGCAGGAATAATATTTACAACAACAATAGACGTTGAAACTAAAGGCTGTTGGTTAAATTAATTGCATATCACTTATATATAAATTAGAGCTTTCCCTTTCACATCTCACAAGTAAAAAACTTTACAAATTTGTTAAATTAGGTCTTTTAAATTTGCAGAACCACTAAAATGCTATGTTGCCATATCATAACATATTAATTTTTCGCCACATAATTTATATGTTAAATGGAAACAGTTGACAGTCGAATTATTGGTATTCAAGGTTTTGATTAAAGCAATTTTAACAGTATAAACTTATGAATTGATGTATAGTAATTTCTGTAATAATATTTTTCAGGTGTTAAATGGATTCTTTTAATTTTTCATTGTTGCAAAAATTAGTAACCCTTGGAATCTCAGCGAAAATTAGCTGACAAGGTTGTACCAGAATTGCCAGTCCTTGCAAAAATTGTTAAATGCATATTTCTTGGTGGTGCACGTGTGGTGACTACAAGTGAATGCGTAAAATTTATTATTTATTTCACAATCTATCCAAAATGAGTGAAATTGCAGAATTACTTAGTGACTGGGTATTTTCTGAGTTAATTCAGATATTTTTAGGTAAGTTTATCTAAATGTGGATACGGTTTACTTAATTTTTAATTTATTTTTAAGCCGGTTCGTCTTCCCATTGCAACATGGCGGCTGCTGCGGTTGAAGGTACATACCTAATAATTTTCTTATCAAGGACGTAGGTTTTTATACTTAAATATGAGCCTAATAAACTAATACACTCCAATTTACTTATCTTGCTGTATTTATGATTATAATTTGCAGACTTTTAAATTATTTTTAAACCCCCTCAAGTATTATACATGCTTAGGCATTACCTGTAGGTATAAATTAAAATATTGTACTCCTGCATGTTTATTATAGAACTGTTCATTGTAGATACTGTATATTGTTGAATGTAGCTTACAATTTTTAATGCAGCTAATGATTTTGATGTTTAAAAAAAAATTTAATGTTCAAAAAAGCATCGTTTAAAAGATATTAAATAATTTTTGCATTTTTTATTAAATAATAATTTAAAATAACAAACTATGCTTGAATTTAATAATTATTTTTAAAATATTGATATTGGGATAATGAGGATTTTACACTTTCATAAGCTGTAGCTTTGCAACGGTACATCTAAAACTATTTTTATATTTCAATATTCTATATTTAAAATGATAACTTAGGTGTACATTCTCAATGTTAAAAATTATACAAATCTCTTTCAAACTCCAATATCTCAAAACAATTAAATCATTTCACAAATTAAAAAATCTTGATGAAATGAGAAACCTAAAAATGATAGGTATTATATTATTTTTAAAATCTTCATTTTTCTTTTGCATGACCACAAACTAACCATGGAAATATTTAAAAAATGTAGACTACATCCAAGAGTGTCAAAAATTCTTTATAACATAAAGTATAGACCCTGGTATGCAAATTTAAAGTTTTTGCTTAATTAATAAATAATATTGCTATTTAAAAGTTCTTTTATTTTGACTTGTTTTTTTTTATTCTACATTTTATTTAAAATAGAAATACTGTGTCGTCGTATTTCTTAAAAAAAAAGCACTTTCTTGAATACTGTTAAATAATTGAAACAGCTAAGTAGTGTAAAAACATTTAGGGTGTAGACTTTCACAGGAACAAATTCGCTCGAAGTTTAGGAAAAAATATATTTGTGAAAGCTACAAATATACGTCGATTAAAATATTTTTTGAATTTCATATTCGCTTGCAAAAATTTGAATTTTCAAAACCCTTAAAGGGATGAAATATAATCCAAATTTAAATGGTCTCCCATTTAAATAATTAATCACATTTGGTACCTTTCAAAGAAAAAATTGTTTTTAATTTAAATTTATTTATAAATTAAGGGATACTGTACTACCATTCTGTAGCACTATACAGGGTGTCCCACTAAGGTTGAAGAGGTAGGATATTATGGAAGCCACAAATCCTATGTCTTTGAAAAAAAAATTTTATTGACTAAATCGACCAAGAAAAATTGACGAAAAATATTTTTAAGTTTCCAGAATGATCGCTAGGGGGCGCAATAACTATGATATAACTAAAAATTCAATTTTTTTCGGAATAATCGCAATTAAGGTTTTTATTTAATAACGGAAATAAAAAGATTATTAATTTCTCCGATACCTTTTTTTATTAGACTTTCTTTGTATCGTTGATAATAAGGCCGGAGGAAGTTTGCGAAAAAATCATGTTTAAAACTGCTGTAACTTCCATACCCTCTATCCAAATTTAACCAACTTAGTTTTGTTTTAAAGCTAATTTTACGTTTATTAAATATCTAAATGTTGTGGTGATGGTTAGTTCACCCTGCGTCTTCTAGAAGGCGTTGATTAGTCAAGTTTCGGCTTTTTAGACTTTTCTTAACAAAAGTAAATGGCATGCTATATTTTTATACGACTGTGCTTAAGCAGCATAAAAGTAGCTACATTTTGTCGCAAACCGTAATTCGATATCTTTATTCCTTCTAGAGTTATTTGCAAATATCCAATTTAAAAAAAAAATTAGCGTAACATTACTTTAATCATGATATCTATGGAAACACATTTTTGCCAACCATTGCTGGTTGCTAGGCAAGATTAAGTTAATTTTTACATTTCTTCTGTATTTACAATTTTGTTCAATATTTAATATTAAAAGTAAAAAAGTTGGTTTGATTATCTTTGAGATTTTAAATTTAATTTTAAACCTGTTAAAAATGCCTTACTCTACCGCAGAAGCCTATCTCATGTTGGCGGTTTATTTTCAATGTTATGAAAATGCTGCTATGGCAGAACGAGTATACGCAGCTAATTATTCTGGTAGAAGACATTTTGGCAGAGGAGTATTTGGCTGATTAGCTAGACGATTGCATGAAACAGGTCAGGTGCATAATATTTCAGCACCCATTAGAAATAGGCACATTAGAAATGAAAATAATATTATTAATGTTCTCGCCTATATTCAGGTTAATCCTCATTTAGGTACAAGGACAATAGCATCTGACTTAGGCATAAGCAAAACGTCGGTGCATAGAATTTTAAAGAACCAATCTCTTCATCCATATCACTTGCAATTACATCAGACTCTGTCGGAAACTGACTTTGAACACAGACTAAACTACTGCCACTGGCTAAGAAATATGGTTCGTGAAGATCAGAATTTTTTGTCTCGCATACTATGGACTGACGAAGCTACCTTTTCAAATGCCGGGGGAGTCAATTTGCACAACATGCACTACTGGTCAGTGAATAATCCTCACTGGATGCGTGAAATGCGTGAAAAAACACCACGCATTTATACTCCATCAAAATCGATGGAGTGTAAATGTGTGGTGTGGCATTTTGGATGGCCGGATTAGTGGTCCGTTTTTTTTTTTAATGAATATTTAAATGGCTATCTTTACTTAAATGTTTTAAGGAACCAATTGCCACCCCTATTATAGAAGAGGTCCCATTAGTAACCAGAAGGGCCATGTGGCTTTAACATGATGGGTGCCCTGCACACTTTTCTCGAGTAGTCCGTGACTTTTTAGATCAAACCTACCCGAACTACTGGATCGGACGAGGAAGTTTATTTCCATGGCCGCCTAGGTCTCCAGATCTCACTGTGTTAGATTTTTATTTATGGGGCAAACTAAAAGACATTGTTTTTCAAACTCGTCCGACTACTGCGGAAAACATGATGCAACGGATACAAGATGCCAATGCCAACATTTCAAGAGCTGAAATTGAGGTAGCAGTATCAAGTACGAAACGCAGATTAAATCGTTGCATTAAAAATAATGGAATGCATTTTGAACACTTGTAAAGACAATTTTGTCGATTTAATTTTTTCGTTTCGTTTTCCTTATTTAAACATAATATTTCATCGTTACTGTTGTCTTAGTAGTTTATTATTTTTTTATTTTTTTTATTGGCGTTGTTAAAGTAGGTACATTAGATCTTAAGAGTTTTTAAAATAAAAGTTATTTTTCGTTTTCGTAGTTTAGTTGTTAAATAAACTTTACGATTTTGCTTTTGATGGTGCCTTTCATAATAACCAGCAATGGTTGGCAAAAATTTGTTTCCATAGATATCATGATTAAAATGTTACGCTAATTTTTTTTTTAAACTGGATATTTGCAAATATCTCTAGAAGGAATAAAGATATCAAATTACGGTTTGCGAACTGCTTAAAGCACAGTCGTATGAAAATATAGCATGCCATTAATTTACTTTTGTTAAGAAAACTCTAAAAAAACCGAATCTTGGCTAATCAACGCCTTCTAGAAGACGCATGGTGGACTAACCATCACCACAACATTTGGATATTTAATAAATGTAAAATTAGCTTTAAAACAAAACTAAGTTGATTAAATTTGGATAGAGGGTAAGGAAGTTACAGCAGTTTTAAACATGATTTTTTCGCAAACTTCCCCCGCCCTTATTATCGACGATACAAAAAAGTCTAATAAAACAAAGTATCGGATAAATTAATAACCATTTTTATTTCCGTTATTAAATAAGAACCTTAATTGCGATTATTCCAAGAAAAATTGAATTTTTAGTTCACCCCCTACCGACATTCTGGAAACTTAAAAATATTTTCCGTCAATTTTTCTTGGTCGATTTAGTCAATAAAATTTTTTTTTTCAAAGACAAAGGATTTGTGGCTTCCATAATATCCTACCTCTTCAACCTTAGTGGAACACCCTGTATACTACAATTTTGTTGCACTACAAACTACAATTTTATAGCATTACATACTACAATTTTGTAGCACTACGTTCTACCATTTTGTACCACTACACATATTATAACTTTGTACTGTATACTATAATTTTGTAGCGCTACATACTACAATGTTGGAGCTCTACATAATACAATTAATAAATTGAAACATAATAATGTTTTAAAGACCGGCCAATCAAATTGGAAACGGTATTACTACATAAATATAGAACTAATTGTGACAATTTGTTTAGAAACGTTTTACAATTTACTAAATCTGCCAATACAACTGACGTCATTTCTAGTTTACTATTTTGTAATGCCCAGTTAAATATTTTGTTACCGTCCCTATATCCCCAATTTTTTGTAGAACCCGACTTAACAATTATTATAGTATCTAGCCTTACAATTTTTTTTGAGTGTACGTAATTAACCTTAACAAGAGTAGAATACAATAAAAAGTTAAAAAGACCAAGAGCTTAAACATGAGTAAACTAAATTCACTGTGGATAAATATAATATTTCGAAATTTAGCCCTAACAATTATATTTTCCCACTTCCGGTTTGACTGATGGAAATAACTTAAACTTTGGCAATTTGAATTAAACTTTGCATATTTTTAATCCTATCTGTTTCGTCTTACGAACGCGGCAGTCGCTGAAAACTCTAGGATGAGAGTGGGTTGTATCCCACTGCCGGCAAACTGGTTCGAGTTCGAGCCCGGTGGATGTATCATCCCCCAAACCCATCCCATTCACGCCTGTAACCAGACCAGATGAGATCCCATATCTCGTGGGGTGCGGGAGAAGGAACACACTCCCCAATCGGTAGGTCATAGAAAGTGCGAAACCAAGGGTTGATAGTCTTTGGGGGGTGCTTCTAATGACTGAGGATCGTTGGTCGGAGCCCACGTTAAACCGTAGGTCCCGTCGGGAATGGTCCTGGCAGCGAACGAAGAGGAAACAATCCGAAAATAACAACAACAATTCGCCTTACGATAGCATTTTCAATCATGTGTCACTCCATAACATTATGCTTTAAAATTGCAGTTAAAACCATTTTGTAACCATGATTGTTGATATTTTTTAGAGTTAGAGAGACAGAGGCAAATCATTTTTAATCGTTGAAAAATTCCCCGGAACAACCCTTGATATTATAAAAACTAAAAATGGAACATAACTAGTTTTTATTAAATTAGGTAATATTCTTTTATCTTTTATTTACGCTTCATATAATTTTTATATGCCTGCATGTTTTAAAATTTGCATAGACAAATTTAGGATCGCAATAAAATTTCAGAACGGCTTTATGAACATTAGTACCTATTTTATAACCAGGGTTCATTAAAAATAAAATTTTATACATTACCAATATTAAATTTATCTACCTCAACACAACCAAGTAATAATAGGCGCATCATTACTTGTGATAGTAAAAGCATTATGCTACGCATAATACACCTAAGGCAATAATAATTATAATTTCTCATAAAACACCTATGACTATTATGAATTCGTTGTAATCCGAGAGGCACATGCGTATAGCCTATAGCCTATTAATACTTAAAGTCACCATAGCCATTAAATATCAAGCTATAAGAACACCATATGAGCAGTTTTCCTTCTTCTACTACGTTAAATTTATAGATGGCACAATGAGTTCATCAAAAATAAATCGTATTGATGCGCGTCACCAACCACACGACCTTTCACGGCTAAATAAAAGCATTGTTGCTAAATGTTTTGTCTGTCTAAGGGACCGGTGCGTGGATTGCGTTGCACTTACATATTACATAATTTAAGTTTATTTAAATCGTCCCGTCGATGCGCAAAGGATTGAACGGAAAACGGAGAACCGCGACGCATGCCGTCCGTTCTCGTTAATTATGGCTATTGTTAGTAATAACAATTTTGATAGTCATCTTACTCCTTACGATTATTTCGTTTTTCGGTGAAAGAAAGAGAGGCAGATGGAATGAAGTTTTTTTGTCGTTCATTGCTGTATTTATAATTATTTATGTACAGCCTACAGGGTAGTAGAAAACCGACATACATCGATTTTGTATAACACAAATGGAAATGTTTTGCAAACTAACAAACCTATTATTGAAGCTAATTACTTGGAATAATAATTATTATGTGGAGTGTTTTACCAGAGAAAGCATACAATGTAAGAGCTGTATAGTGCTAATACAAGAAGTTTTTGCGCACGTTTTAAATTTATTACATAAAAATATTATATAGGGTGACGCATCGAAAACGAAACAGAGACATTTACTGGCAGCTCAGTTCTTTTTTGGAAAAACGCTCAGACCCGTCGATTTTATTTTCGAGGGGGACACAAAATTTGCAAAAAATCACGTTGACACGTGCAGCCACCTGGGCGGGGGTGGCACTACCCCTACAATCTTAAGTGGAATTCTGATTTTCAATTATGGCTCTTAATGCAGGATCTATGGCGTCTTGCAGTAATTTCAAATACATTTCACCCGTCAAATTTTCAGGTAAGAAAAAACTACTACTAAATGATCGCTAAAAATACCAACCCACACATTTAATTTTTGTGGCTGCTGTGTGTGTATATCATGATAAATTATTTTTAGAATCGGACCAATATCGGCAGTTATGACAATTTACTACGCCATTTAAGAAAAAGAAACATTCGTCGGAAAAGCAAGTGTTGAATAGAAAATGTTCATCGTTTATAATTTGTTCACTCATGTCTTCACAAAATTATAATCGCCGATAAAAATCGTCTTCATTAAGTTTTTGTACAAAGTGAATTTTATACGGATGAAAACTATCGGCCTTTAGAATCCGTTGGATACTACGTCGACTAATACCACACACAGCATCCAATTTGCGGGTACCTACTTAACGTAGGATCTACATAAACTTGCCCTGGAACCCCCACTTCCATTGCTTCGTTCCTTATGGGATTTTCAATGTTGCGTTTTTTATTGGCGACTGATCCAGTTTCCCGAAATTTAGCTACAAGTTCTAGAACATATTTTCGGTGCACGTTACTGTTCTCATGTCGCTCATTAAATATTTGTGCTGTTCTATTAGCGCACTGATTATTTCCGAAAATCAATAAATCTCCTAAACTACTCAACTAAAGTACAAGAATTCTACATCATTATAAAGGGAATTGAAAGACCTTTAAAATAAGGTATCACTCGACCCCTGTTTCCATTTTTGTGTCCCCCTCGAAAACAAAATCGACGGGTCTGAGTGTTTTTCCAAAAAAGAACTGAGCTGCTCTGTTTTGATTTCGATGCGCCACCTTGTATATTGACCAAAGTACTATTTAAATTTGTAAATTTTTATATTTAGTGGTACAGTTAAACAACAGGCAACTGTAACCTAAGTTGCGTTTTAAATACTTTTATCTTTGTAGATTAGAGGCTGCACGAAGAGTACACCATAAACATAAAACCGAAAACGCCCGATATTAATACAATAATTTAATAAAAATCATATTTTTGTTCGTAATCTATCACAACAACGGGCTTTTATGCCGATATACATCGTTATTCCTCACGTAGCCCAATTATTACCTAACTAACATTCTTCCGGAAAGCCGGGAGAACAAAAGTAAACAAACATTGGCCTAGCTCCGAGTTAAGGATTTATTGGCTAAAAAGGCCAGGTATTGATAAATAATATAAAGAGTAGAGATTTTTAGTTTTTAGCTTGCAGAGAGAATGCAAACATGATTTTTATTAAATTGTATTAAAGTCGAGCGTTTTCTTACACGTGGTGACTTGCTAAAACTTGTATAGTATAGTAAACAAGAAAGCGCCTGAGACACGTTTTAGCGTGCGTATACGGTTATCAAGCTGGGCTTTTTCACTAAATTTTGATTTTGACACTCCTGTCACATAGAAAAACAAAACATAAAATATCGATTTACTGAGAAAATAACTATTCAATAAAATACCCTATCTGATAAAAATATTATACCAAAACACTGATACTTTTAGCAACTAAGACTAAACCTTCAAATTATGATTATTTTGTCAAAGTGTGAAGAACCGGCCACAAAATATTTCCTCCCTCCTCTCGTTAATCGTATTTATTTCTTGTCTACATTTCTCGCCGCTCATCCATTCCCATTACCATTTTTTTAACATTAATTATTACTTTGAAGAAGTAGTCCATGCTTAAAGTGGAGTTGAAAGTATAGAAAAGAAACAAAAACCTAAAAGTCTTCTTCCACAAAATTTAATAGAAAATAGAAATTCTTTAGGGGTCTTTACATGTTTCGAACGTAAAAACGTTCATCATCAGGAGACAGAAAATTTATACTGCTGATGGTATTAGCCGATGAGAAAATGGTAAAAACCTAAATGGAGTTTTTATGGCATAAAAAAAATTTGAAATGTAGAAGTGAGATATATAAAAAAGTTGAGGAGAGTTAAAACATGCAGAGCATGTGATAAAGGAAGTCTAAACAACCAAATGAAATGAGGAAGAAGAAGAAGGCTTTCTAAACAGAATGTGTCGAGGATTTTTAAAATTATTTATATAAAATTAGAATTATTGGTATGTCTGTAAGACAGTATGAAGATGAGAATAGTTATTTATAGAAGTCATGATGTCAAAAATTTTTTGAAAAGTGAGTTTTGGGGTACTCTTCAAACAATTTTTGACATCGACTTCTATAAATGGCTATTCTCATCTTCATACTGTCTTACAGACATACCAATAATTCTAATTTGATATAAATAATTTTAAAAATCCTCGACACCTTCTCTTTAGAAGGCCTTCTTCTTCTTCCTCATTTCATTTCGTTGTTTAGACTTCCTTTATCACATGCGCTGCATGTTTTAGCTCTTCTCAACTTTTTTATATAATATGTCACTTCTACATTTTAAATTTTGAATGCCATAAAAGCTCCATTAGGGTTTTTTACGATTTTCTCTTCGGCTAATACCATCAGCACTATAAATTTACTGTCTCCTGATGGTGGACGTTTCTACGTTCGAAACATGTAGAGACTTTCTATATTCTATTAAATTTTGTGGAGGAAGACTTTTAGCTTTTTCTTTCTTTCCTATTAATTATTACGTTACCTATCTGCCCAAAATTATTTGTTGATACCTCAATTATCCCAAAAAACATATACTATTAAATATTTTTTCAAGAATGATATAACATTTTTGACAAAAAAAAGTTTCCTGTAAGATTTTATTTACTCTTATTTGTATTTTAAAGTTTAATACATATTTCATCATCCTAAAAATAACGGTAAAAGAATTATAAGAATCAGCCTAGTTACCCGGAGTAATCGGCGTACATATCGTCGGTTTTCTCACATAAGGGCGTAACTCAAAAAGTCGAAAAATTGAGATTTGTCCCATAATGAGCTTATAAAAACTCAACCTTTAACCTCGAGTGTGGTACCACAACAATCCTTATAGGACTATGACTGTTTGGACAATGCCAGAGGTCTGCCACTCTAACCTAACCTAACCTTACCTACCCAACTGCAAAAAATGTGCGTATCTAAAATGATAACAAATTAAGATCTCACTTATAGGCCAAACTCAAGTTACGCCCATACATGTTCTTTGAGCTTAGCTTCTTGGAACAAATCTGTTGACGTGACCTAAGTCACCCCAATATAAAGTATACTTTTTTTCAGACGGATGTAGATGTAGATGACAAAATAACTACTGTTTAATGGCTGCAATACTTTTATTTGTTTTTTTGAATCATTTCATGGGGAGATCAAAGAGGATTTGGCCAATAGCACTATAAGTTCTGCCATTAGAGATCTAGGTATATAATTTCGCATTTTCAAATCCTTTCTTTCTTGGTGACGACGCGGTGGCGGCACGCGAACAAAGTGATATTACAGCGAGAAATTCTTTAAACCAGCTTCGCATAAGTTAATATTAAATAATTTAAAATTAGAAATGCGACGCTAGAAATAGTATATTACATACCGAAGAGGAAAGTGTTTTATTACTGCCGAGAGATCAGTTAGTTATCCGAGACGCGAAGCGTCGAGGTTAACTTTAATCTCGTGACAGTAATGAAAACTTTCCTCTGAGGTTTGTATAATATTTTATTTACAACCACACCGTTAATTGAAAGTTAGATAATATTTGATTTTTTCAAAATTGTAGTAAAAATGTCAAAATATGACATTTATTGTTTTGACGCCAAATAAAAATATGCTTTTTGAATGACAAGAATGAGGGAAATGAGTGAGGGAAATGGGTGTGGGAAGTGGGTGAGGGAAGTGGAAGAGGGAAGTAGACGTAGGTAATGTGACACTTCCAAACTTTTAAAAATGTTGTAATGTCAACAGTACATGTCTTGTATGGTTGTAAATTAAAGTAAAAATCCCCTTAACAGTTTATTTTCCTTCTTATCAGAAACAATTACGAGAAAAATAAATTTTTATACAGAACAATGTTAGTTTGCCCTAAGAATAAAAATAGTTCTTAAGAATTTCTGTGGGTGTCTATTATCTATTTCAAAACAATACACGAAGCGCTTGGTAAACAATGAACTGTCCAAACTGAACAACAAACACTTGCAAACTATTTTTATTTCTTGTGTAATAATAATAACCATGACCAGTGGCGTGTGACGAAAATCTTTTGTTTAATAAAACAGGAAATGTATAAAAGAATGTTAAAAGTGAATTTATTGTTTTCGCAAATAAACTAAATTACCACATTATTAATCCAAAACAACGTCCAATACAAACCACTTAATAAGTATATCTCGTCAATAATAACATTATATTATCCAAAAATAAGCTTATGTATCTGGTAATCCTAAATTCCCGTATAAAATTCCAGGCGCAAATATTAAGAAAAGGCTTTGCAGCAATGCAAAACCTATATTATTTCCTTCTGCTCGCCTGGTAGTGGCTAACATATAGCGCAGTTCACAAAACGCATAATATGCGTCACTGCCATCAGTTTTGGTTGCGTGGTATAGTGTTTAACCTCAGACCAAGCACTGGTTCTTGGTCTGAGTGTTTGACAGTAAACTGAAGTCTGTTTGAACATCTGATTAAAAATATTAAGTTCTCATTTAAATTAATTGTTGCCTTAATGGGTATTTTTGTAAGAAGTATTTTTTCCATTTGTCTCCAAATGTAGAATAAATAAATTACCTACTCATTATTTTGTTTTAAGTATTTGCGTTTATTAAGTTAGTACAATCATTATTTTTTCTTAAATGCTATAAAACATGTGAAACTATTAAGAAATAAAACAACTAGTACCTAACATTTAATATTGCCATAATTATTACTGGTGTGTAAAATTATTATACCTTTTTGTGTCAACTGATATGTTATTGTCGCCGAGAGTTATTAATATCTATGTTATAATTTTTTAAAATTTATTTTATATTTTGGCATAAATAAATATTTTTATTATTATTATTCTTATTATTATCATTATTAATATTATTATTTATATCATGGTCTCTATGATTACCGATTGGCAGACGATAACTTTTTATCGTTGAATTTCCAGGCTACTTCTTTCAGGATTATACAAATAAATTGGCTTTTTTATAATTTTTATATAAGTACACAAAATCTTTAATATACCCCCAGACTGAATATTCCAGGGGAGTAAGGTCTGGGGAGCAGGGTGGCCATTTAACAGGAGCATCTTGGCCCCGACCAATACAGCGATTATTAAAGATTCGGTGTAAATAGTTCCTAACTTTCCTAGCAAAATGCGGGGAATCACCATCTAGTTGAAACCAAATACATAAATGTTGTCTAACCACTACAGGCAAATCATCAAGTAAATCGGGCAGTGTGTTTTTAAAAATTAGTAAAAATAAATTACCACTCAAAGTTCCTGATAAAATTACTGCTATGTGAACAAGAATAGCGATATCACAGAATAGTAAGTTCTTTGTAGGGCAATAAAATAATTTCATTTAATTGGATTAGTACGAAATATCTGTACGAAAAATGGGATTATAAAAGTTATATTATTTTTGCTTAAGGAGGTTAACGGATTGACTTTCTTTTTCCAGATACCCTGTATAATATGACAAAGTACCATTTTCCAAGTTTAAAGACAAAACTAATAATGTCGTAGACAATATTTTTACGCACAATGGTAAGTAGCTTAAACAATAACCTAAACTTAACAATGATATAGTGTTTATTTTAAACTTTTCCTCCAAGGAATTATGAACTTTAACAAGTTCTGTATACGCCAATGAATATATTATAACCAAAGTAACGTTATTCTAAAACCAAATCGCCCAAGAAAGATAAAATGTTGCATTTTCTCTGTT
Source organism: Polydrusus pterygomalis (assembly GCA_963969555.1). Lineage (NCBI taxonomy): Eukaryota > Metazoa > Arthropoda > Insecta > Coleoptera > Curculionidae > Polydrusus > Polydrusus pterygomalis. Next base: position 63,403,266 of record OZ018378.1, read on the forward strand.
AGCTGTAAAATTTAAACTGACAGTTATATGCTGTTGTTTATTTAACTGGATTTCAGTTTTACTTTTATTATTATGTTTTTCAGGAAAGTGATGGTTTTGCAGGCTAATATAGGAAAAACAGTAGGTATGGTCGTTTTTTAATGTCTGTATTAATATAACTGAAAATGGCGTGCAGACAAAAATTTTAAAATAAAAAAATGTTTTATTGCCGACGTAGGTAAGAGAATCTTAGCGTTCCCGTGGCGCAATTGGCAGAACGCTCGACTGGTATTCAAATAGTTTTAGATTTAAAACCCAGCGGAGGCGCAAAATTTTTTCCCATTTTAAAAACGATGTCTGCACGTCGATTTACATGTTTGTGTTATATTTAATACATATATCTATTAAAAAACGATAATTTCCAAATATTATAATACGGCTAGATATTATTGTTCGGAGGCCTAACATCGAATTCCTGCCGTAGTAAATATACAGTGTGACCAGTAACGTCCGCATCATATGGGATTTTTTTTTATTAATAGCTTTATTCGAAATTTGACTTTGGCATCAAGTTCTGCTTCGTTCGAGATGAAAATTAAGCAAAAAATAGTAGTCACGTGATTCGCATTATCTGTCAAATTTTAATTTTTTCCAAAAAAGAATTCAAAAGTGAGGTTACTTCTGAAAATATCGAAAAAAGTTATAAGAAAAAGTTTTTTAAAATGCAGTTTCTAGCCCATATGCAAAAATTTTAGCTGCATAAGATAATTTTGATTTTTTACCAATATTTTGTAAATTTTCACCACTTTTGCAAAATAAGACTCGACGCAACCTACATAAAACTGATGACACTGTGTTCTTTTTTCTCTTAATATTTTAAGGTGTATTACTATCAGACACAAACTACGTTTTCAAAAATACTTATTTTATAAAGTTACCTTATACAGGGTCAAAAACAAATAAACTTTGCATCAATCACATGCGACCAAATTTTAATTGCCCAATTTTGATTTTGTAGAAAAACACACATTTAATATGGCGCTAATTTAAAGAAAATGTATCTGAAATAAAGCATTGTCAAAATTAAGAAGTTTTATGTAGGTTGCGTTGAGTCTCATTTTGCAAAAGTGGTGCAATTTACAAAATAGGGGTAAACTATCAAAATTATCTTACGCAGCTGAAATTTTGCATGTGGTCTAGAAACTGCATTTAAAAAAACTTTTTTCGATGTTTTAAGAAATAACGATACTTTTGAATTATTTTTTGGGAAAAATTAAAATTTGACAGATAATGCAAATCACGTGACTACTATTTTTGCTTAATTTTCATCTCGATCGAAGCAGAACTTGACATCAAAGTCAAATTTCGAATAAGGCTATTAATAAAAAAAAATCCCATACGATGCGGACTTTACTGATCACACTGTATGTCGACGACGCACTTGGATGAATATTAATGATCAGTGGTCATGGGTTAGTTTCTTTCCCCTAATCACCCCATGCCCAGCTTAAAATCACAGGGTATTTGAAACTATACTAACACTAAATAAATAAAGCCTCCGTGGCGCAATTGGTAGAACGCTCGACTGGTAATCGAGAGGTTCTGGGTTTAAATCCCAGAGGAGGCGTGAAACTTTTTTAATATTTAATACTTTCTCTGCTCGCCAATTAACATTTTTCAAAAAACAATATGTGCAGGTATGCATAATATTTGCATTTAAAAATTAAAACTAAAATGGCTACATTTTCGCAAAAAAGGAGATACAATTTTTCCCCATCTTTCTTTCTATAAGATACCTTTTTTACAGTGATTTTAAGAAATTTTGTATTTTTTGCCCAATTAAAATAAGCACACATTAATTTAATCTGATTGCTTAGCACTTGCTTGTAACTATGCGCAATGCTAAAAAATGTGTTCTCAATTTTATACAGGGTGTCCCGAAATTAGCGTGCAATATTTCTAGGGCGTAAACTATATCCAAAAATATGACAAAAATGTCCTATAAACATACCCCGAGAAATGCTCCTTTAGGGGGTTAGAGCCCCTCAAAGAGGGTCGGGAAGGAAGTATTTTTTTATAATAGTATGGAAACCCTTAAAGATAATGACATGAAAATTGGTACGTGCCTTACAACCGATAAGTTGTACATAAGAGTTAGTTCAGAGTGAAAATATTCCTTCCAGTGGCGTCGCACGGAGTGGGGCTGAGGGTAAATATTATCCTATATTTTTTATTTCTAGGATTTTTTAATTTTAAGTACAATATTTTAAGAACCTCGAGTTTTTTCTTTAAAAAAGTGCCCCTTGTTTTATTTTGATCGGAGGCACCGTTTTCAAGTAAAATTAATTTTAAAATAAAACGTATTTTTCAAAAGAAAGGTTAGTCCATATGAGTTCAGGTAAATCCGAAAGTTAGCGTGCAATATTCCTAGGGCGTAAAGTACATCCAAAAATATTACAAAAATGTTCTATAAACATACCCTCAGAAATGCTCCTTTAGGAGACTAGAGCCTCTTAAATGGGGGCAACAGAGAACTCACAGATATTCATTTTATGTTTTATATTTATTTATGTATTGTGTATTGATTTTGTAATGGTAGTTCTACTGCCGCTGTAATAAAGTACATGAGGCGATTTCCGCATAGAAGAATACCTAGCCGTAGAAGATTTGCTACGGTCCATTGAAATTTAATAGAAAATGGATCATTTCAAAGACTTCATGCTATTACGAAAAAAAAATTGCCCCCCTTTGAGAGGCTCTAGTCCCCTAAAGGAGCATTTCTGAGGGTATGTGTATAGAACATTTTTGTAATATTTTTGGATATACTTTACGCCCTAGGAATATTGCACGCTAACTTCCGGATTTACCTGAACTCATATGGACTAACCTTTCTTTTGAAAAATACGTTTTATTTTAAAATTAATTTTACTTGAAAACGGTGCTTCCTATCGAAATAAAACAAGAGGTACTTTTTTAAAGAAAAAACTTGAGGTTCTTAAAATATTGTACTTAAAATTAAAAAAATCCTAGAAATAAAAAATATATGATACTCTTTACCCTCAGCCCCACTCCCTGCGACGCCACTGGAAGAAATATTTTTACTCTAAACTAACTGTTATGTACAGTTTATCGGTTGGAAGGCACGTACCAATTTTCATGTCATTATCTTTAAGGGTTTCCATACTATTATAAAAAAATACTTCCTTCCCGACCCTCTTTGAGGGGCTCTAGCCCCCTAAAGGAGCATTTCTCGGGGTATGTTTATAGGACATTTTTGTCATATTTTTGGATATAGTTTACGCCCTAGAAATATTGCACGCTAATTTCGGGACACCCTGTATATCGCACATCTAATGGAAAAAAGACCTAACTGCAAAAAATTCCATTTTTAAGTTATAAGCGTCATAAGTGTCCTAATGCTATATTCTTTTTAATGGAATAACGACATTATTGTGTTGAAGCAAACAAACGCGAGATGGCGAAAGTGTCACCTTTCTTTCGCGCTACTTTTAATTGGAACAGTGACCCAACTATCAGTTCGGCTTTAGCCTTCGACGCAGGTGCACGCAATTTTCAACAGAAAAATGACGTAAGTACCAGTTAAGACGTTTTTCCTCTAAATTTGGCAATATTTTTATTTTTGAAATTGACTTAATTGTAGTTTAGGTCACTTTTCTTTCATTCTCTTTATTTTTTGTTAGGTAAAATACAAGTATATTATAGTTTTTATTTTATAAATTTACCATTATTTTATAGTTTAGAGTTTCTCGTGTTTATGGTTACTTTCGTTTAAACCTTATATTGTTTATTTTTAATACAAAAAAATGTAATAATGCCGTTTTATTTTAGTGTAACTAAGAAACAATCGTTAATTTTTTAAGAAGAAAAGTGTCACAATTACATATTTTTGTTATTTACGCATTTAAAAAAAAACTCAGTAATTTGATCATTATTAATAATTAATAAACAAACCTAGTCGCTGATGTTTATATTTTGTTTTTAAACCAAACTTTATACCCTAAAAATTAAAATAATTCAAATTCAATTTTTAAAAGCCCGTTTTCCCAAAACAACCAATTTTGCAGTTAGGTCTTTTTTCCATTAGATGTGCGATATCATACAATAAATATAAATTTGCAAGCGTCATGGTACATAATGTACATAATACCAAAATACCATTTAACAAAAATAAAATTTCTTCAGTTTAAATATATTTTGGTAAGCTTGACAATGGAAATAAACGCGCCAATTTGCCTGAACGAAGCCGATGCAAACCGATAGGACATCTAATAATTTCGGTCAGTCTGAGTTTATTTGTGGTTTGGTTTGATTAGTGTTGTTAGTGCGTAAAATGTATGTACAATGCTTAGATACAGTAGATACTGTATTGTATGCCAAAATAATGCTGACTTTTCTCCAAATATTACTTTTAACCAGCATGCTGGCACTATTCTAGTCCGCTTATACTGTGAACCACTGAACCCCTCAGTCAATCCGCTCGTAAAATTTTGAGGGGAGGAGTCACTTTTATAATTGAACGTCCATCTGTCGGGTGTTTCAGGACGCTCACCCCTATTATTTTTTATTTGTTCCAATTATAGAAATTAAATTTAGTCGATTTATATGTGAAATTATTTTGCATTTCATTACAAGACGGATGCCATTTTACCGCTTCCGGTTTAACCGGAAATTACCTTAACTTTAGATTTTTAACCGGAACACCCTGTGTATTTTTGACTATATCTATTCAGAATACGATTCCAAATTCCACGACACCTCATAAGTTACTTTTTGACACTTCAAAAATTATCAAATTTAATTTTTGAACATTCTAAAAATCATTTAAAACTAATTTCAATGATGGCGGATTTTAAATTTGTAATTATGTTTATTTATTTTGTTTGTAAGTATTATGACATCACGGGTACCTAGGTTTATAAATGCAAAGCCGTTTACGCTTCTTGTTGTATTTTTTTTGTCATCAATTGGTATTTTTAAGAAATTGCCCCTCCCTTTTTAACTTGACATAACGGTGTGTATTACCAAATTGTTGGAAAAAAGTGCTCCATCTTTTTGCCCGATTGATCAACATGTCTCCATTTGAAAAAATTACGTTCTTTGGGAAAAAGTCTTTTTAAAAAGTAAAGTAAAAGTAAATTATAACACAAGGAAACTAAAAAATTACATTTTTATCGGAATTATGGCCTAGAAATAAACCATTCTAGAGAGTTCATAGCAATCTAGAAGAAAAAATAGAAAGTAACATTATTTAAATGTAAAAAAAAAGAAAGGGTGTCTTTATATTTAGAATGGTGTTTTAAATCTACATAGCCAAATAGATACAGGGTATTCAATCAAATCTTAAGTTGAGGTCATTTCCGGTTTAATCGGAAGTGATAAAATGGCATCTGTCATGTCATAAAATGCATAATAATATCACATACAAACTCACCAAATTTTATTTCAGTAAATTAAAAAATAATAAAGTTATAGGGGTAACAGTTTCTCCTGAAACACCTGGTATTGTAGGTTGTTAATTATAATAATTTAACAATTACGTACCTAATAAATTTTATTTAAATTTTCTGCACTGGTTTTACTTCATGACTCTGAATCATTTATATTACGAACATGTAACTTTTACATTGTTAGCTAATTACTTACCTCTATTTCAACGTAAAATTAATTAATTATGACTTTTTCTACAAACAGCGAACGTACCTGAAACAAAACAAGCTTTTAGTGATACACATACTTTTAAGTGAAATATTTTCTGACAATTTTATATTATTATGTACATTGTGGTCAAGTCACTGGAGACATTCTTAACATTAAAACAACTGTAAAAACGTGTTGGTAAAAAGAAACATTAACTAGATATTTAGTAGCAAAAATGATCCAACAAAAACGATAGATAAGTGAAACACCCTGTATAACAATGACACCATCTAATTTACTTCTAAACACATATTTCGCAGATTTTGCAATCAGCGAACCATATCCCAACCTAACCGGAGCTGTTAAAATCATTCGAGGATAACTTAATAGGGACCGTTAGGCTTGTGTCGCGATGTGGAAAAAGCAGGTCCTAAGGTGAGCCCAGAAGCGGAAAAAGACTAATTAAAATGACATTATCGTAATCATTAGGAACGATTTTGGGCAAAGATAGGCATCAGCAGCCTAAATACTAAGGAGAATTTTCGGTGCGAGCACTCTTCGGCATCGCAACTATATAGGCAAATTAATAGAATTTTCTAAATGAGATACATAATTATGAGATTTTTATTCACAGTGACAAACAGCTTCGTGTCTGTGGCTAGTTACTATGCAAAAATAGTTATTTACTGATTCTTCTTGAAATATTTATTATTACGTAAAAAATTAAACATGTCGTCATAAACATCAAAGGGCAGCAGCAGCGTCAAACCACTAAGAAATAGTACACCCAACCCATTTGTATGGAATGGATCTTGTATCAATATATATGAAAAGGGTGATCCAAGCTTCACAACACTAAGGTCACAGACTTATTGTGCATTATTTAAGAAATTAAGTATAAAGGGTTGCTTTAAGTTCGTTGCAATTAAAAATAGTTGATGTTGGTCAATACTTCTCAACTCTGGTCAATCTCCCTTATTGCTTCCAGTGTTTGACTAGTACTCTCCGTTCATCCATCTTCTAATAGATGCGGAGCAAGACAGTCACAAAGGATATGTTGGACGATATGATCATCTGTCCATTCACATCCTCGCGTCTAACGTTTTAAAAAGTGGTTTCGTAATTGACAATGCGTGTTGCTAATCCCCAAACTAACTTTCTTGGCGACATTGTAGTGCATGTCTACCGTTTGTATGTAGGTGCACATTTTGATTGGTTTCGTTTCGACTAGTAATCTTTTTTGCGGTTGTTATATTTTCCCTTAAGCCAATACATGTATTCCATATCGTTTTAGATCCGTGCATCGTTTATTACATCGGCTTCATCCGCATCTTTAGGGCCTTTGGTTTGCTGTAGGGTTTATCGTTAAACTCGCTTTGCATGCAGCAGTGGAATCTTGGAACATACGTCGTCATAATACCTGCTGTAGATTCTATTTTAATTCTGCAGTCATTCAAAATTTCTCAAACGTGCATTGATTTAGCTTGTGTGGCTCTAACGACGCCGGTGATAATGACCAATTTGGTTAATTGTGAGTTATTCGATCAAATTATTCATATTGATTTAAACCGGAGTTTCAAGTTAACGTACTAAAGGTCACGACAAAACACTTCATCTCCGTTGATGTTCTTTGGGTAAAAAAAAGCTGTATGTTGACTAACTAACAGTGAATGTTCCTGATACAAAGTCTTTATGATTTTAAGGACATCTTGCATTCTTACGCATTTTTGTTTTGTCGATCTACAAAACTATCTAGAGTCTCACAGTTGAGTTAAAGGACACCTATCTGTAGGCATTATTTTATAACCATGGGCACAGAATTATCGCTATATATTCTGTGACCACGGCCATGGGATTTAACATTGTCAAAACTGATTTCTATCATTATTTTTAAAAGCAGCAAACACATATTATTTGGGTTACCACCAAAAGAAATCCTTTAATCCCTTAAATATTATGCTTGGACACACACGAGGTCGTTTTTTTGACAACATTCTTTTGCGCCTATTCGATATTTTTTTCCAATAACAAAATATCGTTTTAAAAATGTATCATCGAACAACATATTTTTAATAGATGATTTTTTAATTCCTACAAGGTTATCTAATTATCACAAAAATAAACTAAAAATTAACCCTCTTTTTATAACTAAAATGTTCCTTTTTTAAAATATGGGGAAATCGTTTAGGTAACTTTCAGCGAGCACTATATAGTCTATTCCTTACTATAACAGAGAGGGATGAACTAATTTAAAACAATGATCTGATGTCGCTGCTCCGCGTGGTTCAAGTTGAACGGAGTAATTCAAAACTTTTGATTGCCGTTGTTGGTGGGTGATTGATGTCTGATGGTATGGTGTACTTTTAGTGTAAGTGCGAGGTGCATAACTGCAAACCTAATTTTGTGTTCCGTAATATAGGTATTGTCTAGATGTGTCCTTATATTTAAGGTTTATTTGTGTTTATTTCCCCTTCTCCGTAAACTTAATCCTTTGTTGTTATTAACATACCTAATAATAAATAAACCCGAACAAACCAGAACAAACTCGTTATTTGGTTTTACGTGGTTGTAAAAATAAATGTGTTCGTATAAACAACGTCATGTCGTTAAATTTTGTGTTTTATTAAGCCTTGTTCCAAATGATATATTTCTTTATGTAAGAGCTTCTACGTCGTTTTATTTTTTATTACGATTTCCTTACTTTATTTTCTCAAAATAAACATTACTGGTGATAGCCTGGGGCAAAATATCTACAGATTAAAAAGTATTATGTATAAATCCCTTCTAAAGGCCTTCACCTTGCCATATTATTTTTCCTTTTATTCTTTAAAACTAGGTACCCATACCTAGGTAACTGCCTTAAAACGTCACTGTCATTACAGAGATTCAATTTGACTAAAGAAAAGCAAATAAATCTAATAATAAGTATTTATCGTCAACCTCAGTAAAGCCGTACATTATCAGAGTGATTTCCGGAAGTAAACGAACACTTTATTTTATTGTAAAATAAAATACTTTACCTGCCGCAAATGCGGCAGATAATAGTTATTTACGATATATGTGTTGTAAAGATTTATATTACAACACGAGATGTTAAAGTTGTCAAACGAGGCGTCAGCCGAGTTTAGTAAAACATCGAGTGTAGTAATATGAATTTACAACAAGAATATTGTACAAAATTTTATCTACTTTCATCTATGAATAAAAATATTTGGCAAAAGGCATTTTTTAAAATAAAAATGCACCTGTAAAAATGCACCTGCTATTACGTTTACTAATCAATTTTTTTATGTTACCTTTCGCATGGTTAGTGTTTTGCATGGTTACTTTCGAAACTTTGACAAACAAATTCAAAAATATTAAAAGCGTTTTTCAAAATGAGCGATTCTGATGGAAGTTTACCATCTGATATAGAAGCAGCGGCAAACGAAGCGATCTCAAGTTTAGTTCCGACAAAATCCAAGGCGCGGTATGAGTTGGAGTACCAGAAGTTTGAAGATTGGTGCAAAGCTAACAAAATAAAGGAGGTGTCTGAGAAAGAACTATGATTTCAGTCAAGAAAAATCAAGATATAAGCAGATTTTTTCAACTAATCGCATTTTTGAAAAGAAATTCAGAGGGTTACAAACAAATTAATTTTATAATTGTTAATAATAATAAATCATTCTTCTAAAAAGTGTGGTTTTATTTAACAGCAAAATGTTAATAAAACCGTTTTTTTTTCATTACAGCACTAGTGCTGTAATACCCTTACACAACGATTTACAGAACTGTAAAATTCATATTACTAAATGACAGTAGATAAATACTTTTACCCTCCGCAAATTAGTGACTTTGACATTTATTAATCAAAAATCGTCTGTCACTGTCACGCCTTTCCCTATTACAGCTCGATAATAGTTTTCTCGCGATTTATTGCGATGAGTTATACCTCCATTTTTTATATTATAAATTCTGAACGGTTGGCGATAAAATTTTGTATGCACCACGTCAGTAAAGTGTCTTTTCGACTCGCCTGTTATTCGCCTCGCTCGCTTCGATCACTCTTCTCATAATTTCAGACTCGTCCGATAAAGAATCACTTTACTGCCTTGGTACATAAATAACTATTATCTGCCGCATTCGCGGCAGGTCAAGTATTTTATTTTACATTAAAATAAAGTGTTCGTTTACTTCCGGAAATCACTCTGATAATGTACGGCTTTACTGACGGTTGACGATAATAGTTATTTATGTACCAAGGCAGTAAAGTGATTCTTTATCGGACGAGTCTGAAATTATGAGAGTCGAATAACAGGCGAGTCGATAAAGACACTTTACTGACGTGGTGCATACAAAATTTTATCGTCAACCGTTCAGAATTTATAATATAAAAAATTGAGGTATTTTCGCATTTTATTATAACAAAGAAAACAGCAAATATACATGTCAAAAATGACACGTCAGAAAATTTCAGCTGACCACGTGCGTATTCCAAAGCACCCCTCAAAAATTTGACCTACTATTTATCGAGCTGTAATAGGGAAAGGCGTGACAGTGATAGACGATTTTTTATGACACGTCAGAAAATTTCTGCCGACCACGTGCGTATTCCAAAGCACCCCTCAAGAAAAAATTTGCGGCAGGTAAAAGTATTTATCTGCCGCATTTGCGGCAGGTAATAGTATATTAAAGTACGAGTTTCATAAGAAGCGGTTTTAGCGCCCGCGTCTATTTTAAAAAACGAGTCACGATGTGGCGAGTTTTTTTATTGACACGGGCGCTAAAACGCCTTATGAAACATGTGCTTTATACATTTTTTTCTATTTCACCTTTTATAATAAAAAAATACATTTTAAAAAGAAAATAAATCCTTCAAATTTTGTAAATTTGTATGTCTAAATTTTATGTTGGTAATACTATTTTTTATCATAGGAGCCTCTGGACAACAAAAATTATTTTGCAAACTCTCATTTTTTGATTTATTGACCCATTTTCACCACGAGATTCTAAAGTTATTTTAGCGATATGAGATTTAAAATTGGACGGAATACGTTGTGTGACCCTTGTACATTCGGTACATATACAGAGCGTTCGGAAATTCGGGAGATTTTGCTACTTTTTTTCGAATTTCAAAAGACGTGATTTTACGTCACGGCATTGCAATTTAGTATAGGGAAGATGGAAAATTCAAATAAAGTTGAAGTTAAAATCGACATTAGAAGATTAGTAGATTGAATTTTGGATAGGATTTGGCAGAAAATAATAGCTTGAAGCATCTACAAAAGATTGATTTATAGATTTATGCAACCAACAGACATGACTGTTATCCACGCAGAATAAAAAAGTAAGTTATCAAGCTATAAAAAAAAATGGGTTTTCTCGTAAATCACAAAGGCCGCGCAAGTCAATGAAATAAAACATTTAAAAGTTACCAATATCAAATAAAGAAAAAACACGTATCGAAATAGCTTCATTACGATCCGCAAATGAGGGTCGTACTGAACTCATTATGAACGTGAAATAGAAAAAGTATTTTATTTTACAATAAAATAAAGTGTTCGTTTACTTCAAGAAATCACTCTGATAATGTAAGGCTTTACTGCCGGTTGACGATAATAGTTATTTATGTACCAAGGCAGTAAAGTGATTCTTTATCGAACGAGTCTGAAATTATGAGATGAGCGAGCGAGGCGAATAACAGGCGAGTCGATAAAGACACTTTACTGACGTGGTGTATACAACATTTTATCGCCAACCGTTTAGAATTTATAATATAAAAAATTGAGGTATAACTTATCGAATTTTATTATAAAGGGAGATGCGTGACAGTGACAGACGATTTTTAAATAATAATTGTCAAAATTGTCAAAGTCACTAATTTGCGGCAGATAAAAGTATTTATCTGCGGCATTTGCGGCAGGTAAAGTATTTTATTTTACAATAAAATAAAGTATTCGTTTACTTCCGGAAATCACTCTGATAATGTACGACTTTACTGACGGTTGACGATAAAAATAGTTATTTATTGTACAAGACGATAAAATTGTACTTTATCTTTGAGAGTGTTTTTTAGCTTAATTACGCTCGAGAAGATAATGCGATTTTATCGTCGTGTGCAATACAACATTTTTTTCTATAGCAAGACTTCAAATTCAGGTGAAAAATAAAATTTCAAAAAAAATATAATTTTTGGCACAAAAATCGCAATTGTGTTGCTCCGTTACTAGGGATATAAATTACTCTGTCAACAAATTTTACATTCTGGTTTTTGTGAAGTGTTCAGTATTTTTGCGTTTTGTGTACGAAGTGAATACGAAATGTACGGAAAAGAATTAACACAAGAAGAAGAAAGATAGATGTTTCTAATAATGTTAATTGTAAAATTACCCTTGTTGGTAATCCTTCGAATTAATGGGTTTGAATTTGTAAATTTAATTAAATAAAAAAAGTTAAAACGTTTTATCTACCCTTGCTGTTAAAGTGTTACTTTATCTACCCTTGCGGTTAAAGTGATACCTTATCTACTCAAAAGAGTTGCTATACCAACATTTTAACATCAGCTATAGAAAAAATTAAATAAAATGGCGAATACGTCACTAGAGAGCCAATCCTAAAAAAAGGAGCTCAGAAAAAGGTAATTTAGTAGTAGTTAGCTAGGTAGACTACCAATGATAAAAATAATTTATTTTATAGCTGGCAGACAATTTTTACGATTAAAACGCAATACTTTTTTAACCGCATGGCCTCAATTAATCACAAAATTATATTTTTTTTACGAATAAGAGATATTTTTTACCACACCACAATATATATTTTGGGGCAATAGAGTTATCTTTGAGCAGCAAAAAAAAATATTTAAAAAGTACATTGTGTTTAAAAAGGTATTTCAAAAAAATTTACCTAGTAGCTACAACAGAGTTGATTTTTCGGCGCCTATTTAATGCTGACTTTTTGCTACTACTATTGGATTTCTAGCTACTGCTAATAGAGTTTTGTCTCAGTGTACTTAATAATGTTCTGTTTATTTATATATTTGTTTGCCAGGTATTCGCTAAAATTATATTATATAAAAACAATGTTTCCATAGAAGCATATACTCCACAAATTTTATTGGCTTTTCACGTTAAATCAAAACTTTAATTAATACTATTAGCATTTTACATACAGACTATAAAATGTTTAACCAGTTTTATTTAGCAACTAAAAAGTAGTATTTTTTAATAGAATTAGAAAAATATTAAGCATGTTTTATTATTTAATTAAAGAAATTAAAATGAGGTGATCCGTTTAAATCCAACTGATCATTAAGAAGAGTATTGTGATTTTTAAGCCTATTTATTTCTAAGGATTCAAGCAAATTTAATTTTGTACTTTTGTTTTCAATGTGCAAGATATCGTAGTTATGATTAAATGTATGATTTGCTTCTAACAGATGGTTAGAATAATTAGAATCTGTTTTGTTTTTTATAAAACTAGCATGATGTTCATTCATTCGTTTTTCGAGGTTTCGACCTGTTTGTCCGATATAAACTTTAGAGCAATCATTACATTTTAATTTGTAAACACCAGATTTATTTCCTTTGTTTAATTTACTTTTATTATTTTTAATGTATTTTCCTAGAGCATTGTTAGTTTTGAAAGCAATATTAATATTCAAGTTTTTTAAAAAGTTTTTTATTTTAGTGCTAATATGGCCTATGTAAGAAATAACTTTATAATTATTTTTATTATTGTTTGCTGTTGGAAAAACTAAGTTTATAGCATTTTTATATAATTTTTTATTTAGTATTTTATCTATTTTTATCGCGGAATAACCATTATTTACTGCAATTTGCCTAATAATATTTAATTCAGTTTGAAAATTAGTTTTGTTTAAAGGTAATGTTACTAGTCGATGTATCATACTAAAGAAATAAACTAATTTATGTTGTACTAGATGGCAAGATATGTTAGAAATAAATAGGCTTAAAAATAACAATACTCTTCTTAATGATCAGTTGGATTTAAACGGATCACCTCTTTTGAATCTCTTTAATTAGTCTGTAAACAATATTATTGGGTTTTCCAACAATTTTAACAACCTGAAAATTACCTGCAATTTTATTGTTACACCTAAGTTATAACTTTTAAAATACCATTTTTAAATACTTCTTTGAAAAAGCAACTGCGAAACATGTCGAGTCAAAATAAAAATCTGTGGAAAGTGTAAAATTATAATTTTATTTTTTTACCATTTATTTAACACAATTAATAATGGATTTCCACCAAGTAAAAGCCGAATCAATTCTACTCTTCCATTACAATTAAAGAGTGGGGGGGGAGGACTTTCTGGACTAAGAATTTTTCTTTCCAACCGACTGAAAATTCCAAAGGAGATATAAAAAATGAAAATTTGTCCAAATGTCTAATTATTCCATTTCTGATGGCCCAGAAAAGCATAATAATATTATTCAAATGGTTAATGCTGTCAGCCAGAAAAATAGTGAATGCCCAGTGGTGCAGTAAGTCACACTATTTAGAAGCGGTAAGGATAATTTACTCATACCTTTAAAGAAAATGCCTTAAAGCCCATTGACTCTAGTAACAAGTCTTGCATGAATAAATGACAAGTCATTGCGACCATTGCGTGAGTATACTGCATAAAAATAAATAACTTATTTTACTAACTACTTTATGGCTTTTATTGTAATCAAAATAATAGATGCTTAACTTTATCTATGATTTTAATAGATTTTATAATAATAATAATAATAATAATAATAATAATAATAATAATAATAATAATAATAATAATAATAATAATAATAATAATAATAATAATAATAATAATAATAATAATAATAATAATAATAATAATAATAATAATAATAATAATAATAATAATAATAATAATAATGTTGTTAAACTTTTATAATTTTTGAACGTTTGCACGGTACAAAGTAGGCGATACTACCTTAAATGTTTGCAGGTTTTCACGATAAAACAAAAAAGAAAAAAAAAGAAAAAAAAAACAAATTATTATTTCTTAAATTCCATCATACAGCACTAACCTTCAACTTATACTTTACGAGCAACAATTATTTGCATCAAAGAGGGCTTGGATTAAAAAACGTAGGGTTTGGATTAGATTACAATGATATGGGGACGATATACGTAACCAAATCTAGGTTAAAATTTTGTCAAATTCATATTATGACATGATATGCCAAACTAATGAGTAATAAAATAAGTAGACAAATACAAAATTGTTTTTGTTGTTTACAAAATTAACAAAGTTAGAATATTAGAAAGAAAAAGAAAAATAATTATATAAATTGCTGAAATTGGCCACCGCCATGCTCCAAGCATAAACTCACACGTCTCTCCATATTTTCAAAAGTATTGACCGGCATCTCTGCAGGAATGTTTCCACATTCTTGGATAATCCTTTCTTGTAACTGTTCTAAATTTGCAACTAGTGTTTTAAAAATAGTGTTCTTTGAATGAGGAAAAACGAAGTAATCCAAAACCGTTAAACAAGGTGATCTAGGTGGGAATTCAAGGTCTGATCGAAAACTGATCAATCTGTCGTCGAAAAATTTGCGTAAGTAGTTAATAGTTTCGGCGGCTCTATGGGCGGTTGCACAGCCTGTTGAAAATATCCAAAACGTAGTTCGTCGTCAAGTAATTGCTAACGACTGTCAAATATGACGGAATAACTGATTGGTTGTTAATTTAGGTAGTTACTGATAGTCAACAGGTATTAAGCTCTACGGCTAAGCATTACGTCCTTAGATGCAAGGCCCTCTTTGATGCAGATAATTTTTGCTCGCACGGTATTAAGAATAAGTACAAACATATATATCTTTGGGGCTACATTTATCATACTGCCTCTTTTTCATTGTTTAAATCTACATTAACAATAATAAATAAGTTTCAGTAGGATACCTATACAAATTAATTGTTTAAACAAAACACCATTTTAATATAGAGTGCGATTTGCGCAACACAATATGGTGCTATTTGGGAAACAAGTTCCTTAAATGGCACTAATTGCCAGGCTCTTACAAATGTGCTTCAAAAGTAACTTGCTACTACTAATGCCTGGAATGCCTTTATACTTAAAATTATTTACCTAAAATGTAAAAAAAAACATTATTAGTGATAAGTCATGTTTCTTGTATTAAATTAGTAACAATTCGAAAAGTGGTGCAATATAGGCAACCTTACTCTATTATTTGTGTTTTAATTGCATTTTACATTTTTACATTACGTTTTGAAAGTGTTTTGCTTCCTCCTATTTTAACTTTGATTGTTAATTACAATTGTGTGCTCAGTAAGTACCCCAAATTATTATTCAATAGACGACAAATATACAGTCTAGTAATAATTGTATTATTCTTTTTTAGACGTTTAATCATTATGGATCAGAATTAGCCAATCTAAATCACGTGACTTTTAATGGCGACTGTGAACAAAATATATTGTCTCATCAGTTAGATGCCACCAATAATGTTTTTTTGAAGGTCATCTGTACCAATAATTATAAAGCAGTGTTTACCCACAGCAGGTATTTTTGTCACATCAATGGATTGTCTAATTATTGTGTGCTATGCACGTCAGTTGATGTCATCGATAAGTAATAAGTTTTTTCAAACAATTCAAACCTTTATTTATTTTTCGTCATAATTTGTTAACCGCAGAATAGGTTGTTGATCTTTTTGGTAGAAAAATAGGTAAAAAGTATTTGTGTGGCTTAAGTAGCTATACTTACGCCTCTGGCAGCACTGCACTTACAAAAGAAAAACAAATTTTCTAACTTAACCTTTAAAAAATCAACTGTTTAAAATGGAAGGACTTATTTGCAGCTTTTATACTAGTTTGTTTTATAAAAAAGCGATATCATTCAACATTAGACAGATAGCTAGTAATTTGGAGAAGTTACCAGTTTAAGCCTTCGAACTGTGTACGTAGGTAAGTGTAAGTAGGAAGGTATAGCAATTATTGGTTAAGTTACAGTATTTACCATTATCGGTTTAGATAGATATAATTATCATAGCTAGCAAATCCTATAATTAACTTTTTGGGATCTGAGTTCATTACGTAAGTCAAAATAAACTTAAAAATGGGAGATCCATTGACAGACAAATTGAATCCCTGGGGCAATTGAAATTTTCAACATTATGCTAGTCTACCAAAAAAGTTTAGAAAGGTATCTCTAAATTATTGTATCATAAGGATCAAATTCGGTAGGCACCTTTTTTGGATCTACATACCTTAGGTAACGCAACACTGGGAAAAAAGCCTTCTATTCCTTATAAGAAATCACATACTCTTTATACAGCTGTTTGATACTATATCGTCGGCTTTATGACGAAAAGGCGTAACCCAATATTTGGCCAAATTGAGCTTTGTCTATTTTTAAACCCGGGATAGCTCATATTTTGTTGTTACGAAGTCAAACCGTTTGTATTGTACAGACAGAAAAAAGAAAGCCCTATCTCAAATACTGCAACATTTTATTATGACAAATAGGCGTACCTCAAGTTATGCCTATTAGTCATATTATTTTTTGAACCAGGCAGCGTGTTTCTCGACATAGGTCCTTGCGTTCTTATCTGCTAATCGGTACATTTGGCGTCAATGCAATATTTATACAGACGGTAATACAATAATTTTAAATCAGTCGGTAAAAAAGGAAAGCCTTGATAAGATGTTCTTTAAAACCAGCCACTTGGGTGAATATAGAATAATAACCTCAAAACGGCAATTAGTACCTTCCATGCCTCTTTTTAAATTAAATAATGGCTCCAAACCAATTTCACTAGTAAAATACCAAGACCTGTACTATCGCTTTGCTCTGGTGACAAACCTGTAATCAGATCACCAGAGGACATTCTCTTTTTTAAATCTTTGCCGACTAAAATATTATAATATTAATCTTCTTTATTGTTTGTTCTTTCTTGTTGATATTTTAAAATATTTTCTTACAAAGTCTAAACATTTATTTTGTTTGGGAAAGAAAGAAAAAATAAAAAGTCTTCCTCCACAAAATTTAATAGAATAATTCTCAAGGGTCTCTACATGTTTCGAACGTAGAAACGTTCATCATCAGGAGACAGAAAATGTAATTAAAAAGTGCTGATGGTTTTAGCAGAAGAGAAAATGGTAAAGGACCTTAATGAAGCTTTCATGGAATCGAAAAAATATTTTTGATGTGTAAAAGAGCCATAAAATGGAGAAATTAATGAAATTTAAACCATATTCAGTATGTGAGAAGTCAGTATAAGTGGTCTAAGATAGATAAAAACTGAGGAAGAAGAAGGATCTTTCTAAAAAGAAAGTATAAAAATTATTTAATTTTAGTAAACATTTTAAAGTTTTTGTCAAAAAGACTTTAAAATGTTTACTAAAATTAAATAATTTTTATACTTTCTTTTTAGAAAGATCCTTCTTCTTCCTCAGTTTTTATCTATCTTAGACCACTTATACTGACTTCTCACATACTGAATATGGTTTAAATTTCATTAATTTCTCCATTTTATGGCTCTTTTACACATCAAAAATATTTTTTCGATTCCATGAAAGCTCCATTAAGGTCCTTTACCATTTTCTCTTCTGCTAAAACCATCAGCACTTTTTAATTACATTTTCTGTCTCCTGATGATGAACGTTTCTACGTTCGAAACATGTAGAGACCCTTGAGAATTATTCTATTAAATTTTGTGGAGGAAGACTTTTTGTTTTTTCTTTCTTTCCCATACTTTTAACTCCACTTTAAGCATGGACTACTTCTTCAAATTTATTTTGTTGCCTATTTTGTGTTGAGTAACAAATTAGTTAATACGGATCTTTGTCCTAAAAACAATTCTTGATTTTTGTTTACTTTAGTTAAAGTATTATTTTGTAAATTAAAGATATTTGCATTGGTAAACTTGCCGAATTGTCATTTTTTAATTACTTGTTGGTTAATTGACTTTAAGTTACTTAATTAGATTAGTTTAAAATTAATAATGCGTATAGTTTTATTTTAAAATAATAAAAAGTACTTACTATCATTACCTACCCACTCACTTTAATCGTTTTTTGTATTTATTTTTTTGACTTTTTGTATGTTTAGTTTATAGGTACCTACGTAGTAGTAAAATAACAATACTAATAAACGTTTTTTCAATTTAAAAATCACCTTATCAGTACCTTCTGATTGCTACTACTAGGGCGTATCTATTCCATACCAATTATTAATATTATGACAAAAAGGCGCATCTCAATAAATAATTAATATTACTAATATTTCGAGTATATACATCAAATAAGTAACATAGGGTTCTAGTTTTACATCAACTCCAACATATCTCTCCAAAAAAACCTCAAAAAAACTGAAAACTTAGTGCCAACCTCAAATATAAAGTCGTCATTTTTTTAAATTTGCTCTCCTGTAAAGTTGTAAATATTGAGTTACGCCTTTTCGTGATAAAGCCGACGATATATGTGACTGCAACGCGCTTTCCTATACTTTAAGACAACGAAAATTGTTGGACCGTTGTGTAGTAATAATATCACGGCAATTTAGCCCATAGAAAATAGGAGTTAATGCTACCATAGCATGGTTTATAGCCATTATTGCTCTGAATACTCACAGTAATTATCAAGTTCTGTTAGGGGGGTTTTATATACTATATTAGTTCCGACTGAAAGTTGTAATGAAACTTAACATTACTCATAATAAGAGTTGCTTGCTACGGTTAATAAAGCATATTATTACCACTTAAAATCAATACTGTAGTTCTAAAAAATTTAAATAGCTTACGGAGATGGTAAAGTTCGTCGATAGATTATAAAGTCCAATACTAATATTGGGTTGTGCGAAATAAGAATCATTACTACATTACAGACATATTACTTTATCTGATATGCAAAGTTTTAAAAAAACCAGATTACAACCCATAATAGAACTTGATCATTACTTATTATCCAGAGCAACAATGGCTATAGACCTTTCTATGGTAACATAAACTGTGACCGGTCACTTTTATATCATAAAAACTGTGAATATCAAATTACGTGTGTGTTAACTGGAATAAATTTAGTAGATTGTAAAGAAAAGAGGAGGGTAGTAGAAAAAATTATTTTATTTTTGATCTGTATTATACAATATAGCGGCTTTATTTCTACTAAAATCATGCAACTGATAATTCTCACATTACGTTTTATGTGGATCATTATATTCTCTAATATTCCTAAGAGGTTCCGCAAAACCCCATTGAAATTATTATTACTGCAATCCTTTCAACTAGACTTAATATTCTGAAATGCAAATACCACCTGTTCTTTAAGACGACTTTAAAGTCACCGAGTTCAGTATTTATGACGACAGCGATTAAAATCCCGCAGTTAACCACTTATTAATACTGAAATTTATACCTCTTATAAAACCACTTTAGCTGCAGCATCTAGAAGCTTTTATAGAGATATTTCTGACGTCGATCGGTGGTAGGTAGTTTAAGTTTTAAGACTGTCTGAAACTACTTTAAGATAAATATTTTTGTTTATCTTTTAAGGTTGGTTTTGCTACGGGTAATAAAGCATATGACTTACCACTAAAAATTAGTACTGTAGTTCTCAAAAATTTAAATAGATTGTAGTGTGATATTGTTCTTGTCGTTTACCATTGCATATGATTATCAAGTCCAGTACTAATGATGGGTTGTGCGAAATAAGAATCTTCCATTGCTTTATCTGACATGCAAAGTTTTAAAAAACCAGATTACACCCCCCAATAGAACTTGATCATTACTGTAAGTATTCAGAGCAATAATGGCTATAGACCATTCTATGGTAACATAAACTTATACCGGTCGTTTTTATATCATAAAAACTGTGAATATAAAATTGAATCCCTTTAGTTAACTGGAATATATTTATAAATTTAGTAGATTGAAGTTTAAAAAACTTAAAAACAAACTAAATATAAATTAGTTAAAACAGGTATTGGTACAATCAATAAAATTAAAATTCAGATAGTACAGCTAGAAGACTGTGAACAATGTTTGAGCTTAAAAGCAATGGTGTAGATAATTCTGTATTTTGAGTAAAAGTTGCAAAATATATGGATCGTTTTTGATCCTGAAAAAACCACCTGTCAATGCACTGTAAGGATAACAGCGAGCTTACAGTAATGCTATTTTTTGAAGCAATCTCCTACTAACTTATTTGAAACTTTGGAACCGTGTCCGATTGTAAACAAATGGTTTTTCATGAATGGAATGGTTTGTCTTTTTAAAATTAACATATCTGTGGGTATAACCGGAAGCGACAGGACCTATAAAACATGTTTCTAAACAAGTTTAGGTTTCATTACATCCAGTTCTAAAGTATCAAAAAGATAAGTGTTCTATTTTCTCAGTTATTCTATTTACCACTCACCACTCGCTTAACGTACCTACCACTTCCCGTCATGGAATAAATTAGAAAATAATAATACCACCCAGTATAAAATTATTATTAAGGAAGTCTCAATTTAAATTTAATTAGTTCAGGAGAAAACTGTACATTTTCAAGTTATTACATTTGCAGAATGTAAGAATTACCATGAAAAATAAATGTTACTTAGAGCTTCAGCCTCCTGTTACAGACAGTTATCTTTCTATGATGTAGTAATTCATTCCTTGTTATAATAAGTGGTTGGACCGGTCAATGATTTATTTGCCAGTAAATAAATATTTATTTTAGTAGAGATGTTAGATTTCTTTTAATTAATTCAACTAATGAGAATGAGAAAAATTAATAATGTATCTGTTTAGGTTTTAATGATGCATCATCGCATTCAAAATACCCATTTTTTTCCCTCCGCTGTCACCACAAGAAAAATATATTTGATCGGCAAAATTTTTGACTTGAATGAAAGTTGGTTGCTTAGCAGTTTCGAGAATGAAATTTTTGACAAAACAACGAGCCGTGTATGACTAATAGTAAGCTGGAGAAGATTTACAAAAAACAGATAAACAGTATTTTAATTTTATAAGTCTGGCTCAAGTCATCCCGTACAGTTTTTTGAACTTCTTTTGATTCATGGTATTGTTTAAAACTTACGGTATGGTTTACCTGCATGTTGTTGATATTATTTTGTCCCACCAAAGCAGATGCAGATGACAAGTTTGTACCTAACTAAATAAGACGACCAAGTCATGTGATGCATATGTAATGTTCCATTGCAGGACAAGTGTTTTTTAAATATTTATTTGTTTTAATTTTTGTAGAATAGTAAAATATTTTAAAATAAATACCCAACAAACATGTTAAGTTAAATTTACCTTTATTCGACCTCTAAACAGGTCGAATATTTTGCATGACCAATTATATGTAGGGATAATTTACCTACATTTGTTTTCCTATTGCCCAATGTGGGGAAAGAAACTAAAGTAAATTTAAAGTCGAAAATAGGTTGATAGGGTTTTTCTGTCCAATAAGGTAAATCGAGGTGAAATAAATATAGACCTATTTTACCTCTAAATGTGGAAAGTAATACCAACCTTTTGACCTAAATACAACCTAAATAGGAGCAATAAGACACTATACAAAAACGCAACAGAGAAAACATTATATTTATCTGGCGTTAGAAAAGAAAAGGCAATAACTTATGCCAACAAGATAAATAATAAATTATAACATGGAGTTTGACTTAAGCAAATATTTTGGAATGGCCGCTTATTAAATTTAATAATAAAGCGATGTACCTACTTATTATATTATTAAGTTTTATCATTTTGACCGAAATTTTGATGCGAAAGAAAGTTGTTTGTGAATACTGGTGATGATACTTCGTGAAACAAAACGCGCCCTTAAAATATGCGATTTTTCTATGTATTATTGGAATAATTTTAAATATTTTTACTCTTAACCTAAAAACAGAAGTGTCTTTATATGTACCTATAGTTTTAAAAACACTTCCGTTGACGAAAGGTATCGTAGTCTAATGGATTTTTCCACTCAACTCATTTAGTTCTTAAAATTTTAAATATTTTTTTTTTATAGTTGTCGATAAACAGGAAAACTAATTACTAAATATGGCCGTTTTTATATTTTTAACCTTAAAGTTATTTTTCCCTTCGTTATTAACTTTGAGAACATGTCTTCCTGGGCCGAGGTCAAATTGGAAATATTTATCGAATTTAAAGTTAAATCGTCCCTAAATAAGACATTTCTAATAATAAGTCAAAGTTAAATAAAGGGAAATTTGTAGGATCTGCGCTAACCAATACAGGAAACTATCCATTCGTTTAAAATTTCGAGTAGGTAGTGTAATATCGTCCGGACTAGTGTAGACCATTGCAGTCTTTGTCTGACATGAACCTGATTCGTTGTTATTGTCTCTTTCTAATAATATTTTGAACGTTAAACGATTTGATTCCGTTCTAACTTCACAGTTGGCAACGCGGATTTTAGGTTGGCATCGGCACGTTTTCTTGACAATGATAACTGAGACATCCCCATAAAGGCCATTTTTTGGAGTTTTTTATGATATACCTACATCGTAGAATTTTTGTAGTGTTAATTAAAGCCTGTATTGTGTAGTATGTCTATTGTCTATATTCTTTTATTTTCCTATTCGAATTTTGTTTTGGCATTGCCAATGTTAACACTATATAAGCACTTTATTTTTAATAAGAAAATACAGACTGAACTGAAAAGTGAAAACATAAACAAATATCGTTAAGGAAAAATGTAACTTGACGGTAATTTTAATATGTAATCTACGACCTCAATCAGGACAACTTTTCCAACAGGTCAATTTTACAAGCAATTTTGTCCTTTAAGGTTAATCAGAAAGTTAAGAAGTAGCTCAATTTATAACTTTGGGAATAATTATAAGGCAAAATTAACCAAAATATTACTTGTTTCTATAACTCCATGGTCAGTAACTTATTAGGACTTTTTTTTAGGTTGTAATTAGGTAATATTTTACCTAGCGTGATAGCTAAAAAATCCTTAATTATGAAGACATATATTAAGTTACAATAAAGTAAATTATGACTTAATCATATGCCCTATTAGGTTTAATTATTTTTAATGTCTCAAAGAGGTAATTTATTTGTAATTTTTAACTAGGTAAATTAAACTAAAAGTTGATTTCCCTATAACAAATTATTTAAGTTGTAGATATCCAAATTTTGACTAAGGTTTTGGAGTTCGAACCTTTTGTGACTTTTAAGAAAACATTTAAGGCAAAAATAAGTAAATATTTGCCAATTTAGGATTATTTTCCTTCCGTTCTGGTCTATGTTACTTAATATGTTAGTTGGGTATTCATATTTACACCTAGTTTTTTTAATGAACAACAACAACTAGCAGATTATTTAGGAGTAACTGGTGCCATTCAATCAATACCCACGGCAGCACTGGAAATGCTGCTACATATGCTACCCGTGGATATTCATGTAAAAAGTGTGGCAGCAAAAAGTGCCTGCGACTGAAAGAGTCGAAATGCTGGACCGGTACCAATTACAAACACAGCAACATACTGATGATATATCCAGACCAAAATTTGCGAGAGTCGCCTGAGTTCACTGTTTCGCTGCCAGGCTTCGAAATTAGTTTTTCTATGCTCAGTCCGGGTAGCAAAGAGTAAATAGGCAACCAAGTAACAATAGAGACAGATTATTCGATTTTCTCAGACGGTTCAAAAATGGACGTCGGAGTGAGAACTGGCAACTTCTCCGAGAACATGCAAGTACAGAGGTCGTACAGACTCCAAGACGACTGGAGTATCTTTCAAGCAGAAATTTTGCAGTAGATACAGCAGTCTATAGCTATCTATAGATACAGTGAGGCAGCGATGAAGGCAATTTGTTCCAGAAGCATTAAATCAAAATAAGTAAGGTGCTGTCTCTGCATACTTGGTGCTCAGCATCAAGCTACCTTGTGTTGGGTTCCTGGCCATTGCAATATAGATGGCAACGAGACTGCTGATACTGATGAGGCTGGGAATGCGCAGGCATGTCTACCGAACTAGCAGAAAATACTGCGGCTAGAGCAGTGGAGCTGGAATCAATAAAAGAGGAGATAGATTGGATAGATAAATAACTTGCACAAAGTACATGGATAGAGCTATGAACCTGTAGCATCTACTAGCAATTGTAGCCCCTACTTGATAACAGAAAACCCGCAGCGTTATTACAGCACAGTCGGAAAGACCTAAGAAATATCACTGCCATAGTCTCCGGAGATTACCTTTTCGGTAGACACGCAAATACCAGCTAATTCTGCAGAAGTTGCAGACATAAAGAAAATATGGAAAGTATCCAGCTTTTCTTATGTGAATGCCTTGGCTTCGCGAGGATAAGGTTCAACGCCTTGGGCGAATCATTCTTTAATGATCTGAAGGAAGTTAGCAGCTTACAACTGGGTCTACTTACTATGTTCTACATTCTACGTCGCGTCGCGGTAAACATTAAGAAGCTGATGCGGATAGGTTCCGCTAAACACGTGTGTTATCAAGGACTCATGGGTAAGTCTGTTTGAACATTGTCAGAATTCGGTCACTCAAGCTAACCTTACTTACACCTAGTGTTAGTTTTATTCAAAATAGAACTTCTATAGCATAAGAGTCATTAACAACCCATGCCAAATATTATTAACTAGATTATAAAAAAAATCGTACCCATTTTTGTTTCATTCTTTACGCAGTTAATTTACTATAAGGAAAAGCAGAAATTTTCGACAAAACTAGTTCTGGACTTATTGGTTTTAACGTAAAGAAATGTTACAAAGCGCTTAATTAAAAAAAACTGTTTTGTGGATTTAAAATGTTTCTGTCAGTTTATTATTTTAATTTTTGCATTATTCTTTATATTTGGAAAATCTGAGTGTGTGTGATACAGGGTGACCAACTTAAAACTTATATAATATAGTGGGTAAAGATAATTTATAATTTCTTTAAAGGTTTTGTTGTAGTTTCTGAAAATCACTAAAAAGATGTATTGCTACCGATTTTGCTTCCAATTCACTGTTGCTACTTTTAAAAGGTTTATTAAGTTGGCATATCTGCCGGATGCATTTGATTTTATATAAGCACGTGCAAGTAACTCGAACCGGTCTGAGCGGCTTAACCTTTGATCTCCAGCCTCTTGATTAATAGTGACGTTGCCGTGGTTAAACCAGGAAGGCCGCGGGTTACAAACAAGTTATATAAAAGGAGTTTTTATTCTCGTATTAATTTAGAGCAAAGGACGGAAAAAGACAGTAACGTCCCAATGATTTTGGATTCAGGATGCTGACTTAAGGTAAAACTTGACAAATTCAGGATTTATATAATTTATTTATGTGTTTAAAGTGGCGTGATATCAACATAAATTAAAATATTTAAAATAACTTAGAAGATGATATAATGTCCGCGAAAATAATTAAAAGAATAAAAATATTGTGGCATATCGGACAAGTGTGTAACTATTTTTTATTGGAATACACAGGGATCCATTGAACTTGGATCCCTGTGTATTCCAATATAAAAATAGTTACACACTTTTCCGATATGCCACAAAATTTTTTATCTTTTATTTAAAATAACATTTATATTAAAAGTTTATTAGAGGCGTTAATTCGCTTTTTCAAGAGATCATCAGAACCTAATTTATATTACATAGGAAGTAAAAAGAACTACATGTTATGTTTCAAACCTTTTATTAGGTTTAGTTTTCTGTTATTAGAACCAATAGCTATCAAAAAAGCCATAAAAACAAATTTAATGTTGTTAATTATTAAACCGAAATACTTTTAGGTGCTTCTCTAATTCTTAATACTATCTTAAACTAATTTAGGATGAAATATATATCTGTGAAAATCACACAGATGACCATTCAATCATTCCAATCCTGATTTTAATTTTATGACATGTATACAATTACCGTAATAAGATATAAATACCTTTCTAATGTCACGCAGAATTTAGTATCTTTTTGTACTCATTTGAAAATGACCCGCAAGGGCCGAAACAAGTGTCAGGAAACTGAATAAATTTGTGAAACATAACAATTATTATTACTTTCTGCGCAATGGAACAACAGTTTCACTAACCATGTAGCCCAACTCAAATTAGTTATACATTATTTGCTATTAAAATTTTACTCTACACTGAGAACAAGCCTTCTATTCCTTATAAGAATTTACATATTCTTTATACAACTGTTGAATACTATATGTGACAGCAACACACTTTTCTACTATAAGATAACGAAAATTGCTAGACCGTTGTGTAATGATAATTTCACGGTAATTAGTCAATAGGAAATAGGAGTTAATGTTACCAAAGAATGATTTATTGCTATTATTGCTTTAAATTTATTCAGTAATGATAAAGTTCTATTGAGGGGTGTTATCTGGTTTTATATACTGTATTAGTTTCGACTGGCAGTTATAAGAAAACTTGACATTAATCATTTTAATATTTACTTGCTATGGTTAGTAAAACATATACTTACCACTAAAAATTAGTACTGTAGTTCTCAAAAGTTTAAATGGCCTCTAGTGTGATATTATTCTTGTCGTTTAACATTGCATATGATTATCTAAGTATTATGCAACATGGTTTACTAAGATGGTAAAATTCGTCCATAGAGTATAAAGTCTAATACTAATGATGGGTTATGCGGAATAAGAATCTTTTATTGCTTTATTTGGCATGCAAAGTTTAAAAAAAAATTAAATAGAAAGTAAAAATAAATTAATTGAAACAGGTATTGGTACAATCATTAGAATTCAATTTTAGACAGAACAGCTAGAAGACTCCGAACAACGATGTGATCTGCGCAACAAATCTGTTAAAATAATACTATGGCGCGCGGCGATTACCGATCGCTACGAACCCCCACCAACGTCGTGTGGATTATAAGTTCTAACGGATATAATTCGTTTTTGGGGATGCTGTTTTGCTTTCTTAATTGTAAAAAAAGTGCTGTACTGGGAACAAAAGGCGTCGCGTTAAGAAGATACAATTTATTTCTTAACAAAATTGCTGTATTAAAAGTAGTTCATTATTCAACAAGACTGTGCTGCTAATGGAACTGATTAATACCAATAAAAACACTGTTCTAGCAAAGGTTTAATACACTAGCCATTTATTTAATATGGGTTAATAAAAAGTAAGCTGTCAATACAAACTATCTCTTAGAAAACCTGTTGTATAAGATTTGTTTTCTCAGTGTATTACAAATATTACAATTTATTTTATATTCGAGACAATGACGAAACTTTTTTTAATATATTTTCAATTTTATACTTATAATTAACTTTTTTAGGTATGCAGGTTGGCTGCTTTAAAAGGGTTAGGAGTTAAAGGTGTCATCCTAAGAATAATTATGAAATTTTTACTAGTTTTTATCTGTAAACCTTATTAAAACGTTTCAACTTTGTCCCAGATATCTCAAACTTTGTACCGGGTGTTCCACCTAAGGAGGTAATCGGCTATATCTCAGAAAGTAATAACACTAGGACTTTGGGAAAAAATATATATCGATAAAAGCGGCCAAGAGAAATTGCTGGAAATTATTTTCAAGTTCGAAAAATGACCGCTAGGGGGCATAAGAAAACTTTCAAAATGGAAATGCCGATTTTCTCTTGATTTTTCTTAATAAAAATATGTTAAAAATATAAGAATTGTATTCTTCATAAAATTATGCAACTTTATGTTAGAAACCGTTTTTTTCTATTTTCAATAATAAAGTGGTGGGAGAAGGTCAAACCTTTTTTCTTTCAAACCCTGATAAAGTCGATTCACTCAGTAAACCTGCAAGATGGCCGACATGTCATATGACAAAAGTTATTGAAAATGCAAAAATTTATTTTATTTAGCTGGAATATGACTTTTGTCATATGACATGTCGGCCATCTTGCAGGTTTACTGAGTGAATCGACTCTGTCTCTGCTTTAGATCAACCGTCCTTCTTTTCCTCTACACGTAGATCCATTAACTATACCATATTGATTCTGATGGTGGCCACTAGATGGCTTTTTCCGTAATTCCTCAATGAATAAGGTATTTTCTCAAAAAATCAAATGTTATGATATGACTTTTTCATCATATTTTATTTTAGGCTTATAAAGGCTATTAAATAGTGGAATAAAAAATCCAGGTCCGTATTTAAAATAAAAAGTTAATGATGGTGGCTCGAATCCGAAACGTCGGATTAAAAAACTAACCCCATCAGCTTGTAGAGGAGAAAAAGTTACTATAAGGAACTGAAAACCGCAACGTGTTATCTTTTGTTAAACCAGTGATTTAATTGATTAATGAATGTTTTAAAAAATGGCCTTTTTTTCCATATTAATTATTATTATCCCTAATTTCACAAAACATATCACGTTGCGGTTTTCCGTCTCTTATAGTAACTTTTCCTCCTCTACAAGCTGATGGGGTTAGTTTTTTAATCCGACGTTTAGGATTCAAGCGACCATCATCAACTTTTTTATTTTAAATATGGACCTGAATTTTTTATTCCACTATTTAATAGCCTTTATAAGCCTAAAATAAAATATGATGAAAAAGTCATATCATAACATTTGATTTTTTTGAGAAAATCCTTATTCATTGAGGAATTACGGAAAAACGCCATCTAGTGGCCCCTATCAGAATCAATATGGTATAGTTAATGAATTTACGTGTAGAGGAAAAGAAGGGCTTTTTTTCAAGACCAAGTTGAATAAAATCGGTTTATCCAAAGCAGAGATATCAGCGTTTGAAAGAAAAAAGGTTTGACCTTCTACCACCACTTTATTATTGAAAATAGAAAAAAACGATTTCTAACATAAAGCTGCATAACTGGATGAAGAATACAATGCTTATATTTTTAACATATTTTTATTAAGAAAAATCAAGAGAAAATCGGCATTTCTATTTTGAAAGTTCTCTTACGCCCCCTAGCCGTCATTTTTCGAACTTTACAATAATTTCCAGCAATTTCTCTTGGCCGCTTTTATCGATATATATTTTTTCCCAAAGTCCTAGTGTTATTACTTTCTGAGATATAGCTGATTACCTCCTTAGGTAGAACACCCGGTACATAGGCCTAACATGACGCTAAACCAAACTTTTTCTATAAAATTTTTAGAAATTCGGTAAAGAAATGCCATTCTCAGCAGTTTATTAAGAAAATGTAATTTGTGACAAGTACCGAATGATAGATGCTGGGAGTTGAATACATAATTTTTAGTCTAATTTGAAGGAAACACGATTGCTGTTATTTAATTTGAAGAAATCTTATTAATAAAAGAAAGTTCTATATGGTGCGGACTTAAATGGTGATACTGTATATTAAAAATGTTTAACATCTTGAATTGGACCGCGTTATGTAATTACGAATTAAGCGACAAAAATTTAAAAACGAGTTAACGCTGCCATCTTTTAGTAATGATTAAAACCTATGTAGGAGAAATTGGTATAATACGGCATACTAGGATAAAATGGCACAGTACCTGTATAATAAATTACGCGCATTTCTTAAATCCCGCCATGTGATTTTCGACACTGGTGGGGAGTATAAGACAACTGGAGATTAAAACGAAGAAGATGTCAGTGGATGTTTAGCGGTGGTAGGTGTTAGTTTGTACCGAAGCATGTTTTTGTATTATTTGTATATTTTAAAAGTTATTTTATAAATATTTGATAACAAACAAAATTGACTTAGCCGTTTTGGATAAAATGGCACAGGGGTGATATGTTTAAAATGGTACTGTGCCGTTTTATCCAAGATTATAAAATAATATTATTTTGTGTTTTAGATAATGCGCGTTATTGCCTAAACTGCAACAATTACAGAATAAAATAAAACGAAAGAGCCATTGACTAAATATTTTAAACTCAACTTTAAATTTAATAGAGATGAAATAAAAAGCAGAAGAAAAGAAAGAAGAAAGAAGATCTCAAAGAAAACGAAAAGCGAAAGTAGACCTTACAGATCAGTTCCCCAAATTTGATTCCGAAAACGAAGCCATTTCATCAGGATAATGATAAAGCATCTTATGTCTTGTAATGAACTTTTTTCAATGTCTAAGCCTAAGGAGATTTGGATTTGCTGTCAAAGTTGTAGAAAATTGAGCTACTGTGATGAGTGTGTAGGACTTTCTCCAAAAACTAAAATGCTTATTTGTGAACTTTGCCAACCATAATTAACCATATTTTACCTTAAAAATATTTTTATTTCAACATACATTATTATGGGCAGATATGTATGCCATTTTACCTAACTGGTTGGATAAAACGGCACACCTAACACCTGTGTATGAAGAAGGTATATTCAAGGTTTTTGTTCCTGATACGCAGTATTTATATTGTTTTACCCAAAGATAAAGCCAGAACAAATGTTATGTTTTCTTCACAGTTTTGTACCTTTATATTTAAAACATATATTTTCAGTTTTGGAAAAAGTATGCCGTATTATACCAATTTCCCCGAACAAAAACTTATTTTACTTAAATTTTCTATTTTACCCTTTTTAAAGGCACCTGTATTAAGTGACATTTCATATTTGTCAAAGTTAATACTAATAACTAACGTTCTATAATAACGAATTATTCGCCAAAACCATATTACAAAATGTAATTTTATTATATTTATTTCTGTAATATGAAACTAAGGGCCAATTGACTGAACTTAATCCGCGATCATTTCATACTAAACCAGTGTAGTTTTATTGCGTCATACATGTCGGTTAATTCTTTATGAAGATTTAAAACTGTACTTAACTTTAATACTTAGTCATATCGAATTAAGCGACCATATAGTGGTCATAAATTGAGGAATATTCGAAATTTTAAAACAATAGGTATATAGTATACTACATTTCGGACCTACTTAAAAAAATAAGGTTCTAAGGTATTTGGTACGACTTCGGGGCAACTTAACAAAATTAAAAACCTTCTGATTTAAATATCTCGAAAACCGTTAAATGTCCCTAATTCGCAATTACATAACGCGGTCCAATTATAGTAAATATATAAAGTAATTGTATATTTTTCTAAAGTTATTTTTTTAAAACATTGGATAATATTGGGCTATGATTTATGCATGAGTGAAAAGGTCAGTCTTTCTAGTTTTATTTACAAAGAAAATGAGTTATTGCCAATTTAGTAATTAATGGACATAAAACTAGTTTATAATTTTTTAGTAAGAGAGTAAAACTGAAATTTTCTGAAGTAGAATCTTCAAATGACGATTACTGTTAGTAACTAAAATCTTGCTTTCCATTAATTTTTTTTTTAAACCAAAATTACATTTTTAAAGTAGTATATTATTTAAAGTGTTTATATTTCTTAAAATTTTTAATGAACTTACTTTGATTTATGCCTCGATTTTAATTAAACCAGGTAGTCTTGTAGTCACAAGCAAATTATACAAGATTTAGTTCTTCTTTGACTTTTATTTAAAGATAACAACTACATAGCATGCAATGAATCGAGTATTTCTTCCTTTATTGCACTTCGCTGCCAATTAAAATAATTAAATTTTATAACTGTTACTATCCCATTTAACAGTAGATTTACCATCAACACATAAAATAGGAATATCAAGGGCATATAATTTGTGCTGTTATTATTGATATGTTTCTTAAATTGGCCCAGGGAAATAGTATACAATCAATAACAAGGTTGCATACCTGCAACTTGGCAGATCTGCAACTACTGCGGACTTGCAGACGAAAAATAATTTGTAGAAATTGGACATTCCAAGAAGTATTTGCAAATCCGTAGATAAACCGTTTAACTACTTCTCGTTTAATAATATGGACTGCCAAATACGTACCTACACGGCATTCTATTTAAGGTGTAAGACCTCTTTTACACTATCAGGTTTAGCCGATCTGGTTTCAAACCTGAAGCAAACCGGAGAAGTAATGGACCATTCGTTTAAATATAGGTCTTCACACTATCAGGTTCAGGTTCGGCGACTGGTTGCAGCCGGATGGGTCGACTGGAGGATCCGGTTCCCTAACGCCGGACGAAGTGGTGATGGGGTATTGCAGCTTATGTGCGCGTTCACACTTGTCCGGTTATGGTCTTCAGGTTTAATCTGTGGTAGTTTATTATTTGCTTTAACTCTGGCGAGGAAGGTGCGAATGCTTACCTGGTAGCTAAGCTAAGTATTTCTTTTGGACTGATGCAATTCCTCATTTTTGTATTTTGGGGCTGTAAAACTGGCTGTAATTTAGTATGTAGTTATTCCAAAGACAAAACAGACATTCTAAAGTAATTAAAAAAATTTTTTTCGTCACTTCTTTATTCCTCATACAAAATTTGAGAAGCACCAATCTCATCACGTGTTTGAAGTAGAGGGTGTACCCAAAGTCCCCTTTTACCATTTCTTTGCTTTTTACGCTTTCTATACAAATACCACAAAGCCATAATCGATACGTGGACTAACGTTTATTAATAAGGACAATGCCGGACCTAATGAAAATCTGATCGGGTCCGGATATTTTTATTTTTACTTCAGGATTCTCTCTGGTTTAAAACCTGACCGGCGAATCTGATAGTGTGAAAGGGGCCTCTAACACATAATATTTCACCTGTTGTCGTTTTTTGGCTAAAGTGGAATAATAATATGTATCTTCGTTCTGTACATGGAAATATATGGTTATATATCTGCCCATCTCTCATCAATGCAACGATTGTTTGTGTCAACGACGTGTTTTTTGATTGAGGGACTTTTAAATTAAAGGTTGGCAAATATGTTTCTCCTATGATAACGGCGGCCATTACATACTTATGTGCTGAATACTATTACATTTATTTTTTACAATTTAAATAGATATTTCCTTTTTAAAATAAATTCCAATGTATGTTCAATGTTCAAAAAACTCTTTATTATTATTGTATTATTGAACTGCTATTTTTTACAGACCTTGAATTC
Organism: Polydrusus pterygomalis; assembly: GCA_963969555.1. Taxonomy (NCBI): domain Eukaryota; kingdom Metazoa; phylum Arthropoda; class Insecta; order Coleoptera; family Curculionidae; genus Polydrusus; species Polydrusus pterygomalis. Next base: position 63,436,762 of record OZ018378.1, read on the forward strand.
CATAGATTTTCTTTATTTATTCTTGCATAACAATGGAATTTGAATTAAATTAGTTGTTCTATAGAAACCATAAAATGTGTTATTCAAGCGCAACAAGTAAATATTATAATTTTTAGTAGATTTTAAAAGTACAAATTATGAGATATTAATTGTAATAAACGCATGATATTATTGGTCTTTTTTGCCGATTTAAAGAAGTCATTCCTGTCCTCGTTCCTGTTGTAGGGTAAAAGAATCCCATTTAAAAAATTATGTTGCCACCCAAAAAATGGAATTAGGGGAACAACACAAATAGGCACGAATTATTTTTGTCTTAAATAATATTTTGCGGCCAGACTGGAATATAGTAGTCTTTACTGACGAAAAAGTTTTTCAGTCTACGATCAGCGGACATATCAGAGTATATATACAGACCTCGCAATAAAAGATATACTAAACTTTATTAGTAATTCCGAAAGATCAGGGAAATTTTCGTTGAATGTATGGGCATGGGTAAGTTATCATGGACTTGGAGTGTGTTGGATTTTAAATTAAAGGTTTAATACCGTCACTTACAGCGGTATGCAAGGTTATAAGATCAACTCTAATCTAGATTAAATTCATTTTTACCGTGGTACAACATGCCCAAAAATCATTTAAAACGGGATTAAAAAATGATCTGAATTAAGGACGGGTGCTGCATACTGCTGTTACAAGAACATTTTGGAATATATTATGATGCCTAGTGTATCGCAACATTTCCCTGATCAGAGCTTTATTTTCCAACACGACGACTGCTCGGTTCATAGCGCGGTTATGGTCAAAAATTGGTTCCAGAGAAAAAACGTGGAAACTTTGCTGTGGCCTTCATAAAGTCTCGATATTAATAACGCGTTGGGTCTAATGACATGAAAAATATATAAAGCAAATTTCAGACCAGCTAACAGAAATGAACTTGTTTCATTTATTAAAGAAACGTAGAACGAGTTAAGTGATGATCTTGATTTTGATTTGAGCTTTTACAAAAGAATGGAGCCATTACTAAATATTAAATAGGTGTAATTTTCTTTTTTTAATTAATTATTGGGTACAATAAAATGTTGGAATTAAGTAAGACTTGTTATTTTTTAATGAAACGAAGAAAAAATAATAATAAAAATTATAAATATGACACGTTTAAGTTTAGCCCAATAAATAAAAAGTGTAGTCTCTTATAATTTGAAGACATTCAATAGCTTGTCCTACTTTTTTATGAACTTTCGGGGATTATGGGTAGGTTTACAACACACAATCGATGTCCTACTTCTTTCTGAACTCAACTGTACTTGTTATTTCAGAAACAATTTTTAAAAAATTGAAGTTTCTTATGTCAATAAAAGCCTAGATATTAAAAGTGGACTTTGTATCTTGGCTGATTTTTTTAAGCTTTACTTCGATTTAAGTGATTATACACAGAACAAACCACTACCTATATTATTTATTAGGATTAATTTTTACAATAATTTTCAACAATGTTATTCAATAAATAAAAATTTAAGCAATAATCTAAATCTTATTGATTAAAATCATTATTGTGGTGAAAATAAAGCTAGGTAATTACAATAACTTAAATATACAACAAACATGTTAAACAACAAGTTTTAAAGAAAGCAAAAGCAATTGAATCGGTTATTTCAGAAACAACCTAAGTCATTTTGTCTTCTGTGCTATTTGGAGTTATCTGTTTTATCGGTGCCAAATGTGCTCACCCTTGTTAGTCTTACACCCACTCATGAATCGCTATTCCTTGCACTAGCTTGTGCAAGTCAACTGGGGAGAGTGTCAGTATATTCTCTGGTCGTAGAATATAATGATAGTATTTTACGTTACAAGGCCGGTAGGTGACTTATCACAGTACGAGTTGGTTTACTGGAATATAAACGAGTGCTGTAATAACACCTAACGGACGTGTATCGTATGATATTTTATTTCATTTTGTCAGTATAATCCTTTTTAAAAAGATTTAATAAAAGTGTTTATTACAAATTTTAAAATATTATTGGTAATATTAATTGGTATCACTGGATATAGTTTAAATAAAATAAAAATTACTAACTTTAGTTAAGCAAAATATTTAAAAAAATTTAAAAGAGAGTCTATTCTGTAGTTGCGTAATATTTTTCATTTACTAAAGTTGGTAGAAAAAATAATTTTACAAGTTAAAGCATCTAAACAGAGTTACTTGGGATCGATAAATATATAGTCAAAACAAAATAAAAATTACTAACTTTAGTTAAGCAAAATATTTAAAAAACTGTAAAAGCAAGCCTATTCTGTAGTTGCGTAACATTTTTCATTTACTAAAGTTGGTAGAAAAAGTATATTATTTATAGTAAGACATGCTGCCAAAATAGCGAGTTTCCAATAAATACTAGTCGAGGCGTGGAACGCATTTTTCTAATCGGCCATGATTGCCTTTATTTTGTTTTGAATTATGACAGTTACTGTTATTATAAGTTTATAAAACTTATATAGGTATTATTATATTCCAAGTTTAATTTAGTTTAATGTATATATTATGATAAATTAAATAATTAATGCTCAATATGTGTACTTGAACATTTTGTTTCCTATAATTATAAGTGACAACTTGTCAAAAATCCAAAGTAAAAAAATCATTATTTCTAAAAACAAACGATGGTTGCTAGGCAATACTTTACAGTACCTGATACTGTAATGTTCCACTTACCGGCCGCAAATGAGTACATGGTAAGTTGATTTATGTTTATTTGTTAGAAAATCGATTTCATGTAAAAACAGCGGCATTACCGCTAAGACGAATCCTTTATCGACTGTTGATTAGACCCTAACGGTATATAGAGCACCTTACTCTATCATAGCATTTACCGAATTTATGACAATGCTAACTAGCTCTCATTAAAACGTAAAGAGAAATACTGTTACCCTTTTAAAAAAATTACTTTGAAAACCTTTTAAACGTTATTGCTTATAGACTTTTGGTAAAAATGAGTAATAATCTGTAACACATTTCATGAAGTGATTCTAGGAAGCAATGTCTATTTTTATTTTAATCTTATTATCTAGCTGTAAACCTAGAAGAAAGGTAATAATATGGAATTTAAGATCGACTTAACGAGGGTATGCGTTAGGCAATAAACAATCTCTTGTATAATATATATTATCATCATGGGTAATTGGAATTAAATAACAAACCTGTTTATTTACAACTTTCACCGACACTTAAAAGTTCATCACTGGCCTCCTTTAAATATACATTTTCTAGTATACCCAGATGCAGTAAACATGAGAGGGCGTTTAAAATATAAATAATAATTGTTGTAATATTTACCGTGCGAGCCAAAATTATTTGCATCAAAGAGGGCCTTGCATCTAAGGACCTAATGCTTAGCCGTAGGGCTTAGTACCTGTTGGGTATCAGTAACTACCTGAATTAATAATCAATCAGGTATTTCGTCATCTTTGACAGTCGTTACAAGTAACTTGATTCATCGCTAATTTTTCCAATTTCTTGAACAATTCACACAATGGGCGTATAAGACGCCTATCCCAAGAAGTGGGAAGATCTCATGGAACATGCAAGACTATTCTTAAGAAGCAGCTAAATTTATTTCCTTATAAAGTGCAAGTATTCCAAGAAATAAAAGTCGCAGATTTTAAAAAACGCAGGAAATACTCTCAATGGTTTACCCAAAATTTATTGGAAAGAATTATTTATTAGACCTAACTTTTTTTCGGATCAAGCCTGGTTCCACCTCTCCGGTTATGTGAATTCTTAGAATACACGCATGTGGAGTAGTGAAAATCCCCATTTTTTTGTAGAGTCCACATTGCACCTTCAAAAAATTGGTGTCTGGTTAGCTGTTTCCCGAAGAAGAATTGTTGGTCCTATTTTTTTCCATGACACAGCGGTATAGAAACAATATTGTGAATCCATTTGTGGAGCAATTACTTGACGACGAACTACGTTTGGATATTTTCAACAGGACGGTGCAACCGCCCATCATACAGCCGCCGAAACTACCTAGATCACCTTGTTTAACGGTTATGGATTACTTCGTTTATCCTCATTTAAAGAGCACTATTTTTAAAACACCAGTTGCAAATTTAGAACAATTACAAGAAAGGATTATCCAAGAATGTGGTAACATTTCTCCAGAGATGCTGGTCAACTTTTTCGAAAATATGGAGACGTGTGAATTTATGCTTGGAGCATGGCGGTGGCCGATTTCAGCAATTTATGTAATTATTTTTCTTTTTCTTTCTGTACATTCTTACTTTGTTAATTTTGTAAATAACAAAAATAAATTTGTATTTGTCTACTTATTTTATTACTTACTTATTAGTTTGGCATATTATCATGTTATAATATGAATTTGACAAAATTTTAACCTAGATTTGGTTAGATATATCGTCCCATATCATTGTGATGTAAACCAAGCCCTACGTTTTTTAACCCAAGCCCTCTTTGATGCAAGTAATTTTTGCTCGCACGGTAGATAAAACATGATACAACACAGGATAATTTACAAATAACTAAAAAACCTAAAACTTGGGCTTGCTTCGTCATCAAACTTGCAAAATACACAGATAGGTGTATGCGTAAATAATTTCGATGACTTAACTAAAAAGAAATTGAGAGTGATTCACTCATTTGTCTATCTAATCGAATTTTTAACAATTGAACCGAATAGGTCTAAGTAGAGCCTGCACGGGCCAGAATTTTACGGCCCGACCCGACCCGTCCTGGCAACCAAGATATTGACGCGGCCCGAAGAAATTATTAACTAAGAGCAAAAAAGACCGGACGGCCCGAAAAGCCCGGTGCATGGGCCCGAAAAGCCCGGCCGGCCAGAAAGGTATCTGAACAAATTTGCCTTGATATTTATGAAATCTAAACAATAGACTAAACGTCACAACTTTTTCAAGTGACGTTTAATCTTGTTAAATAAATGGTAAAAAATAAAAAAAAAATTATAATTTTACACTTTCCACATATTTTTATTTTGACTCGACATGTTTCACACAGTTGCTTCTTTAAAAGAGTACTTAAAAATGGTATTTTAAAAGTTATAACTTAGGTGTAACAATAAAATTGCATGTAATTTACAGGTTGTTTAAATTGTTGGAAAAACCAATAATAATGTTTACAGACTAATTAAAGAGATTAAAAAAAAGTGATCCGTTTAAATCCAATTGATCATTAAGAGGAGTATTGTTATTTTTAAGCCTATTTATTTCTAAGGATTCAAGCAAATTTAATTTTGTACTTTTGTTTTCAATGTGCAAGATATCGTGGTTATGATTATATACAGGGTCTTGGACCTTATCTGTATCTTAGGGCGCATTTCAGGAAATTTTTTTTTTCACACAGGGTGTTCCAAAAAAGTGTGACATCATAAGGATGTATTTTTTTAGATTACATGCCATATATTTTCTTACATTTTTGGGTGCCTTTTATAGTTACCTACATACCCCTAAAATTTTATTAAAATTAATTTAGTATTATAGACGAAAAAAAAAATAAAAACTAAAAAATATCAGTTTTGCGCCACTGGTATTAAAAATAAATAAAAAATAAAAATAATGCCTCGTTAATAAATTTATACAAAGGAACTTATTAAATAAGGTATAACAATTTCGTTAACCAAGTTTGGTTAACACGAATTGTACAGGGTGTCCAAAGTTTAGTGTCAAACTTTGCAAACTTTAAAGCAATTTATTTTTCTTATTTCAAATGGGAATCCCTGTATACTTTTATGTCATTCGATGCAGAATTAAAAATCAAACTTTTTTCCTAATTGCAACCCTATCGAAATTTCTAACGCATCAAGAGTTATTTGCAGAAAACTAATTTTATCAACTATTCCAACAGTCATTATTATGAATAAATATGGAAGGTGGCTTTGAAAAACAATTTATTGGTAATAAAGTTTATTAAAGTCACCATAGACCATTTTGACTTTAGTAATCTAAATGTTTCAAATATTGTTAAATTGTTAGTAATTATTAACTGGAAATGATAATCGTGAATATGGTTATCCTTGAAAATTCGTTGAACTGTTCTTTCGATTACATTTACGGCATCAGCGACTGCTTGTTAAGTAACTGAAGGATTTTCTATAATAGATAATAGCACAGCCAATTGATTTTGTTCAGTTCGGATCGGTTTATTTCTCACTGGTTTTGGGTAGTTTACATTTCCCGTTCGTACAAACCTCTCTAATATGTTTTGCAGGCTCCTTTTGTCTGGATGTCGTCGTTCCGGATAATACTGTGCGTAAACTCGGCTTGCCAAAAAAGAGTTTTTTTATGCTCCTAATATAAAAATTATATCTACGAGCTCTTCTTGGTTGTAGTACATCACAAAAAACAATATAAAGTAATTATAACCGCTTAAATAATTACTAACAATTTAACAGTATTTAAAACTTTCAGATTACTAAAGTCAAAATGGTCTCTGGTCACTTTAATAAACTTTAATACCAATAAATTGTTTTTCAAAGCCACCTTCGATATTTATTCATAATAATGACTGTTGGAATAGTTGATAAAATTAGTTTTCTGCAAATAACTCTTGATGCGTTAGAAATTTCGATAGGGTTGCAATTAGAAAAAAAGTTTGATTTTTAATTCTGCATCGAATGACATAAAAATATACAGGGGTTCCCATTTGAAATAAGAAAAATAAATTGCTTTAAAGTTTGCAAAGTTTGACACTAAACTTTGGACACCCTGTACAATTCGTGTTTACCAAACTTTGTTGACAAAATTGTTACACCTTATTAAATAGATTCCTTTGTATAAATTTATTAACGAGGCATTATTTTTATTTTTTATTTATTTTTAATACCAGTGGCGCAAAACTGATATTTTTTAGTTTTAATTTTTTTTTGTCTATAATACTGAATCAATTTTAATAAAATTTTAGGGGTATGTAGGTAACTATAGGAGGCACCCAAAAACTTAAGAAAATATATGGCATGTAATTTAAAAAAATACACCCTTATGACGTCACACTTTTTTGGAACACCCTGTATGAAAAAAAAATTTTTTCCTGAAATGCGCCCCAAGATACAGATAAGGTCTGCAAAATATGAAAATTCTAACTTAATTACTAAGTGAGCTATAAGAAGACGGGAGGTGAGGTGCAGGACCCTGTATATGATTCTAAAAACTGATCTCTGACTGATTCATAAATAATATACATACCAATGTTAAATTTACAATTAAAAAAGAAATCAATAATTCTATTAACTAGACCTAACTAACTTACTATTAAAAAATCCGAAAATAAAGATGATTTTTCAATAAACCTACTCACACTGATACTACTATACATAACACCTCTTGCCATCCAGTACAACATAAATTAGCTTTTTTCTTTAGTATGATACATCGACTAGTAACATTACCTTTAAATAAAACTAATTTTCAAACTGAATTAAATATTATTAAGCAAATTGCAGTAAATAATGGTTATTCCGCGATAACAATAGATAAAATACTAAATTAAAAATTATACAAAAAGGCTATAAACTTAGTTTTTCCAACAGCAAACAATAATAAAAATAATTATAAAGTTATTTCGTACATAGGTCATGTTAGCACTAAAAAAATAAAAAACTTTTTATATTGCTTTCAAACCTAACAATACTCTAGGAAAACCCATTAAAAATAATAAAAGTAAATTAAATAAAGGAAATAAATCTGGTGTTTACAAATTAAAATGTAATGAGTGCTCTAAAGTTTATATCGGACAAACAGATCGAAACTTCGAAAAACGAATGAATGAACATCATGCTAGTTTAAAAAAAAAACCAAAACAGATTCTAATAATTATTCTAACCATCTGTTCATATACTACAATATCTTGCACATTGAAAACAAAAGTACAAAATTAAATTTGCTTGAATCCTTAGAAATAAATAGGCTTAAAAATAACAATACTCTTTCTAATGATCAATTGGATTTAAACGGATCACCTCTTTTGAATCTCTTTAATTAGTCTGTAAACATTATTATTGGTTTTTCCAACAATTTAAACAACCTGAAAATTATCTGCCATTTTATTGTTACACCTAAGTTATAACTTTTAAAATACCATTTTTAAGTACTCTTTTGAAGAAGCAACTGTGTGAAATGTCGAGTCAAAATAAAAATCTGTGGAAAGTGTAAAATTATAATTTTTTTTATTTAACACAATTATTAATGGATTTCCACCAAGTAAAAGCCGAATCAATTCTATCTGACGTTTAATCTATTGTTTAACTGGTAAAGTAACATACCATAACATGAAACATGAAGCCTAAACTATCAGAATCTATGATGTATTGTCTTCGGCCTATCAGCAATTGCGTATAACCTAAGTATAAAACGTAAAAAGCCCAGCCGGCCCGGACAGCCCGATCGGCTCGAAAAGCCCGGTCTTTATTGATTAAGTGGCCCGACCCGACCCGAACCCGAGAGTCGGGCCGGGCTGAGTAGAAGTCCAAGATGAAAACCCGGCCCGTGCAGGGCTCTAGTCCTAAGGATGTTAATGATTATTATATTTTAAAAGTAAAATATTTGAAAATACGATTCGATGGGGGCATAACTTTAAAAAAGATGTACCAAAAAGTGAAAGGCCTTTAAATGCAACTAATGCTAATGTTTGCAAGTAAGTAAAAACAATAGGTCACGAAGATCGTCATGTAGAAGTATCTACTATTAAATATTCAATATATCTAAACCAACCTTATTGACAATACTACATACGCTAGACTCTAGTGATTAGAGTAACATTTCAGTTTAAAGAGATTATTTACTCCCGAAAAAATTATGAGACAATAGATTTTTCGAAATTTTTTGGTACCTACCTTCAGTTTGCAGATTTTAAGTTTCTCTGTAAAATAGTGAAAGGCGCTGATTCTTATTCACTGAGATCCAAAAGTAAACTTAGGGTCTATGCAACGAGTTCATTGGGGTTCCACTTATATATTATAAAAAAGCTCGTACATAATCGACAGCTTTAAGACCCATATCTAGCGTGTTTTTATACCAACTAGGAGTTATTTTTTTTTTGAAATTCCTCTTGAACACTTTTCTTCCTGATGCCTTGTTTTTAAAGCCGGCTATACTTTCCATTATATACCTTGTGTTAATTATCTGTACCTGTATCTATAAGAATTATTTTTAAAAAACAATGGAAAATAAAAAATATCCAAATCTGAACACTTTCGGATATATTTTATAATAAGTCACATATTGTTACAGTCACTTTTGTAAGCTATTTAAATAAGTTGTAGTAAAAAAAAACGTGTGTCATTAGAATAATTTTATATTATGCAAACTAAAACAACCAAATTAATGATTGCGTCATACGCAGTCTTGGAGCTGACCGTCAGGTATTATTATTCAAATTAACGATCCGTTAACAATCATTGAATTTTGATTAATTAATTCGTTTTTTTCTTCGTGGTAACGAGCCTTTGAAAAACTTTTGCCAATGAAATAATCATTAATCTTGGATTTAATTATTTAGACACTTAGTCCATTTCTCTGGTATATTTTATTTAGTATGAATAGAAGACTTTTTCTCCATTGGTACAAATATATTATACACTATACGTTTTTGCGTGTGTAGATAGTTCTGTATTTTAAGTAAAAGTTGCAAATTATATGGATCATTTTTGATCCTGAAAAACCACCTGCCCATGCACTGTAACGACAACAGCGAGCTTACAGTGATGTCATTTTTTAAAGATATTTTTTGGAGCTGAAACTTTGGAAGCGTGTCTATGAATTATATGTCTGCGGTTAAAACTAACAAATATACTCTTAGTACTAGTAGTAATAGTAGTATTTGACGGTAGGTTCCGAAACCCGGCAAGTAGATCAATGGCTATTCTTTTTGCCTACTCCAGAGTTTTCCCCATAATTCTCTAACCACTATGGCTCTCGCCAAAACCTCTCGACCTTCTTATGATGGCAAGTATATCGCGCCTGGGTAATTACTTCCTTTTGGAGAACCGCCGAATCCAGCACCTGATGTCTGAGTCTTCCCAGGATCTCACAAGTACCTAGAAGGTGAAGCAAAATATCATCTTTCTCTAGGCATCCAGCGCAGATTGGATCGTCTTTAATGCATATTGGAGCCAGATGCTTCTTCAGCTTGTAGTGCCTAGTCAGTTTTTCTATTAATGGGTTTAGGACACTTCGTCTTCTGTTTATAATCTATACTCTAGTGTAGACTTGTTTGGCCAGGTTATGAAGACCTTAGCTTGTCTTCACCCTTGAGCCATCTGTCATAGCTACATAGAAGGCCGGCTCAGGTCCAAGGATGAGGTCCTAGCTCCACATCTGGCAAGATCATCTGCCATCTCATTGCCCTGAACTCTTTAATGTCCACTGACTTAGACCAGGTTTTCCTCTTTCCTCATTAAAAGCCCCTTCAAAGTATCCGTGCATTCGCAGACAAGGTTGGTTGTGACTATGGAGGGCTTTAAGAAAGGAGTTCGATCGAAAATGGCTGTTCTTTAAATTTACGTCCCTGTTTAGTAGTTAGTTCGCTGTTTCACGGTCGCGGCGCAGTGATTGTCAAGTGTTTGACTTTTTACAGGTTTTGATAGACGTCGGCGGTATTTTTATCCAATAATTAATAAAATAAGCTTTATTAGATATAATATATACATATCTCAGCCTGTAGAGGGTTTTAGTTAACTAAATTCAATAAAACAGTTGATTATCCCATAAGAACCCATGCATTTTACAGATTTAAAGGAACACATGCGCTCCTGACGGCCATTTTTAAAGCTGCTTTACCGATCCAAAACTTTGCCCGAAACCAATGTATTGCGATCGGTCTCCTAACCTAAAGGCCTCCATAGTTGTGACTCTTGGTTTACTGATGGCTTTTAGAGCGTTTTCAGAAAAGGTTTTGCCATTATTTTGGGGTTATGAGATATTTTGATGGAATATTGTAGGATTTTGTGTTTCTGCAAAGTGTTTATTTTTCTTAAAAAGTAAGTAAACATTTTTTTTATATATCTATTAGAGAAATATTAGATCAAAATTTCATTATTCCAAAAAAAAATCATTACTTTTGGTTTGGAATCATATATTAATACTTAATTGTTTTCTAAAGTTACTATTACTATTTATGTTTGTAGAAATTAAGCTTGTCTAGTGTCTTAGGATAAATCATAAATATTTTAAAAAATATGTTCGAAAATATTTCTTTCAAAATTAAAGAATGGATTAATATACGATTTTTTAAATTATCCTATATCATTTATATTATATTAAAGTATGCATTTGGCTTATATAAATTAATTGTCTGGACCTGAGAAAAATTTAAGTTGTAAATATAATATATTGTTACTTGAAATTATATATATGACAATAATTGCAGTCATTACAGCATTCAATAAATAATGTTTCTCATGTACATTGTATTGTATTTCGTTAATTTAAGGTATCACGCAAACTTCTAAAGCTTAATTCAAGAAAGGGCTCAGGACCTGATAATATACCACCACTCTTTCTCAAAAAAGCAGCTTTAACTATCTGTGAACCACTCACGCTACTTTATAACATTTCATTAAACACTGGCGGATTCCCGAACAGCTGGAAATCTGCCATGCTTATCCCAATATTTAAAGGGGGACAAAATAATGACGTAAAAAATTGTCGACCAATAAGCAAATTGTCAGCAGTTGCAAAGCTTTTTGAAAAACTTGTTTACGAATATTTTTTTAATCTCACCCACAGAACATTATAGGATCAGAACAACGCGGGTTTTATCGCGGTCGGTCACTCGAAACTAACCTGTTCGCCTTTACTGAGTACCTACATAATCACATTAACAACCGGATTCAGGTGGATGCCATCTACACTGACTTTAGCAAGGTTTTCGACAAAATTAGTCGTAACATTCTACTCAATCGTCTTGCTGAGGTTGGTGTTGCGGGTACCCTCCTGAGCTGGGTCGAGTCTTATTTAAAGGATAGGAATCAGTACGTTCACATTCAGGGCTTTCAATCCGACTCGTTTATACCATCCTCAGGAACACCCCAGGGCTCGCATTTGGGGCCCCTATTTTTCATTATTTATATTAATCCGATAGAAGCCTGCTTTCATCACTGTCAATTTTTGATCTATGCTGACGATCTAAAGGTTTTTTAAAAAAGTAGAAAATAATTTTGACTCGCTATGTATTCAGAGGGATCTTGACAGATTGGTAAGGTTTTGCGACGAAAATAATATTTTTGTTAATTTAAGTACCGGAAGTACTATATTTCTTACAACCGGTTTAACCGGAAGTTGGCACTATTGGAAAGATGATAAAAATCGAAGATAGGGACATGTAAGCCGTTTTACTCTAAGACGTACAGTTAGAAAGCTAGACGCTGTCAAAGTTCAAAAATCTCATTTTTCAAGAGTCAATGTCTCGGAAACTGTTTAGTATAGACTAATAATGCTTTTATAAAAAAATGTTCAGAATTTTATGCAGAATCCAAAAAAATTATATAAAATAAGGGTATTTTTTTTAAATTAACGTGGAACCAGATATTTAGCCTGTTTCGTTTTAAATGGGGAACCCTGTAAATAAATAAATAAATAAACTAGATTATCATATTAAATAAATCTGCTCTTGTTCGACATTTCCAATAAAATATTTTCATTTTGTTTTCTGTTTTATATTTTGCTGTACAATCTACTTGTACTTTATATTATAATTTTACCATATCTCGAAAGAGTAATTCCTGCAATTTAAGTTTATAAAGTGCTGCTGCAATAAATACGCGGGAAATTTGCATCAAAAGCGAGTTCAAAAGAAAGTTTATCTAAAAGTGACACTGTTGATTTATTTTCCTGTTCTGAAGCGTAAGTTAAAATTTCGTGTAAACCTGCTGTTATACTGGGTGTTTATTTTTTTAGTAAAATTTTTTCGAAATTTGGTAATTTTGATGAACTTTGTAAGCCAAGTCGTTTATTAAAAATGTTGGCATTTAAAAAATAGTGTCAAAAGAAGGAGCAAGTGGAGTAAAAATAGACATTGCTTATGTGTAAGATTGAGTCTTGTACTTTTTTATAAGTTAAGAAGGAAATTAAATGCTTTTAACAAAGAAAAAGTAATCGTAGTTATACGATTTCAGGTTTTGTTTTCAAGATATATGAAGATAAAAATTACCTTGTATCAGAAGAAAAGAAAACCGTAATTTAAAAATTTAGCAATTTATTTTATTTCCCCAAATTTCATTTACTAGTAAGTCCCTACTACCTACTCTTTCTTCTTAAAACGAATTTTTTTTGTTCGGTAATATTTTTACTTTTTCCTATAAAAAAAAGGTTTATTAAATTAGTGTGCTTTTATTTTAACCAAGTAGGTGTGTGTTATAATTTGCCCTAGAGAAAGTAAGGTAGGCCTAAATTTTGACTTATTGCTACTTCAAAAGTTCCTTACGAATTTTATTATGCCTCGTTTTAGTTTTGCTGAGTATGCAGACATGCATATGGTGGTGATAGAAGCTTTTGGCCTCCTCGATCCCAAGATGTATATCCTTTGGATTTTTTTTAGGTATATCTTAATAATCTTGTCTGTCTCACTCCGTGTAAAATCGACAGAGAAAATGTATTTTTCACTGCCCATTAATAAGGAATTATCAATGCATCTTTTTTAAAGTGCCTGCATATTATACAAGTTGAAAAGGATTAATTCTGGTGATTTTTAACAATGTATAATTGAAGACCACGGTGCAAAAACCAGGTAAGTCACATTATAAAAAGTTTTGAGAAATTAAAAGAAACGTATTATTTTCTTTAAAAATAGGAAACACAAAACCAATTTATTTTATTGTGTAGGGAAGGTAATTAAAAATACGCCTAATGTGAAATTCCATAAAAACATCAACGCAAATTTTTTATTTTTTTTGTTAAAAATTTGGACTTACCTGGGTTTTGCCCCAAACATAGTAATGAAATAATGCAAAAAATGGTTTAAACAGTTCTATTAATCAAACGGAACAAAAAACAGTACTACCTAAGAAAGGGGAGACAAAAATCGAATCAGAATCATACGCATCACCACCTGTAACAGATACTTCTTGTGGAACTTCAATATTTTCGGGTTCTCCGAAGATCATTCGATAGTACCATAGATCGGCAGCCTGTACATATTTTGATGATAGAACTTTAACATTAGCAGCCTTTTTTTCATTGAGCGGTAAAGGATATGTTATTATACAGGGTGCTGATAAAGTCTGGAATAATCGATTTTTCTTGAAAATGCAAAAGTTTTTCGAAAAACGCTTGGAACAGTCGATTCTTATTTCGAGGGGGACATCTTTTACGTATATTGCCAATCTTGTTACTTCAAGCCCCTAGGAGGGAGGGGGGGGGGGTAAGATCTTAATCTTAAATGGATACCCCCATTTTATATAATTTTTTTGGATTCTGCATAAAATTCTGAACATTTTTTAATAAAACCATTATTAGTCTATACTTAACAGTTTCCGAGATAGTGACTCCTAAAAAATGACATTTTTGAACTTTGACAGCGTCTAGCTTTCTAACTGTACGTCTTAGAGCAAAACGGCTTATATGTCCCTATCTTCGATTTTTATTATCTTTTCAAAAGTGTCAACTTCCGGTTAAACCGGATGTAAGAAATATAGTACTTCTGGTTTGACCGGAAGTTGACACTATTGAAAAGATAATAAAAATCGAAGATAGGGACATGAAAGCCGTTTTGCTCTAAGACGTACAGTTAGAAAGCTAGACGCTGTAAAAATTTAAAAATCTCATTTTTCAAGAGTCAATATCTCGGAAACTGTTTAGTATAAACTAATAATGCTTTTATTAAAAAATGTTCAGAATTTTATGCAGAATCCATCAAATGAACACCCTGTATAATAAATCTGTGGGCAACAATACCTAAGGTTCAAAAGACTTCAACAGTTGGTTAGACAGCAAAATCAAGACAAAAAGATTTATTCAGAAATAGTAATGTTAGTAAAGTTATGCTAAATGTGACATACTTACTTGTACAAACCATTTTTATTCCGCATCAAATATCTCCATTGTATTTAAATGATTGAATATACAATTGAAAATTTCTCTTGAGATCCTACATTCATTTTCATAATACGAAATTAAGGTAGCACACGGCTAATAAGTAATACAAAAAAAAATATGTGGATTAAGAATTTTAAAAGTAGAACATTTTAAAATATTTTTTTAGTTACTAATAGATACTATAAGGCACACTTTAAAGAATATAATATAAAGTAACTTAAAAACCTAATATAAGTATAGTTAGTTATTAGTTAAAATAATACGTCATTGGCGTATTTTTCTACTAAGCAGTGTTTGTGAACAAAATTTTTTATAGTTAAATGTTTCTTAGAACCCCATCTTGTCACCTGTCATTTATGGCAATCTGTTGAAGTCTGATATTTTAAACATGTACGAGGGTTATAATAACTTGCAAAAAGACAATACAATTTTAATTACAGTTGAAACATCGCACTCAACGTGCGATAGATTAAAAATTATGGCATTATTCATTGATAAAACATAGAAATACATTTGACATGCACTAAACATACCAATGGAAAACGCTATGAACAACCCCGACAAATAATCATAGACAATTTACCTTTAGATAAGCAAACAACAATCACGAAAGTAGCAGATTTATGGCCTCGCGCATGTAAACAAAGCTAGACACTATTAGACATGCGCACTGCAAAATTATCGTTTGACCAATGGGAAAATAGACAGATCCGGGCTCTAAAATTTAAATTCTTGCCAAAAAATTGGACTTTCTTCTCAATTTTTGATTAAGTTGGGAAAAAAGGTAGTGATTTCTGGCATTTTTAGTAGTAGCAAACCTATCAGATTTTAAGGATAGAAAATTGTTTTTAAGGTTTTGTTTTTAAAATTTGTTTAATAATGATTCGTCGTCGTGTTTTTACTTCGAAAAGGACGAGAACAAGAACAAGTGAATTAAACTAGTCTTATAAAATCAAATATAGAATCAAACAAAACCAGTAAAATAACCAATCTACGGTGTTATCGCGTGCCTAACCTCAAGTCAAATATTAATCGGTATATTGGTAAAAACTTGGGTACGTGTAAAACATTTTTAAGCAAAATTTCTTGTTTAAGAATTTGAAAAGTGTTTGCCCGATAACTTGACCCGTGGAATACTGGCTTTATTAAAAGCTTAATGTCGGGGTGTACAATTTTAACCAAAAAATTAACCAACCAACAACTTTGACAAAATTAATTTTCTCACAATCAGACACAATTCACTAAACTACACAAAAACTAGAAATCTGTAAATATTAAACACCCACAATCCACGATATCTAAGAAAACTAAAAGGAATCCATAGAGAAACCAAAACACAACAACCATGTGTTTAAAGTAAAATAATTTTAAAATTATACATCGCGAGGTAAAATTAAACCCGGAAATTTTTTAACTTTTTGTGGTATTACTAGTTATAATAGAATTATTTCATGGTTATGACATGATCATACCAGAATCATAATATAGGTACTTTAAAATGATTGATTTCATACAATTAAGATTTTATATAATGGATTGAATTATTAATTGTCTCTCATATTTTAATCAGTCCTTCAATTAGCCCTTTATCATCACCACTTTGACCCTAACCCTTTTCTCAGTAGAGCGATGAGATTGGATAATTGGAAACATTTTTGCACGCAAAAAGTTAAAGTATTTCGACGATGTTTTATTCAAGATGGATTCACATCAGTAATAAATTATTTGTAAAAAATAAATAACATGGTAATCGTCGTTAGTAATATTTAACTGTTAATTATACTACTTAAAATATTTAAGTTAAAGCTAATTTTATTTACAAAAAAAATTTAAATAACTAAAAATTATCTAATAATAGGTTTCGAATATCTCGTAACATAATAATTATTACAAATATAAATTTTAACAACCGAAAATCGTCATCAAATTTGGAGAATTATTTAATTGTACACTGAAGGAAAAGTGTGGTTACAGTTAACAAACGGATTTATCTGGGCAAGATTTCTTTGGAATAAAATTAATAAAAAATTAATATCTAATATGTAATATCTAATATTATGGTCTCTGCATAAAAATGTCGATTATTTATTCTTAAAGAAAATATTTCTCAACAAAATTTATTTTAATACTTACGAAATAATTATAATATTTAGAGCTGTCGATGCCAGGCGTGGAGCTGAGACCCCATTCCTGGGACCAGAGCCAGCTATAGAAATAACTAAAAAGCAGGTAGGATCTTCACTAAACGAGTGGGCTGAACGCCGCTCTAAAGTGTAATGGCGGATGGTCCAAGGGTAAAGACAAGCTAAGGACTTTATAGCTTGGCCGAGCAAGGCTAAGCTAGAATGAATTTTAAACAGAAGACGATGTGTCCTAAACCCCTTAATTAGAATACTGACAGGACATTGCAAGCTGAGGAAGCACCTAGCACTGATTGGTGTCGAAGAGGACCGAATCTGTGCCAAATGCCTGGAGGAGGAGGAGACCCCGCTGCATTTTCTGGGCACCTGCGAGACCCTGGGAAGACTCAGGCATCAGGTGCTAAGATCGGCGGCTCTCCAAAAGGAAAAAATCACCGCCCTGGCCTGGAGCGACATACGTTACTTCGTAAGGAGGTCGGGGCGTTTTGGCGGGGGCCAAGGTGGTTAGAGTGACTGGGGAAGACTCTGGGGTAGGCAAAAAGGATTGCCGTTGGTTTACTTGCAAGGTTTCGGAACCTCCCCTCAATTACTACTGCTACTACTAGAGCTATCGATTAAATAATAAGATAAGCATTTAACATTCACGATGCGTCGCGTCGTGCTTATAAACATAAAGGCTGTGACTGTCAGATGGGTTATTAATTTAGAATTTTGTATATAATAAAATTAGGAAATGTTCTGTTTAGATCCGTCATAATATGATAAAATGCATTTAAAAGATTCTTATTCCAATTGAACGTGAATTACTTACATAATTTACAACGGAGACATACTTTCAGTAACATGAAAAAAGACAATAGATTATCAGAAAATAAAACCTAGAAAATAATTGATGGTGACCTTTAAAAAAAGGCGTTTCATTAAAACTAATTAACATAATAAATATGGTTTAAAAATTCTTTTTCGAAAGATGTTCTCAAATAAGTTCAACAAGTTGTGGATGGAAATCATCTCGTTTGTTTGTTTAGATCATTCCTTCTCATAATATCTGTCCAGGTATTGACACCGTTATAAGGTTGGGCACCGCGTAGAGATTTAATTCGTTACGTACACGTAACAAATGTAGAAAGGTATTTGTATACTGCGCAATTAAATGCCAGGGCAATTTATAAAAACAAACTAACATTTGATTTTAAAATTATTTAGCGACCACATGGATGAAATTACGATTACCAACACATGCTCAGTCACGATTTTTATTAAGTATGCAGGTGGGCTACGCAATCACGCGCCTTAAGTAATATCGATGTAAAGTCTTAGTCACTAGACAAAAGTTAAATAAAAACGTATAATGTTATTAGAAGTTTTATTTTTATTTAAAGATTGGACACCATCGATGAATTATCATGGACTTAAAGAGGTGAAACATAACCCAACTTAGTATTTTTAAAAGGTTATACCAGATGTTGGAACCAAAAACAATAGCACAGTCAATTTGTTCTTTCTCAGTAGATGCACAAATTGGACACAAATTCTTTGTTGAGAAACGTTTTGAAAGAGTTTTAGGTTCAAATATCGAAATTGTGTCGCGACAAATGTGTCTCGAAACTTTTTCGACGCATTTTTGATTTCTGTTGTTTAAAACATTTTTGAACTGTTTGTTTTGATAAATTTTACAAACCACAGTGCCTATACATTTAACATAGGCGGGAATGAATATTTTTTGAATAATTTTTAGATGAAATTGTTATCTATGACACATGCGCTCCCAAATTGAAGCGACACATTTTCCATTTTCGATTTAAGTGAATCGAAACAAATTGGTATTTTTCTGCTTCGAAATATTTACCAAACTATGGTGTTCATTCATTTTCGAAACATTCAGCAACATACACTCACACTCATTACTTGCTTGTCGATCGGATCAAATTATAATAACAATAACCTATAATTTTGAAGAATGAAAAAAAAAAGAAAAAAACTAAATAATTCTTGTAACTTATATCAAATATTTCTGTGGATTCTTCTTGTTTTAGGTTACGTAAGTCGATTTTACTTTATCTACATCTAGAAGAAACAGAATAGCTGTTATGTTATACTACTACGACTTAATTTTAATTCAAATGTCAAGTCATTTCGAAGTGACAGGTGAGACAAACCAGCAAGTTACAATAAGTTTTTTAGTCGTACCCGTGATATTTATTGTTACAATAATAATGTGTAAAAAATGATTCGTTTTGGTAAGGAATCAGAAAGTTCGATTGCTAAAGAAATTGAGCAGTTAGTAACTCATTTTTATTACTAAAATGTGAGAAACATTAAATAACAAATTTGTTATCTGAAATCCAATGTCTTTATAGTTTTAAATTCAAATATAACTTTAAAAAATTTATTTCCGATGAGTTTAGTTTAACATGACGCACTGCATATTTACAATAGAAGTTGATTTTACTTGGTAGTAACTAAGGTTTATTACTCAAATTTCAGGAACATTAGAAGAAACTCAAATTTATGAAATTTTCTTACCGAATCTCCCACGCAGCAGAATTAATTCCCGATTTTTTTTTTAAGGTCACGAATGGTCTGGTTGATAGAAAGTTATCCCGAGTCGAAGACGAGAGAAATTTTCTATCAGCAAAAACATGAGTGAAAACGAGGGAGATTATAAGTGAAAATATATCCCGGTTAAGTCGTATGTTGGTACAGTGAAATAAATTAAACATAAGGAAACCTTTTCATATATTTCTTGTTAGTGTTAAGCAACTTAAAAAACTATTCAATAATAATGGAGTGATTTAAAATGTTGTTTTATTATTTTGTTATTACTACAGCCTCGACTACAGCTAATCTTAGTTGAGCACTTAGATTTTTCAATAAAACTTTTTATACAGGATCTGTCATGTAGCAGTGGCCAATGCCAACTTTCTTATTTTAAATTTAAAATTCCTGTGTATTATTCAATTTTTGGTTTCTTCAGAAAATTTTAGACAAATTTCATGTACAATATCCTATACCTATCTTCAAATGTTTCGGAAATATTAAGTGTTTTTTGAATTTATTGCAAAAATTAACAACACATTCAAAACTAGTAAGTAAATATGTTAATTTCTTGATAATGTAAGAACAAAAAAAAATAATGTAGGAGATGTCGAAAATACTCGCCGTGAACGTCTTGGCTACATCCTAATTTTAAATAGGAATTTCTTCCAATGTTACTGAACATCTCATGCATGACCGATCTAATCGCAAGCGTTATTCAACTTCTTAAGTTAGCTAAGTCGAGGGGTTTAGTTTTGTATACGATATTATTGACATAACCCTATAAGAAGAAGTCTAATTCCATTCCATCGATCCAGGCCTCCCTATCCACCGATTTGGAAATACTCGGTTGAGGTACTGCCGGACATTGATTTGGTAATGGGGCGGTGCTCCATCTTCCTGAAACCATATCATATTCGCTGAAAGTTGTGGGTTTGCTGGATCAGGATATAAGTTTGTCAAAGTTGGCAAGACATTATTTTAGAGCAGTGCTAAATAATTACCACCATTTGAATTGCCATTATTGAAAAAAGAACCTATGATATGATCTCCAACTATTCCTGCCCAAACATTAACCTTCTCAGGATATTGCGTATGTTCTTCTCTTATCCAGTGAGAATTTTCGCTAGACCAATAGCGGCAATTCTGACGATTAGCATGACCGTGAAGTGTAAAGGTGCACTCATCAGAAAACAAAACGTGTTCTAATTTGATCACACATTGTTACCTAGCATTGCCCTCATTTGGTTACGAAAATAAGTTCTCCTATCAAAATCGTCTTCGATGAGCTCATGGTATAGGGAGCTCAAGTTATAGGGATATACATTTTATTTTTTGGTAATGTTCGAATAATCGATGAATGGCTAACATCGAACATGGGGGCTGTTTTTCGACTAGAAGTATGTGGGTTTTCCTCAAACTCAAGCATAATATTAATTATCTAACTTGGTATCATCACCTATTGCATTGGTAGCTACTTTTTTTTATCTGCTTTACATGTCCAAGCTGGCGAAACTGCTTTTCTATTTTACTAATTTTCCCTTGAGTTATAGGTACTATAGGCGGCAAATTTGAAAATTTTTCATGAAATAAGCGAGCAACTTCCATTTTTGTCCGTATTTTATCTCCATAACCAATCATCTGTAGAATTGTTATTTTGTGCTTTTCTGTTAAATAAACCATTTTTCTGATATGCAGTTAACAAAATTCAAACAACTATTATAATACTGACAGCTACTGTCATGCAGACAGACAACACTTTGCTAAGGTCAAAAGTTTTAAACAAAAGTAAACAAAACTATTTATACCTTTTTTTAAATTCATACCAGTAAAAAGAAACGCTGAAATGCAATAAATCTGAAAACACTTAATTTTTCAAAACAGTTGAACATAGTTATGGGATATTTTACATAAAATATGTCTTAATTTTTCTGAAGAATCCAAAAATTGAATAATATATAGGGTGTTGTATTTAAAATAAGAAAGTTGGTATTGGCCACTGTTACATGACACACCCTGTATAAAAAGTTTTTATTGCAAAAATGCGCAACTAGAAATACCAATCGACCTGTCCAAGCGTTTTTTTTCGGACACGCCCCCATGTATTTATTATCGAATTTATTCCATTTGGCTAATACATACTGTATAGGAAGTATCCTAAGTGTACAATAAATAAATAAATATTCTGTATTATATTATTAATATTTTATATAAAATATTGAGACAATTTTAGAATTTCATTCTAAAAATCTATGTAATCCGTTAGGATAATAGGTAACCTAACTCACCTAGTTAAAGTTCAGCGCGTTCGCGTATCCAAGCAGTGGTACAATGCTAAGAATCACGAGCACAAACACATGCGATACAAAGGCGGCGAGCGGCGCAACCTCGACTTTTCGGTCGGACACTTGGTGCACGGACACTTCACGGAGGTGACTTAGCGGCACCGTCGAACTCGCATTAACTTCTGCGGACCTCGTGCACAGAGAACACCGCGGAATCTACGTCATAGACCAAGGTTTACCAGGTGGGGAACCATTAGATAGATACCGAGAATGACAATACCTGGGTGACGGTATCGAAGAATTCAAAGCAAACGTGTGGGTGGAGTTTTTCGTAATTACTTGGGCATTTTTACGGTGCGGTTCATTACATTTTGCAAGATGGAGTTTTATCGTTGTTAATGCGAGTGTTGTAAAGAATAGGTTAAAAATAGGATCAATCTAATAAATTCAAGCTAAATGGAATATTTATTACTATAGAACTCTGATGTTTTATACTGGCAAAATACCACAACAACGAGGTATTTTTAATGCCAAAACTGTTACCTAGACCCGCCTTGATAAAACCAACATGATGGTTTTCTAGCGACAAAATTTTGATAGATTGTAGACAACCATTGTTAGTCTAACATGTGGTGTCATTTAGTTTAAAAATATTAATATAGTTATTTAAAATTTTAGATATTAATATAAATATACCGCAGATATTCTTAAAAAAGTAATATCTATATATCTATATTATTACGTTATTTTCGAAATAAGGTTTGATATGTAAATTAAAGTTTAAATTTAAAGATAGTTATTCTTTTGTCCAGGACCCGAGTCGGGCGCGTATTCAGGATTTTCTTGAGTATGGGGGCGCAAAAAAAAACATAAACAAAAGGTTGCCTCTTACATTTTTTGGGGGATGTTAGAGGGGTGAATGATTTATTCCTAAAATAAAAAAAAGGTCAGCTGTGTCTTGGCTCTGATTGGAACTTAGGATTATAATATCTTCTTTATCGACATCTTCAAAATACGCTTCAGAACCAGCTTGGCGCCATTTTGGTTGTTGTGTTTTAAGTTTTCTCTTTGGATTTCTTAATATGTGTGAAGTTAGCAACGTTTATATAGTAAGATTTTTTTTTTAGGGTAAGTGCCAATTCAATAACTAGTAAATACCATTATATAAATATATTATGCCCAAATAGAAGTAAAATACCAGGTATTTCGTATTTTCATAAGTATGGTAGTGATAGTTCTTGATGTGTAATTTTATTTTATTATAATCATTTTAAACACATCTAACTTGGCATAGGCCACACAAACAAGATGTTTGAGCCCGGACCTGTCTATTTTCCACATACGTTAAATGATAATTTTGCAGTGCGTACGCCTATTCCTATGTGGTTTTATTTATATGCGCAAGGCCATAAATTTGCTAATTTCATCATTATTGTTTGCTTATCTTAAGGCCCAATTATACATGGCAAGTTTACGGAAAGTACTTGCCGCCAGTAAACTTGCCATGTGTAACCCAAAGGATTGTTGTACTTGCTACTTGCCGGCCAGCAGCAAGCAAAGTTGAGGCGTCGGCTAGTTTTGTGGCCAACTTGCGTGTCATGACAAGTAGCTGTCCGCGTGTAAATATGGTTTTATTATATTCAGCAAGTTGCCGTGTAGATTTAAGATTCCGATAAAATAATAATAATTAAAATATAATAAAATAGCAATATATAAAACGATTGAATATGGTATTACTAATAATTTCTCAAACATTGTTGGGGATAATCTCATAAAATTCCTATATGATTCTGGAGCCCTTAAAGTGTTACGACGCTCAATCCAGCTCCTGACCCATACTCGTTTCTTCTTTTTTTTCTTCTTTTGTTCTTCAAAATTATTTATGTTTTCCACAATACCAGCTACAATATCACTCACAGCAGCATGCACTATCGTACTCGGAGCCTTCTTGAATTTTGATAACTAAGCAAGTAAACTATCCAATGTGTATACATAGAAACGAAACAAGTTTACTGGCGGCAAGTACTTTCCGCCAGTAAACTTGCCATGTGTAATTGAGCCTTAAAGTAAATTTCTATGAATTGAATACCTTATTAAGTGGTATTATTTATCTTTTTAGAATTTATTATTTATTTAATTTCCGTTTAATAATTTTATTGAATATCAGCAAACAATTTAAAATGATTGTTGCAATTTTAAATACAATAATTAATTAATAAACTACATGAAATAAAAAATACGTGAAATAATTCAAAAATACTTAAATGCGCGGTAGAACCTAAACGAAATTCCAAAAATTACTAAATTTCTGCCGACGACGCGATGCGATTTCGTCAAGCGTGGCCAGCACAAATGATCCCTTAATCTCGCCATGCATTGGTAATGTCGGCATCACTGATTGATCTGTTGTCTTTATTGCGGACATCTAAAGATAGGTATTACTTATTCTCTCATACCCACATAAAATGCCACTTTAAGTTCTAACTTCACAATACGGTACATTATTATCACGGTGATAAAAATCAATTAAATTATAACCAGAATTTGTCTTGCCATAGCTCATCCAAAGACAATATGATTTTATTAAGAAAAAACAGCTGCTCAAGAACTCCTTTAAAATAAATTTTCGTAATCCTCAGAAGGCGAAACGCCTGGGGCATAAAATCGAATTTTGCACGACTTAAGTCCCGAGGGACTGATTTAAAGGGTGTACTTGGGTCAGAAGTTTAAGAAATTCATTTTATGAAAGTGAATTCAACTCGGAGGATAACAATTATAATATCGTAAGTTACATTTTATGTAGATTTTAAAATTAACAATTTAAAATTAAATTATTATATTTTTAATGTAATTTATATCATCGTCCCCTTTACAAATGTTATGGGCGCAAATTATAGAAAGAGAGAGGAAATTTCTTTTTTCTACGATCGTTCAAAAAATGTCATTTTGTGTATGCATTTCTAATGACAAATCTTTATTGCATACTATGCAATAAAGTACTTTCTGCCCTAGTGCAATAAAGTAAATTGGTACCTACGAAACAAACAATTTGTTTATAGTATGTGTATTGTGTGTTGCACACCGTCGATACCCTATCGAAATAGAATCCACGTTGGCAGGGCGCCATCATTTTATTATGTTGAAGTCAAAGGTATCTATCATCCATTGACAAATTTGAATTACAACTTTTGCACACAAAAAAAAAACGATCGTAGAAAAAATAGTTTATGTAACATGTGCAAAAAGTGTGTTTATTGCACACATGGCCTATATCATGCCGTGCAATAAACATACACTTGTTTCACTAGTTGCATAAATAACTATTTCATAAAAGTCTTCTAATAACAGTGATATTTCACTGAGTAAATCTCCAGCAAAAACATATTTTTACTGATGCATTTTTGACTATCCACGCTAAAATATTTGCCATAGTTGCAAATTAACTTTTTTCTGGCAATAACTACTGTTTAATAGTATATGTGACAGCAACGCGCTTTTCTACTGTAAGACAACGAAAATTGTTAGACCGTTGTGTAGTGATAATATCACGGTAATTTAGGCAATAGGAAATAGGAGTTATTGCTACAATAGAATGATTTATACCCATTATTGCCCTGAATACCTACCGTAATTTTCAAGTTCTATTGGGGGTTTAATCTGTCGAGAATAACACATCATCTCCTTCCAAGAACATATTTTTAATTGAATGAAAGGGTTAAATATTGTTTTTTTTTATTTTCAGCTTTCTTGTGTTTTTCAAACAAATTATCGGTATTTATAATGTTAGTGTCAAAAGCAGTGGCGCAACCAGGGGGGGGGGGGCTGCCGGGCTGCAGCCCCCCCCCGAGCTTAGAAACTTAGCCTATTCGTTTAATTGCAAACCAATTTTTCATGTCACGCCTTTTACTAATATTTTATATTCAGCCACATAATTTATATCAATCATGTTATCAATAGTGAAATTATACTACGTCTGACTGAATGGACCGACCGAAATACTTCCACTGAGGCATCTGGATTACTGGCCAGCATTATAT
Organism: Polydrusus pterygomalis; assembly: GCA_963969555.1. Taxonomy (NCBI): domain Eukaryota; kingdom Metazoa; phylum Arthropoda; class Insecta; order Coleoptera; family Curculionidae; genus Polydrusus; species Polydrusus pterygomalis. The sequence goes on from OZ018378.1 coordinate 63,462,817, forward strand.
AAGTTCCAAATTTGTGATCGCACTAATGTGTACAGAAAGAATATATGCCGCAAGATTCTACAAACAGTCGATTTAAACCTTTTTTAAGCATTACAGTTAGCTAATGACGTAACAGATTAAGTTAAAGAAATAAGAGGCCTGGCAGATGATAATTTTCAAAATATTTTTAAGGAAGCTCAAGATCTACTTTCGGAATACGATATTGAAATCAGAGTACCTAGACTACCACCAAGACAAACACAAAGATTGGTTATAAAAACCGATTCCGCTGCTGAGTATTTTAAAATAACAATTTTTATTCCGTTTTTAGATGGCCTCATAGCAAATCTCGAAGATCGGTTTTTGGAACAAAAATTTGAATGCCTCTTTCCGTATGATAATCAAGATTTTGATAGTAAATTTAAATGTTTTTTGAAACTTCACAGCTTCTACAAGAATGAGTTCCTTGAAGAGTTTTCCATTAAAACGATGTTAAAAGCTGAACTTGAGCTGTGGTATAAAAAATGCAAAAACAAAAACTGAAGGAAGATTTGGACAAAGTATATTCCGAATGTGATGCCAATATATTTCCCAATATAAAAAGGCTTTTACAAATTTTTTTAACTTTGCCTATTACAACCGCCACATCTGAAAGGTCCTTTTTAAATTAAAAATATTTAAAGACCTATCTGCGTAGCACCACGGAAGAGGACACATTAAATGGTTTGGCAGTTCTTTATGCGGACCACGATATTGATATTACCGTGGCAGAAATTCTGGACAAAAAGGCAAAAACAAAACGAAGAATTATTATACTTTAATATAAGTATTATTAGTAATTACTTACAACTTATTGTTTAAGGTTTTTTTTTTTGTTTTAGTATAAGTATGATTAATATAATATGCGTTACTTATTTTAAATACATTTTTACTTATTAAAATGAAATACCTAATTTTTTTTTCATAAATATTTAGTTAGGCCCAGCCAATGATCTGCTACCTATAGATGCCGCACGCCATTCATAAACGCTATTTAAATCTGCTGCCAAAATCGTTTGTAGGAGAGAGGAGGTGAAGTACTTCCCCCCGGCCGGGAGTGGGGATTACGTTGCCGCCATTAGAATTTTACCTCGTTACTATGCGCTATCATATGGTCACAGCGGCGTCTCGTGTCAGGGTTCACAATAAAATATAATTATCCAATCTGAAATCAAATATTTTTGAACGTTTGTGAAAAAAAGGGTTTGTAGAACAGTAAAGTTTAATGTATGATAGAAAAAATGGTCCGCGGGGCAGTAAAATTTAATGTAAGTTAATAACTATTTATTGTAATAATTATTATAAGAGAAACTTTGGATAGCTATAATTATAACATTTGGTGAACTGAGCTGACCTAAAAATAATTACACTATTTATACTTAAAACACGGTTTTTACGGTTTTATTGAAATTTAAAAGAAAAGCAAAGTTCCTTTTACGTTAGGTACTTTTTAATAGCGAAAAAGCACAACAATAATTTTTTCTTCCCCCTAGCCGCGCTCAAGCAGGATGCCTCTTTTTATTTCCCATCATGCCTACGAACTATACGAAGTTGTTCGCAAAGTTCCTTTAACATAGCTAAGCAAAGATATTTACTTTGCTTAGCTGTTTAAAAGCAGCAAATGGAAAGTAAAGTCAAAATTTTGAATACTCTCGCAAGATGGAGGTAAAGTCAAGTGACACTCTTTCAATTTTGCTCTATTAAACTTTTATAAGTTGGCATGAGTTCCAGGACTGGACTTGAAAATTTAACATGTGATACCTTCTAAAACAATTGATGCAATAGTCTCATCGGTTTTACCGCTTTAATATTGCCAAATAATAATAATAATTTATTTTGAAAGTTTTGTTCTATAAATATTATAATTTAAGGTAGGTAAAGTCGATTCAGCCAGTAAACCTGCAAGATGGCCGACCTGTCATATGACAAAAGTAATTGAAAATGCAAAAATCCATTTTATTTAGCTGGAATATGACTTTTGTCATATGACATGCCGGCCATCTTGCAGGTTTACTGGCTGAATCGACTTTACCTAATAATAAACATGAGTTTTTATATGGTTTAAAGATAAAGTGTCAAAATAGATTTAAAAACTATATTATATTACAATTACCTATTCAAACCTTGAAAATACTAAATTAACTGAAACGCAACTTTAAATAGGATTCTGTCACTCATATTTACAACAGATTTTTTTTTGTTTTATTTCTTCATATTATACCCAGATAACTCAGAGCCAACTAATATTCTGTGATTATACCTATCTATAGGTAAAATACAATACCTACAGTTCAACATAAACTAATTGAATTCAGTCAGATATTACATTTTTACTGTCGAGGAAATCCCCATATATGACTTACATAAGGTACCTAGACCCAAAAGTGGTTTTTATGAAATTTGATGGTTATGATACAGTTACATTTTTAAATTTGTATGTGGGCTAACGTAAAGTTAAAAGCTTCAATTTAGCCAGGGATTTAATTTTTCTCTCAATGGAAACCCCAATTTAACAGTTTTTGACTTACGTAAGGTACGAAGACCCAAATACGGTTTTTATAGAATTTGTTGGTTATGATACAGTTACATTCCTAAACTTTTATGTGGGCTAACATAAAGTTAAAAGCTTCAATTTAGCCAGGGATTAATTTTTCTGTCAGTGAAAACTCTACTTTAACAGTTTTTGACTTATTACGTATAAGGTACGTATACCCAAAAGTGGTTTTTATGGAAATTGTTCTTTAAAATGCATTTTATTGATACGGTTATATTTCTAAACTTGTATGTCGGCTAACTTAATGTTAAAAAATTTAGAAATAAAACCAACATATAATAATAATCATAGGTACCTAGGTAGGTATATATCTTTATTCTCAAGTAACTATAGTTTATTACAGGAATTAACTTACATATCCAAGTAAAGTATTTTTAACAAATAATAAGTAGGTTCAAGAATTAACAACTTATTAAAACAAACATTATCTAGGTACTAGATACCTACATAAATATCTAATTCAAAAAAGTTTTCTTTAAGAGACCTGATTTGAGTACAACTAATAAATTTCACAAAGTCATAGTCTCACACGAATATTTATTTTCCAAACAGGTTAGGTACATGTTTCGCTCGTAGGTACCTGAGCATCAGAACAAAATAAGCCTAACATTGGTCTGATGATGCTCAGGTATGAGCGAAACCTGTTTGGAAAATAAATATTCGTTAGACTCTGACTGTAAATTATTATATTAATGTCCTATTCCATGAAACAAAATCATTATTTTTCCAAAATACGATATTTGTTGCCACATGCTTTTGAATAATGGGCTAAAAATAATAATATAGTGGCCGGCTAAAATTTGGCCGCATATGGAAAACTTACACAAGTATTTTGTCTGGTACCTACAACATATTATAAAATCCCATGCAAAATTGAAGAGTTAAATGCACGAACCCACGAACGTCATAAATGACGTTTATGGTTAAAGGTGATCAAATAGTGGCTTCCTTGTTTATTTTAGACTAAGAGTGTATCTGAGTTGTTTAAAGAATTCAATAAGCCAAACCATTTGCAAAAGTTATACCTATACAGTCTATCCATAATGTTCCTTAAATAAATAATACGTTTAATAAAATAAAAATGTAAAGTTTTAATTATTTTTCCCCACCTACCCACGCCTATGAATAGTTAAACCTAACCTACAAATAACCCAACTTTTTATGTACTCACCTATGAATAGTAACTGCAGAATTATTATTATTATATTTCGCAGTCTTGCACACTTCAAACCTGTGACCCATATTAATTAGTCTTGAAAAAAATATCACAAAACACTAACAACACAGCAATTAATACACAAAACCGATAAACCGAAACAAATTTTAAACAACTTTCGAACGAAGAACGACCAAACTAAACCCTTAATTTCTCTGTGGACCACACGTCAAAGAAATTATGAATGAAAAAAGGCTCTCTTCTGACCAATAGGAACGCAACGTCTTCTGTGTTTGCCAAACTGCATAATTTTTAAGGGAAATGTCTATGGGTTTTTAGACAAAGATTTAAATTTACCACATAACGTCATATTTTTTTCTCTTCTGGAAGGTAAAACCTGTAGATTTATGGCTTTAGGGATGAATAATATGTAAAATTATTAAATAAGTGTTGTTATTATTACTTTTAAAATATTGTTATAGCCGTAATTTATATATTGGTACTCTAAGAGTGTTAATACCTACTTTTAAGAGGTACGTTTGGCAAACAAAGTGGAGGGGCGCAATTTGCGACAAAAGTTACTTCAGAATGGTATATGATTTTGGCAATAGGTTCGTTTGTTATTGCTTCATCTATAGCTAGCAGATCATTGGGCCCAGCGGCGTATTATTGCAGAAGTTTTAGAGGGCTGTCGCTCTCGTCAATCATACGTATTTTACTCAAAAAAGGGCGTGGCACCCAAAATTTTTTTCGCCTGCGGCGCAAAAGAGCGCCTTCGGCGCAAGAAGTCACAGCCCCCCCGGACTAAATTTCTGGTTGCGCCACTGGTCAAAAGTGTCATAACAAAAATAAAAACACTTTTAACACGTGCATCATACAATATTTCATCTGCAAACACATCAGACACTAAAATAAATTAATACCATTCTACCAAATTCAAAATTAAAGCCATAAAAATTCAAAATCAAGTGACTTCCCTTTAATTTTGTCGTTTAAGTTGTTGTCGAGAAAGTACGAACTTGCGTATATATGAAAAATTTCTGCAGTACTGAGATTTGAAAGGCGTTTCTCGAAAACACAATAAAAATAGATTTCCGGCATGTTTCGAAGAAGTTCTGCATTTTTTTTCAAGGAGAATATTTTAAAGACTGGTACCCTGTGAGGGAGAGTAGTTTTGGATTCGACTAAATCCCCCGTGTTTCCGCGCTATAGGTATAAACCTTCAGACCACTCGCTTAGTATTTCCGCTCTGCACACCTAGTGCGTGTTTTGCTTCGTACTTCACCTAGGCCTAGGTACCGGTGTACCTAGTACCATCTAATATTTGCAATAATCCGGAAGACCATAATATTGAAATTGAAGACATTGCTGCAAGAACGAGGTGAGTCCACTTTTTTGCGAAAATTACATTTTTACACCATTATATACAATTCGCCAAGCCCGATCGATTGGTGCAAAAACGATGTATCTACAGTGTATCCCTGGTTGCTTAAACCGATGTTGGACTTACCTCCCCCAAAGCAGATTGGTGCAAGAACGAGGCAAGTGCGGACTTACGCCACAGAGGTTGTCGGTTCGATCCCGGCTCGAGGATCACTTTTTTCACAAATATAAATTATGTATTCAAATACACTAACCTTCCCTTCTTTAATACAATATAATGTATGGTAAATAAACTTTCTGAAACGAGTTTTAAAAACGCTAGAAAGTTTTTTCGATTATCTCGAAAACATGAAAAGTGGACTTACCGCGTTCTTGCAGCAGGGTCTCCAATTTCAAACATCAAAAAAGATTTAGAACAGAATGGTTATCCTGAAACCTTTGTAACTAATACCATCTCAAAATTTAAAAATCGCGAAGTAAAAACTAATACAGAAATAAAAGATACCTTATATCAAAGAGATTTCTGAAAAGATTAGAAGGATAACCAAAAATTATAATATCAAAACAGCTTTCAAATCCGGAAATACACTTAGAAGCTTTCTTACAAAAGTAACCGCGACTTCCCCCCCCCCCTCCCGTAATGAAAACCCAAAAAATTGTATCTATCAAATGCCTTGCGAGTGTGGCTAGTCGTAGAGAAACAAAAAGACCTCTTCCCGTACAAGTTAAAGAACATCTAGAGGTGAAACTTCGAGATCAGGTATAGCGGAACATGCATGGACCAACCAGCATAATATACAGTGGTCAGAAAGAAGCCAAGGTTTTGGACACTGAACAGCACTGGGGAAAACAAAAGTTCAAAGAAACAGCTTTCATGAATCAAAATACCCATATATTTAGTAAACCAAGTATGCATGCAATATCTGGAAGCCTATTATTGTCCAACACCAACAGCTCAAACTTCACACTCCAATAAGCACGTAGGCGGAGTCATCAAGCTTCATGGCGCATGGATAGTATTTGAGATAGTAGCCTTAGAATTATAATTTAGTTTACACTTAGAAACGGTTAGAGATACTAGCTAACCGAAACGTTGTGTTAAGTAACAAAATAAAGACAATGGAAGTCCGACAAGGAATTTTTTTTGATAAAAATCTATATCATTGCATTTAAAATTTTTGAGAAAAATGAACATTGTTAATTATGGTAAATAGCACTGTCTAGCCGTCGAAACAAAATTCAAAACAACTTTGTTTTTTATATAATTAATAAAACAAAAGAATTCCTATTAATTCAGTTCAAATTTGTCAAATTCCGATAAGCCAAACCAAAGTTGTGAATATTTTTGCATAGCAATATTTGTCTCCTCCTACCCCCCTTAAACAAAAAGGTATAGACAAGAAACTCAGTAACAAAAGTTAATAAAAATAATTTCCAGCAATTTCTCTTAGTTATTTTTGTCATAAATATTTTTTTTCGTAGCTGTCCCTTTTTAGTTGTACCAGATACAGCCGACGTCCCTTTTTAGTTGCTCTCGGTACAATAAATGTAAATTTTATCCGTTACTTCTAAGTATATAATAATTGAAGGTTTTTTTTTTGTTTAATTATTTTTTACACGTAGTTTTCAACAGGACTTTAAACCGTTATTTTAAATTTTCTGATGGTCCAATTCTCTTCCTCCACACATTCCTGATTGTTAAATTTTTTGCTGCTTTCAATGTTTGGGCGTAATTTATTCATTATTAAGGTTACCATAGTACAAGTACCAGGCGGTCAACTAAGAATGGCCGTCGGCTATATCTCAGAAACTAGTAATCATAAAGCATATCGGCGTAATTTTTTTTAGTAAAAGTGCCCAAAAGATAATGCTGAAAATTATTCCCGAGGTTTTAAAATATCCGCAAGGGTGCATAACAATCATGACCTAGTTTAAAGTTAAGATCTTCGTGTTGTGACTAAGTAAGGAATATCGAAAATATCTACGAGCCCTGTCTCAGTGAAGTTGGCCCAACGCAGTAGTGATTTGCTGTTATTTGGTTTCGTTGATTTTTATTAATCGACATTTTTTTGGATTCGTAAGATATTTTTTTCTGTTACAAAAAATCTAGTATTTTAGGCTAATATTAAATAAAAATATCGTATGTTCTAAAGCCCGGACGGCGGTAAAAAACTCCACAAAATTGTCTAAACAGTGGATGTTTGCATCCAGTAGATATTTATATTGAAAACAATGTAAATAATAAAGCAGTCATATTCTTTGATCTAGCCCCCAAAACAATGAATGGCACGAAGTAGTAGACAAACGAATTTAGAGATTTGCACCAATGGTTTACAATAGGAGAAACATTATTTTTGTCAATATTAAGTACATTTAAAGCAATTTAAAATAATTTTTTTTATTAATTACATTATTTTATACTTTTCTATGGCATAAATATTTAATTTAAACTTTGTTAGAGCCATTTTCTGTAGTTAACAAAGGTATTAACAAAAGGTAGTAATTAACCGCTGGTGCAATTATCAAACATCTGGCTAGTTCCGAGGTAGGTGAGAAAAATCAGTGTCGTCGCCAAACGGAAAAAAATTCGACATGCTTTAACTAGAGTAAAAGATGCGAGTCGTGTTTAGTTGTAATAATTGATCTTCCATTCGTGTGTTTTCAGTTTAGAAAGTGTGTTAAACTAGTGACAATAGTAATTCATCGCTAATTTTTCCAATTTCTTGAACAATAATTCACACAATGGGCTTTCGGGACAGCACAAAACTTTTATGGTTAAAGCGTATTTCCGAAACGGGGTAGAGTAAATGGTGAGTGGAAATACAATCCGGGTTTGTGCATGGACGATTTTCACGACATTTTCCTAACGTTGCTTTTATTGTTGGGGATTTTTATCATTGCCTGAAAAGAACCGTGGCTGTGTTTAGGGAAACAGGTTCTATACAACACAAAAAAGGAGCAGGAAGACCATCTGTAAGAACAGAAGAACTTGTTGCAAACGTTCGTGAAATAATGCAAAATACGCCAACAAATTGTATAAGACGCCTGTCCCAAGAAGTGGAAAGATCTTATGGAACATGCAAGACTATTCTTAAGAAGCAACTAAATTTATTTCCTTATAAAGTGCAAGTATTCCCAGAAATACAAGCCGCAGATTTTGAAAGACGCAGGAATTAATCTTAATGGTTTACCCAAAATTTATTGGAATTAAATGATTTATTAGACATTTTTTTCCGTATATTCTTACTTTGTTAATTTTGTAAACAACAAAAATAAATTTGTATTTGTTTACTTATTTTATTACTCATTAGTTTGGCATATCATGTCATTATATGAATTTGACAAAATTTTAACCTAGATGTTCTTATTAAGTACCTACAGATCTATTTCAGTTTTACGCACGCCCTTGATTTCAAAAAATACAAAAAATGTCGAGGGAACGAGCTCGTTCCGAAATCCGGGCCTTAGATCAGAAATACATTTTAGTTTTTATTACGTTTTCGCTAATATGACAAATTTCATTAAAAAAACGTAGTTTTGATAGTTGGGACAACTTCACTGAGACAGGGCTCGTATATATTTAATCTTTACTTATTTCTTAATATTTTTTTTACACAAATTTTCCTATCTAGCAAAATATAGCGATGGTGGGAATTTAAATGTTTTTTAAAATAACTTCGGTTTGGCATAACCGATTTAAAAAAAGTTGGCCTCGTTGAAGATTGACCCTACAAACAAAAAAATAAGCTATTAGGAATATTCCACCCACGTATAAAAATCAGATAAGGACAGTGGTATTTTCAAAAACTTATAGCGGCTATACAAAATCGATAACACCAAAACGAAAATACCGCGTTGTCAGGGTAACCCAGTATGGCAATTCAAATATTTGTCAGTATCACTCTGTTGGCAAATTTTTATTTATTTCGAAGTTATTAACAAAGTGAAATGATTTGAAATTATTTCTGATGAGGAAATTGGCAATAATATCCTACTAAGTGAGTCAAGAAAGACCGCAAAAAGCAAGGCATATATTTGGAGGCAGTTTATGTCGTTTTGTGAACATAAAAATTATATTTTGGATGCGGATACGGCGGTAGTTCAGCTCGCTTTTATTTCAAAAAGCTGGGTATTCAATATGCGAAAACATAATTGGGAGGATTACAAGGACTGTATGGTAAAAACTATATACAGTGTCACCAGTAATGTCCGCATCATATGGGATTTTTTTTTATTAATAGCTTTATTCGAAATTTGACTTTGGCATTAAGCTCCGCTTCGATCGAGATGAAAATTAAGCAAAAAAATAGTAGTCACGTGATTCGCATTATCTGTCTAATTTTAATTTTTTCAAAAAAATAATTCAAAAGTGGGGTTATTTCTGAAAATATCGAAAAAAGTTATTAGAAAAAGTTTTTTTAAATGCAGTTTCTAGCCCACATGCAAAATTTCAGCTGCATAAGATAATTTTAATTTCTCACCTATATTTTGTAAATTGAACCACTTCTGCAAAATAAGACTCAACGCAACTTACATAAAACTTCTTAGTTTTGACAATGATTTATTTCAGATACATTTTCTTTAAAGTAGCGCTATATTAAATATGTGTATTTCTACAAAATCAAAATTGGGCTATTAAAATTGGGTCGCATGTGATGCAAAGTTCATTTTTTCACCCTGTATAAGGTAACTCAATAAAATAAGTATTTTTTAAAAGGTAGTTTGTGTCTGAAAGTAATACACCTTAACGTTAAGAAAATAGTTTATTTGAAAAGGGTTAATTGTTCTAATAAAAAATCATATAAAAATTAAACACATTTAAAATTCCCCCTTTTTAATTAATAACAAACCATTGAAGGTATTTGAATATTAAATTAAAAACAATTCAAAAACTTAAAATTACATTTCTGTGTGCCTTCCATTGCGTTCAATACAAACTATTGTTCTTTTTGACAGTTCTTTAATGGAGTTTCTGATGCTAATGGGCTTTATTTCTAAAATACAGTTTCGAATCCCCGTTTCCAAATGATCAATATTACGGAAAGGTCTTGGTTTGTAAACTTTTTGTTTTAGGTAACCCCACAAGAAAAAATCAAGTGGGGTTAGATCCGAAGACCTAGGCGGCCAGTATTGCTCCATATTACGCCCAATTACTTTGCCCCTAAATATTTCCAATAGGCGTTCTTTAACCTGTCTTGCATTATGGATGGGAGCACCATCACACTGGTACCACAAATTATGCCTTATTTTAATAGGCATATTGTCCAAAGCTTCAAGGATCTCAGTGTTAAGAAAATGTAGCAATTGTTCAGAGTTTAAATTACCTCTAAAGAAATAAGGCCCAACAACTTGATCGTTTAAAACACCGCACCACACAATACTGGTCCCTGCATTCTATTATAAAATTTGGATTTTCTTGAGCCCACCATCTACAATTTTGAGAGCTAACAACGCCGTTTGACGTAAAAGTGGCCTCGTCGGTCCATAAAACGTGAAAGGGAAAGGACACATTTTCTTCTTTTTTCCCCTGGTACCAAAAAGAGAATCCCAAACGCATGTCAAAATCTTGTTCCTTAAGAGTATTTTATAAATTTAGGTTTATAAGGTTTAAATTTATTTTTGTGCAAAATATTCCTTACAGTCTCGTTATTAACATCAGTTCTGCGAGAAACATGTTCAATACTAGTTTGACCATATTCCACAACATCTAGGCACACATTTAATTGGACTTCTTCACTATGTTTTATAGGATTGTGAGGTTTTTTAAATAAATTTTCCACCGATCCAGTTGATTAAAATTTCACCATAATCCTACTCACAGTAGATTGTTGCACATTTTTGCCTGGATACCTTTCATTAAAAATGTTGGCTGCTACACGATGACTTGTATTTTCACCGCATATTAATAGAACTTCAATTTTTTCCTGTAAAGTTAACATTTTTAAAAAAAATTAAATCCGCAGTATTAATTAAAAGCCACTTGACAAGCAGAAAGCTATTTAACTGTCATTATTAAAGCAAGGGCCTTGTTGATCTTTTTTATAATTTGATTTACGGCCAACATGTTTTTGGTGCATCATTGCATCGTTGAAAATAGATAAACTTTACGTCGTTAAACTAAAAATTATTTTCCACTTAATGGACACTTTACTGATGACACTGTGTTTTTTTTGTCTTAATATTAAGGTGTATTACTTTCAGACACAAACTACCTTTTCAAAAATGCTTATTTTATGGAGTTACCTTATACAGGGTCAAAAACAAATAAACTTTGCATCACATGCGACCAAAATTTAATAGCCCAATTTTGATTTTCTAGAAAAACTCACATTTAATATGGCGCTACTTTAAAGAAAATGTATCTGTAAAAAAGCATTGTCAAAACTAAGAAGTTTTACGTAAGTTGCGTTGAGTCTTATTTTGCAAAATTGGTTCAATTTACAAAATATGGGCAAAAAATTAAAATTATCTTATGCGGCTTAAATTTTGCATGTGGGCTAGGAACTGCATTTAAATAAACTTTTTTTAATAACTTTTTTCAATATTTTTAGAAATAACCCCACTTTTGAATTATTTTTTTGAAAAAATTAAAATTTGATAGATAATGCGAATCACGTGACTACTATTTTTTTGCCTAATTTTCATCTCGATCGAAGCAAAGCTTGATGCCAAAGTCAAATTTCGAATAAAGCTATTACTAAAAAAAATCCCATATGATGCGGACTTTACTGGTGACACTGTAGAAGAGTACGGCAAAGCTTTTATTGGTAAAATAATTTAAAGAATATGATATTAAAATCAAACCGTTTGAACAAATTGAATTCCAGTCAGCCCGCGATGCCAAAAACGCTAAGAGGAGACAACTTCAGATTAACGAAGATAAAAGAAAAAGTTCATCATTTCTTACTTTTAATAATCTAGAAAGACTTGTTCAAATATGTGACGAGAAAATCCCAAAAGGATTGCAAAAAAGGGATTTTTATACTATCGTATAAATTTGCGGCGGATGGAGGGAGGGGGGGCGAAGGTTCATGCGCGGAGATCGGGCTTTTCAAGGAAGAAGTCTAATTGAATATTGAATGGTGCAAAATCGGGACGGATCGAAGATAATTCGATATTTACAGAAATCACTTAAGGTGGAAATAAAAAATGTGCCGGCCCAAAATGGATTGTTAAAAATAATAATATGTCACTTTGTCCAGTGAGATTGTTTTTAAAACTTATTGTAAAACGGGGAAATGTCACAATCAAATGGCTCTATCTAACTGTAAATCCATATTGGCAACTCGACACTACCAATACGAAAAATTACGAACCACTCTTTAAGAGCCACGGATGTACACGGAAAAAAATCCCAATCTGATTTGAAAATTAATCTATTCTTGAAAAATTAGCCTAACATAAAGCGCTACTATTCTTGAATTAAAACAAAATTGTTAGTCCAAGAAAAGAATAAACTTGCATGTAAAATTGTTCTATTTTTGGCAGTTAAAACAACCATAATTTTGACTTAATTACTGCTACTTTTAAGTCAATAAGAGAGATTAGTATAAAATAAAGAATAGGAATAAGGTTACATTAAATTTTACTTTATATTGTTTCAAGAATTGCTTAACTATTATAATACTATACTATTATACTACTTAAAATTATTTTTCCTTAAATATTAAAAGAAAATAATAAGATTAACTAATAATAATTGTTGACATTGTTGGTTGTCTACCCGTTTTTATTAAAATTGGTATAAAATACGACTAGGCGCTGACAGGCCGTGGTCAGTTTTCCAGAGGTCCTTGAAACGGCGACTTGTGAAAATAGGTGATCATAAAACTTATGTATTTTTTCCAAATATTTACTTCAGTAAATGCTTTTAACTATTTACAAATATCACAGAATATTAAGTAAATGATATGTATATAAGCAACTGTTTATCGGATATTTTTTTTAGTTACTTTGAAAGTGTTTTTGTTAACTGTACCATATATGGAACGCTAGGCACATAGCGTCTATATTTATTTTAGATTATCTGTTCAGCAATTGACTGATATTTTGGAATCAAATGAGTTTTGGGACGATGATCCAGTGGACAAGATCTTTATCATACCTCCGGAAGTAAATGCTTTTTCCGATGAGGATTCAGGTAAAAAGGACGAATGTGGTATATTGGATAGTTTATCTGGTAAACAGTTGCAAGCAGAAGCTGAAGCTGTAACCGTTAGCGGAAGAAGAGTTGAATTGGAGATTAATATGTTGGCGCCTGTGGAGGAAACTATAAAAATGATGGAGACGCAAAGTTTGTATAAAGACGATTCAGATGAACCCGTGAGTTACTTCGCAAAGAAACAGGTGAAACAAAAATTATCTTGGATCAAACATAAGGATTTAGAAGAAACTGACAGCTTGTTTCTTGTCCCCCAATTTATCGTGATCTAAATGCTGTTGAGTTATTAGAATTATTTTTGATGATGAAGTAATAAATTTCATTGTTGATGAAAGGAATACATATGCTCTTTTTATAAACTGCGCAAATCCTCAAATAACTTCTAATGAAATAAGGTGTTTTCTAGCAATTCTTATCAATTCTGGGTATAATTCAGTATCTTCTAGAAGAATGTTTTGGGATTCAGGCGAGGATGTTAAAAATGGAATGGTTTATAAAACTATGCTTCGAGACAGATTTGAAAGTATTATGAGATTTCTACATTGCAATGACAATCCTACATACCTTAAATGCCTAGCGTGGGAACGGCCCTTAAATAAAAAAATTAGATACTACTATGTCAAAAACTCGTTTTACTAGATCTATGTAATCCTCCTTAATACTTTTATGCTAAGGGCTTACCCTTTTTTGAGAGAAAAAAAATTCAGGCATTAATGGGTTAAAACAACTACATAGTCTATATGAGTTGGCATAACTGTTGTCAACTTTTTATTAAAAACAAGGTTATCTTTATGGGGATGATACATATATTTAAACAAATAGTTATGATACACTAACTTGAAAATATATTAATTTTGAATTGATTTTTTCAGTTCGAAACAAATAGACATAGGCTTGTATTAGTTTTAGCTATACTTGCCACCACTTGCCATTTGACTGTTGACCTCGACGCCTCTCGACCGATCGGCATCGATAGCCTTATTTGTAATTTTGTTTAGTTTAGTGCGTAAGTTATGGAAGAAATCGTGCAAAAGTGTTCTGTATAAGTTCCTAACTAAGAGTTTTTTTAATTTTATATAATAAAATATAAGAGTAAGATATTTTGTTAGTTATTATGAAGTTAATATTATTATGGATTGGATTATTTTCATGTTAATAAAAGTAATCTAAAAATATACGTTTGAACTCAATTTCTTTCCTTACTATTCCTCGTACTAAACTAAACGGAATGTACTTTGTTTTAATAATTGTTAGCTTTCTTCTGCAAGAAGTATGCTAAATTTCATATAACATGTGGTCCTCACAACCAGAGGCAAAATATCAAAGTTATCGGATATTCCGCAACCTATCAACAGCATTGGCTCTGTTGTGACCACCGACTACAGCCAATCCATCAATTTAAGAAGACAAAATATTAATAATTACTATAATTATTGCACTTTTAGTTATTATTCAACAAATAAATGATTTTCATGTTCACCTAGGCCTAGGTACCGGTGTAGGTACCGAGATTTCGAATTTGTATATAGTATTTATAGAATTATATCGTTGATCTTTTGACTGCAATAAACCCTCATTATCCCTTTGACCATAAAATAAATAATGAAATCCCAAATTTTAAAACCTTTTCGAGCAGAGCCGGACCAGGTACAAATTCAATTTATACCTATGCCTGATTCATATATAAATACAAACTGATTTTTAATAGTTTTAGTTTTAGTGGTTTTCCGGCGAGTAATTTTTAGTTATGCTTATTAGTGGTAGAATGTGGCGTCCTTGGAATTGTGCTGGTAGGGGGGGCATCTTCAAGTGTCATTTTTAAAAGAAAGCATTTATCTACCGATGCCGAACTAATAATTAAAAATGTGTATCAATCTTTGTTGAGTAGAAATTTTAATTCGATGGATGCTTTAGCAGAGACGTCTACTTTGACAAAAACTCCTTTATCTTCGGTAAGAGACATAGTACTTAAACCTGTTAATCCTAGAAAAAATCGGAGTGATTCTGGCACATTTAGAAGCATTGACGAAAATGACATGGATTTATTAAGAAGATAGATTTACCATATGTATGAGGCACAAACTGTACCCACTTTGATTTACCTCAAAGAGCGGCTGATTTTAAAGACGAAACAAATATCTCTTGTTGCCTTTCAAGGTTTAGATAAATATTGAATTTAATTAATTTTTATTGTACTTGTTATCCTAATAGTTATACTTTTAAATTATATTATTTTTAATGATCATTAATTTTTATCATTATTTTACATTTATTATAGGTACCTACCTAAAACTAAAAATACCTATCTATTAATTTTAAATTATAAAAATAGGTCATATGGTGTAGGTACATTTTCAAGCCGACCCTGATCCCATTTAATCCTCTTTGAAGAGCTTGAGGCGTATACAATTGGGTTTAATCAGGTAGTTTATTTTTGGCAGTAAGAGTCAACGGTATATTTCTGCAAATACTATACTTGTTTGTTTATTTGCAGCTTACTGTGAATGTGTTTGTATAGGTGTAAGGCTTTTGGTGCAGTGTACGTGTTTGTGCCTCAGAGGAGATAACGCGTGCTCATGCTTCACGGCTATGAATACCCCACTATTTCAGGGAGAGTACTTGCAGTGCTGATATGAAGCAGTAGTGAGCTGTTAGAAGTGTTAGTTGTGTTTGTTGTTAGCGACTTACTGTGATAGTGTTTATGTAATAATAATATTTCTTTATTTAGCACTTTGGCTAGTCATTACAAAATTTATAAATATTCATGTACAGGGTTATTTTTTATATTTGCGTACCCACCTACAGGGCTTAATATAAGTGACAGAAAAAAACTTTTAATACAAAAGTTGCATAATGTTTCCCGTCATATCTTTTAGACTTATTAAAAAAAACATCTGCACATCGGAAAGTTAAAAAACAAATGAAAGTATTCTTTTTTTAAATGGAACACCCTATATATTTTTTACCAGGGCGAAAGATCTCTTTCTCCTGATTTCAAAAATATATAACATGTCATCATTTAATCCAGTCGTTTGTGAAATATTTGAGTTTTTGATAGAAAGATTCAGTAAGGAAAATGGGATATAAACGTTGAAGTATGCGGAACGCCGACTAGATTATAGTCAATTCAATTAATCAAAAACTCAAATATTTCACAAACGACTTTATTAAATGATGACATGTTATATATTTTTGAAATCAGAAGAAAGAGATCTTTCGCCCTGGTAAAAAATATATAGGGTGTTCCATTTAAAAAAAGAAGACTTTCATTTGTTTTTTAACTTTCCGATGTGCAGATGTTTTTTTTAATAAGTTTAAAAGATATGAGGGGAAACATTATGCAACTTTTGTATTAAAAGTTTTTTTCTGTCACTTATATTAAGCCCTGTAGGTGGGTACGCAAATATAAAAAATAACCCTGTACATAATATAATAAATAACTGATTCGTCAAATCCAAATCAATCCCTCAAATAAACAGACAATTTTTTCTTAAAAAGTTTAAGGTTAGGTGCACTCTTAATATCATCCGGCAGTCCATTGAAATGGCGTATCCCATCATAAAATAGAGTTTTTTGTAAAGAAGTTGTCCTTACCATGGAAACATTATAATGTTGATTTGTTCTAATATTGTATTCATGATAATTTGATCGTTTTTCTAGGTAAGGCGTTAAATACTCTGGTTGAAAATTATGTTCAATCTTATATATTAATACAAGATTCGCGATTTTAACATACTGCTCAATACTCAGCCAACACAATGTCCTCAACATATCACTAATAGGGGTGTATCTATTACAATTTAACAAGGTGCGCATTGCCTTGTTTTGT
The DNA here is from genome assembly GCA_963969555.1 of Polydrusus pterygomalis. Taxonomy (NCBI): domain Eukaryota; kingdom Metazoa; phylum Arthropoda; class Insecta; order Coleoptera; family Curculionidae; genus Polydrusus; species Polydrusus pterygomalis. Next base: position 63,479,918 of record OZ018378.1, read on the forward strand.
TGTACCTGTAGTCTTTGTATTTCTTCCTTTGTACAAGAAATCAACAGGGAACAGGCGTATGAGAAATGAGGCAGTATAATGGTATTATACACCAACATTTTAGACCACGGAGACAAACATGATGCTATTCGATTAAAAAACCCTAATTTCTTACCTACTTTTTTACACATATAGTCTATATGGTTACTAAAGCTTAACTGGGGATCTAAGTACACACCTAAATATTTAATCTCATCAACAAAATCAATTATATCACCATTAATATTCAGGACAAGGCCTGCATTTTTAAATTTTTGACAATGCACCCTGGAACCGATAATCATGCATTTAGTTTTTGTATTATTCAATTTTAACTTATTTTTGCATAACCAATCATACAGGATTTTTAATTCATTATTTAATTTCATGACTATCTGTTCAAAGTTCATACCAGAGACGGAAATCAGGGTGTCATCTGCAAACAAATTTACAAACGACTCTTTAAGCCCCTCATGTAGGTCATTTACATAAACAATAAATAGAAGTGGCCCCAACACGCTCCCCTGAGGTACTCCCCATTTGCCGTCCCTTTTAGAAGAGAGTTAATTATTAATGTATGTAGGTGTCTGATTTGGTGCAGTGTATGTGCATGTCCTTTAAAAATAACCGGATAATTTTTCACTTATTCGTGTTTGCTTTACAAATTTTACTCGTGTATTTATTTAAAAAACCTAATTTATCAAAATACGAAAAAAGTCTTAATTTCAACATACGTCGATACTGTTACTTCCCCTTAAGGACATTTTAAAGACTAAGGACTAATTTCCCGCATTTTTTGCACTTTTATCAAAAAAAAATTACCGTCATGCTCTATGATTACTAGTTTCTCATATACAAGGCCCAGCAATAGTGCGTTCATAGCTCCTATCAAAATTTAATTACTTCATTCTAATGCTGATTTATGCTGGTTCACAGCGTGTATTTTAGGAAAATATTCTATATTTTCTTATCTTCAGATGTTATTTATTTTATACAGGGTGTTCAAAATTAAGTTTCAAAAATGACACATTTTAAACTCATTTGTTTCAATCTACAGGTATATTATTTTTCTATTAATATGAAAAATTTCAGAATAAAAATCTTATATTTTCAATTTATTTAAAATTCCAAACCGTTTTCATAATTTATCAAAAAACATAAATGTCGCTATCTTTAATAACGTTTAATAAACAAAATAGCTAGGCGGCCATGGAAAAAGAATAAGAATTAGCAATTAAATACATTCTGACATTATGTGTCAAAAATAAGTAAGTACTTAAATCTACTTGAACGGATAATTTTTTTATTTAAAAATAATTTTTTAAAAGAAAGTAGCATGGTGTAATAATTAAATGTGGGGCCGCATAAAAATGATGTTATCTCAGAATTCTTTGGACTGACTTCTTACTTATTTTAACTTCTTTTGCCACTGATACTTCATTAATTTTTGGCTTTTCAATAATTGTTAATAAAATTGCTGAACTGATTTTCTTCAGTTAGTGCCGTACATCTACTAAAAAGCTTCTGGATGTCGCCTTTCAGGAAACCGAGTCGCAGTAATTATTCTACTAGCGAGAAAACACTGTTTCTCTCTCTCGCCCAATATAAAAATCGCATCAATAAGCTTTCTATAAAAAAAACAGTCATTGAACAAAAGTTTATCCGTTTAATGAACCCTAACAAACCGTCAAGTACTTACTTTTTTCTGACAAATAATGTCAAAATGCATTTAATTATCAAATTTGGTTGTTTTTTCATGGAAGCCTAGCTATTTTGTTTATAAAACTTTATTATGGATTGCGACACTTATGTTTTTTAATAAATATTATTGAAAAGGGTTGGAATTTAAAATAAATGGCAAATACAAAAATTGTTTTTTTTTAATTCTTAATCAAATGGTAATAATATACTGGGTCTCCCATTTGAAAAGGTTGAGAAAAATTAGTTTAAAATGTGTAATTTTTAATACCCTGTATAAAATAATTTTTTTTTATTGATACCCTATTTCGCTTAATTAAAGTACGCCTCAGCGTGTTTAAATCCCACTTTCAAAAACGCGCGTGTTTTAAAGTTACCATGGCAACATCAACAACCCGTGAAACGTGAAGTCTAAATATGTCAACTTTTTAATTATTGATTTGACAGAATTACCTTTTAACGTCAAATAAAATATTTTTTTCTACTACTGTATAAATAAATTAACTTTCAGGCCCTAGCAACACGAAAGAAAACGAAAGTAAATGTTACAGTTACCTGAATATTATCCGTTGCTAGCTACGAAAGTAGGTTGCTAGCTATGAAAGTAATACTTTCGGTGCCAGGAAAAAAAAATCGAACTGACAGACTCTGACAGTACTCAAATAACTAGTTGTCAACAATACTCAAATAACTAGTTGTCATGGATTATTTTATAGGTGAAAAAAAAATTATTTTATCATTTACTTAATAATATATTGATCAGAGAACAGTAGTAGAAAAAATTTAATACCTTACACGATTCAAAAGCCTTTTTTGGTGGTCGGAGGTATTAAATCACCTCGGCTTTGCCTCGGCAATTCAAAAACCTCCTCACACCAAAAAATTAACTTTCGCATCTAGTTATGTAAATAACTATTTTAAACAATACACAACCAATGTCAACGGTGACAATAATGAATCTTATGTGACAGATTGGAAGTTATTTTTTGTTCTATTAATTTTCATGACAACGACAGGTATATTACATCACGAATTCGACCATTTCACTTACTTACTTTAACTTACTTAAGTTATTATTTCCATTTTTTGTAATATAAATACCAATAAGTGTACCAATAAAAAAAATAATGTAAAGTATTCGTGGATAAATGGTCTTTAAACCACTTGCTCTATTTCAAGCACTCCGGCTGCGCCGTCGTGCTTGCAAAATCGCGCGTGTTTTAAAGACCTTAATGTCCACTTATACTTTAATATACTAATATCTATTCAATTTATAGTATATCTTGACCCCTTGACATTATAGACCAGGGTCGATAATTTTTGAAACCAAAAAAAATAATAGTAGGATGAAACCCATTGGAAAAGGAAGAGAATATAACAAAAATTAAAGGAAAAATAAATTACGGGCGATCCGAGGTCGGGAAGGGGTAGGGGGTGAGTTTTTAAGGGTAGAAAGCGATTTATCTCGATTTTCGGCAAAACTACAAGTCCTATGGAAAAACGTTGAATGGCAAAGTTGTAGGTAATAAAAAGATTTACAACTTTTGTATTTGCACTTTTTTCGCATAACCTCAAAATTTATATGAAAAATTCAAATAACCAAGTTTTTGGTTTTTTACTTTTATCTTTTACAAAAAAATTTTTTATACACGAAATTTGGTGAAAACTTTCCTTTTTATGTCCCAAACACACTGTAATTTTTTTGATTTAAAATATTTATTTTTTAACCTTATTTTGACTTAATATCGAAAAAGCAACCTAATTTTCAATCGAAAATTCTCACGTCAAAATATCTGCTTTTTTAAAAAAGTCGGTGGGCTTTTTGTTCGTTGAAATCTCGACTTTCAGACAGTGTAAAAAAAATATACATTACTATGGTAAATGTTCCCAAAAAATGCAAAAAAACTCGAATCGGAAATTTTTTTTTAATCATTATGTACAATTTTGAGCTATTTATTAAAATATATACTTTAATTACTCGAAAAACGTAAGATCCCATGTTACATTGATAAGCAAAAAATTACAAATCCATAAAACATAAAGATCGCAAAAAACATGCGTAAATAGTTGATCTAAATATAATTAAAGGTAGGATTTAAAGGGGAATTGAATTGAATTGAGAACATTTACAATAGTAATGTATATATTTTTTTACACCATCAAAAAGTAGAGATTTCAACGAACAAAAAACCCACCGACTTTTTTAAAAAAAGTAGATATTTTGACGTGAGAATCTTCGATTGAAAATTAGGTTGCTTTTTCGATATTAAGTCAAAATAAGGTTAAAAAATAAATATTTTAATAAATCAAAAAAATTACAGTGTGTTTGGGACATAAAAAGGAAAGTTTTCACCAAATTTCGTGTATAAAAAAATTTTTTGTAAAAGATAAAAATAAAAATCCAAAAACTTGGTTATTTGAATTTTTCACATAAATTTTGAGGTTATATGAAAAAAGTGTAAATACAAAAGTTGTAAATCTTTTTATTACCTACAACTTTGCTACTTAACATTTTTCCATAGGACTTGTAGTTTTGCCGGAAATCGAGATAAATCGTTTTCTACCCTTAAAAACTCCCCCCCCCCCCCAACAGTTTTTTCGATTTTATCCCGGAAATTCAAATCATACGGTATAACTATGACATCATAATCGAAAAGTAGATGAAATTTGCAAAAAAAGATGTAAAGACCGCAGTTCGATATCTTCTTTTGTTTCAGAGTTATTGCCAAAACAATAATTTTTAATACAAATTGCGCCCTCTAGCAATTTTATTAGAAATTATCTTGTACCATTGGATACGACAATTGAAGGTACTTACCTTTCTCTTCCAAACAAGCTTAAATTTAGTAAAATCGCTGTAACTTCTAAACGACTTATCCGATTTTACTAAATTTAAGCTTGTTTGGAAGAACCTTCAATTGTCGTATCTAATGGTACAAGATAGTTTCTAATAATATTGCTAGAGGGCGCAATTTGTATTAAAAATTATTGTTTTGGCAATAACTCTGAAACGAACAAAGATATCGAACTGCGGTTTTCACATCTTTTCTTGCAAATTTCATCTACTTTTCGATTATGATGTCATAGTTATACCGTATGATTCGAATTTCTGGGATAAAATCGAAAAAACTGTTATTATTACAAATTGCGCCCTTTAGCAATTTTATTAACCATTATCGTGTACTATTGGATACGGCGATTGAAGATACATACCTTTCCCTTCCAAACAAGCTTAAATTTAGTAAAATCAGATAAGTCGTTTACAAGTTACAGGGATTTTAATGTTTGCACATTCAATAGCTTCCCCCACTCTTATCAAGGCCGGTACGCCAATGAGCCTTAAACCAAAATGATGCAGAATTGTCTAAGCTTTTCGACGATGTAATCAGAGTAATACCTTAATATGGAAAATTTCAAAGAAATTTAGAAATAAAAAAAAAAAAATTAATTGTGCCCCCTTGCGGCGAAATGAGGAACTTAAAAGTAATTTCCAGAAATTTCTCATGACCGCTTTAATCATAATTTTTTTTTCTAAAAGTTTCTATGCCTAGTAGTTTTTGAGATATGGCCGGTCGCCACCCTTAATGAATCACCCTGTAAATCTCGTTCTTCGTAATATTATTTTACTACAAATTTAATTACCTTAATAACACAAAGTAAAAAAGCAAGAGTTATGCGCTAAAGTCAACAACATTCCCAAAAAGGCTCGTCTGTATATGGAAGGCTATTATAAAAAAGTAAAAGCCAAAATATTTATGTTAAGTTGAACATGTTCAGCGAACAAGCAGCTTTAATTTTGGCTAGAACGTGGGTGAAATAATTTTGTTTTGGGCTGGGCACGTTTTATATTAGTAGAATAAATAGTAAAACATATTTTTTTACCGTTAAAAAGTTTAACTATAGTTGGAGGTCATTAACACCATGAGTTTTGGATATTAGGTAATACTAATCAACAAAATATTATTAATTTGGTTACTTAATAAGGAAACAAAATAATAATACTAGTGTTAGAAACAATGATGTTTTTTGAATGATAGAAGAATGTCGGGCATGAATGATCTTTATTTGTTTTAAATCACGTTTCAACTAGTATGTATTTCCAGTCGTCTTCAGTTCAATACTAAATCAGCAAAGTAACTATAGCTCCAGAACTTTTAGTTGAGTAGTTATGAAAATTAGAATTTAAGGAAAAACTATTCTTTCTTTTATAAACTTCGAGCAGTTGATAGAATATAAACAGAGAAGGTAGAGGCATAATTCCAAACTTCTTAAAAAGGGGCTGAGAGTGGTCAAAGTAACCAGCATCGGCAATCACACGAACAGACTTCTTTTGCTGTCCAACAGCTTTAATGGCCGATAAGGAATTGCCCCACAATACGACACCATAACTCAAATGGGAATAAAACACTGTGAAATAAAGAGTTAAAAGGGTAGATGGATTAACGGAACTTTTTAATCTGCGCAGGACAAAGATAGAGGATGCTGGTTTTTTTGTAAGGCTATTAACATGTGCAGATCAGTTTAATCGATCTTCTAGTGTGATTCCCAGTAATTTTGCCGATTTACCACAAGTAACAGTGTTATTGGTAGAAAAAATAATACGCTGTGTTTTTTCGAGATTAAGCTATAGGTCATTATTTGTAAACCAGACGTGGGCTTTAGATTCCAAAGACAACATTTTCTGTGGTATGCTCAGAATGTCCTTATCGGAGGTAATAAATGAAGTGTCGTCCGCAAAACAAGTACATTTATTTGGGGCTAAGTAATGGCACAGATCATTAATCCTGCGGTACGCAACAGGCCTAAAATATGACCTTGATTCTAGGAGCTCAACACATTGGTATCTGGATTTTAGATAGGATAAAATTAGATTGAGAGGAAGACCCCGAACACCATACCTTGAAAGTTTTTCAACTAGAGGACCATGAAAGACGCAGTCAAAAGCCTTGCCAAAATTACACAGAGTCAAGCCCACGTGCTTACCCCTTTCAAGGCTCAAGCAGCAGGCGGATGAGTGTGGTCATGCGTTTAATTCATATGCGATATTATTCTAAGATGACAACTACTTAACAAAGGCTTCCAAAAATTTCTTATATCTAATGATGGCTTACTAAAACAACCTGGTTTCTGGTGTATGGTATAGCTTCCCTGAACTTCCTCCAATGTGGGTCTTTACGCAGGATTTCAGCTTCTAACCACATGATATTATGACCGTCATGTGTTCCGGCGTGGTGAGTTGCACCTGACTTTTCGGTACCTCCTTGTGGGGATTGTTTCTGTGTCCTTTAATCCTTGCTTCAAGTGGTCTTAGTGTATCACCAATAAAAACTGGCCGCACTCGCAGAGGATTCGGTAGACACATTAATCAAAGCTTGTTGGATTTAATTTTATCAGCTGGCTTCTAAGGGTGTCTCTCGAGAAAAAGAATACTGCTACACTGAGAAAAAGGCATTCTATTCCATATAGGAATTTACATACTCTTTATACAACTGTTTAATACAATATGTGGGAGCAACGCGCTTTCCTACTGAAAGACGGAGAAAAGTGCTTGACCGTTCTGTAGTGATACTATCACGGTAATTTAGCCAATAAGAATTAGGAGTTAAGGGTACCATAGAATGGTTTATAGTCAATACTGCTCTGAATACTTATAGTAGTTATCAAGTTCTATGGGGGGGGGGGGGGGGTAATTTGGTTTTATATTCTGTATTAGTTCGGACTGGCAGTCGACATTTTTCATAATATTTGCTTGTTACGGTTAATAAAGCATATACTTACCACTAAAAATTAATACTGTAGTTCTCAAAAATTTAAATAGCTTCTGGTGTGATATTGTTCTTGTCGTTTAACATTGCATATTATTACCTCTTATGCAAAATGGTTTACTGAGATGGTAAAATTCGTCCATAGATTATAAAATCCAATACTATAATGATGGGTTGTGCGAAATAAGAATTTTCTATTGCTTTATCTGACATGCAAAAGTTTAAAAAAACTTAAATACAATGCAAAAATAAATTAATTAAAAAAGGTATCGGTACGAACCATAAAGTTCAAATTCAGACAGGGCAGCTAGAAGACTCCGAACAATGATGTGACCTGCGCAACCAATGATCTGCTAGCTATAGATGAAGCAATAACAAATGAATCTATTGACAAAATCGTATTCCATTCTGAAGTAACTCCTGGAACCAATTGCGCCCCTCCACTTTGTTTGCTAAACGTATGCTCTTAGAGGTAGGTATTAACACAATAATGATAGTAATAATACTAAACGTCTTTTATTGGGAACAAATAATCTACAATTTCAAAAATCGAAATAATTTTTCATAATACCCATAAACATATTCATCCCTAAAGCCATAAATCTATAGGTTTACCTTTTTCCAGAAGAGAAAAAATATGATGTTATGTGGTAAATTTAAATCTTTGTCTAAAACCCATAGACATTTCCCTTAAAAATTATGCAGTTTGGCAACGAAGAAGAGGTTGCGTTCCTATTGGTCAGAGAGGGGTGTGACCTTTGTTCATTCATAATTTCTTTGACGTTTGGTCCACAGAGAAATAAAGGGTTTAGTTTGGTCGTTCTTTGAAAGTTGTTTGAAATTTGTTTCGGGTTTGTGTAATAATTGCTGTGTTTTTATTGTTTTGTGATATTTTTTTAAAGACTTATTAACCCTTGAGCGCCCAGCCTACTAAAAGCAACGTAAATGCCCAACCGGGGTCCCCAAGGGACCCCATAGTAAATAAACATATGGATATGCATTAAAGTGTATTTTAATTATCAAACACAAGCTTAAGGTTATAGTGTTCAAAATATTTATTAAATATTTAAAAATTAACTTACAACACCTTCTGAAGAATATTAACAAAAGCAAAACAAATACTAATATGTAGGTATTATACTATTATCTCTGAGGGACCCCACCTACCTAATAGCGTTATAACCTGGCACTGTCGCGGCGTCGGCGGCTCAAACCAAACTAACACGTGCTAACACTATTTTCAAGCACATACCTAAAGGCGCAGTTGCCAGATTTTTTTTATTCCAGAAATACTAAGGAAAATACTGTACTGGGGTCCCGCAAGGACCCCGCTTAGGCATTCAAGGGTTAAGATGGGTCGCAGGTGTGAAGTGTGCAAGAATGCGGAATATAATAATTCTGCAGTTAATTTTCATAGGTAAGTACATAAAAAGTTGGGTTATTTGTAGGTTACGATTAACTATTCATAGGCAGCCATAGGCGTGGGAAGATGGCAAAAATAATTAATACTTTACATTTTTGGCATAAAATTGTAATATTTAACGTATAAATGTAAAAAATTATTGAATGCATGCAAACATTTATCGCAACTTAATTTTTAAATAATTTATCATAAACAATTTCAATTTTCAAATTCTCTCCATGGCCAATGTCTCTTTTCTGCATGTGTAAAATAATCTATGAAATATATTTTTATTATAAGCATTGCATTCCTGCAAATCATTTACTTGGATATGTAAAGTTAATTCCTGTAATAAACTATACTTAGTTACTTGAAAATAAAGATATATACGAATATTATTATCATTATTTTTATATGCTGGTTTTATTTCGATGCGTTACTTTTATAGGAATACGTAACCGTATATTGTTAGTGTGCAAATATTAACTTTATAGCTTTTAATATTAGACCAACATTTTTAACAAATTTAACTAATCACCGTGTTGGTTGAAAACATAACCTCTAATTTTTAATAGATTGATTATTTAAAGGAATACACTTACTTACCATTATTTTAAGATTGTTTTTCTGTATTAAAATAATAAATTACCATTCAAACATTTTGAAAACAAATTTATAAAAAAAAAGTTCATAATGACAAGTGACAGAAAAACCAGTAACCAGGCTTCTAATGCCAATGAGCATTTGGACACTTAAATGATCACATTTCAGAAAACCGTGGTCCGAAATTGTCCTTTTTTTCTGTTATCAATACCATTTTTGGGCCATACCTATAGTCAATCATTGCAAGTTAATAAATACTTTCAATTTGCTCCTTTTAAACAGCTAAGCACAGTAAATATCTTTGCTGAGCTAAGTTGTTAAAGGAACTTCGCGAACAACTTCGTATAGTTCGTATAGGAAATAGAGAGGGGCGTCTTTGACCGCGGCAAGGGGGAAGAAAAAATATTTGTTGTGCTTTGCTTCGCTATTTAAAAGTAACGTAAAAAGAACTTGGCTGTTGTAAACTTATTTCTTTTAAATTATAATAAAACCTTAAGAACAGTGTTTTAAGTAACTACCTAGTGTAATTATTTTTAGGTGAGTTCAGTTTACCAAATAATGTTAAATTTACAGCTATCCAAAGTTTCCCTTTTAATAATTATTACAAACAGTAATTAACTTACATTGAATTTAACTGCTCCGCGGACCCTTTTTTCAATCATACATTAAATTAAACTTTACTGTTCTACAAACCCTTTTTTTCGCAAAAGTTATAAAATATTTGATTTCAGATTAGATAATTATATTTTATTTTTTTTTTACTTTATTCCCAACCAACTTTACAAGTTTATTACAGGGATAAGTATATAAAAATAACTAACAATTATTACTCTAACTTAATAGGTAGAGTATATATATAGTATATATATAAAAAAAGACAGTTAAAAAAAAATAATTCATTTTATATTATAAACGTATGATTAACACGTTAAGAAATAAATTTATACTAGGAAATATTTTTTTAAATGAAATTTATTTTTAATGGTAGTTTTTTTAATGTTTTAATATTTTCCGGTAAAATATTATATTAATCCATTATATAATAATGACCGTTTTCCAAAGTTACTGTTTATTTTAATAGTTTTAAAAAAATTAGTTTGTCTAGTATCATGTCTATGAATATCATGAACTTTTGTAAACGTTATGTTAGAAATTTTTTGTTTTAAAAGTAATGAATGAATAAATATGCAACTTTTTAAATTATATAAATTATTTATATCTAGGTATTTATTCGGTTTGTATAAATTTGTTGTTGGTTCTAAGTGCGGCAATCTATGAATACATTTAATAATTTTATTTTGTAATTTCTTTAAAGGTTTTAGTACTATTGAATTGGCTGAACCCCAAATAGAAATAAGATGCTGAATTTTTGAATGTACTAATGCATGATAAATATTTTTTAAATAATTTAAAGATATACAGTGACGAATTTTAAAGAATATCCCAATTAACGGAGAAATGTAAGTTCGAATATGTTCTACGTGTTTTCTCCAGCTTAAATTTTGATCAATATAATCCTAAAAATTTTATGTTATCTTTGTAAATAATATTTTCCCCATTAAATATTATTGGTTGCTTTTCCATATCTAGTATTTGTTTGTCAATGTACATAAATGATGATTTGTTAAAATTTAAAGTTAATTTATAAGATTGCAACCAGTCAAATATAATTTTTAAATCTTTTTTGATATTTAATTTGAGGTCCTTAATATTTTTAGCATAATAAATAATTGTTGTGTCGTCGGCAAAAGTTTAATTTGTCCATATAATTTTAATTTTGAAATATAATTGATATAAATAAGAAATAATGTGGGTCCTAAAATAGAACCTCGTGGTACTCCACATCTAATTGTTTGATAGGAACTAATATTACTTCCTATTTTAACGCATTGTTTTCTATCTTTTATATAACTTTCAAACCAACGATAAATTTTTCCTCTTATTCCTATATCAAATAATTTAACCAATAATGTATCATGGTTTACAGTATCAAACGCTTTACACAAGTCTAGAGATAAAATGCCGCATTTTTTTTTTTGGTATCTAGATTTAATTGAATGTTAGTAATAACAGAGCATTGGAAAAATGAGGAACAGCTGCAAATGTTTGTTCTACAAGATTTCAAGCTAGCATCAAGTTTCTGTAGGAAAAATGGATATGGAGGGGCAGCCGTATATATTCAGAAGGACATCCATTTCAAGCCTCGAAAGTGTGCTACATTGGAGAAGAAAAGTTCATAGTGATAACAATATATAGACCTCCCAGTGGTGATCTAAAGGTATTCTTTAAGCAAATGGAAGGTTTAATGTTGCAGATTTTAAATGAAGATAAAAAAGTTTTTTTGGCAGGTGATTTTAATATTGAATTGCTGGAGAATAATAATAGCGGATTGGATTTTTTGTCATTAATGAGTTCTTTTAATATGAATCCCATGATTTTGGAAAATACTAGAATAACTAAAACATCTAAGAGCTGTATTGATAATATTTTTTCAAATATCTGCAGGTCAAAAGTGTTCGGTTATGCACACAGTAATATCTGACCATTTTTCACAGAAATTTGTTTTTCAGTGCAAAAAAGAACGTATTATTAAGCCTCATTATAAAAGATTTTTTTCGTCAGCGCAAAAAAACAATTTTGTAAACATTCTAGCACAGCAAAATTGGTGTAATGTTTATGAGGTGGAAAGGTCAGATGTGAATGGACAATGGTCTATCTTTATGAATTTATTTATTCCCATTTTTAATTAATGCTTTCCCAAAAAACTAGTTAACAAGAAATCAATTAAAAGACATTTATATGAAAGTGACAAGCAGGTAAAAGAGGTTAAGGATAGATTGGATATCCTTTTACATCTGAAAACGCACTTAGAAGGTTTTAATGAAAAGTATAAAGAGGTAAAAAAAGAGTATGATAGAATATTAGTGGATGTTAGGTCTAAGAGTTATGAAAATAGAATAAAGCGGTCAGATAATACCATTGTATCTTAAGCCTGTTACGTATTTAGAAATTTTAAAACTTTCAGAAAAAATTAAGAACAAGCATACACTGTTAAAAGAAAAGAATCAAATTTAACTTTTTTTTTATGTCCCAGAAAGTCCACTCCCGTTTTTTTGTCAATTTAACTAAAACCGCTTCAGTCAATCAGTAACTCATAAAATATGTTATTATACTATTTTGACATTAATCTGATTTTATTGTGCAGTAAAAATTACAACTTAATTAGTTAATTTGACACATTTTTTATGTTACTATTAACTTATTTTAAAATTTTAACTAAAAAATATATTGATAATGATTATAAACTTTATCAAAGTTACTAGTATTTGGTTCATTTGAACCGTAAAAGAATTGCATGTTAATTTTAGTTAGCTGTTATGTTAAAACGACTTCCAGAAAAGTTAGTTCTTAAAATCTGATTTTTACTAAACACAAAAGAGTTAAAATAACTATACATTTTAAGTTAAATTTGATTTATTTTAATTGATTATAAATTTTTTTGATTCTCACGTCCAGGATTTCTAACAGTGTAGTAGTGGGGATGATGAAATACCCACCAGCATTATCAAATTTTGTATCCCATCAATTTGTAATATACTATGTTACTTAATTAACAATTCACTTAAAGAGGGCATTTTTCCGGATCAACTTAAATTAGCATTAATTAAACCCCTTTATAAAAACAAGGGAGACTCAGAGAGCATGAAAAACTATAGACCCATAAGCCTTCTTCCGAGCTTTTCCAAGTTGTTCGAGTTGGTAATGTGTGACCGCCTGATAAATTTTATGAATGAGTGTGGTATTTTCTCGGGGAACCAACATGGATACCTTAAGGGAAGATCAACTCAAACAGCCATTTTTCAGTTCACTCGTTTAATTCTGGAGAACCTTGAGCAGGGTAGGATGGCTATGGGGGTATTTCTGGATCTTTCAAGGGCCTATAACTGTTTAGATAGAAATATGCTTTTAAAGAAACTAGAATTATATGGTATTAGGGGCAGCGCTTTAAAATGGATCTCATCATATTTGAATAACCGCACACAGAGAGTAGTTTTGGAGAAAGAAAATTATATGTATAAGTCTGACATTTTGCAAAACACATTGGGAGTACCACAAGGAAGCATATTAGGGCCAATACTGTTCATTATATTTATAAATGATTTAAATTTAAGTTTTGAGATTAAAAATTCAGTTCCATCGTCAAGTCTTACAGAGTATGCCGATGACACTAATATATTGGTAAGTGGTATGGACCTTGCGGAGTTAGTAACTAATGCAACAACGGTTTTCCAGGATACCAAAATGTGGTTTCAAAAAAACAAACTGCTATTAAACAGAGAAAAAACGAATATAGTTATTTTTAAAACTAAACTTAGCAGAAAAGAACGACCGGCATCTGTGGAACTTGATCAAAATCAGTTACCGGTAGAGAAAAACATAAAATTTCTAGGCATTCACATTGACGAATTTCTAGACTGGTCACATCATATTGATCATCTTAGTAAAAAATTAAATAAAATTTGTTTTGGCCTACGCATAATAACTAAATATTTAAACGAAACAGCAAAAAGAACACTGTATTTTGGTAATTTTGAAGCCACAGCGAGGTTTGGAATTATTTTTTGGGGGACAAATGCGAAACTTGAAAAAAAATTTGTCATTCAAAAACGTGTCTTGCGAATATTTTATAAACTGTCATATTTACAATCATGTAGGAGTATGTTTAAGTCAAAAAACATATGTTTACGCATTGTACATTTACGAAACGATATTATTTTTTTATAAACATAGAAATAAATTTAACACTCTTGCTTGTCATATATAATACACGAACAAAAGACATTAATTATCCAATACATAGGTTAGCACTATCAGAAAGAAATTCTTATTATATGTGTCTTAGAATGTATAACAGGCTGGACAATAGAATTAGGGAGTCCCCAAATGACCGTTTGTTTAAAAAAAGGCTAAAAAAATTTCTTGTAGATCTAGAACCATATACCATTAATGATTATTTAGAGGGCTAAGAATTTGTAAATACATATAGGTTATAAGTACTACATTTCTTTTGAGACGACATTTCTTTTTACTTTGTTAATTCAATGTAATTTTGAAATAAAGAATAAATAAATAAAAAAAATAAAAAATAAAACATCCATAGCTGCAAATTCAGTATCTCTAGATTTGCAAAACCAGTATTGATTCTCGAAAAGTAAATTTTGTCCTTCTAAAAAATTCGTTAATTTTATATTTATAATTTTTTCCAAAATTTTTGATAGAAAATATATGAATATATCACAATAAAATATATTAATTATATTTTATTGTGAACCCTGAAACGAGACGCCGCTGTGACCATATGATAGCGCGTAGTAACGAGGTAAAATTCTAACGGGAACAACGTAATCCCCACTCCCGGTCCCTTCTAGGCCTTCACCTCCTCTCTCCTACAAACGATTTTGTCAGCAGATTTAAATAGCGTTTATGAATGGCGTGCGGCATCTATAGTAGATAGCAGATCATTGTGCGCAACCGATACGTTACGATTGCTACGAATCCCCACTTGTGGATTATAGGTTCTAACGGATACAATTCGTTTTTGGGGACGCTGTTCTGCTTCCTAATTACAGAGAAAGCGCTTTACTGGGAACCAAATGTATCGCATTGATAATATTCGATTTATTTCTTAACAAAATCGCTGTATTCAACTGGAACTGATAAGTACCAATAAAAACAAGGTTCCAGCAAATCTGGAATTGATATACCACTGAAGCGGATTTGATACACTTGCAATTTATTTAATACGGGTAGACAGAATACCGATGAGCTCATCTCACTAGCCAATAATCGTTTTTAGTTATGGTTTAGTGCACCTAACTACTTGAAGACGACTGGGGATACACAACAGTTGAAACGTTGTGATTTAAAACAAATAAAGGCAATGTAAATACAAAACTCGGTTGTGGTGTCATATAAGGTCGGTCGAATTTCTTCCGGTTTTTGGGTTTATTAGAAAGTTAACATTAAATGAAATAATTTGTAGCAAAAAAAAATGCGGATAAAGCCATTTTTTTCAAATTAAAGCCATTTTTAATATTTAGTTTAGGATTTGGGTCGACTATCTGGATACAAAAACAAACTGTGCCCGCTAGTAGTGTTATCATTGTCATTAAGAGGGTTAGACGAAAATAGCAATATGACGATATTACCCGTGTTTGTTTTATCGAATATATTCTTATAATTTGAGCGGACAAGCGCGGACTCGCCGATATCTGTTGCTATTTTATTTTCTTTACCAATGTTGCCAAGTTATTTGTTGATATTTTCAGGTAAAGTAGAGTAATATATTAAAAATTAAAATAACCTTTATGCCATTACCGCATAAAAGTGTAACTTAGGCCGCGTAGCCGGCGTTCTATGACGTAGCCCAAGGATGTTTATAATAGTTGCGGGGCGGGCAAAGCCCGCAACGCTAATATAAGATGACATTACCTCGTAAAGGTGTTACTATTAAAGGTGTAACTTAGGCCGCGGCAGTGGCCGTCGCGTAGCCGGTGCTCTATTGCGTAGCCCAAGGATGTTTATAATAGTTGCGCTAATGTATGATGCCATTACCGCATAAAGGTGTTACTAGGAAAGGTGCAACTTAGGCCGCTGTAGCGGCCGTCGCGTATCTGGCTTTCTATTGCGTAGCCCAAGGATGTTTATAAATAAACTAAAATAATAAATATCCTTATTTTTTAAAAATTATATTATATTATAAATAAACTCAATTAGGTATAAGACTTTTTGAAATACCCGACCAGCGTTAATGACTTCAAATCATGAAAATTGGTCCAACGTGGCAACACAGTAAGTATTATGTCAAATAATGACACTTCTCGCATGGACATTTTCAGTAAAAATGTCAATCTATGAATAGTTTATTATTAATTTTTCGCCTCAAAAGTGTATAATCCGCAATTTTTTTGTCTTTAACCTGTTCTATACAGCTTCGGCTATATGTTAAAATTTTAAAACCATCAAAATTCGACGGCCTTATATGACACCAGACCCCAAAACTCTTCTATCATTTAATAATAATATGAGTTTAGAAATTTCCAAAATATTCTCAAAACTTTTAATTTTTTTAAATTAAATTTTACATGCCACCGGCAAAATCAGAATCTAGGTATTTTTTAACCAGCCAGAATATAAAGTAATCACCGATAAAGCTATCTATTTTGTACCGTGCGAACAAAAATTATTTGCATCAAAGAGGGCAAATCTAGGTTAAAAATTTGTCAAATTAATATTATGACATGATATGCCAAACTAATGAGTACCTAATAAAATAAGTAGACAAATACAAATTTATTTTTGTTGTTTACAAAATTAACAAAGAAAGAAAAAGAAAAATAATTTCATGTATTCTGAGAATTCAAATAACCGGAGAGGTGGAACCAGGCTTCATCCGAAAAAAAATTCAGGTATAATAAATCATTTCTTTCCAATAAATTTTCAAAATCTGCGGCTCGTATTTCTTGGAATACTTGCACTTTATAAGGAAATAAATTTAGCCGCTTCTCAAGAATAGTCCTGCATATTCCATAAGGTCTTCCCACTTCTTGGGACAGGCGTCTTGTACAATTTGTTGGCGTATTTTGCATTATTTCACGAACGTTTCCAACAAGGTCTTCAGTTCTTACAGATGATCTTCCTGCTCCTTTTTTGTGTTGTATAGAACCTGTTTCCCTAAACACAGCCACGGTTCTTTTCAGGCAATGATAAAAATCCCCAGCAATAAAAGCAACGTTAGGAAAATGTTTCTGAAAATCGTCCATGCACAAACCCGGATTGTATTGCCACTAATCATTTACTCTAACTCCGTTTCGAAAATACGCTTCAACCATGACTGATCTGTGCTGTTCCGTAAAGCCCATTGTATGAATTGTTCAAGAAATTGGAAAAATTAGCGATGACTCAAATTACTTGTAACGACTGTCAAAGATGACGGAATAACTGATTGATTGTTAATTCAGGTAGTTACTGACACCCGAAAGGTATTAAGCTCTACGGCTAAGCATTACGTCCTTAGATGCAAGGCCCTCTTTGATGCAAATAATTTTTGCTCGCACGGTAGAAACTATAAACAAAAAGAGTGATTATTTCCATATAATGATTCATTAAATCTAGACTTGGAAAGATAAAAAAAACTCATTTTCGTTAAAATTTAGACTGAATTATAATATAAGTTTCAACATGTATCGGCTACCTGCAGACCAGTTTTTACTATAAAATGCCCAAATGCACTTCAAATTAGCCCGTCTAGACCGACAGGCATGTGTACGTAACTCTGAAATACCTTCTCTTATGTCGGCAGAGAAAATAATAATAGCTTCCGAAAACCCGAAACTTCAATTCTTGTTTGGTGCAAATAACAATTTAGAATATAAGTTTATAGCCAATATTACAGAAAGTAAAGTTAAGAAGAAAGTAATGATTGAATTCTTTCAAAAAACAGTGCTTTCATCTGCCTATTTTTCTGGATATTCACAAAACGTGTATTTTTTTATTACACCTTATTAAAATAGAACAGCTTGGCCAATAACTAAAGGGCGGAATATAATGTGCAAATTCATATACAAGGGTGTTCATTTGAAAACTTCCCACCTCGATTTACCTGCTTTAAAATGAAAATGTGGAATATCGCTCGGACCCGTCGATTTTTATTTCGAGGGGAACATCTTATGCGTATATTGTCAATCTTGTTACTTCAAGCCTCTAGAAGGGAGGGGGGGGGGGGTAAGATCTAAATCTTAAATAAATACCCCTATTTTATATAATTTTTTTGGGTTCTGCATAAAATTCTGAACATTTTTTCATAAAAGCATTATTAGTCTATACTTAACAGTTTCCGAGATATTGACTCTTGAAAAATTACATATTTGAACTTTGACAGCGTCTAGCTTTCTAACTGTACGTCTTAGAGCAAAACGGCTTACATGTCCCTACCTTCGATTTTTATTATCTTTCCAATAGTGTCAACTTCCGGTTAAACCGGTTGGAAGAAATATAGTACTTCCGGTTTGACCAAAAGTTGACACTAATGGAAAGATAATAAAAATCGAAGATAATGTAAGCCGTTTTGCTCTAAGACGTACAGTTAGAAAGCTAGACGCTGTCAAAGTTCAAATATGTTATTTTTCAAGATTCAATATCTCGGAAACTGTTAAGTATAGACTAATAATGCTTTTATGAAAAAATGTTCAGAATTTTATGCAGAATCCAAAAAAATTATATAAAATAGGGTATCCATTTAAGATTTAGATCTTACGGGTTTATTCCTCCTAGGGCCTAGGGACAATATACGCAAAAGATGTCCCCCTCGAAATAAAAATCGACGGGTCCGAGCGATTTTCCACATTTTCATTTTAAAGCAGGAAAATCGAGGTGGGAAGTTTTCAAATAAACACCCTGTATATGCATTTTTTGCATATTTTGTCAATTTTATAATAAAATGCCTATTTTTCATAAATTATTAATTATATTAAGAGCATATTTCTATGTTTTCGGCTTTATTAAAAAATTTAAAACGTTAGAGGTTTAAGGTGGGAGTATCAACATGCTTGCCAACCTATAACCTATTTCGCGTAGATTCATTTATGTTTTCTAGCTTTTTCACAAAATTTAAAGAAAATCAGTATCGACTTGATATTCTATAGGTAATAATTGACATATTTAATAAATATCAAGGAATTTCATAACTTATTTTAGGAGAATTGTATAGCGAAAAATATCGGGTAAGATTTTTTTTAACATTATTATGTCATTGTCACTCATTGTTCTTTTACTATACAATTCTCCCAAAATTAGCAATGAAATAAATTGATATTTTTGTAATATATCAGATACTACCTAAATAATGTACCGACGATATTGATGTTCTTTAAATGTTAGTTATTAAAATAATAAACTCAAAAAATCAACGCGAAATAGGTTATAGGTTGGCAATAGATTGAATGACGTTGAGAATTCAACCTTAATGTCCACTTCGGTACTTATTTCAGGGATTTATAATAAAATTATTATTTAGGTTATACAAAAGGTAATTTATTGGTGGTTTCTGGGGTTTGCAGGTATATTGTTTGTTGTATGTTGTTTATTGTCATTAATAATGGGTTATTAGGTATTACCTGCTTAACAAACTGTATTTATATCGATCGGTAATACATATATACTTCTGTTTTAGTTTGTCGAAAGATTTCAGTATTTTCAGTGTGAAACTAGTACTTTCAAATTTGTGTTCAAGAATGTATATATTTAACTGCAGTAAAAAGCATTTATGAGGGTAAACCATCCAACGAAGTTGTATCTTGGCCTTATATATTGCTTCTTAAGTGGCAGTATTGTCCGATTATATTAGTAGATGTTTAAAGAAGCTTCTCTTTGTATAAACATATTTTTACTAAGAGAAGACAATCCTTTTTAGTTGAAAATTTTGAAAAATAGTTAGTAATAAATGCCTTTTATACAATTTTAGATTAAAAAATTGTTTACTTTTATTTGTCTTTGTTTTTTTTTTGCATTTTTTTTTAATAAAGATATTTTTTAGAACCCAATGTGTTCCTTTACCTCATTTTACTATAATAAATTAAGAAATATTGCATACCTGTATGCATATTTGGTAAAAAAGATGCAAATAACTTGCATATTTTAAAGGCAAACAAGGCATATATACGCATATTTTGGCTGAATTTAACAAACAAACAAAATTTTAATTTTTTTATTTAATAATTTCAAGATATAGTGCAGGGGTTGGGGGGCAGTAATAACAATTTTTGTGATCAAAATTCCACTGAGCGAGATAGGTTTAAGGCAAAAAGAGGATGTATTTTTTAAAAGAGTAGGTGGAAATGTTTTTATCAAATCATTTTCAGGTCTAAGTGAATAGTTCATTATGATGTGTTGAAAATGAGATCTTATGTTGTAAGAACGAAAACAACCGACGACCAAACCCTTCGCACGCAATTAAAACACTTTTACCACTCCTGTCATACAATACTGAACTTGACAAAAATTTTAAATGGGGAAAAAATTCTATAAATAATAAGTAGATATTGTCATAAAACATATGGCAGCAAAAAAAACAACATATTTCGTCCCAAAAGACCGCTAGAAAGATTTTAAAAATGCCCCAAAATTCAAATTATTCCAAGCGGGTAAAAACGCGCTGCTACTAGTCGTGACCATAGACAAGCGAGTTGGGCACTCTCAAGGATAGATAGGCAACTTAACATACTAAATTGGTTCCCTGATAACGCCACCCGCGACCGGAGGCGAAACTATAAATATAGTCGTGGTGGTGGTAGGCGCCAAGCATAAAAATTTAAATTTTATTATTACTTTGAATTCAAATTTTCGCGCTTCTAACTTAACGGAAAAGTTTGAAGCGCGAAACATCTGATTCAAGTTAAAATAATTTGGGAGAACGAAAGGAAATTATAACAACGTTTCTGATATGGCGACAAGATTTATTAATATTAGATATTTACATAAATAGGTTTTAAATAAAAATACAGCTTATATTATTATATTCTGTAGATTTTTCTAACAATTCCGTGTTATTTTCAAAGTTTTTATTTAATAAACTAGTTATTGTACCTTGTAGTTTATTAAGTTGTGAAGTAAAGTTTCTTTCTATAGATTTAATAGCTTTCTCTGTACTTTCCAATCGTTGGGCGACGTTAATGAAGTCTTCAGGAGGTTCTACGCTTTTGTTAATTGCCTTGGTTTTTCTTCCCGATTTATTTGGTCGCGACATATTAAATATATAGGTACCTATTTACGATTCTTAAACTACCGACTGCGCCATGTTAAGTTTATAAATTATATATAAATAATTATTTATGGTAGGAGTATCACCATGCTTGCCAACCTATAACCTATTTGGCGTAGATTTATTTATTTTTCTAACTTTTAGACAAAATTCAAATAAAATCAATATCGTCTTCATATTCCATAGGTAATAATTAACATGTTAAATAATTATTAAGGAATTTCATAAGTTATTTAAGGAGAATGGTATATCGAAAAATATCGGGTAAGATTGTTTTTAACATTATTATGTCATTGTTATTTCACTATACAATTCTCCCAAAATAAGCAATGAAATAAATTGATATATTTGTAATATATCAGATATTACCTAAATAATGTGCAGACGATATTGATTTCATTTAAATCTTAGTCAATAAAATAATAAACTAAGAAAGACAAAATAGGTTATAGGTTGCCAATAAATTGAATGACGTTGATAATTCCACCTTAATAATAACTTTATTTTTTATATATTTTACAAATCAATCATAAAATGACAATGACAATCTTTCATCAGTCCAGGTAAGACTTCAGTATCTGTCACAACAAGCCATATTTTTATCTTTATCGCACATATGCTGGTACAGTTTAATACAAAGAGAGAGAGGTACAGAAGGTTGGCCATGCTCATTCTAAATGAATATTATATTTCTACCAACGTTAGGAGATGAACAACCTTATAAAACAAAATTCCTACAATAGTGCCACCAGCGACTGGAGGCTAAATTAAACGAACAGGGGACGACCATCACCGTTTAAGTTATCCTAACCTGGTCGTGACGTCAA
The DNA here is from genome assembly GCA_963969555.1 of Polydrusus pterygomalis. NCBI lineage: Eukaryota > Metazoa > Arthropoda > Insecta > Coleoptera > Curculionidae > Polydrusus > Polydrusus pterygomalis. Next base: position 63,502,049 of record OZ018378.1, read on the forward strand.
AGGGTATCATTTGTCAGATTGGTGTGTGACAACCACGAAATAGGTTATAGGTTTTTCAAAAATTTGATGATTTGTCAGATTTGACATCCATTAAATGCAGGTGATAGCTTAAAACAACAATACAATAAGACGAACACACGGCAATCCAAATGCAAATTGGGTCGCTCAGCACCTGTCAGGAGTGTCAAGATGACGGATGGTCATCCGTCATACCCCCTGACGTCATCGGGCTTGGCGCGCTTAAAAGGTCGTTTGAAATGCTTTTGACACGCGCGAAACGTTAAAGAATTTTTACCAAGTTATTACTGATTTTTAAGGAGTAATAATTGGGGAATGCTTTTTTCAGGCCTAACTAAATCATATTATTAAAAAAAAAATTGGAAAGTTCCTTATTATTTTATCTACAAACACTATTAAATCAGTCACAAAAATGAACAAAAAAATTAATAACTATTTTACCAAATTCAAAATTAAAGCCATAAAAATCCAAAATCAAGTGACTTACCTATACAATGTTTGTAGCTAATACTATGTACATAATGCCTCATTTTTATTCTGTTAAAATAAAATTATTTCCTTTTTACGAATATCCTACCGCCACGCCTCTATCACACCATTTTCAGTGTTTGTGAATGGACAACAATAGGCAAAACCCATAAATCGACCCAAACCCAGGTGGTACTACCTGCACTTGATGAAAAGAAAGAATTTTGCAATGAAATCAATGGCAAATTATGAAAGTAGCTTAAATATTCTTTGGGTCACTCTGTAGTCCCTTTGCATACCTAATGAGCATTTATTACTCTACACCTTTCTGAAATAGACTATAGTTACATGAGCTGCGTTCGCGATTAAAAACGATTTAGAGTTAAGTGAGAGTAGATTTTCGTCACGTGATTATTGAGATTAAATCTTTTAAGACAAGCGCTTTATGCCAAAAGTGCAGAAACATAACCTTAATAATTATACAATATGCATGCACACTGAAACTGACCGACCCCAGGTGTGTTAATCACCTGCAGAAATCGGTCACTCTAGCTGTAATCGTCAAACATTGTGGTACGACCTAGTCCACGTTGTGTTTATATTCAGGTTCTTTTAAAGTTTGGTACAACGGTAAAGTTTTGTCTGTCAGGTTTTAAGATTCTTTAGCTTTTATCCTATGATGCGGTATTCCGCTACCAGTAAATGAAAATGAAAGATCTATCTATCCAATCGATTTATTATAAAAGCATTTTGGCCATATGATTATACTATTTATGAACAATTTAAATCAGTGTACCATAAATAACATAAAGAATTAGATCCCTCATTATTACATTTCCCAAACAGCACAGTACGTACATAATACGTACATTTTAGGACCATATTAGGTCGTTACGTCCAGAGCCCTAAATTGTACGTCTTATGTACGTACATTGTAGTTTATCTTATGTACGTAATTTACTATAACTTTTTTATGTCTTATGTATAGGGTCTTCCAACGAGGACTGAAAAGGAGCTCATTTTTGAGCTTCCTTGTATTTAAAGAAAAATCCAAAATAGCCAATCGATGTAATTTTTCCTGCAGAATTCAAAAACAAAACCAAAAATTTATTTGAACCAGAAACAAAAGAGTTACGATATGGATAAGGTGTTTTTTAAATGGAACATAGCTTTTTTATACGATTTTTGGAACGAGTGATTTTTTTTTGTCCGTTCTGATTAAAATATTTAATTTTGTGACAGCTATTTTTATTAAATTTTAATGTTTTATCCAGTATAATTTAACTTTAACCTGTTTGAAACATACACTAGGTAATAAAGGTATTGTAATGTTGGGTTAATTGAATTTTGACAAGACGTCTTAAAATCCGTCAACTTAAAACTAAAAAAAGCGACCTTTAAGAAGTCAATTCAATTAAATGGAGTTTGATATGAGTCAGCCAAAGAAGAAACGAAAAGATGCAAAAAATAGTACCAATGAGGATATTTTAGAAAATGATGTATTAAAAATTCAAAATAATGAAGTGGAAATTGTCAATATTGACACATTTGTCAAATCGGAAGAAAATCTATCAAAATGTGATTTGTTTTTAAAAATTATTGATGGAAAAGATGAACTAATAAAAGCTAAGGATGTTATAATAAATGAACTTCAAGAAAAAATTTTATTACTGAAGGAAAAAATAAATTATATTACCAAAATTCCAAGTACAATTTCCGAAAATAGTACAAGTGGTAGCAAAATTATAAATAATTTATCTTACAGTGATTGTCTAAAAAAAACTGAAGAAACAAATAGCATTAAGAAGAAATCAGAAGTAATTGCTAATAATAATTTTATAATAATTAAGCCAAATTCTATTCAAGAAAATAAACTAACAAGAAAAGATTTGGAAAAGTTTATAAATCCTGCAAAATTAAACGTAAATATTACAAAAATTGAAGATCTAAGAGGTGGAACAGTAAAAATTCAATGTAAGAATAAGGAGGAACTGGAAAAAATTGAAAATGAGGTAAATAAAAAATTAAGAAATAATTATGTAGTAACTCCAAAGGAAAATAGAATACCCCGAATTAAAATTATTGGAATAGAGGATGAAATAAATGAAGCAGAATTAATTAATGCTATACTAGAAAAAAATGAATTTTTAAAAGATGCAAAAATAAAAGTTATAAAAATAAAAAAAATGAAAACAAAGTTTATGGCGATATTGGAAATTGATAATATTAGCTTTAAAAAGGCAATAGATAAGGGAATAATTTTTGTAGATTTCTCTGTATGTACTGTGTTTGAACATCTAGATATTTTGAGATGTTATAAATGTACAGGGTATTATCACTCTGCCCAAAATTGTACTAAATCTCAAATTTGCATGAAATGTGGAAACCCGGACCATAACGCTATGTCGTGTATTACAGATCAGGCTCATTTAAAATGTCCAAATTGTTCTGAGGCAAATTCAAAATTTGATGCTGGTTATTTTATCAACCATAGCCCATTTGATAGAAATTGTGAAATTTTTCAAAGACATGTCAAAATTGTTCAATCTAAAACACAATATGATCAAGAAATATAGCCATTAAAAAAGCTGAAATACCAAAACCGAATGATGAATTTAATAAAATATTTCATATAAATATTCAAGGATATTTTAGTTCAAAAGATGAAATTAAAATGTTTTTATTTAAAGAAAAACCTGTTGCATTATGTCTCTCAGAAACCCATATTACCGAAAAAACTGATGAATCAGAATTACAAATGGAAAATTATAACCTATATATTTGCAAATCCAATTCAAAACATACAGGTGGAGTTTTAATTTACCTACATTCAAAAATTTCAATAAATTATTTTGAAAAATTCTCTGTTGACTACCAGTTTTGGTGTATACACATTAAATTTAAAATTTGGAAAACGTATAATTTATTTGCATATTATAGATCACCAAATGGAAGTGTCAAAACTTTTTTAGACTTTTTTGAAGAGAAATGTGAAAGTGTGTGGGATGTTAATAGTATTAAAATACACATTGGAGATTTTAATATAAATTTTTTAAATGATGATAACTACGTTAAGAAATTTAAACAAATTATTAATATAACTGGAATGAAACAATTAATAACAGATTTTACAAGGACTACAAACAGAAGTAAAACAATTATAGACCTTATTATCACCAATGAACATTCTCTAAATTCTGGGATAATGAATGTTCCGAAACTAAGCGATCATGACTGGACATTTGTTCAAATTGAAAATATTACTGGAAATGAAAAACAAGTAACAAAAATGACATTTATTGACTATGAAAAATTATCAAAGGAACTTATTTTGTACAATTGGAACTATACTATTACAGATGTCACTATTATATTTGAAAACCTGATAATCAATGTACAGATTGCAATTAATAAAGTAAAAGAAGAAAAAACTATATTTCTAAGAAGACATCCAACACCTTGGTTTAATAAAAATATTATGGACATTAGAAAAAAAAGAGATAATGCATACAAGAAATTTTCAATTTCAAAAAGTGAAGAGGATTGGAATGTTTATAAGAAAAATCGCAACATTTGTGTTTCAGTATTAAGAGAAGAAAAAACAAATTATTATGAAAAACAAATAGATAATAATAAAAAAAACAGTAAGAAAATGTGGAAAACCTTAAGGAATTTAGTTAAACCAACTACAAAAATAGATATTAAAGAAATAATATTTGAAGAAGGTAAAATATCAAACAAGAATATCATTGCTGAAAAATTAAACTCATATTATGTTCAGAGCGTTGAAGATATTATTGCCTCAATAAATGTTGGAAACCATTCTATATGTCCTAAAATTTCTAGAAATAAAAACATTATGGAAAATTTTTCTAAAGTATCTCTTAATCATTTAAGAAAAATTATAAATGATTTAAATTCAAATGAAAATTACAACGAGGTTTTAACTAAGAAATTGATGAAAGAAACATTTACAGTTATTGGATATTATCTTCTTTACTTTATTGAAGTTTGTTTAAACAAAGGAGAAATTCCATTAGAACTTAAATGTTCATATATTACTCCGGTTCCAAAGATTAAAAATTCAAAACAATGGAATGAAATGAGACCAATAAATGTATTATGGGATATAGAAAAATTAATAGAAGAAGTAGTTTATGAACAAGTTATGGATTTTTTGAATAAAAACAAAATTTTTATTTATTCTCAAGCTGGGTTTCGAAAAGGATATTCTAGTGAAACAGCCATACAATATGTAGTAGAAAATTGGAAAAGAGCCTTGGAAAGAGAAGAATATGTAATAGCAGTATTTCTTGATTTTAAGCGAGCTTTTGAAACGATTAATAGAGATATATTATTAGAAAAATTATTTGAATATGGTATAAGGGGTAAAGTTTATCAATGGTTTCAAAATTATTTAAATAACAGATCACAGAAAACTAAATTTGGTAATTTTTTTTCAACAAAGAAATTTAATAACATAGGAGTACCTCAAGGAAGTATTTTGGGGCCTTTACTTTTTATTTTATATATTAATGACATGCCATTAGTCCTAAAATTTCTTAAAATACAAATGTTTGCTGATGATACTCTTATCTATATAAGCGGTAAAAATCTTTTGGAAATTTTGGAAATTTTAAATTCAGAACTGATTCTATTGTCAAACTGGTTAAAAGTTAACAAATTAAAATTAAATGTTTCTAAAACAAAATGTGTCGACGTTGTGGTCTAGTGGTTAGCGCAGCAGCCTCACAGATCGTAGGCCCGAGTTCCATTCCCGGTGCCGGCAACGTCGATGTTAAATTTGGAATTTGGTTTAAGAGGTGGCGCCGTCTTTCGGAAGAGACGTTAAACTGTGGGCCCCGTGTCATGGATGTTGGCACGTTAAAGAACCCTACCCTCGACAAAGAGGGATTCGGCAAAATTACCAGATAGTGTGTGACAAATTCCCTGGCGTCGGTGATTGGCCTCGTTGCGGAAAAAGGCCGACGTAAAATAAATAAATTTAAAAAAAAAAAAAAAAAAATGTATGGTTATGGGTGTAAATTTAAATAATTATACAAATATAAATATTTTAATTGATGGTGATAAACTAGAAATAGTCAATTCTTTTAAATATTTAGGTATATTGATTGATTCAAAATTAAAATTTAATAACCAATTCGAAAATTTAATTTCCAAAATTGCGGGAAAAATTAGTTATTTTAAAAGAATAGGTTCAAATTTAAAATTTTATTCAAAAAAAATTGTATACAATACTTTAATTTTACCACATTTTCTTTATTGTTCTACAATTTTGTTTATGGCGGATGAAGGTGTTATAAATAGATTACAAATTTTACAAAATAAAGCAATGCGAATTTTACTTAATATGGATAGATATACAAAAATTAATGTGATGTTAAAAAAATTAGAATGGTTAAATGTAAAAAATTTAGTATTATTTTTGGTTCTAATATTTATTTTTAAAATTCAAAATGATTTGTTACCGCCACATTTAAAGCAATTGACTGTTCTAAATAGTGATCAACATAATTATTTAACACGAAATACCAATAATTTTTTTCTTAATAATTTTTCAAAAAATATTGCATATAAATCAGTTTTTCATAAGGGTCTTATTGAATTTAATAAATTAAACAAGTCAATTAAAAATCAAAAAAGTTTAAAATCTTTTAAAAAAAGTTTAAAATCTTTCTTATTAACTCAACAGGACAAACAAAGTTTCAAAAGGTCATTTAATTCAAAAAATAAATAAAAAAAGGGTATAAAATTGTTAAAATGTATCATGTAGCCACGTGCTAAATAAATCTTTTTACTACTACTACTATATAATCAACTTTGAATCCTTCAAAGTCAAAAAATTTGACAAATTTACTATAATATTGCCGAAATGAAATATGCATTAGATGAGAGATTGCAGATTGTTATTTTGTTCTACAAATGCCAATAAAATGCAAGAGAAGCAAGGAGAAGATTTATTGCAAATTTTCACAGAAATATATCCGTCAATACTATTCTAAGAATAAAGAACCTATTTGAGGAAAATAAAACATTACATGACAGAAAAAGAAATCCAACTCTATATCTACTAATTAAAAAAAAAAATATTAATAATTTAATTGTTCAATGTGACCTCCGTTGTTCTCGAAAATTTTTTGACTTTGAAGGATTCAAAGGTGATTATACCTTTATTACCTAGTGTATGTTTCAAACAGGTTAAAGTTAAATTATACTGGATAAAACATTAAAATTTAATAAAAATAGCTGTCACAATATTAAATATTTTAATCAGAACGGACAAAAAAAATCACTCGTTCCAAAAATCGTATAAAAAAGCTATGTTCCATTTAAAAAACACCTTATCCATATCGTAACTCTTTTGTTTCTGGTTCAAATAAATTTTTGGTTTCATTTTTGAATTCTGCAGGAAAAAGTACATCGATTGGCTATTTTGGATTTTTCTTTAAATACAAGGAAGCTCAAAAATGAGCCCCTGTTCAGTCCTCGTTGGAAGACCCTGTACGTACACTTTTAATTAACGAAAACTAACATTGGCGCTGTTGTCGCTTGATGATTCTCCAGCTGGCCGAGTAACCGAGTTCTGTCGCATATTTTTGACGTATAGAAGAGAAGGACAGTTATATTCTGACCTATTAGAACGCTTCCCAAACTGCGCCAGGTGCTAATTGGAACAAACCAGCTAGCTCACCATGTCAAAACTGTCAACTTTTCTTGTCCACGTTTTTTTGTCAGGAAATTAAATTCTTTTTTTATTATCATTTTAATATTTAATACAATTCTATTCGTTTCTATTCTAGAAAACTTCGCCGATGTGTGTAATTTTTCAGTTATTATTCCAGCCTACCATGCATTGCAGGTAATTATAAAGTTTACAATAAATAAATTAATATGAAATGTTTCACATACGTAATAGGCAACATATCCTCCGAGGTTAAATCTAACAATCTATCAGTTACAAACAGATACTTTAGGCTCTTGAAATGATAATTTTAACATTTTTGTTTTACTGAGAAAACAGATACTTTAGGCTCTTGAAATGATAATTTTAACATTTTTGTTTTACTGAGATAATGGGTTGAGTTAACTCTATAAGTAGATACAGTATTGCCCGAAATAAACAGTACTGAACTTGTAATCGTATTATATATTTAAAAAATACATATTATTGACACTTTATTATATGTTCTAAATGTGCACCTCCTCGTTCAAGACAGACTTCATAACGATGTTCTAAGGTTCTGGTCATGTTATTGAATAAGGGTTGTATCAGAGCTGCGAAGAAGACTCTAACGGCATCCTTTAATTCATCGATGGTTTGTGGTGCCTGTTTGAAAACGGCATTTTTAGCCATGCCCCAAATGTATGCGTCTGGAGGTGTGAGGTCTGGAGAATGTGAAGGATAAGGGAAGTCAGTAAATCGTGAAATGAATTTGCTTGGAAAATGTTCTTGAAGAAATTGACGAATTGCGGCAGCAATATGGCAAGTTGCCCCGTCCTGCTGAAAAAATTGATTTCGAAATGCCAAGTTACGTGCACGACAGAATTGACGTAGATCAGGGATAAATCGTGTTAAAATGTATCTGTACCTCTGTTGATTAAGTGTGACTTGCCTACCATTCTCTTCGATGAAGTACGGACCAATGATTCCGTGTCCGGACACAGCACACCAGACACTCACTTTTGCATTATGTAAAGGAACCTCTTGAACCTCATCGGGTCTGGCAAAGCCCAGAAATCGATTTGTGCGACGATTCACATAGCCTGACAAGTGAAAGTGTGCTTCGTCTGAAAACAAAACATTTTTCAAAAATTCAGGATTTTCATACTGTAACGCGAGAATTCTGGCGCAATGGCACTCTACTGCGATAATCCCGAGGATGTAGTTGTTGATGTACCTGAATCACATACGAAAATGCACCCAGCTCCTTCAGGATTCTTTGAAAGGAAGTTCTTTTTAAATCAAGTTGTAACGCTGTCCTTGCCTGGCTGGCTTTCGGATTTTGTAAGATTTGCTCAAAAACACGTTCATGGTTATTGTTGTTGTTAACTGTCCTGGGACGCCCCGAGTTTCCTTTTCGTTGGCACAATACACTACCCGTATTTCTGAACTTTTCAATAACCTTCAAAATTACAGCATTACTTGGAGAACGTTTATTAAACCGTTGTGTGAATTGATCAGACACGTATAGCAAACTTGCACCATTATGTCGGCCCATTCCGTATGAGCGAAAATAATGCTCTACCAGAAACACTTTCTCCTCTGTACTTAACACCATTTTTAACAATTAGGCCCTACTAATTACTTGTTTGAGGTTTACTTGACAGGTCTATACTAGCTAACTTGAGTGTGACAGCGCACGCATAAAAACACCGCCAACTTAGTTTCAGTACTGTTTATTTCGGGCATATCTGTACTTGCCTTGCTACATATTTTACAGAGAAATTTAATGTCAACCCGAAACTGTTTCTTTTGTTTCAGAGAATGCTGTAAGAATCACCTGATAGTTTATGGATGTTTTAGACGTGTCTCGTTGCATCCTAGTGCTTGTGTTTTATACATTATTTGTGATATTTATATGAATTGAGAAAATTCCTGATGAGTAAGACGTATAAGGACATTACTTAGATCATTCTAAACAGTTATATTTTGTTGTGCTTGTAAATGCAGTTTTTATTTATAAATAAATGTAGAAAAAATTATTTACCTACAATATAGTGCTTCCATCTTTATTTTCCAAATCTTGGTTAATTTAAAAACGTGCCCTTATTCCATAAAATAAATTCTTTTGTGCGTCTTTTCATTGATTTAATTTGTATAATTTAATAATATTTATATTGAATCACAAATTAAATCAATAAAAACTCGTTCAATAGTTTTTAATAAAGCGGAAAATGCATGTACATTTTATGTATTATTACAAACGTACATAAGACGTACTATATGTACGTACATCGAACGTACAAAATGTACGTACATGGAACGTACATTTTGGTGGAAAAAGTACGTACATAATACGTCTTGTGTATGTACTACGTACTTTTATGTACGTTCATAAGACGTACTTTACGTCCACAAAATACATACATCAGACGTACATGAGATGTACATTGGTTGTTTGGGTTCATAAAACTTAGTATAAGATGGCTGGTCTCCCATAATTTAGCAATTATTTGTCACTTGAGTTACAGAGTATTTTTATAGATTTACGTACACGTTTGATATAAAGTTAGGAGCTCACCCGCTGTCCGCATGTGTCACTTTTCTTTTCAAGCTGGCGTTGTTTTTCATATTACAATCATCACCCCGTTTTATGTAGACCAATTATAAATTAACGTTCTACAGGCAACATCATACCAAATAATTATAACCCTTTCTAATAACTTTACTTATATGTATATTGTCGAATAAAATATTTCCCTTAATTAACCTCCACCCATTTCTTTAGCTAGCATTGCAGATTATATAAGAGGGCATTATTACTGCGTAATAACGTATAATCTTGATTTTCAACTAGCACAACAACTCAGGGAAACAAGTACATCTGTGACATTAAAAAAAAGTATGTGTCAACGAAACTGACCTATAATTTACGACCCTTAGAAAGCAAAAGTGCTTTGATTTTTGTTACAGTTACGAATAGTACCGTCATGCTCTGGCCACGTTTTTATTTTAAAACAATTAAGAGCCAATTTTGTCTTGCAGACGTATTGGCTGAACTTTATTTGCAATTTAGACCCCCCATTTATTTATGTCTTGATAAGTTTCTGATTAGAACTTTTAAGAGAAATATTTGTAAGAATGAAATAAATCGAAGTAAAAGAATATTTAAATTTTTTTATATGGTGCTGCCTTTAAATAATTATAAATTTAAGATTGTTCCTGTGTTTGCTTATTAACTGCAATCGTTGGGTTTTTCACTGCATTTTGGCGACACAAAAGCACCATGAGCTAACGCCCGGATAAGTATTGGACTTTATAATCTATGGACGAATCTAACTATTTCAGTCAAACATGTTGCATAATAGATAATCATAATATGTAATGATAAACGACAAGAATAATATCACACTAAAAGCTATTTATATTTTTGAGAACTACAGTACTGATTTTTAACCTTTGCAAGAAAATATTTTTATGATTATTGTCAAGTTTCATTACAACTGCTAGTCGAAACGAATACAGTATATAAAACCAGAATACACTCCCAATAGAACCAGCTAATTACTGTGAGTATTCAGAGCACTAATGGGTATAAACTATTCTATGGAAGCATTAATTCCAATTTCCTATTGGCTAAATTACCGTAATATTATCACTACACAACGGTCTAGCAATTTTCGTTGTCTTACAGTAGGAAAGCGCGTTGCTGTCACATATAGTATCAAACAGCTGTATAAAGAGTATATGAATTATTATAAGGAATAAAAGGCTTTATTCTTAGTGTGCTCAAATTGTACATGATAAAAGATAAAAATACCCTTGAATTTGTTTTTAACCCTAGTGTCACATTTGAGACACTGACAACAATTTTTTTGGCTAAATATTCATTTGGATTCATATAAAATAGTTAATTATATCCATAAATGAACAGAAACACCATCTGTGACCATCCCAAACACAGCAGATATAAAAAAAAACCACGAATGTCCACGAATAGTAAGTAAATTAATAAAAACCAATATTACATCGCATAAAGCCACCAGCAACTGTTATATTAAACTGTGCACTTAAAGAGAGTCATAAATAAAGCGTGCCAAGTTCTAAAATAACACGTTAGGCCTTTATGTTCTGACAATGCCCGTTCCCAAGGATCAATAAAAATTGCAACAGAAGGTCTTAAATAATAAAAGACCGCCTCTCAATCGACAATAATCGGGGAGGTCGTAAAAGGTTTTTTTTTAATTGACCAGTACTTGGAAATAATATACAAGATGAGGTTTTATGATATATCGTTGATGTTCAGTTAATAATTTGGAATTTCTTTATACACTATGCGATAGTCTCTAGGGACGATACGATCCAGTGGCGCCGTAATGACTTTTTTTAGGAAAAGAACATGAGCGTCTTATAATATTTTTCAAGGGAGGGGTTACACTTATTTATCAATCTTTTGTTATGCCGCAGAAGGCAGCGGACAACGTTGAAGATATGAACCCTCTTAAACGACTGGGCATTCGTGTACTTGAGATCAGACAGGACACGTGCAAAACACGAAGTCTACCATTTGTTCTTAATGTCTTTAAAAACAGGCTAGTATAATAATATGCCAGCTCATTCACTATTTTAAAATCGAAAATGCTATGGAATAAAGTAATTTCTGTCACTGTCATTGATGTCACCGTCACTGTTGTTTGATTGTTAATTAAAGTTGTTTTTCTACTCCTTACTCGGTAAGTACTTCATTTTGATACTGATTTGAGGGAGGTAAGTACGTTTTACCTCCCTAGGGAAGTACAAAGTACCCCAGCGTAGAATTATCGGTGACTCTTTCATCACTTGCATTAATACTGCACCAATCCTTGAAGTCCTTGTAACACCGATTTTAACGTTCCTTCGATTCCTGAGATAATAGGGCAGCGCAAGCTGCATTCGCAACTGCTTCGATATCCATTTTTTCGATTTCTTAAAAAAACTGACACTGACAGAACGTTTGTTTGATTATGAACATTATGAATTCCATAGCAATCAACGTGTCAACACTAGGAAACCTGTCATACATACAGGGTATTTCAGTTGGTTAGCTCAAATTATAAAATTAAAAAACATTTTTTTTTTTAATTTAAGGGAACTGGAGTAGAAAAAATATAATAAAAAACTCGGGAGGCAGTATTCTTGACCAGTCTCGGATTATTTTGCAAGCCCTCGCTATCGCTCGGGCGCAAACTATGTCCTCGGCTGGTAAGTATCACCTGCCTCCCTTGTAGTGTAAATAACTATTGTTCGAAGGTGGTAGACAAAGTAATATAAAAAAAATACCTTGTCTTCCATTGTCTTTATTTTGTTACAAAACACAATGTTTCGGTTAGTTAGTATCTCTAACTGCTTTCAAGTGTAAACTAAATTATAAATCTAAAGCTACTGTCTTAAATACTATCCATGTACAATGAAGCTTGATGACCCCGCCTACGTGCTTATTGGAGTATGAAGTTTGAGCTGTTGGTTTTGGACAAGAAAAGGCTTTAAGATATTGGGGATATCTACATTTGGGTTACTAAATATATGGATATTTTAATTCTTAAAAGCTGCTTCTTTCGATTTTCGTTTTCTCCAGTGCTGTTCCGTGGCTTCTGACCACAGTATATTATGTTGGTTGGTCCATATATGTTCCGCTATACCTGATCTCACCTCTTTGAGTATGTTTCAGATGTTCTTTAACTCGTACGGGAAGAGGTCTTTTTGTTTCTCCAATGTACGATTCGCCACACTCGCAAGGTATAGGATGGCCTTCCTTGCAGACGAAGCGTTGACATGAGTGCGGAGAAAGACGAATCTCTTTTGCCTTTCCTTACGAGATTATGTTCATGATCAAAAAAATATTATATTTCAACGTTTAAAAAATAAACTAAATAACTTAAGCACCCAACAGGGACGTACATTTAACTTTTCTCTTGATTATAAATCTAATTCTAATAACAGAATCAGCTTTTTAAATTCTACTTTTGCTAATAAAATTAATTATTCCTCTGCCAATAACATCAGCTTTGACAATTCTATTTTTAAATCTGAATTAAACAAAGAAATTTTAAACATTTCAAACGTCGATGGTTTTAGGTTCAATGAAAGGACGCTTAACCTAAGCAGTACTCAGTTCGAAGAGCACGAAGTGAGTTTACTCGATTTGGGTCTTAAGTACAATTTTCATTTTCAGCCTGAGACTAGTAACTTAGAAGTCATTGCTGTTGAATGTGAAAACATCATATCCAATTCTCATGAAACCCTAAGGAAGGACACATTGAGATCTCTTTGTATTACATCCCTTAATCAATTTTTTAATGGTAACCCCCAGTTGAAGAATGACAATGAGTCTAAAACCCTTAAGTCTTTAAAATCTAAAATTATTGACAACAATTTGGTTGTGTCCAAAGCTGATAAGGGCAACTGCTTGGTAATTTTTGGGAGACCACAGTATATTGAAAAGGTTAATAATTTCCTCTCTTCCGATGATTTTTCTTTAATTCTCAATAATCCTTTAGATACGTTTTTTCAATTGTTAAAAGCCACTTTAAAACAAACCAATGACACTCTTATTCTCTTTAAAACAAATAAATATAAACTCACACCTATATACCCTTCAACCCCTTTACTTTATGGCCTCCCCAAAATTCACAAGCAGAATATACCTGTTCGCCCTGTAGTGTCATACTGTGGCTCGCCCCGTCATAAACTCAGTATCTGGCTTAATCATATTCTACTTAACCTAACTAACTTCAAAAGTTCTTTCTCAGTTAAAAATTTTTCAGACCTTGCTAAGGATCTTACAAACATACATAATATTCCTGATTCTTCCCTACTGGTATATTTCGATGTTACAAACTTATTTCCTAGTATACCCCCATCTGAATGTTTAAACTTAATTAACACTTCTGACTAATAACACAAATTTTGAACACGAATATGTCATTAATATTTGTACCTTAGTAGACATAGTTCTTAAACAATTTTTTTTTTCAATTTAACAATCAATTTTATAAACAAATATCAGGTTTGGCCATGGGCTCAGCTTTGTCTCCTATGCTAGCAGAATTTTTTATGTCTTTTATTGAATCCAAAATACAAACTCATCCCCTTATTAAACATATTCTCTTCATAAGAAGATACTTTACGTTTGATGATATCGTTGCAATATTTACCTGTACTAAGGAAGACCTTGAGTCTTTCACCCTTTTCCTGATTTCTATACACCCTTCCATCAAATTTACTTCCGAAATAGAAGCGGACAATTCAATTCCTTTCTTAGATCTGAAATTATCCAAAAATAATAATTAAATTTCATTTTCTAAATATCACAAACCAACTAGTACAGATTCTATTATTCCATACCATTCTAACCATCCACACAATCAAAAATTTGCTTTTTTTCACTCATTGTTTTCTAGACTTTTTGCAATCCTTCTTAAAGATAATGAATTTAAAACAGAACTTAATTTGATCAGACAAATAGGTACTTATAACGGCTTCCCTCTGAACTAGTGATGCCGCCGAGACGAGAAATTCTCGTGTCTCGTCTCGTCTCGTCTCGTCTCGTCTCGTCTCGTCTCGTCTCGTCTCGTCTCGTCTCGTCTCGTCTCGTCTCGTCTCGTCTCGTCTCGTCTCGTCTCGTCTCGTCTCGTCTCGTCTCGTCTCGTCTCGTCTCGTCTCGTCTCGTCTCGTCTCGTCTCGTCTCGTCTCGTCTCGTCTCGTCTCGTCTCGTCTCGTCTCGTCTCGTCTCGTCTCGTCTCGTCTCGTCTCGTCTCGTCTCGTCTCGACGAGACGAGAGTGAAATTTTTTTCTCGAGAGAAGACCGTTTCTCGTCGAGAAATTTCTCGTTTTTTCTCGAATTTTCTCGAATTTTCTCGTTTGTTAGAACACTGAATTTTAGGTATCTCCTAATATATAGACAGAAAAATAATGTGTTTAACGTTCTCACTCTATCGTATTGTGAAGACATTTACCTTAAAACAGATATTCAAGAGAACAGAATCAAATTGTCTAGCCTCTTTCTTCTGTCTACGGTTAGTAGTTGACATTTTTAAATAATTAACCAAATCTGAAAGGAAGCATTTTCGATTGAAAACACAATATCGAAAAGGACCCCAGTGAAATTTCATTCACAAGGCGAAAGACGATAGATTTTGACTAACTTTAACAATTTTGTATCAAAAATTCGAAATTCCCCAAAAACTTCTCACACAAAAATCATTAATAAAAGTGTGAATTTCATTTCATATCTCTCTTACCAGTTTTAATGTTTGACATTACTTTCATAACACCCTGTGTATCAACCGAAACTTTATTAGGAAATCACAGATAAAGACAACGGAGGGCCAGGAAACTAGTGTTATTGAAACAATAGAATTAAGTTAATAGTCTCAATTGTGACTTTAGTAAATAAATTAAAAACAAAAAGTCTAATATAATAGGTAAAGTGACATTCAGTACGAATGATTCAAGTGTATGCCTTATTTTGCCTCATTTTATTACACAGGTCTCAGACATAAATTTGGCTATTGAAAATAATTATTAAGTGCGGTAAATGATACTTTTGCGCACGAGGTGGCAGTTGCACGAACGGCTCGAAGCAAGTCCGGGCATGCCACTAAGTGAGTGTGGAAACGGAACTTTTCGCACATGTTACTTACAATATTTTTCCTAATTGCGTAAAATTAAGCTTGTTCGTAATAAATTTTTGTATTTTTTGGGTAAAAGGAGCAAAAAATAAAGTGAATTTTTAAATTTTGATATGTCAAATAGAGCATTTTTGGAAATACTTCTTTAAGTTCTTTCTCTTGCACTTTCTATTAATGTAATAAAAAAATTAAGGTTTTTCTCCGGAGGACATTCTGGGCTGATCCCTTAATTTAGTCGAATATTTTTCAAACTATTGCAGTTAATTATGCCCCGAATTATGCCAAAAAATAAATAATAAAAGAAGGGTAGTTCCATTATGAATCAATTATTATTATTATAAATCGTTCTCTATTCTGTATCTTTTACCACCCCGTATATTTTGGACTGAAAATACCTCGGTGCCAAGCCTATTACATTACGTGAATTATGTCTTATGGCCGCTTGCAATATTTTGTTGATCTAAGAAAAATAGTTTCTAAGTCACATGACTAACAAACCGACTTATATTAAACCCTTCTGCGAGACGACCAGATACTTTTAAATGTTTACCCCCTTTAAGATTCGTATAAAAAAATATTTTTTATGATTCCCTACTCACGAGAAAAAACGAGACGAGACGAGACGAGACGAGACGAGACAATGGCACTCTCGAGCGAGAAAAACGCGTTTCTCGTCGAGATGAGATAAAAAAAAATTCTCGCCTTACGAGACGACACGAGAATGGGCCAATTCTCGTCTCGTATCGTCTCGTCTCGCGGCATCACTACTCTGAACTTAATCAATAAAATCTATTATAAACACTTAAATTAATTTCTAAACCAAAATCTTTTGTCTAAATACATAACCTCAAAAAAATATTGTTCATTACCATTCTGGGGTTCTATCTCGTACAAACTTAAGAAAATCTTTAAATCTTTTAACATTGACATTGCGTTCAAAACTCAACATTCTTTAAAAAAGTTCCTAGGTAATTTGAAAGACCATGTTCCCATTTCTGATAGGTTAGGAGTTTACAGCATTAGTTGTTCAATTCTGGCAAGCAAATTATTAACGGTATCCGGTATGCTTGGGTAACCGAAATCTCACATAAAAATCTTCATTATCCCAGAAATTAATGTGATATGGATGCCTTCGAACGGTGTAAGGTCGTCGATCTATTAATATTCTATAATCCTCATTCTCAGATGAAGACGAGCTATCCGAAAATATATCTACATTTACTTCCAACATGATTTTTTCTCTGCAACTTTCTAAATTATCCAACAATTAAAAATTTATAAACTCTTTAACAGCCGAAAAAAGTGCCTGCTAATTTATTTCCTTGTTAAGCACTTTTTAACCTGCAGGTAACTCTAACCGGAAGGTAAAAAACTATTTTTTTCGGCTAACAGTAACTTTACCCAAACAAAGACTTTAACAGCAAGGTAAAAAACTGGGCCTGACGGTCGGCGGGTTGTTTTGTATTTTTAAGCTGTTCTTGTCTTTTTATTTGATCATAACAAAGATAGCAATATAATCCGGCTGACAAATAATAAAATAATTGCCAGGATAATTGAGGACGTAATATGGTTTTGATCTCATGTTTTCAAACTTTCTGCTTCTGCCGCGTGTTTTTAATTGTCTCTAGGAAAGGTTTGTGACCCTCTAGGAAGATTTTATTATTGGGATGTATTTTTAATAGGTTCTAATTCAGGACGTAGGTATGTGCTGAATATGATAAATTCGGTTACAGTGAAAAGGCTCATTATAATCGCGATACAATAAATAATACATTTCTGGAATGTCACGTACTTTCCGCGCTCTAGTTATCAGCATTAAGATTTAAGTAAGCACTCTTAAGGAATCTTTGTATTTAAAAGTTTAAACTGTACAAATTTCTTAATATTAGATTCTTAAGGGGATTGAACAGCAGTAATTTTTTTACTTCCAATTTTCCTTCGTTAAGATGCAGAATATCAAAAAATGCTTACATATAAAAGCTACAGAGAATACTGTATGACGCTTGTGGTTATTAATTTAGTCTTACTGGTAAAAAAATAAGTCAAAACCAAATATTTTTTCATAATCCTGGAAAAAAGATTTTGCTGAAAAGTGCTGATACGCCATCTGCCGGCGTAAAACAATTAACGATGCGGCTGCAAACATATGAACAAGTCGGTTGGCGGAGCGCCAAGAGACATAGGTGTATTTTACCTCTGCTAGAATGGTAAAATGGCGAAATTTCTTTTTACTAGCTATCACCCTATATCTATAATTTATAGGTAGGTACACAAAAATGCTTTGTAAGAATTTCTAATTAATAAAATATTTTGTTCCTCTATTTTTAATTAAATAAAAAAAAAACAAGATTTAATTAATTAATTTAAATAATAGAAATAATTCAATTAAGTAAATTATACTTTATACGAAGTCAGTTGAGACAACGTAAATATTGGGGGTATAGTATTTGTAGAATTATACCGTTGATCTTTTGACTGCAATAATCCCTCATTATCACTTTGACCATAAAATAAATAATGAAATCCCAAATTTTAAAACCTTTTTGAGCAGAGCCGGACCAAGTACAAATTCAATTTATACCTATGCCTGATTCATATATAAATACAAACTGATTTTTAATAATTTTAGTCTTTAGTGGTTTTTCGGCGAGTAATTTTTAGTTAGGCTTATTAGTGGTAGAATGTGGCGTCCTTGGATTTGTGCTGATAGGGGGGCATCTTTAAGTGTCATTTTTAAAAGAAAGCATTTATCTACCGATGCCAAACTAATAATTAAAAATGTGTATCAATCTTCGTTGAGTAGAAATTTTAATTCGATGGATGCTTTAGCAGAGACGTCTACTTTAACAAAAATTCCTTTATCTTCGGTAAGAGACATAGTACTTAAACCTGTTAATCCTAGAAAAAATAGAAGTGATTCTGGCACATTTAGAAGCGTTGACGAAAATGAAATGGATTTATTAAAAAGAAAGATTTACCAAAAATGTATGAGGCACAAACTGTACCCACTTTGATTTCCCTCAAAGAGCGGCTGATTAAAGACGAAACAAATATCCCTTGTTGCCTTTCAAGCCTTATGAAAATATTGCGTAAAATGGGTTTTAAATATCGAAGCATTAATAATAGACAAACATTAATGGAATCTCAACGTTTACGGGAATGGAGACTTAAATATTTAACAGCTGTTAAACAATTTAGAGAAGAAAATGGTCCAATTATTTACCTTGACGAAACATGGTTCGATACCCATGACACTCCAAGAAAAGGTTGGGATGATTCTTCCAAAAAATGTCAAACCAAGGCACCATCAAATAAAGGCAAAAGAATCACAATATTACATGCTGGTTCAGAGAACGTTGTTCCAAATTGTCTGTTGCTTTCAGCAAAAAACATAGCAGATTCTTCTTTAGATTACCATCAAGATATCGACGCACAACTTTTTAAAGATTGGTTTAAACATAAACTCCTTAAAAATATACCTGAAAATAGCGTCATTGTAATGGACAATGCTAGTTATCATAGTCGTCAAGCAAAAATCATTCCCAATTCTAATAATACAAAAGCAGATATTCAAAATTTTATGATTGAAAATGATTTATATTTTGACAAAACTTACAAAAAACGAGAACTGCTAGAAGTACTAAAAGGTTTTAAAATAAATAAGGAATACGAGTGTGACAAACTTGCAGCAGAAAATGGACATAAAGTGTTGCGTCTCCTCCATACTATTGTATATTCAATCCTATTGAGCTAATATGGCACCAATTAAAATCCAATATTAGGAGAAATAATATTTCTCCTACATTAAATGCATCTGTAGTAGAATTAATTAAAAACGAAGTAAGAAAAATTTCTGTAGACAGCTGGAAAAACTTTGTATAGCATGTACTTAAGGTGGAAAATTTTTACAATTGTATGATTACAAATGTTCAACCCTTAATTTTAAGTTTAGGCTTAGATGAAGATAGTAGTAATACAGAGTTAAATTTTGAATAAATTATGAATAGTTTTTTAGAATTTAATTAATTTTTATTGTACTTGTTATCCTAATAGTTATACTTTTAAATTATATTATTTTCAGTTATCATTATTTTACATTTATTATAGGTACCTACCTAAAACTAAAAATACCTATCTATTTATTTTAAATTATAAAAATAAATCATATGGTGTAGGTACATTTTTAAGCCGACCCTGATCCCATTTAATCCCCTTTGAAGAGGTTGAGGCGTATACAATAGGGTTTAATCAGGTTAATTATTTTTGGCAGTAAGAGACAAAAGTATAATTCTGCAAATACTATACGATCAATTTACTGCATCACACACTGAAACTACAATACAAATATAACAAAATTTGTATTGATCGCTCCCTATATAGATGTTCGAAGATAGTCCACGTGGACTTGACAAGTCTGTTATCAATTTTTTTTTTAGTTTTTTTGTCTGTCTCAACTAAGATCGTATACACTTTTTTTTAAAACCGACCAGAAAATGTACACTTTCTGGACAATTTTTCGTCTAGAAAATAACGTTTTTCCGATCGCAAGACCGGAAAAGTGACTCTAATGTCACTGTCACCCTGTTTTTTGTTTTTCCAACCGCTCTTTGATAATACAAGATACCTTGATTTCGTTATTATGATAACAACATTTCGATGTATTGTCGAGTGACAGTTCGTTGATTTTTAATTTTGTTCTTTATGTCAAACTTGATTCGCGTAGATTATAAAATATATCGAAGTGTCGGTCTTAAAAAAAATATTGTACGTCACGCAACCGAAAATTAGTGTTTTCCAGGTCTCTCTAAGCTTCCAGGACTCGCCTATGGCTCGCCCTGGAAATGCTTGTCTCGACCTGAAAAACACTACTTTCCGGTCTTGTAACGTAAATTACTATTACCAGCGTATTTCCTTTTTTTCTTTCCCCAATACAAAATAAACATTAGTTTAAGAATAAAAGATTAAAATGGTGAAAAAGTAAGGTAATTAATTCCATAAGAAACACGTACTAACTTTTGACTAACTATTTAATGTAAAACGTTATTGTTCCATTACAATTAAAATCCATGACACACTTTGCAAATCAATACTGTTAAAAAAACTCCACTACTGTACAATAAAATATTTTTGCAATGATACAGAACTGCATACATTAACAGTTAGCAGTTTAGTCGCTTATCGAATACCAACCAAATATGGCGGGTACGATACCTTGAGACAGTCAAGTATTGCCTACACAATATCGAAGTAAATGGGTTTTGCCTACGTTTATGCCAAACAGGTAATGTATTTTTCTTTTTATTACAGTGTTTTGAAAAAATTCCAAACTAATATATTTACGCCCATGTCGAGCAGCAACCAGAGATTCACAAGACAAGAACCATTATGAGAAAATGTTTTTAGGAGAGATAATAATGATATATTGGTTTATACAGGGAGACGGTTATAATATGATTATAGTTTTTATGAATCTACCATAAAAGATATTACAATGTATTTGTATTATATAAGGTGTTCCTTAATGACGTGCTAACATTTTAGGGTGTGATTACTCAACTCGTTTTATAAAGAAAAGGTTATATAAACATATGTCCTAAACGGCTTAAATTTTTTGCTACAGGGTGTCGAATTTTTTTTTTTTAATGCGTTTTTTGTAATATATCCGAAAATACTATACTATATTAGATACTATTTTTAATTTTGGCATGTGCTAATAGGACATAAAACCACATGTTTTAGTTATAAAACTTATTTTTTTTGTCCCATCGGTGGCGTCCCTGCAAACATGTCCTCTGATATTTTTTAGAAAAAAAGTGGTACACCACTGATATGTTTTCATGTGGATATTATTTCTGATTAGCCTAATCAATTCTACATAAAAAGGGTCTCTTAAGTTTTTCTCCTCAGGCACACCGTTCTTAATTAAAATAATTAAATTAAATTAGCTCTACTATTTATTATTATTAACTGATAATGCAAAATTTTGTTTTATAAAAATTGTTGGAAATGACCACCTTCACTTAATAGGCATGCTTTTGCCCGTCTTTGCATCGAATAGCGCACTCGTTCAATTATTTCAGGCGAATTCCGTATTGTTTTACAGAAGGCAATTATTCACTCCCTTAAATTTTCTAAAGTGTTAATGGGAGTTTTATACACTAGAGTTTTAAGATGACCCACAAGAAAAAATCCAAACTATTGAGATCAGGGGATCTTGCTGGCCATTGTTGAGCTCCTCTGCGACCTATCCAACGATTCGGATAAACTGCTTCTAAATGGTCGCAAACGATTACATTGAAATGAGCAGGAGCTCCATCATGCATGTACCACATTTGATTCCTTAGCGCATATGGTACATCTTCAAGTAGCACAGGTAGTTCTTCTTGGAGGAAATGCAAATAAGACTGCCGTTAATTATGTTTTTAAGAATGTTACCGTTCCAGGATAACTAGATTTATGTTATCAAAAATTATTCGTCAATACTGCAAAGTGAAGCTAATTTAATTTAATTATTTTAATTAAGGACAGTGCGCCTGAGGAGAAAAACGCAAGAGACCATTTTAATGTAAAATGAATCAGGCTAATGAGAAATAGTATCCACATGGAAAAATGTCAGTGGCGTACCACTCTTTTTCTAAAAAATATCAGAGGACATGTTTGCAGGGACGCCACTCGTGGGACAGAAAAATAACTTTAATAACTAAAACATGTGGTTTTATGTCCTATTAGCACATGCCAAAATTAAAAATATTATCTAAAGTACTTTCGGATATATTACAAAAAACGCATTAAAAGAGAAAAAATTCAACACCCTGTAGAAAAAAATTTAAGCCGTTTACGACATATGTTTATATAAACTTTTCTTCATAAAATGACATGAGGAATCCCACCCTAAAATATTAGCACGTCATTAAGGAACACCCTGTATACAGGGTGGTCCTTAAGTATATCAAGAAAATCTAGGATATGATTCCTGGCATCAATTTAAGTTGAAAAGTTCATATGGACTTATGCCCTAAAATGCTTACCCTCTAAGATACAGGAAGTTAAAATATTTTTAAAAAATAATTGTTTTTTAAAAATTTCGAAACTCCTTGAAGATACGGTATTGAAAATTGATATCGATTGATTTCGTATTAAACTGCTCTTTTTGGTTAAAAAAGGGTTTGCCTACTTCCACCAGTGGCGTGCATGAAGATACCATCAATATTTTTTTTCTGAAAATATGTGATACGCCACTGTTTTTGTTTTAACTCTGATGCATTTTTATGCATTACTGATATAAGCGGAACAAAAGTTGTCTTTACCATGTTTTTGAAAAAAATGGTAGTTTTAAAGGAAACTGGAAAATATTTTAAGACCCTGTATCTTAGAGGGTAAGCATTTTAGGGCATAAGTCCATATGAACTTTTCAACTTAAATTGATGCCAGAAATCATATCCTAGATTTTCTTGATGTACTTAAGGACCACCCTGTATACAGGGTTAGCTGAAATAACTGGAACGGCTAATTTTCTTCAAAACTAGGCTAAATCAATGAATTTTGGTACAGGTGGATAACTTAAAAATTAAATTAGAAATTAAGAATTGCGACGTTGCTAGATTTTTAGTTTTTTTGTAACTCAAGGAATATTTTTTTTTTCAAATGTAACACTACTCTTTTTTTATTGAATTTGACTCCTCCCATCAATATTACCATTTCCTGATAGCATCAAATTTTTATCTCAAATAGTTCTATGGGGAAAAAAATTGATTAGTTACAAATCAACTCCAAAAAAATGCAATCTAATTCCATTTAAAAACGTTTCAAATAATGTAAAATGGAAGGTTGGTAGACATAATGTAACTAATAGCGATAACAATAATAACAACAACAAACAACTACAAACAGTAACATAGCTAGTAAAAATTACTTACATATTATAGGTTTGACCTATTTATGAATTTTTCTTCACTCAAAATAGTATTATATACTAACTTTTGACCTATACTCGCATTACAAAGTTAGTTCATATTTGTATTTAAACTCACTAAAATAGTAAATTATAATTATTATTACTCATTAAGTATTCAATAATAAACATTTGTCGGAACAATTACAAATATTCTTAATACATCGTGTGTGCCATGGTTAACAAAAAATCAAAAATGGTTATAATATTTGCAAAATATCGATAGTGCCCTGGCCCCAGATTTGTTTGACAGAATTTTAAATGTTAGTTATTGTTAGCATAATATTATCACTTATAATCTCCCTAGCAGCAGAATTATTGGTAATAATATACATACATTAATTTGATTATGAAACCTATAATATTATGTATTTAATTTTTACTAGCTATGTTATTGTTTGTAGTTGTTTGTTGTTATTATCGTTATTGATACTATTAGGTCCATTATGTCTACCAACCTTCCTTTTTACATTATTTGAAACGTTTTTAAATGGAAATAGATTGAATTTTTTTTAGAGTTAGAGTTGTAATTAATAAATTTTTTCCCCATAGAACTATTTGAGATAAAAATTTGATACTACGAGGAAAAGGTAATGTTGATGGGAGGAATCGAATTCAATAAAAAAAAGAGTAGTGTCATATTTGAAAACAAAAATTCCTTGAGTTGCAGAAAAAAACTAATAATCTAACAACGTCGCAATTGTCAATTTTAAATTTAATTTTTTAAGTTATCCACCTGTACCAAATTTCATTGATTTATCCAAGGTAGTTTTGAAGAAAATTAGCCGTACCGGTTATTTCAACTAACCCTGTATATTTACAACTCAAGAATTTTTGATTTGTTTTTAATTAAGAAAGTGTTATGCTTCCACCGGGACTGGAACCTAGAACCTCTGGATCACCATTCAAACGCTCTGCCAATTGCTCTACGGACACTTTGAAATTCTTTTACCAATTTCGGCCATATAAGTTATTTAATTTTTATGTCAGTATGTACAGATTGAAATATCTTGCGATTTTAAACTGGGGATGTTGTTATTATATCTCGACGACGCATTCGGAACATATACATTTACCTTTACATAAGCAAACAATAATCACGAAAGTGGCAAAAATATGGCCTCGCGCATGTAAACAAAGCTACACCGGATTAGGCATACGCACTGCGCCAGTATCATTTGACAAATGGGAAAATAGACAGGTCCGGGCTTTAAAACTTAAGTAACTTGCTTAAGAAATTGTAAAAGTTGACCTTCAATTTATTTTTACGTGTAAACAGCTAAAATCTTGAAAAAAAACGGAATTTCATCTCAATTTTTGAAAGGTAATGATTTCTGGCATTTTTAATAGTTGCAAACCTATCAGATTTTGAGAATAGAACATTGTTTTTAAGGTTTGGTTTCTATAATTTGTTTAAAAATAATTCGTCTTCATCGTATTTTTACTTCGAAAAGGAAGAAAACAAGTCAATTAAACTAGTCTAATAACATCAAATATAAAAAACCAACAAAATAACCAATCTTCGATGCTGTCGTATACCTAACATACAGTCAAATATTAGTTTGTATAACTTGTATTGATTGACAAATTGGCAAAAACTTGGGTACATGTAAAACATTCTCAAGCACAACTTCATGTTCAAGAATTTGAAAAAGTTTTTGCCAGAGAGCTTGACCCATGGACTTTTTTCACCCTTCTATAAATATAAACATACCTATGTGTTTACTTTTTTCTTTAATATAATATAAGTATAAAGAAAAGTGTCTTTTAAACTTTTTTTTCTATAGCTGATGTTAAAATGTTGTTATAGCAACCCTTTTAAGTAGATAAAGTATCACTTTAACCGCAAGGGTAGATAAAGTAACACTTTAACAGCAAGGGTAGATAAAATGTTTTAACTTTTTTTATTTAATTAAATTTACAAATTCAAACACATTAATTCGAAATTACACTTATTGTTAATATTTTACAATTAATATTATTAGAAACATCTATCTTTCTTCTTCTTGTGTTAATTCTTTTCCGTACATTTCGTATTCACTTCGTACACAAAACGCAAAAATACTGAACACTCCACAAAAACCAGAATGGAAAATTTGTTTGACATTTGTTGATAGAGTACTTCATATCCCTAGTAACGGAGCAACACAGTTGCGATTTTTTTGTCAAAAATTACAATTTTCTTTGAAATTTTATTTTTCACTTGAATTTGAAGTCTTGCTATAGAAAAAAATATTGTATTGCGCACGACGATAAAATCGCATATCTTCTCGTGCGTAATTAACACTCTCAAAGATAAATTACAATTTTATCGTCTTGTACAATAAATAAATATTGAAGCAAATATATTGCCCGAAAAAAAGGCGTACCTAATAAGATTGCAGTGCTGCAAATAAAATATACCAAAACATGCATCGGGATAATCTGTCTTGGTGTGTGTTTATCTTTATTTTCATACCCTGTTTGTGTAGTCTAGGCCTAGTTGATGTGTTTAAATTAATCATAATAAAATAAAGTGATATATCAAGATACATCACTACTCCATACTTATTAAAAAGTCGAAATACCTGGTATTTTACCACTATTTGGGCACAATAAAATCAAACAACGGTTTTCACTAGTCATTTTTTATATTCCGATCCGAATATCCCAGTCACTAAAAGCACAAACACAATTCACTAAACTACACAAAAACTAGAAATCCGGAAATATTAAACACTGATAATCCACAATAGCAAAGAAAACAACAAGGAATCCACAGAGAACAGAAATGGCCATGAGCCGGTTCTGGAGTGCATTTGGGGCATGTCGCTAAAGAAGGACAGGCCAATAACAAGAGGTTTGTGCGAATGCCCAATCCTGCAGGAAGAGAAGGCATCTGACCGGCGAGCCGTGCGCTCAGACGTATTTTCTCGACCATAAAACTTAACTTTTTGTTTGCACACGAGATAAGCTTTACGTAACTAAAGGTAAATGTCTATGATTCGGATGAATGATAAAATAAATCTTATGGATCAGTGTTTATAAGTGAGCTCCTTTCCCGTCTAATAATTTGATGTCTTAAGTTCTGTTCAAGAATTTTAAATAATATCTTTTACTTTAACAAAAACTTCTTCCATCTGACAAGGACTTAAAAAGTTAAATCGAATATGTTCGATAGCGTAAAATACACAAAAAAATGTTATTAACGTTAAGAGTTATTTCTTCGTTTTTCTATAATGTCATTATTATGGATTACTAAAATCAAATATTTCTGGTAAACTAATTGTGGAAAAATTTGACTTATTTCTGAAAGGATGAAACTAAAAGGTTTTCTTATTTTTCCTTATCGCTAAAGAATAAAACCAGTGCAAAAATTATAAGTTCTGACAAAGAACCGAAAAAATTTTATAAACAGGAATTTTACGGGAACCTAAAATGCATATTATAAAAATTACGGAAGTATACAGTGTGACTCGAAATTAAAACCAACAATAAAAATAAATAGTAGGTAGAGGCAAGTTAAGTTTTATGGGTAAAATAATGCGTTTGTACTCATAACTCACCAGTCACTCGCCTTACCGTCCTACAGGTATGAACATGCGTGCTCTCTTGTTATTAGGTTTTCCTTGTTGAGCGACATCCTCAAAATACACTCGAGAACCGGCTCGACGCCATTTTTGTTGTTGTGTTTTACGTTTTCTGTGGATTTGTTAATATGTGTGAAGTTAGCAAATGTTTATCAGTAACGATATTTTTTTGCGGTACGTGTAAATTTAAAATGCAGAAGCAGATCTTCATGACGATGGAATATGGTTACAGCAGGACGGTGCTCCGCTTAATTACGCCATAGATGTTCGACAATATTTAGGTAAAGTTTTTACAAACCGCTGGATTGATAGAAAGGGTATAATTGAATGGCCGCCACGATCGCCGGACTTTAATCCTCTAAATTTTTTCCTTTGTGTCACCTAAAAACCAAAGTTTACGTAACACAACTAGAAAATTTAGAGAAACTTCGGCAACGACTTATACACGAAATTCGCCAAATAACCCCGAATATGGTACATGATTTCAGGAATGAAATTTACAGTTAGATTAGGGGTTTGTCAGGAAAAAATGGACATCATTCCAAACAAATTTTTACAATAAAAGAAATGGCGTCTACATACCTAAATGCAAAAGCAAATAGGGGGTCATGCTCCATTTTTTATGCCCTTTCCAAAAAGCATACCTTTACGTTTATAAAAAAAAATTGGGAGCGGTTTCAACCCTCAAAAAAGGGGTTAATTTCATGAAAGTTTGCGAAACTAAAAATAAACGCCGTATTTCTCTATTTTTTAGCAAATAAAGAGGCTTTCTAATACGGAATTTTTTCCAGTTCAAAATTCCACCTTGCCACCTTATAATAATATAATATTATATAAGATTCTATTTAGGTAAAGGTATTTCCAATTTAAAAAATATTTCATTTAAAATTTGTATTTGACCTCCACGTAATGTTCGTAAAGTTAATATTTCTATAAAATATAATTTAAGAATAGTGGCCTTATATTCATCCCATTATTTCATTTAACATTCTATTTTATAGCCCTTTTGTCATAGTATGAAAGCAGTACGTGTACCTAAGGCAATACATTATTACTTTGTAAAATTACAGGACACATTTTTGTTTTGTTCCAAAAATACTTAAAAGAAAACCCGAACAATATATACTTGACTGAAAAAATATTAATAATTTTATACTAGGAATAACATTGCTTAGGTATAATGTTGTTTAATTGTAAAATAAGTAATATGCAAAGGAAACAGATTGATGGTGATGCTTTTTTCCAAATTATAAGTAACTAGAAAACATATGATGATATATGGTTGAATACTTTTTCCGATAGACGGTGATTACGTTCAAACTTTTTCAGCATTTTAAACTTATTAAGGTATATAGTCACCAAACTTAGAATCGCAAACCGCCTAAAGTAGAAACTTATCCAGTTACCCAAATACCTAATCAAATATACCAGGCAACACAATAAGTAATTAAGACTCGCCATCTAGCTTTAATTCTTGAAGATAATAAACAAGTAAATCAAAATCACTTCCGGTTTAACCGGTGAGGTCAACCCTCTAATTTTAAATAAAAGTCAGCCATTGTTATTCGACCCTTAATTTCTATAGAAAATTCGTGTTTCAATGACATATCAGACATTTTAATTGTTTTGAAATGTTCGCCAAGGCCAATTTTCGTTTATTTCCTAAAATGGCCATAAATTCGATAAGACGTAATAATGTGTTTTTCACAAATGAACGGAAACTTTGTACTTTCTAGATAATTTTTTAAACGGGAAATATCACATTAGCGGTGTAGATCGGAAAGTAATGAAATAGGAACAAGTTAAAAAAATTCGCTGTCCGCTTCCCAGCAGCTGCTACAAATTAAATAAAGGAGACCCGTTTTTTTTACCACTGTAAATATTATGGTATATTTGCTCAGTTCAATTTTTAAACAAAAAAAAAAGTTTTGGTGCGACTTATTCTGAAAATTTAATTTTATTAAAAAAATACTTTTGCAAATAATTAACTTGACAGAAGAAAGCTATAAATTTTAGAATATTTTTTGTGTTTCTGTATATTATAAAATAGAAACAAGTATAAATAATTTTGTGACTAGAGAAAAAGTTAGAATTAATCAATAGAAAAATCATATTCAAAAATTTCGGTAACCATTATATTTTTTTAAACTTTTTTAAAATAGGTAGGCAGTTAATAAATGTAGGAAAAAAAAAATTTTTTTAATGCATTTTTTTGTTAAAATGTATATTACGACGTCCGACTTGCAAAAACGGAAAAGTTAACCGAATTATGGAAACTTGAATATAAGCGTTAAAACAAAAACCACTTTCTTGTGCACAAGTGTATTTATTAAATGAAATACTTTTCTATTAATCTTTACCCTTTTATTATGATTTGCTCTTCTAAATTATTTAAGCATAATTAAATAACAAAAGTCTATATAAACTCACGTTAAGTCTCTTATTGACTGAGTTTGTGAATTTTGTGTCTTGTAAGTATATTAGATTATGTTAGTATTGTAAGAGCCTAAAGGTACATAAAAGTTAGGCAGATCCGACAAATATGAACCCATAAGTCATAGAACATCCCTACTTTCCTTTTAAAGAAACATCTTGTTTGGTTGCCTCACCTGAAAATCCATTAGGTACATGACAATCACATTGCCAAGTGTAATATTTCTTCTTAAACGGGGTCATAGCCCAAAGTGCCCCTAATGATCACTGCTAATCACGGAAGTTTGCTTTTGAGTGCAACTCTGAGTAGTAAGTAGTAACTTTATTAAATTCAGTTATTCTTGTATAAATCTGGAAAAATTCGGTAACAACTGATGGCAACAATAGTGGTCATTGAGACGCTGACACTCTCATTCCATCCATAATAACTGTAACTTGCGCTCATTTCAAATAATATAATTTTAGGGTTGTCCATACAATCCTTATCTCTCTCGAAAACTATATAGTATTAAGAAACGGATCAGCTTGTTATATAAAATATCGCCCACCTAATCTACTTTGATTTGATTGCTTTTGCCAGGGCCATTTATTCCTCTTAGCAGTCAAGACACTTTGTTGCATGCGGCTGTCGGACCATAATATGTGAATCCACCTATTGGTATAAGCTCTCCTGTTGTTTTCATATGTCCATTGCAAGATAGCTTGGAACACGGAGGGAGACTTACCCAGAGAGAAGTAAGCATCGGTTCTCCAGTCTTACTCCGTGTATTACTTTTGTTTCGTTTTTGAGCCGTCTGGGTACAAGATCATTGTTCCATGTGCTCTGGTGTTTTATTCTTCCACGCGTCCCGTGCCTCAATTACGGCTTTGAATGGTATGTCGTAGCAATACCTGGGTATTTATGTAATCTAACCTAATTTCTTAGTCAGATCCTCCTATGGAATCGTATAAAAGAGCTTGTCCAGTTCTATTCCACCCAGAGAGTGACCTAGAACTTTGCAGTCTGATCAAGTCTAATAATCCCATTCTTGCCTCTCCTTTAATCCCCACAAGGTGAAGTGCTGAAAGGTCTAAGATGTTCTCCATTCTGTATGTAGGTATCGATTTCATGGCGCCTGTGATGCTTAAGTAGGCCAGTCTTTGTATTCTTCCTAGCTTTGATGTTGTGGTTTTCTGCTGTGCCTTTGGCCACCAGACCAATGAAACCTAATATGTGATTGCAGGTCTTACTCAGCCAGTGCACCGGTCTTGGTCCGTGTCCGTACATTTGTCTAGTTCCTGCCAGGGATACTGGTTGCTAGTCGCTTTTTTTAGGGATTTAATGGATTTTGCAGATCCTTAGAGAGTGCTTTCCTGAGTCTGGCCCATTCTGGTGAACTTTTAATCTCCTCGCAGTGCTTCCTCCAGGACATTATTTTCCTTAGCTCTCTTTCGTATTTATATAGATATGCCTCATGTACGTCCCAAATTCCTAAAATTTTTGCTATTTTATAGGTTTTTCTTACTTTCTTCTTTTCTCTTCTTTCCTCCATGAGGGCACGTTTCTGGTTGATGACGTTACGGTTGAAAGACACTTTGCTGTAAAAGCCGATTCTAATGCGACCAGCTCGATTTCTACTGCGTTCTTTACGGTTTCTTTAATGGTAGTTTTTAATGTCTGTCATAAATATGACTGAAAAATGTTAATCGACGTGCAGACAATATTTTTATAATTGAAAAATGTCTTACACTTCCGCCGGAATTCGAACCCAGAACCTCTCGATTACCAGTACTATATTTACTAACATTAAAAATTAAATAAGGTTATGTTGCCGAAGTTGGTGAGAGAATCTCAGTGTCTCCGTAGCGCAATTGGTTAGAGCGTTCGACTGGTAATCGAGAGGTTCTGGGTTCGAATCCCGGTGGAGGTGTAAAACTTTTTTCTATTTTAAAAACTTTGTCTGCACGCCGATTAGCACTTTTCAGTGGTATCTTTAATGCCTGAAAAACTTCGCGCCAAGGTATAACCACAACTACCTTGAAAGAAGCCGTGAAACAGAAACATCGACAACACTGCTTGAAGATCCATGCGTCACGTGACTTTCTTGAGATTAGCCATGTTTTAGTATGTAATTTACGAGCGAAGTAGATGTTATATTTGCGGTTTTTCGTATTAATTTGTATTTATAGCCGGTATTTGATTGATATCTAATAGAAAATTTAAGTGACATGATTGCTAAGAACCTCTATAAAATATTAGTAAAAATTTTTGGTGCGCGTTTGCTGTACTAGCATCAATAAAGTGAAAAATCCCACAGCCTGGCCGGCCCAGGGCGGTTTGTTTACGGGTCTTATAATGGCGGCAGAATTTTATTTGTTTTAATTTAAAAGTTGTGTTTTTGTATTCTAGATAGCTTTTTGGGATAAACTTTATTATTTTGTGGCTACCGTTAATTTATTAAATATTGAAGTGTTTATTTAGCTTGAAGGTATATGTAAATTAGTTTAAAAATATCACTAGTATAGATAGTTCGTAAGTAGGTAGGATACCTCTAGATACCTAGGTACTTAGGTAAGTGCTATTTTTTTCTTATAGTTTGTTTATTTATCAACATGCCAAGCCCCTGCTGTATTCCTGGGTGTAACTCTAACTATGAAAGTGTTTTAAACAGGTGAAGAGAGTGTATCAGTTTTTCACTTCCCACAAGATGAAAATCTGAAAATTCTATGGCTAAAAGTCATTCCACGAGCTAATTGGTCGCCCACACAGTATTCTGTAGTTTGTGCTAAGCATTTTTTCCCCAGTGACGTTATTAGTAAGGATATTTATCTTTTGCCTGATGGCACCACAAAAAAAATTCCAACTAAAGTGAGACTAAATTTAACAGCTGTTCCGTGCTTTTATCCCAATTTGCCTGCTTACTTGTCAAAAACTGTTCTCATTCCTAGAAGAAGTCCAGATAAGAGAAACGAGGACCAACAAGAGCGTACCTCCCAATTTAATCAAGCTTTCGAGCAATCAGATTCTATAAAAAGTTTTGACGATCTCAGTAATTATTATTATACTTCTGAATTTTGGGAAGTAAGAATTGTAATAAGTGACTCAAAAATATATTTTTATAGTTTAGATTTGACAAATGACGTATAAATATTGTTAATCAGGTTTCAGTGGACCTTGATATGAAGGTCAAGGTTTTTTAAAAGGTAATGCATTGGCTTACAATGATTTGAAATGGATTTTACTCTTTGAAAGGATAAAAAAAACTCCCCCGTTGCCGTGCGTCATAATAATAGCTTGTGGATCTGCAACTCCCAGCTGAGGCGGCGTTGCCCGATGTCACTTCATTGAAGCTTCTTTTTAAGGTGGTTGTGGTATAACTTACAGTTTTCCGATTTCGTCTTACGCATGTAATTTCAAGCTGAATGTATTTATTATCCGAGCAACTAACTTCATGCCAGTTTTTAACATAGTTACTGGTAGAGTTCGTTTCTATTGTTATGTCAGGTACCTCCTGCCTTGGACTTATGACAAAAGTAGTCTCGTTACCTCTGTTCATAATATTTTGTTTTTTTGCTATAAGGAATTGAAAGGTTGACTCTCTTTGTGGTTTGGTGTTTTCCCAGATGTTGTGGTGTGCGTTGGCATCGCACCCGATAACAGCTGCAATATTTTCCCTCTGCAGTCTGTCACCAGGTTTCCTACCGCAATGGGTGGTGGTGCTTCCGGGCCGTCGTGAGAAAGGTATGCTTTTCGGTTAACTAGATCCCTCAGCTCTTTTCCTTCATGGGTATCTTTACTGCCACCATATCTCTAGAACAAAAATACACACAATCGCAATGGTGAGACAAGGCAATTAAAGATATTCCGTAAGAAGAAAATAAATACTTTAAAATAAAACAAAAAAAAAACAAATGTTCTTTGACTTAGGCTTTCATGCCGTCGCCTGCATTTTTTTTTGCACATAAAAAATCCAAATTTTTTTTTCTTGATAGGATTTTAATCCTTTGTTTTTATTTTCCATTCGTCATTCTAAAGTAGCCCACTGACTACGGTTTTGTTGACAGCTTTACTCGACAAAAAAAAAATGGCGAACGTAAGACTAGTTTTGTTTACCAATTGAACAAAAAAATTTGTAATAATTTTGAAACACAATATCTTTTTATGCAGTAAACGCGGCATTAACCGTAAAAATAAAAAAAACAAAACAAAGTAGACGAAAAAATTTCATAGAGCAACCAGTTTTCCCATATTAATTAAATGAGTTCAAACGGGACCCGGTAGATTGCATTAATTTTCTTTGCGATGGGCTGAAATTAAATAAGCTGTCAAAAGTAGGCAAAAAAAGGCAAAAAAAAACAAATTCCAAAAACCAGGACGTGTCCTGAAAAAACAGGATTTACAATCATAAATTACAAATACTTGAATATTTTCCGACATACATCATCGTTGTGTCTTTTTCTCTAATTGAAAACTTTTTAGGATTAATATTGATAAAAGCCACTATTTCATCGAACTAAAATTGGTAATTTGCGATCCCCAAAGTTCCTTATACACTCACTTTAGTTAAACTGAAGTAAACAGTTCTAAATATCCTATTTTAGAAGATGCTACGAAATAATGGAGTAGATACTTCCGAAGCGAAGTACACTCTTCTATATATATATATATACATATTCTTTGCACTTCATGGCACCCACATAACCGATGTACAATCTGACACCCACACTTTTATACGTATAAAATAAAATAATTACATGTTGCTCTATTGACATCCATGTAAATAGTGTCTAAAGGGCATCAAAAATGTATGAACTTGTGATAATACAGGTCAAACTGTCACCCCACAGCGTTGCCAAGATGTTTTACTGTTATATACATATAAAACAAAATTGTCAAAAGGTTCGTTTATTGGCACCCTCGTTAATCTTGTTCCGAATGACATCAAAATGTATGAACTTGTGAGATTACAGGTTAAAGTGACACCTTACATTACATTACATTAATTTATATTATCAGTAATTTTTGGAAAATTTGCATAAATGCATTTTAAGCTAGAAAAAGGGTGAATGTACGTTGGGCAGGAATGCTTTTAATGTGGGTATATAGTCCTTAGCCTTTCCAAATGTTGATAGATATCAGAGAAAGTCTTTAAACTCAGGACGATGGACGAAGGATCTTATATGATAAGATATCAAATGCTTAGTTGCTACTCTTCTTATTGTACAAACTTTACCTATTTCTTCGCACTCCCATACTATGCTAATCAAAGTTCGGAATAATGCAGAAATAGTATCTTGCACCTCTATACGATCGACGAAGGCGTGGAAAAGCGGCTAACTACAAACAAATATTAATTTTAGTAATTCTGAGTTTAAACTCAGAATTCTGCGATGAATCTCGAAATTCGACTTTAAATTCGAAATTCTGGAATTAAACTCGGAATACCTAAAATAATATATTTTTTTATTTAATGACCCTTCTATGCCTTCGTAGAATATGGACGACCAAAGATAACTATTTTTACAAGATTTACAGCAAGAAAATTATGATGATTTATTAATTAAATTACAGGTAAGTATTTAAAGTCCAAAATTAATTAGGGATTTATTTTTAAAAAATTTTCTTTTTTAGCAACGAATACCGAATTTTTAATTCACAAGAATTCCAAACAGCTTCTATACTATACAGGGTGATTCATTAAGGGTGGCGACCGGCCATATCTCGGAAACTACTAGGCATAGAAACTTGGAGGAAAAAAAATTATGATTAAAGCGGTCATGAGAAAATTCTGGAAATTACTTTTAAGTTCCTCATTTCGCCGCAAGGGGCACAATTAAATTTTTTTTTTTAATTCTAAATTTCTCCGAAATTTCCCATATTAAGGTATAACTCTGATTACATCATCGAAAAGCTTAGACAATTCTGCATCATTTTGGTTTAAGGCTCATTGGCGTACCGGCCTTGATAAGAGTGGGGGAAGCTATTGAATGTGCAAACATTAAACTCGCGGTAACTTGTAAACGACTTTTCCGATTTTACTAAATTTAAGCTTGTTTGGAAGGAAAAGGTAAGTATTTTCAATCGCCGTATCCAATAGTACACAATAGTGTTTAATAAAATTGCTAGAGGGCGCAATTTGTAATAATAACCGTTTTTTCGATTTTATCCCGGAAATTTAAATCATACGGCATAACTATGACATCATAATCGAAAAGTAGATGAAATTTGCAAGAAAAGATGTGAAGACCGCAGTTCGATATCTTTGTTCGTTTCAGAGTTATTGCCAAAACAATAATTTTTAATACAAATTGCGCCCTCTAGCAATTTTATTAGAAATTATCTTGTACCATTGGATACGACAATTGAAGGTACTTACCTTTCTCTTCCAAACAAGCTTAAATTTAGTAAAATCGGTTAAGTCGTTTAGAAGTTACAGCGATTTTAATGTTTACAGTTTCACTTGATAAGAGTAGGAGTAGCTATTGAAAGTGTAAACATTAAAATCGCTGTAACTTCTAAACGACTTCTCCGATTTTACTAAATTTAAGCTTGTTTGGAAGAACCTTCAATTGTCGTATCTAATGGTACAAGATAGTTTCTAATAAAATTGCTATAGGGCGCAATTTGTATTAAAAATTATTGTTTTGGCAATAACTCTGAAACGAACAAAGATATCGAACTCCGGTCTTCACATCTTTTCTTGCAAATTTCATCTACTTTTCGATTATGATGTCATTGTTATACCGTATGATTTGAATTTCCGGGATAAAATCGAAAAAACCGTTATTATTACAAATTGCGCCCTCTAGCAATTTTATTAAACACTATCATGTACTGTTGGATACGGCGATTGAAGATACTTACCTTTCCCTTCCAAACAAGCTTAAATTTAGTAAAATCGGATAAGTCGTTTAGACGTTACAGCGATTTTAATGTTTACACATTTAATAGCTTCCCCCACTCTTATCAAGGTCGGTACGCCAATGAGTCTTAAACCAAAATGATGCAGAATTGTCTAAATTTAGAATTTAAAAAAAAAATTTTAATTGTGCCCCCTTGCGGCGAAATGAGGAACTTAAAAGTAATTTCCAGAATTTTCTCATGACCGCTTTAATCATAATTTTTTTTTCTCCAAGTTTCTATGCCTATTAGTTTTCGAGATATGGCCGGTCGCCTCCCTTAATGAATCACCCTGTATAAATTAATTTGTAAAAAGATTGTCAAAATATATTTTAGTATTTGTTCCAAAAACTTACTTTTAGATTAATAAAGACTATTTTGATTAAACAGAGCTTTAGTTTAAATGAAAAATTGTGGTATCTTATGAAAAGCCTGGAAAGGACTGGAAAATAAAAATGCTACACAATAAGTGGGAGAAGTAAATAAAATAAAATAGACTTGCTTTTTTCAATGTTTATTAAAGTAAATTTAGGAAAAACTTTATAATTAAACAAAACGAATAAAATTCTTGTTCTTAAAGTCAATTAAAATGAAAATATTTTCTGTCATTAAAAAATGGTCCATAAACTTAAAACTAAAAAATTGTGTACATTTTAAAACCTACCAACCCACCTATTATTTTGGAATCAGAAAGCTTTTATTAATATGACATGAAAATATTGAAAACCGTTTAAATTTTAAATAAATAAATAACTAAATTGAAGACCTGCCGATTTTCAACTATGGGTTGTAATCAGGGCGAGAGGACCATTCAAATGAGGCATGAAACACTTTGCATTCCATTTAAAAAAATTTAGGAGGTGCATGGTTCTAGGGAGTAAGGGGCTGAAAAGAGAACAGTAATTTTTGTGTAAAAGAATCCCCTTTGAAATTAAGTATTGTTTATGCGTTTCGTTAATTAAAAAAAAAAAAATTAATGGGTTGGTAAGTTTTAAAACGAACTGTAGGTACCTCACTATATATTCATTAACTTATTTGGGGCAGAGTTCAAGTGGACCAGGAAATATTACACGAGCAATTATAAATTTTGGTTGCTTGGAGTAAACTTTTTAAAATTTTTATTTAAACATATTGTTTATCATATTATTTAATCATTAGCCGAATATGTAATATAATAGTGGAAAACAACACACATGTAAGAAAGCACATATACATTCATTTAAAGTATTTTCTATTTAAGATGTGTGACGAAGACGCTATTAGAGTCGCTCAAGATCCATATATTAAAGTATTATCATATAAACTACGTGATATGGGTCAAGAAGCTCTTAAGGCAACCTGGGATCAGCCCGGTTTTGGTTTGTTTTTTAATCCAAGTCAATACAAAAAGGACATGGTGGATTCCATACATTCCACAGTTGGAGCTCATCTTTGCCAAAAATTTATATATGGTTCCATTGGTTTAGATGAATTTTGTTCTAGTATGTATAATAAACAACTGGAAAAGTTTCTTATTGACAAAAATACAATTTCTTGTATGCGTGTTGCGGCGGTGGTGACGACAGTATTGGGGAAGTAATTAATGATTGGTGTAGCAACTGTATTAATAAAATTTATTATAACCAAAATTGTAAATAAATTATATGTGTGTAAAACACTGCTTTATTTTCCCTAGTACATATTAGATTTAAAGCATGTGTTGCCGATTATTGATGCAGATAAGAAAAATTAAAGTGCACACAAGTATTTTTACTTCGTCATTGTAATTAATTTTAAAAAATCACATCCAGTAGGTAATACGTTTTTTTATGGAAAATTTATATTTTATAACATATTTATTTATTTTTATAGTATTATTCTTGCTATTTCTTGTTGTCGTATACGTATCAAAATGCATGCTTAATTTATATCTAAGGATTAATAAAAATGCATAGTAGCGATAAATATATTCTCTTATTTAATCAGACTACTATCCAAATAATGTTGTAGCATACATAAAAAGCTAACTTCTGATAAACCTGTCGTAAAATCCATTTTCCTCTCTCCATGTCCTATTTTGTGATGAGTGAGAGCTTTTTAGAAGATAAAATTATAACTTAGTGCTTTTACGCATTCAAAATTAAAATTATATTATTTGCGAAAAGACATTACAGCTTATTACTCCTTATATCGACGAAGATACGAAATGTTAATGTGCAGTAAACAAGATTTTTCTCTCATCATGAAATATTTTCAAAACCTTAATGTATGTAGTGCCAGAAGTAGATAAAATCAACTGCAACATACATTATTTAGTTAAGTTTTTTGAAAACCGTTCCCGAGTTACAATGGCTGGCCCTAGTCTGGTTGCGGACTTCCAAGCATTCAAGATAGAAAATAATAAACTAATCCCTAAAGAACTTGCTGCCTATGACGGTCATAGAATTAGTCACTATGTTTTTAAACCCCCGTTTGATCTGGTCTTCCTAGGATCAGCGGCATATTACAAATTTGCTGATATTGTACGGAGCTTGACAGAAAAGGCTGATACCATTTACGTTAAGGGCAGAGAAAAAGGTGATTTTTTAAGAAAATATTCAAGCAAACCTATTATAGAGTTGGATGAGCAACCACCCCTTAGAAAAGACGTCCCTAAATGTTTCTATCATTCAAATAATGTAAATTGTGCATGTTCTTTGATTGCAAAATATGATCAACATGTAATGCAAACCTAATTTTTTAATAAACATTTAATAATACAACCAATTGGTTACTATTTAATTTATTCACATTATATACATTATAACGCATAAAATCAACCACATGTTCATAAAAGTCTGTAATGATTGTTTTTCTGCTTGGGTTTCCCAATTCCTCTAGCAAGGTATCTGTTTTTCTAAGTTTCTGTTTTGTATTGATATATTATGTCCTGATGTGAAGTACCTTTGTCTACCTATACATTCTAATTCATGTACTTATTCATACACCTAAAAACTTCAATACATAATATCCTAATATCCAAATATCCAAATATCCAATTAGCCACTTAGCCAAATCACCAAATATCCCAATACCCAAATATTTCTACTGACTTTTACTTTTTGTAAGTGTTTTCTCTTTTGTAATGTGTGTAAGTCACTTTTTAAATCAATATCGAACCGGAGAGTTTAAAAATATGACAAAATGTATAGAAGAAGAAATAAAATGTATGTAAAAGCCAAAGAGTTACTATAATCTCTACCAGGCCTAGAATTTCAAAGATTAAAAGGCTTACCCAAGATACTCCCAGGTATCTTTTTATCACCCCCCTTTTCGTCACAGAGCATACTTTTTTTTAATCCCATGTGCCCTTGTATATTAGCAAAAACCCGAAAATAGATAAAGATCGACGTATCAATCGTATTCTCTTGGTTTTCTATTTATCGTTTCGACCCTGGAAGCTGTCTATTTTGAGCATGCAGTTAGTTTAATATTTCAGTTTAATGTATTTTAGAAGTGGGTATTGTATTTTGGCACACCTTTTCACATCATATAAGAGTTGTAACCTCAGTATATTCTTTACATATCACGGAGCTTATCTCTTATGTAACATTTTTTACACAGTGTGATCATATACGTGTTATATTACTACTAACAATACTTAACCCCGATCACAGAAAATATATTGCGTAGCTATATTTTCTGTGCCCCGATAATAGGCGTAAAAATTTTACCATATTTTTACAATGTTAGTTCAACATTTCCAAGACGCTGAGTTTACGAAAATATTGATAAACAAAAAGATAGAAAATGTAAGATATTTTCTAATTGATTCAGTGATGAAGGGTTAACATTTTTTAGACCGTAGTTTATTACTTATAATATGACTGTTACAATAATTACATTTTACAGAAGAATCATAATTTTTAAAATGGAAAAGAAAGCAGTAACGAAATGATGATTTGCAACTAAACACTTTGAGAAATAAGTGACAAACAAGTATTATATTATTATGCGACTTGTCAAAATACTAGCATGGCTTCATAAAGGGAAGGTCAATAACAACAAATTTACTAGTTTATTCTGATAATATTTTTAATTCCCTAGAAAATGGTGTTGACTGTCAAATTTACGCCCATGATCCGTCACCAAGGATTTTTTTTTTAAATTGCAAAGGTTTATAAGACACAGAAGTGTTGAAGATACTTGTGTTTTGGTTCTCTCTTTATTGCTATTGCACAACACCTCGATTTTCTTTTAAAACTGGAAGAGTTACATTAGTTTTTGATTTGATTTACATAAATTACACTTTATAGTCTTCTTCAGTATTATATTTTCGTCTTTTTTTTCATGCAAAAGGTTCTACACAGTCCTTAAACTGATTCCCAGTGCTTCTGCTATTATTTCCTGCATATTAGTTGGGGAATGTCAACTTACTCTCTCATTTTCCAAATAGTTAATTAAATTTTGTATGATTGTTTCTGCTTGGGGACTCAAATCACCAGAAAATTGCCTTTTATTATTCGAATTGACAAATTTGTCACTTCAACTTGTTAAAGTCACAAAATAAACATGTTGATCACAACAAGAACCACTAAAAATTATAAGTTTATCCCTTTTTGTCATGCCGAAATTGTATGTCGGTCTCCGAGGCCACATTTCAACCCCAGCAGGTAAAATAACCTTGAAAATAAATACCTAATTCGAAGAGAAAAGCATTATAACCCAAGGACGTATCTAAACCTCGAGAGCAGAGTGTATCGGATTCTTGAAAGTGTATAAGGTTGGTATGTTAAGGAAGGGGGAGTAGAAGTGGGGTGGATATTAGGGTGGGCCGATCTATATATGGGAAAAAAATAAAGTGTAAGATCTCAATAACCCTGGGTGCTAGAAAGTTGTCATTACTATTGTTGATCATCCATATAAAGTTTCGGGTCTGACAAACGCCATCTTCAGGTGCCTAGTTGGCCTTGAATTGTCCACAATATTTTTTTTTGTGAATGAATTATCCAGCTCTTTGCTTATTTCACTCAATAAAAGCATAATTTTAATGAATAAAATAACCCAGAGCTCATCACGTGGAGGTAGCTGCATGACGAGTTCCTCCCCACCTCCCTCCCTACCACAGTCTTACCAACGGAAATTCACTTATTTATTGGTCTAAAGCCTTTAAAAATTGCTGTTTTGTCTCAATGTTAGGAATCTTTTTTCTGGAGGCTATGCGAGTTCGAATCAAGCCATCTCTTGATTCTGTTCCGCTTACTAAAGTAGAGGCTTTAGTGACTATTCGAATACATCTTTCAACAGCTTGTGTGTGACAAGGGTATTTTAGAATTTCAATGTCATTAGGAACTGTAACAATCATCTCTTGCAAGGTATCATCTGATATTGTTTTTGTGAGTGGTGGTTCAGTTATGCTAACAGATGCCAGAATATCAATTCAGTGTAGTCTCGAGCGTCAAAATTCAGTTAAGGAACTTTAAACTCTCTCATATTGCTATTCTGAAGACCCATTACCCTACATTTAAAAATTCTTCTTAGTGCAAGTTCCCTAATGGGCTTTCGATCATCTCTAAGCATTGCCAAAAGAATATTTTCTGGATGAGCAAAAAATGCATTTCTCTGAATAACTGGATCAATCACATCTTTAACTGCGCTTGGTAGATATCTTGATCTTGCTATCAGAGAGAGTGAATGTCTGGAACCTTCAGTACACGATGATCTGATTTTAATATCGAACCAAACAGGAGCATAAACTTTCAATATAAATTCGGTTAACGTTTTCAATTCATTCGAAGGTTGATCGGTAGCTACATATAGTCTCAAAATCCTATTGGCCGTTGTCAGCCATCTTGCGTGTCGCATTTTTCCAGGATCACGGTTTGATAAATTTGAGGGTACATCTCCTCTTGTGATTGCGGAACCCATTTCATACAAATAAACTTGATCGGTACTTGTGTCATTAAGGTCAAATTCTGGTAGTTCACCATTAATTTTTACAAATTCAACTACTGGAAGATTTGCCATGTTGGAAGAAGCTTTCCAATCGGCCCTGAAAATCCTTTTGGATCGTTAGTTTTACCAACCATTTTTTCAATCAAATGGCGAAGTGGAAGTTCATTGGCGTGCAGTAGGCAAATCAGCCATTGTAACGAATGTCCAATCGCTACTTCCAATTGCTTAACAACTCCATTTTTGTAGCCTGTATTTACAACGGTTCCATCACAGCCAACAGCAAGAATTCCTTCAACAGATTCCAAGTTGCTGCTTAAAAAATTAAAAATACTTGATGTAATGTTTTTCGCATGTCCTGAAGAAGGAGTTACATGTCCCAAATAAATAGATCCAGGTTCGGCAATAAGAACAATATGTTCCTCCAAAACGTACTTCTTATGATAAGTACTTTCTTTTTTCTCCGTCAGTAGTGTTCTGTCTTTTCTACCATCAAAATAGATGCCTGTAATTTTCAAATTTTTCATTGATTCCTTTTTTAGCTCCGTTCTTCGTCTCTTTCGTTCTCTCCTTAATTTACTACGGTTCAATAATTTTGAAGGATCATCCCTAGTAACAAGGTCGAGATCTTGCAGAACAGCATTTGCTAGAAAAGAAGCACATCTATCGGACACTCCAGT
Source organism: Polydrusus pterygomalis (assembly GCA_963969555.1). NCBI lineage: Eukaryota > Metazoa > Arthropoda > Insecta > Coleoptera > Curculionidae > Polydrusus > Polydrusus pterygomalis. Next base: position 63,545,309 of record OZ018378.1, read on the forward strand.
TCGATCGCAAGCCTTTGCTAAATTTCTAAAATTCACTCCTCGGAGGTATGTTCCTCTTGCTTTTGAAGTTGATGGACCATCTATTTGAAAATCGAACTCGCTTGTTGACGAACTTTCAGATAGAAACACATTTTCTTCGCCCGAAGAGGAAGTTGTATCTGGAACATTATCTTTTCCTGCATGTTCTAAGCCGCTTTGGTCCTTTAGTTGTTTTTTTGCTTTGACTTTTCTCTTCATACGTTTTTGTAATACCTTTGTCAGTTTAACGTCAACATTTCCAATAAACATTTTTCTATCTGTTCTTTGGTCTTTTAAAAATCTTTGTTCTGTTTTAGGAACTTTGATTTTGCACTTACACGCGTCAAAATCTTTACACTTGCAGTTCGATATATCAAAAAGTTTCTCACTGGATTGTCTAAATTTTTCTAGCTTCTCTAAACACTTTTTATTATGAACGGATTGAATGTTTTTTTTCAAATTCCGGAATTTCCCGACATAGTCTTTAATCATTCGAAAAATCTCTTGTTCACTCACCACTTGTGAAGACGCATATTGCCAAATGTTTTTTAATATAGAAATAACTTTTTTAGACACTTCACTTACACTTGGGTCTTTGCCATTATTCTGGTCTTTAATTATTTGTCTGTACCACAAATATGATCTCATAACATCGCTATAAGTTGGCAGTATATTGCACTTGAGTTCTGTTGGAGCTCCAAACACCTCACATTCAATGTTTTTACGTGTGGTCGGCATTTTTCACAAAAATAAATAATTATACCTTCACTAAATGGTGTCTGAGCGCCGACTGCGCCGAGTCAACTAAACTTGTCGGAATAGGAACCGCCGCGCGCCGCCTTGCGGTGGTGTACGTAATATTGATTAAGGTTAGCGCGCATTTGCACAGATGAACATTTTACGATGAATTTATGAGTTTATTAGTATCTATTTTTGATCAATACAGCTATGTAGAAAAAAAAAGGTAAGATAAATCACTCATTTGGAGTTTATTTTGTTTTTCCAAATTTTCCCAACTTTAACCTCAAGTAGGCACCTGAGAATATTATCCTAGAAAGCCCAAATTTTGTAGCATAAATACTACCACAAAATGACAACTTTTGGTTACCCAGGACCTATGATATTCGCAAAAAAAAATTTCGGCTCACCCTAGTGGATATATAGTGGGTAGGCGCGCATAAAAGAATGTTCACAAGCCAAATTTCTTCAATTTAAAACTACCAGTCTTCTGTTATTATTATTTGAGTGTGTTAATTGTTCAGTAAAAATGAGTTTACTGGTGCTAGACGGAGATTTACATTTAATGGGTGATAGAACCCAAAAAGAAGCAGTGAAATACGTGGGTGAAGAAAATATTGATTGGGACGACGACATACTTGACAATTTTGCAACAGCTGCGATGGATCCATTGTTAGAGTCTGGGTTCAAGCAGCAGCAGCAGCCTGAACAATTCAATTCAAATGTAAATATAATTAGCGATGTTGTGGTGCGGGAAAAAAATGCTGTGCCTAGCAAGCTGGAGAAACTTCTAACACAGCCATCGGGGATGGTAACAAAACAACCGAAGACTTCCACTTAAAAGAGAAATTAACCATCGACCTCATCTGAAGATCGAAGTAACACGAAGAAAAGTCGACCATCTCCATTCATCTGGAGGTTGCATTAGTAGCGGTAAGAACGTCACGAAGCCTATCTTTAGAAAGCCAGCAAAATGTAAAGTGATCCCAGACTGGTTGGATAACGATAAGAAGCCTTCGCAACAGTCTCAGTTGCAGACATCGTCACCGCTGTTACCACAAACTCAATCAACATCATTGGTGAAGCGCCCACTATCGTCAACATTAAACAAGGCAGGCAAAATTGTAGCAAATAAGAAGAAGAATAAGAAGCAAAAAATGGAGGGTGTAACAGCGAATGTGGAAACCACAACTCCTGACTGGGTAGCTTATATATAGCATATTATAATATAAGAAAGATGTAATATAGAGATTAGATATTGGAATTAGTATAGTCATAAGTGTTATGTATGTATTATAGTAATAATAATAATGTATAGATAATAAAAGTAAAATTTGTCAAGCAAATTTCAAAAAAAAAAAATTAAGGTAAAATAAATTTTTTATACAATCGAACCTCATATATTGTTTTATTTAAAACCACTTAGCATAATATTATAGTGCAATATGTATAGGATATATAGAATATGCATCGTAAATATAAATGTAAGTTATTCCTTACAAATTTAGGTAATTTTTCTTCCATCTGTCAACGGTAATAATTCCTCATAGTTTAATGTTCGCACCCCTTTCCGATCTTCTTATTCTTCTTCTGCATATTATGTCAAACGTTCCCATTGCTTTGAAAATATCACTTTAATTATAATATTCATACTCTGTGAAGGATAATTTTTTCGAATACAGCTGATTAATAAATTGTCATGTATAGTGGAGTGAAAATTCCAGTCAAATCTCCAATAAACGGTCCTGCGGGTAAATCAAGTTCGACACTTCTAGAGAGATATATTACAGAATCTGTACAGGACTAATACAGGACTCTATTATCAAAACGTTCGAGATATGAATATAACTTAAAACGTGCCCGGGCTGTGACGTAAACCGCATTCACTACATTTACTGTAAAGTAGAGAATTAACAGTTTTCTTCGGTGTATTCATAATTTACGACCAATGTCTTGGGTTATGGCGGAAGTGTTGAAGTATGTAGAAAAGGATTACAAAATTTTGGAAGTGTATGAAATATGGAAATATCAAGTTCAAAGATTTAACAAACTTTTTGTACAAGACGGTTTATTTACTGCTATAATGAACAAGTTTATTAAAATTAAACAAGAAGCGAGTGATTGGTGTACAGATTTTCAAACAGATGAACAAAAGTTAAAATATATTGAAAACTTTTTGGAAAAGGAAGATATTAAATAAGAACGCGACAATATCGTCGCAATTTCGGTTTAAGATCCTAGGCTAAATTATTAATAAACAGTTTCCGTGGAAAATTTGGACAACGAGAAAATCAGCCAAAATCTAAAATAATAAACCAACCTTGGGAATTCTTCACTATGCTTAGTGATCCAACTATTTATATAAACAGCGCCATTGCTATTAACGAGAAGACATTGGTGGTAAATTATGAATACACCGAAGAAAACTGTTAATGCTCTACCTACAGTAAATGTAGTGAATGCGGTTTACGTCATAGCCCGGGCACGTTTTAAGTTATATTCATATCTCGAACATCTTGATAATAGAGTCCTGTATTAGTCCTGTACAGATTCTGTAATATATTTCTCTAGAAGTGTCGAACTTGATTTACCCGCAGGACCGTTTATTGGAGATTTAACTGGAGTTTTCACTCCACTATACATGACAATTTATTAATCAGCTGTATTCGAAAAAATTATTCTTCACAGAGTATGAATATTATAATTAAAGCGATATTTTCAAACAATGGGAACGTTTGACATAATCTGCAGAAGAATAATAAGAAGATCGGAAAGGGGTGCGAACATTAAACTATGAGGAATTATTACCGTTGACAGATGGAAGAAAAATTACCTAAATTTGTAAGGAATAACTTACATTTATATTTACGATGCTTATTCTATACATCCTATACATATTGCACTATAATATTATGCTAAGTGGTTTTAAATAAAACAATGAGGTTCGACTGTATAAAAAAATTATTTTACCTTAATTTTTTTTTGAAATTTGCTTGACAAATTTTACGTTTATTATCTATACATTATTATTATTACTATAATACACACATAACACTTATGACTATACTAATTCCAATATCTAATCTATATTACATCTTTCTTATATTATAATATGTATTTAAAAACTATCCTAACTCCATCGCTATTCATGTAACCTATCATATAATTCTAATTTTTCCCTAAATCTATTCACATTATTCCTAACTACACCTAGCCGAGCTTCTAATTCACTTATTTCTTTTACAATGTCTTCTTCTTCCCGCTGATAATTATTTAACGCAACCTTCCACTGATTTTTCAATGCTAACACACTCCTCATGAGATCCTGCTCGCTATCCTGACTTAAGCAAGCCACCCAGTCAGGAGTTGTGGTTTCCACATTCGCTGTTACACCCTTCATTTTTTGCTTCTTATTCTTCTTCTTATTTGCTGCAATTTTGACTGCCTTGTTTAATGTTGACGATAGTGGGCGCTTCACCCAGGCCCGCGCCGTACATAAGGGCAAAGTCGTGTGGTGCACGACGGCGCCGAGGCGCCGAAAAGCCTTAAAACTCAAAAGTAAAAAAAAGATAAAGCAACAAACATGGCTTGTACTTGTAAAATATAAAAATAAATTTATGAATATACTTTTTAAAATTATTGTTCAATTCAATAGTGGATAATAATACCTAACTTAACCCGTATCTGTACTCACATATGAACGTTGAACGAATTTGGTGCGTTATTTTAAATTTGCACAAGGGCGCCAAAAGTGCTAGGCGCGGGCCTGGCTTCACCAATGATGTTGATTGAGTTTGTGGTGACAGCGGTAACGATGTCTGCAACTGAGACTGTTGCGAAGGCTTCTTATCGTTATCCAACCAGTCTGGGATCACTTTACACTTTGCTGGCTTTCTAAAGATAGGCTTCGTGACGTTCTTACTGCTACTAATGCAACCTCCAGATGATGGAGATGGTCGACTTTTCTTCGTGTTACTGCAATCTTCAGATGAGGTCGATGGTTGATTTCTGTTTTTAGTGGAAGTCTTCGGTTGTTTTGTTACCATCCCCGATGGCTGTGTTAGAAGTTTCTCCAGCTTGCTAGGCACAGCATTTTTTTTCCCGCACCACAACATCGCTAATTATATTTACATTTGAATTGAATTGTTCAGGCTGCTGCTGCTGCTGCTTGAACCCAGACTCTAACAATTGATCCATCGCAGCTGCTGCAAAATTGTCAAGTATGTCGTCGTCCCAATCAATATTCTCTTCACCCACGTATGTCACTACTTCTTCTTGGGTTCTATTACCCATTAAATGTAAATCTCCGTCTAGCACTGGTAAACTCATTTTTACTGAACAATTAACACACGCAAATAATAATAACAGAAGACTGGTAGTTTTAAATTGAAGAAATTTGGCTTGTGAACATTATTTTATGCGCGCCTATCCACTATATATCAACCCCACTTCTACTCCCCCTTCCTTAACATACCAACCTTATACACTTTCAAGGATCCGATACACCCTGCTCTCGAGGTTTAGATACGTCCTTGTGTTATAATGCTTTTCTCTTCGAATTAGGTATTTATTTTCAAGGTTATTTTACCCGCTGGGTTTGAAATTTGGCCTCGGAGACAGACATACAATTTCGGCATGAGAAAAAGGGATAAACTTATAATTTTTAGTGGTTCTTGTTGTGATCAACATGTTTATTTTGTGACTTTAACAAGTTGAAGTGACAAATTTGTCAATTCGAATAATAAAAGGCAATTTTCTGGTGATTTGAGTCCCCAAGCAAAAACAATCATACAAAATTTGATTAACTATTTGAAAAATAAGAGAGTAAGTTGAAATTCCCCAACTAATATGCAAGAAATAATAGCAAAAACACTGGGAATCAGTTTAAGGACTGTGTAGAACTTTTTGCATGAAAAAAAAAAGACGAAAATATAATACTGAAGAAGACTATAAAGTGTAATTTATGTAAATCAAATCAAAAACTAATGTAACTCTTCCAGTTTTAAAAGAAAATCGAGGTGTTGTGCAATAGCAATAAAGAGAGAACCAAAACACAAGTATCTTCAACACTTAGGTGTCTTATAAATCTTTGCAATTTAAAAAAAAAAATCCCTGGTGACGGATCATGGGCGTAAATTTGACAATCAACGCCATTTTCAAGGGAATTAAAAATGTAATCAGAATAAACTAGTAAATTTGTTGTTGACCTTCCCTTTATGAAGCCATGCTGGTTAGTGAAAATAACATTTTTTAAACAGTCCTCAAGGAAATTTTTAACTAAGAATTCCATTAGTTTAGGAATAAATGAAATTTTGGATATGGGTCTGTAATCAGTAACACAATTTATTATACCAGCGTTTTTAAAAAAGAATGAATTATTGAAAGGCTATAGTACTTGGACATGTCGCATAATAATATAATACTTGTTTGTCACTTATTTCTCAAAGTGTTTAGTTGCAAATCATCATTTCGTTACTAGGGGTACATTCTGTTTTCTTTTCCATTTTAAAAATTATGATTCTTGTGTAAAATGTAATTATTGTAACAGTCATATTATAAGTAATAAACTACGGTCTAAAAAATGTTAACCCTCCATCACTGAATCGATTAGAAAATATCTTACATTTTCTATCTTTTTGTTTATCAATATTTTCGTAAACTCAGCGTCTTGGAAATGTTGAACTAATCTTGTAAAAAATATGGTAAAATTTTTACGCTCATTATCGGGGTTAGGGGATATTTGGTGATTTGGCTAAGTGGCTAATTGGATATTTGGATATTAGGATATTACGTATTGAAGTTTTTAGGTGTATGAATGAGTACATGAATTAGAATGTATAGGTAGACAAAGTTACTTCACATCAGGACATAATATATCAATACAAAACAGACACTTAGAAAACAGATACCCTGCTAGAGGAATTGGAAAACCCAAGCAGAAAAACAATCATTACAGACTTTTATGAACATGTAGTTGATTTTACGCGTTATAATGTATATAATGTGAATAAATTAAATAGTAACTAATTGGTTGTATTATTAAATGTTTATTAAAAAGTAGGTTTGCATTACATGTTGATCATATAACAAAAATACATTAAACAAAGAACATGCACAATTTTTATTATTTGAATGATAGAAACATTTAGGGACGTCTTTTCTAAGGGGTGGTTGCTCATCCAACTCTATAATAGGTTTGCTTGAATATTTTCCTAAAAAATCAGCTTTTTCTCTGCCCTTAACGTAAATGGTATCAGCCTTTTCTGTGAAGCTCCGTACAATAATGGCAAGTTTGTAAAATGGAGTAAATCCGGAATCCCAATCAATGCAATGATAGTGTTGCATTAACCATTTCGTTTGTTTGTATGCCGCTGGTCCTAGGAAGACCAGATCAAACGGCCCAAGTAGCACAACAATATCGATCCAATATTGAGCCAATATCGTTCATATATTGGCCCAACTTAGTTTATCAATATTGGCCCATTAAAAAATGTGGACTTTTTGATTTATTTGCCCAATATCGTTTTTCAATATTGGTCCAGTAATGTAGAAAAATATTGCTACAACTAAAAGTATAATATTACGCCAACATTGGTAATCATGATTGCGCCAGTATTTTTTATTCCTTAATGTTAAGAAGTGGATGGTTTTATTTAATGCGTTTTAATTATTTTTATTATAAAATATGCCTGTATATTGCTTTAGAATAGTAAAAAAATTATTAATTTTTTATGAAATTCTTTTTTATTTTTGAAGAATCAATCTATCCCTGCATTTGAAACTGTATTTCACAAATAAAAATGATTTTCATTAAAAAATATTAGTCTTTCTACTTTTCTAAAGTAAGATAGACATATTTTATGCTTAAGTTTAGTGTCCTTAGTTTTACCTGCTCTACCATTTAACCAGAAGTTTATTTTTCCTCTCCAGCAATCAATAACATTTATATTATTTGTAATAGAGAGTGTGCTATTTGTTTATTTTATTACTTACAAGGATTATTGTTAATATCTGAAGTCGTTGCAATTATTCTAGGATCAGAAATAATGCAAAATGTATTAGAAAAGCTTACTGTATATATTTGAACATAATATGTACATATATATATATTATATTTAAAAATCCTCTTGATTTGTTTCTTTAACTAAAAAAAATACTTTAGTTGTAGATATGTTGTTTAAAATGTAATATGTTACAAACCTCTAATCTGCCTGCCCCCATCCCGATCTCCAGCAGTGGCTAAAGATATGCCTATGCATCTTGTTATTTCCAGGTCTGTTGTGTTCTGAAAGTTAACTTTAACAGCCTCTAAAACAGAAATGGTAATTAAGTACCTAATTCATCATTTTAGGAAATTTTTCTTACTAATGTTTTGCTGGTGAGGATTAAGTGCCTAATGCTACTTAAAAAGAGATAAATTTTAAGTTATAAATCTCTATGACTTAGCCATTACTTTTATATAGGAGTTTGTCAAATACTACCATACCTAAAACAGCTTCATATAAGCGTAACTTTGAAAAGTATTTTTTCTGTTTCTTCCCTTTTGCAGAGTATTTTAAGCTCAGGTCCCGATTCATGAGTTTTTTCATTATGAAATGAACATTCTTTTTCACAGCATCTCCGCCTACGTGTCCTATGGATTTTTTTGACATTTTTCCTAAAAGTAAAAAATCCTGTTTTGTAATTCACACCGTAAGCAACTTTCTAGTTCTATTAGATTTTGAACTGAATTTATTTAGCTTTGGCAGTTTCAAAAAAAATTACTCGCAAGTCCCTTAGATTGCTCTGACAATATATTCATATTTCAACAGCACTAGAGCACTGATCTCTGCGAATGCATATTTCAACAGCACTAGAGCACTGATCTCTGCGAATACCTTTGCTGCATACCACACGCATGCCTATTCTTTGTTGATAAAGAACTTACCTATATACCTAGATAAATTATTATAAGTTGGTGCCGGTTAATTTTTCAAACGGTTATCAACAGACCACGCTTAAAAGGCACAGTGCCTATTCGTGTATTAATTAGATTAGTAGAGTAAGTAACACAAAAATCCTGACAGAAACCCTGTCATGAAACCACTGCATAGCTCAATATCGTAACTTTTTTGCTATGTAGTATGTAGGTATTCAGCAAAACGATCTTGGGGTGGTAGGAAGTAATTTACAAATAATCTTGTCACTAAAAACCTCTGATGAACGAGGGGAATATTTGTACCTACCTGATTCTCATTTCAATAAATTATTAAAGCAGGTTTATTAATACAGGTACTTACGTGCTATTAATCCTGTTACATTAATTATTTTAGACACTTTATTAATATTAAACCTATAAAGTCAACAAATAATACTAACATCCACAGCACAGAACTAACTCCAAACTCCAATAAAGCAAAGTCACGACATTCATGACATAACCTTAACAATGAAGAAAAAAGTAAGCGCGAGCTGTACCGACATTCGGCACATTAAGCATTGGAAGTGTCTACGTCTCCGGGCGCCGAGCGTTCGGAATAATGAGTATCGTATTATTTCCATACTATTATATCTATTGTTGTCCGTGTATTAATAATTTTAAATAATTTAATAGTAAAATATATTATATTATAATATAAAATTTTAAAAAAAGTCGTTACCCAACATTGTAAAATACTATATTATATTGGGTCAATATTTTTAATTCCAATATTGGCTAAAGCCAGCGAAACCTATGTTGGTACAATATTGCCAGCCAGTATTGTAATATTTTACGAAATGCAATATTGGACTAATATTGGTAATATATTGTTTTGCCGATAGAAATGAATCGATATTGGGCCAATATGGAACCAATGATCAGCCAATATGTTGTGCTACTTGGGGGGGGGCTTAAAAACATAGTGACTAATTCTATGACCATCGTAGGCAGCAAGTTCTTTAGGGATTAGTTTATTATTTTCTATCTTGAATGCTTGGAAGTCCACAACCAGACTAGGGCTAGCCATTGTAACTCGGGAACGGTTTTCAAAAAACTAAACTAAATAATGTATGTTGAAGTTGATTTTATCTGCTTCGGGCACTAAACACATTAAGGTTTTGAAAATATTTCATGATGAGAGAAAAATCTTGTTTACTGCACATTAACACTTCGTATCTTCGTCGATATAAGGAGTAATAAGCTGTAATGTCTTTTCGTAAATAATATAATTTAAATTTTGAATGCGTAAAAGCACTAAGTTATAATTTTTTCTTCTAAAAAGCTCTCACTCATCACAAAATAGGACATGGAGAGAGGAAAATGGATTTTAAGAAAGGTTTATCAGAAGTTAACTTTTTATGTATGCTACAACATTATTTGGCTAGTAGTCTGATTAAATAAGAGAATATATTTACCGCTAATATTCATTTTTATTAATCCTTAGATATAAATTAAGCATGCATTTTGATACGTGTACGACAACAAGAAATAGCAAGAATAATACTATAAAAATAAATAAATATGTTATAAAATATAAATTTTCCATAAAAAAACGTATTACCTACTGGATGTGATTTTTTAAAATTAATTACAATGACGAAGTAAAAATACTTGTGTGCACTTTAATTTTTCTTATCTGCATCAATAATCGGCAACACATGCTTTAAATCTAATATGTACTATGGAAAATAAAACATTGTTTTACACACATATAATTTATTTACAATTTTGGTTATAATAAATTTTATTAATACAGTTGCTACACCAATCATTAATTACTTCCCCAATACTGTCGTCACCACCGCCGCAACACGCATACAAGGAATTTTATTTTTCTTCTTCTGCTTCTTCTACTTTTTTTTCTTCTTAATTCAATTCTTCTTTGCTTTCTTTAATAACCGAGTTACTGGTATCAGTTTCATCTTTGTTGCGGTCACCATCGTCCTCGATCAAACCATAATTTAACAATATTTCTTTTGAAATATGCGGAATGTCAATAAGAAACTTTTCCAGTTGTTCATTATACATACTAGAACAAAATTCATCTAAACCAATGGAACCTTATATGAATTTTTGGCAAAGATGAGCTCCAACTGTAAAATGTATTAAATCCACCATGTCCTTTTTGTATTGACTTGGATTAAAAAACAAACCAAAACCGGGCTGATCCCAGGTTGCCTTAAGAGCTTCTTGACCCATATCACGTAGTTTATATGATAATACTTTAATATATGAATCTTGAGCGACTCTAATAGCGTGTTCGTCACACATCTTAAATAGAAAATACTTTAAATGAATGTGTATGTGCTTCCTTACATGTGTGTTGTTTTCCACTATTATATTACATATTCGGCTAATGATTAAATAATATGATAAACAGTTTGTTTCAATAAAAATTTTAAAAAGTTTACTCCAAGCAACCAAAATTTATAATTGCTCGTGTAATATTTCCTGATCCACTTGAACTCTGCCCCAAATAAGTTAATGTATATTGATCGTTTAACATATTTACAGTATCAATAATATCGACAGTAATCACATCAACAGCACGTTTAGGTAAACATGATTAAAATGTTGTATTAAGCAATGAATCGTATAATGTGGCAACAATAGTTTTACCAAAGCGTGTTGTGGTTAACACCATTTTTTTAATAGTATAAACTTTTCCGACCTCTAAGATTAAAAGCCTTCTAAGCTCAGGAAATTCCGTATCTTTGTTTATCATATTATTAATTTTACCCAAGGTTTGCTGTGAAATGCTCATTATTGAAATATGTAATAAAACAATAAATTACCTTTAATATACACTTTCGGCACACACACACACACAATACAAATAAAATATTTCTATTCACTTTTCAAGGTACCAGTTAATGCTACTGCGATGCTTGTGTGACTATGAACACTTTACTAATTCATCCATCTTTTTTATTGGAGTTTTTAAGGTCGGTGACATAACAAAATAATGGTAGGAGGAGTAGTCGCTTAAATAGTTTACCAAAACTCAACAACATAAAAACCACCTGCATCCCAAACCAACACAAGGTCATAAATAAATATCTGCTCACGTACTTGGTCAAGATCATATGACGTCATGCAAAAACATCTACACTCATTCAAAATACTTCAAGGTGTAAGAGGAGTAGCCGCTTAAAGAGTATACAATACTCAACAACATAAAAACCACCTGCACTCCGAACCAACACAAGGTCATCGTAAATAAAACCTGCCTGCACCTCATTCAATATTTTAGAACAAAATTACGTCAATAAAAAATAAAAATTCTTCAAGGTGTAAAAACCAAACACTTGCGTCCGAGCACGTCCAAGGTCGAAAATAAACTTAACCCAATGTCATAAATAAACATCTGCTCAAAAGTTTAGTCAAGGTTACATAAAGCCGTCAAAGTATATCTGCATCCACTATAAAAATAAATCCAAGAATACCTAAATAAAGAAAAAATAGCCAACGCTCAATATTACTCATAACAAAAGAACAACGCCGCCTTCGAAATCATACATAACAAAAGGACAGCTGCACTCTTTCAAGGTGTGAAAATCCGATAACAAAGAGACCCAGACCCTATTGTTACGACTATAATAGCTCTTTCAAGGTGTGAAAATCCCATCAAGGTGTGAAAATCCCATAAACACCCTTCAAGAACATGAAGGTATAACAAAACACAAAATATATTACAAATCTAACTTTTGGGAAAAAATAATGGTCAAGGTAACGTCAATAAAACAGACTTGCATCCCTTTAGATATTTTCGAACAAATAAATGACGACAATAAAGAAATAAAAATACTTCATGGTGTAAAAATTTGTAACGCAACAGTGTCATAAATAAAAGGACACCTGCATACCATAAAAACACGCTCGCTTACGTGCATTATGGTCAAGGCAACACCATCAAAGAGCAGCTCTATCCTTCAAGGTCAAATGAGTCACATAAAAGACACCTGCATACCATAAAAATACCCTCGTCCACGCCAAGGTAGCACCATCAAAGAGCAGCTCCATCCTTCAAGGTCAAATGAGTCATATAAAAGACACCTGCATACCATAAAAATACCCTCGTCCAGGTGTATGGTCAAGGTCAAATTAACAAAGAGCAGTTGCATCCTTCTAGGTCGAATGAACACCTGCATACCATAAAAATACGCTTGCCCACGTATATGGTCACACCTGCATACCTGTGCTCTCAAGGTCAAATAAACACCTGCACACCTGTGCGGTCAAGGTCGCGGGAGGGTTGGCGAGGGGTGTGGGGGGCACAGAAAGGAGTGGGGGTGATCCAGAACCGGGGTATTATCTTTACTCAGACGTAACTTTTTACTTTTAAAACGTCTTTATTATTCTGCTATATTTTCACATTGCATTATCTTATATTATATTATATTACAATTTATATATTTCATTACGTTTTTCCTAGTTTTATAACTACCAGGGATACGCCCTGCAACGCAGACGCAAATAGGCTTTTAAAGTTGCTAAATACCTCAAAATCAGTATGAGAGCGATAATGCACAAAACACCTATGAGCTATTTTTTTTGTTTTGAGGTACCTGAGAACCAAGGTAGATATTTATAAATACTCTCTAAAACCTTCCTTGGTACAAACAAAAGATGCCAAAAATTATTTCATTGAATAAGCAACATTCCGACGTCATGTACAAAAATTCTGTTCCAGTAAACATCAACTAAAACATTGTTCATAAGCTGAAAGTTGCAGTTAATAAAATCATAAATTGTATATTCATGGCGTAATTTCCTTAATCCAAGGTCAATCTTTAAATCTATTTCTAATACGGAATGATGCATGTCACATGGTACAAATTTTTTGGTAACAATTTTTGATTATGTCAAAAATAAAGGTACTTTACTCTTGGGAAAAATTCACGTTTTTAGACAAACCTCGTATATGACTGGAAAATTTTGATATTTGCTATTAATCGACAGTGTCCAAGGTAGCAATTAAGTGGAGAACTTCCCGTACTGTTAAAGACTGTGTTAAAACTGGTCGTCCTGGTATACCTGAGGAGAACACATTAGTGTCACTACAAAAAGATAGCTTAAGTACACAACTTAAGCGCGACTACTATATTCACCAAACGACCGTATCTAAATTTATTTAAAAGGCGAAGTTTCATCCTCACAAACCAGTTATTGAATGGTCATCCTGACAAGCGAGAGCAATTTTATGAATTAATGATTGAGTTAACAAAAAAGTGGGCGACATTCCATTTAAAAGGCTGATCCGTTTCTTTATTAGAACGTTGATGTATATTATATCAATACTCAATATAAGCGAAAATGTGCAATTAGTAAACCTACAACAACAGCAAAATCCAAATGAATCTTTCATAGAAACGAGACGTTACTTTAAAAACTTGGCCAAATTTTTTGCATCGCCGAATTTCGATTCTTTTATTTCCGTCGTATTTGTTTGTTTTTTAATGCATCAAATTTTGATGTATCTTAATTGATTTGTTGAAACTATAACCAGTTTTTTTTTTAAATTTGTTAGTGTTCAAAAATATGTGCCAAAGCCAAATGATCGATTGATAAATATAAATGAGTGTATGCATCACATTATTCGAATAAATATTTTCATCCAATAACAAACTAACGAAAGGTTAGTATTATTTAAAATGTGTAATTATAGCAACAAATAAATAGGGACCAAAATGTTTTAACCGTTTAAAAGAAGCACTGCCCTGAAATTCACATTGCCAAAGGTTTCTAAAAACATCCCTTTTGATTTAGGTATAAACCCCACAATTATGTCGAAATTGTCAATAAACTCACTACAAAGGATCGGTTAGACCCCACTTGCAGTATAATATTTGATGAAACACCTTTATTAGCATTATGTGTAGCTAATAATATGGCCCAGGACAAAATTATTGGTTATTACCTTGACTCTTAATGCTGCAAAAATGTGTGTACAAACCAAGCTCTAGTGTTTATGAATCACGCATGGAAGAACAAAATGGAAGCAACCGGCGTTTTTTTTTCGACTACTTATCCTATAAAATTTCTTATCAATAGGATGTGTATTTCGTTCTATCCCTGGTAGTAAAGTATAGTGGGGGGTAGATGGAGTTGCGGGTAGAGAGGAGTAAAGAGATGAGCGGAGATAGAAGCGAAGAAAGAAGTGGAGGAAGGAGAGGAGAAAGAAATAAAAGGAGACATGGAAAGTTGGCAAGGTTGGTTGAGAGAGAATTTTTAATATTCCGGTTATTTAGGTGTACCTACAAAAACTTGTGTTTATTTAAAAGGTAAGGCAAAGCAAACTTATTTTAATAAATAAATATTACAGCGTCCTATTAAACTTATATAATTATATATTCCCAGAAACGCTAAAAATAGCATAATTTTATTCTTTTATAATGCAGTGATGTCCCCAGGTCAAATATCATAAGAAGTTTTAGATAACCATGTCATATTATCGTGTGGCTATACTTTTGTTTCCCCTGCAGCTCAGAGCTCCCTTGTACAGTTCCATTTGGCGCAGGTGCTTCTTGGCAGTCATGTATCCTGTCAGGATTTCTGTGGTGGTTCTCAGCAGATTCCTGCTGATCATAAGCAGCTGTTTAGTTCGTTTCGAGTCTGGGTTTCCGATGAAGGATTTGTTATGGTTTAATCCCTGTCTGCTGTTATAGTAGATTTTGTATTCATTCTTTGTCCATCATAATTTAATGACATCCCGTACTGTGCTCCTTGGGACACCAAGTGCCGGTTCTGAACCTATAAATATTTTTTCCGAATCGTTTTTAGCAAGTTCGTTTCGTGCACTACCTTCATGTGCTGGTACCCATTGTGTTCTTACTTTGGTTGCCAGGGCTACTTATTCCTTTTAGCATTTCCAGACCAGTCTTGAAGACTTTCTTGCATGCGCTCTAAGGGCTACCTGGCTGTCGGAGATTATGCGAATCCGCTTATTGGTATAAGTTCTTCTGTTGTTTTCATACGCACATTGCAGGATGGCTTGGAACTCCGTGAGAGACTTACCCAGGGAGAAGTAAGCATAGGTTCTCTGGTCTTACTCTATGTATTCCTGCAGGTCTTACTACCCTGGTGTACAGCCACTGCACCCGTCTTGGTCCGTGTCCGTACATTTGTCTAGTTCCTGCCAGGGTTACTGGTTGCTAGTTGCTGTTTTTAGTTAATGGATCTTTGGATCCTTTGAGAGGGCTTTCCTAAGTCTGGCACATTCTGGAATTTTTTTAATCTTCTCACAGTGCTTCCTTCAGAATATTCTTTTTCCTTAGCCCTCTTTCGTATTCAGTTAGAGATGCCTTATATACGTCGCAATTTCCAGAAATTCTTGCTATTTTGTAGGTTTTTTTTTTTACTTTTCCACTTTTTTCTTCTTTGCTTCATTAGGACACGTTTCTGGTTGATTGCGTTACGGATGGAAGACACTTTGCTTTGAAAGCCGATTGTAGCGCGTCTGTTATTTGATCTGCGACCAGATCGATTTCTACTGCGTTCTTTACGGCATCTTTAATACCCGTAAACATCGCGTCAAGGTATAATTTATAGTTTTCCCAGTTCGTCTTGCGAGGGTTACGATAAATATTGGTAGTATGTTACCGCAATGGGTCGTGGTGCTTCCGGGTCGTCGTGAGAAAAGCGCGCTTATCAGATAACTAGATCCCTGAGCTCTTTTATTTACTGGGTATCTTTACTGCGACCATATCCCTAGAACAGAAATACACACAACCGCCATGGTGAGACATTTTAAAGATAATCCGTAAGAAAAAAATAAATACTTTAAAATAAAACAAATAAAAAAGCGAACGTTCATTGACTTAGGGTTTCATGCCGTCGCCTGCAATTTTTTGTGCGGTAAAAAAATCCACTAATTTTTTTAAAGATTTTAAACCTTCGTTTTGTCATTCTACGGTAGCCCACAGACTACTGCTTTGTCAACAGCTTTGCTTAACGAAAAAAATGACGAACATAAGACGGTAGTTTTGTTTACCAATTCAACAAAAAAATTGTCTCATTTATGAAGACAATATCTTTATGTGCAGTAGCCGCGGCATTAACCATAACAATAAAAAATACAACGACAAAGTGAATGAAACAATTATTTCAAAGAGCAACCGGTTTAATAAAACGAGCTGAAATTGGACCCTAGAGATTGCATTAATTTTGTTTGCGAATGGGTTGAAATTAAACAAGCTGTTAAAATTAGGCAAAATTGATATATTTCGTCAAATTATTTTAATGTTTTGAACTTAAAATTTTGAACGTAATAGATTATTTTTGAGACTTTAAGGTGCTATTTTGACCAAAAAAAACGGATAATAGGTATATTTGGTTTATTTTTGAATTTCCTATTCTAAATCATATGCAATTTTCGTACCTGTGACAATTTGCTGAAAGTTACGACGCGATGTTTTGAATAGGGTGCAAACGCAGCACAAAGCGACAAATGGAGATAATTAATTAAAATAAGGTAAAAATAGCTTTTTCGTCGTAATAACTTTCATGAGACTTAAGCGTTTCGTGCTTTGAACTGGGTCATTATTGAAAATTGGAAACCTCTTCTCCTTTAGTGATAGGGTGGTATGCATCAATCGTAGTACATGCTAATGCTTTTCAAAGAAATAGATACCATGTAGCATTTTCCCTCATATATATGTTATACTTAAAAATAAAGTTCTACAGCGCGTCGTTAAAAAGGAATATCTACTAACCTACAATTTAATCAAAGTATCTACTAGCGCTTAACCACTTCTCACTTCCCTAAGGTTCTCAAAAGACATTCCTTTTCTAAGTAGGTGTTAAAGTTTCACCTCTCGTTTCTCCATCATCAAGAAAATATTTTACCAGTTAGTCAACATTTTTCCTGTTAAACCCTAAACACCAAATTATAAAATTAACCCTGCTATATAATTAACGTAGGGATGCCATCTCCAAATTTTAAAAACCAGAAAAAATGTGAAAATACCAGGACATTTCAATTAAAAAACAGGACGCAGTATAACAGCAATAGATAACAATGCGCAATGGAATCAGGGTCAATAATGACTATATACAGTAAACTATATTTCAACTTAACTAACTAGCCTAAAATCAAAACCAGTAAAAACGGTTAGGTCAGAGTGGCAGACCTCTGGGATTGTCCAAACAGTCTCACGTAGTCCTATAAGAACCGTTGTGGTACCACACATGATCCGCGGAACCTATCTGCATCAGTTTCCTGATAGTTAACGCGACATAGATCTTAGAAGAATCTTGACAGCTTATTCAAACCAGCCACTGCTGTTATTAAACTTTGTGAGTCGACCCGGTTGTAGGCTGCTGACTTCCTTTAGATCATTTAAGATTGGTTTATCCAGGGCATTGAACCTTCTTCTCGCGAGGCCGAGCATTCACATAAGAAATGCTGAATAATTTCCTCTTCTCTTCTTCATCTCTGCAACTTATACAGAATTCGTTATTTGGTATTTGCGTACGTTCAGCGTATCTACCGAACAGGCAATGTCCGGTGACTATCGCAGTTATGTTTCCTATCTTTCCGACTGTGCGCTGCGGTTTTCCTGCCGTCAAGTAGGGGCCACAATTGCCTGGAGATGCTACAGGTTGTCAGCTCTGTCCATCTGCTTTGCGCAAGTTGTTAAGCTATCCGATCTCCTCTTTGACTCATCCCAGTGGTCTAGCCACAGTATTCTCTGATAGTTCGACAGACATGCTTGTGCCTCCCTGGCGAGCGCATCAGCAGTCTCGTTGCCATATTGCTGTGTCCAGGAACTCAGCACAAGGTGATTTAATGTTGAGCAAAAAGTGTGCAGAAATTGTTGCAACAGCGTCTTACTAATTTTGACTTAGTACTGCTGGAGCAAATTGCCTTCATTGCTGCTTGACTGTCTATATAGATAGCTATAGACGCAGCTCCTCTCAAGTAAGATGATTCCGCAGGGTATAAACTGCTTTATCCACTGCAAAACTTTCTGCCTAAAAAATGCTGCCGTAGTCAGGGAGTCTATACGACCTCCGTATTAGCATGCTCTCGGGGAAAATACCAGCTCCCACCCCGACGTCCATTTTTGAACCGTCTGTGAAGATCGAGTGATCCGCCTTCATTGTTACTTGATTGCCTTCCCACTCTTCCTTACCCGGAATGAGCATAGAAAACCCCTTTCAAAGTCTGGCAGCGAAACAGTGTAATCGGTCGGCTCTCGTAAATTTTGGCCTGGATATATCCTTAGTATGCTGCAGTGTCCGTAGTTGGTACTGGTCCAGCATTTCGACTATTTCAGTCGCAGAGCATTTCTTGCAGCAACACTTTTTCCATGAATATCCACGGGTATCAGATGCAGCATCACTTCCAGTGCCGCCGTCGTTGCTAAGTAAAGGGCACCGTTCACTCCTAAACAAGCTGCCCGTTGTACCTTCGTTAGTTTCTTCATGTTTATTGCTTTTTTTCAAAGCAGTCCACCAGGCCAGGACCCCGTAGGTTTGTATAGGTCTTACAATGGCTGTATAAATATACTGTACTATGTGAGGTTTTAATCCCCACTTCTTACCAATAGTTTTTTTTTGCAGGCATAGAACGCAACTGACGCCTTTAGACTCGTTCTTGTAAGTTCGTGCCTGAGTCAAGTATCAGTCCTAGATACTTAACTTTTTCCTTCAGCACTAAAGTACTGTTGTCTAGGACTGGGAGCTTAAAGTTCTCAATCTCCCTTTAGCATGTGAATTTGTATAATTGTATTACGTACGTATGCTAATAAAACGAAGTTTATTATGACGAATAAAAAACATGATATTACATCAATGGTATTTTACACTGGCCTTATTAGTTTTTCCAACGCTGTAGTGCATCATTGGTGGTTTTCTATGCATCGTTCAACTGTACAATTGAATCAGTCTTGGGCTTAAAGGGTGACTACGGGAACCTTAGGAGTTGGGTGTGACAAAATGCTAGAGTTCCAACTAAGCATGAAGCTTGGACTTGGCTCATGACTCAAATTTAGATCAAGAGCATAGAGTATGAATTTTGAGAGTGAAGCTTGGTCGTAGGGATGACTGTGCAGTCGAGCGTATTATAAAGTTAAGATTTGAGCTGTGTTGACCATAGATTAGAGGAGAGAGGAGAGCCCTAAAATACAACATGTGCCTTAATTCAAACGCTCTCAAGAAATACAATAATATAAGAAAAATGCATAAATTTTGTCAATCGAATAACGTGCCAAAAAAATAATATTAACCAAATAACATACTTCTTTCTATGAGAGATTTCATAGATATTTTCTAACGAGATTTACAATCAGCTCGTCGCCATCACACATCTCTTCCAAAATAGTAGATCATCTCTTGAGATTTTGACAAACTTGTCACCTATCCAGTTCTACGTAATTTTTGCTATATATACATAGAAGATAAATGTCCATCAAGTTATTTATTAATCAAGATGATTGTCAATTAAATCGCACTGAATTTTGACCTCTCGACGCCGTGGAGGGCTGTCAGGAAGTAATTATGTCAAGAATGCTCGACAGATCCCCGGAAGTGGAAAATATTTAATCTGGTGCACTCGGGCACTCCAGTTCCGACGTGACTACCGTATGACCATCGGCAAATTAAGTGGATAACCTTACGCACCTTTGCTGTAATGGCCTAACGCCTAAGCAAACAAAAAAAGAAGAAACCTGGACTCTTTGTGAGATGTCAAAAGAAATGAGATTGACGTCACCTAAGCCATAACATGTCCTAACGTCTGACTATGGAGAACTAGAGGGTAGGAGGCCGATCGATAATGGCAGCATTTTCAAATTCTGTCCCGGTTTTTTGGTTAGCTCGCTATTGGCCGATAGATGGCTCTCGCGTCCGAAGTGGGCTGATGTTGTCTTCTTCTTCTTCGTTTTTAATATGGAAAACTAGATCCTCCATAGTTTTTAACTTTTACTTAAACCCTTTATTTTTCTGTGCTTTTACTTTTGACAATAATTGACATTTTATTTTTCGAAATAACAAATAACGTTTGAAGGCAAGACAAGACAAATAACGTTGTATTGTAATTAATTTCCATATTTATAATGAATAATGGTACAATTTATAAAAGTAGAGTTTGCTTTGTGTCGGGGTGTAAGACAGGATCTTCTTCAAAGAGGAAACGAAGCCAAATAATTCTCTTTCTAGTTCCAAAGGTAAGCTCACTTTAAAAAAAACCTCTGTAGCTAGAATGTTTAATACCCTGTATTTTAAAAACCAAGCATCGTTGGAACTTAATACAGGCCGAGTTTACTAATAAGTATAACAAAGTAAGTGTAAATTCATATAAAAGTCCTTATTTGTTCCTTAAAGAACTAATTTAAATAAAAATAGTTATCGCGTCCATAAGAAACCATTTATTTGATAGCCCACTTCGAACACGAGCGCCATCTTATGGCAACTCGTAAAGCTGAATTACCGATTCTAATTTGGGACCGAATCCAATGCATTGCGATCGGCCTCCTACCTCAAGTCCTCCATACGTCTGACAATAGTGAAGTCATGCTTATTTACAAAAACTATAAATTTAAATAAACAATTAAATATTAGCAAAATATAATACAAGAAGCAATGTCTAACCTGGACTAAGCCATATTAAACCGTAAGTACATCATTTAAGCACATAATATTTTCTCTTATCATACCGGTTACATATTGTTTACATTTGTATATACCTGGTGTTTCTCAAAAGACGTTCACCCCTATAACTTCTTTATATTTATAGATATTAAAATTAAATTTTGAGATTATGCATAAGAGATGAATCTGCATTTTTTGGCATAATTTTCAATTTGTTAGCACTTCCGGTTTGACCGGAAGTGACCTTGACTTTGATATTTTAAATGGGACATCTTGTATATTTTTACTTATTTGGATTCAGCATAACATTATGAGTGAAATGACACCTCACGTAATTTTTTGACGTGTTATAACATTTTTATGTTTATTTTTTATTTTCAATCTAGAGTGCTACAAATTAATTTAATCTGTTAATTTATAGTCAAGTAGTATATGAAAATTAAAATTATGTCATAACAATTGACTGTCTAAGTTTCACAAGCGTTTAAAAAATGATATTTTGTTTTCTTGACGTTTACTCCATTTTTCCAAATCACCACTCTTCACCACACTTTGACCCCCTGAACAACATTAAGCTTTCATCATTTCTATAATAAAGGAGGTAAACTTAACCTTCTTGAAATAATGGAAATCCACAAGGCTCTTCTTAATAATGACCTTACTTGTGTTAACGAACCAATTAACTTTTCTTGTCTACCTTTCTTTGAATCCTTAAATTTTTGCTTTTAATTAGGTACTTTACTTTCAACCTTTACTCACTTTTCATCTACTATGACCACCGTAAACCATAACTTTCATTAGTCCATAACCATCGTTAATTTCCGTTACCATTATTCTTTCTGATCTCTAATTGAGACACTAACAACCAGGTGGCCACATTAACTTCTATTCCACCCCTCCTCCCCCTATTGTTGAATGTTGAAATGACTAGTTTTTTTTGCCTTCACTTGGATTAGATGATGGCGCTACCCATGTTTTTATTTTTTTTAAAATACGCCATTAAGTAAATAAATAGTTTTAAAAAAAATCTTTTTAAAGCGACTAAATGAAGGAATTTTATGCTTTTTTCTTATTATCCCAATACAACACAATAAGTTCAGTAGTTTCCGCCTATTACTTTATTTAAAAAAAAAACGCCATTTAGTAAATAAATAATTTTAAAAAAATGCTCTTTTTAAAGCAACTAAATGAAGGAAATTTATGCTTTTTTCGTATTATTGGGATACAGCACAATAAGTTAAGTAGTTTCCGCCTATTAGTTCATTTTGAAAAATTAAGCCTTACCAGAAATAAATCATTTAAAAAAAATATATTTTATGTGTAACTAACTAGAGGAAATTTAAGCCCTTTTCTTATTATCTCTATACAGTACAATAAGTTAAGTTGTATCCGCCAATTGGTTTATTTTTTAAAAATACTTAATTAAAAAAATAATTTAAAAAAAATTCTCTTTAAAGCAACTAAATGATGGAAACATGCTTTTTTTGTATTATGTCTCTATCTTCCTCGACACCGTTAGCTATACTCTATATTTCATATATCCTCCATTTCCTTTCAATTTTTGTTTTGTCATCATTATGGAGTAATTTTTCGTTGACATGTACAAAAAAAAAAGAAAATCCCTTTTAAATACGCTATAATTTTTATTTTTATTTTTAATATCGTCAATCAGTCTAACAACTGAAAATGTTCTCGTCCTTTTAGTGTTTTTTAAATAATTTTCTTCATATGAATGACACTGCCAATTTGTTTTGTCCTTCCCGTTTTCTATTTAATTTCAATTTATTTTAGGCGAATGATGCTGATAATGATGCCTTCTTCGAAATATATCCACCACTAATTAATTATCTAATAATACATTAATTTGTGAAGACAACTTTAAGATCGATTTTCCCTCATATCTCAACAGCTCTACTCTGAGATAATGGACTACTTCCGTAAAATTAAATACTTTTTTGTTTAGGCAGACACTCTACTACTTGCAAAGTTAATACTTAAATCATTCGTATGTATTTACATCTTTATGCAAACCACCCTAGGTACAACATAAATGATTTTTTATCAAAATCTTATGTACTTGTGATAAGTAAATATCATTTAATTTAAACACAGAAGATAAAATATTTTTTGTGATGTTTTGACGACTTGAGCCATATGTTTCCTAATCACCAAGAAAATTTTAGTGAGTTTTTAGGTAAGTACCTGCTAATATGAGAGGCGCCCTCGGGTACCGATTAGTGATAATTATGCCACCTAGTGGGCTACTACGCTACTGCTATTTATACCAAAACCTTGCAGGTTTTTTGTTTGAACAGAATGTTCGTCGAGCACAGCAGTCAACAAAGCCGCAGTCTGTGGGCTACTTTAAGAGTGTTTAAAATTTTTAAAAGTATCACATAGGTGACAATAACTGTTATATTTAATATTATAAAAATGGTATGGTTGCTTGATGTAATAACATTACATCAAGAAATTTTGTGGGGTATGAAGAATGATGAACTTTAAAATATTTGACAATTTTAAGTTTATTATTTACAATTTTCTTTGTATCATTTTACCTTATAATTTTTAAAACTTATATAATATAGTATTCAATTATAAATATTTTGTTGAAAATACCACTATAGCAAAATAGGAATAAAAATCTCACTATTTTAATTTTTTTTCTTCTAGGTTATAGACGATCTTCTTTTCTACAACTTTCTTCTGAAAGATAACAGAAGACTCATTGGTTAAATCTTTAGTTTTTATTTATTTAACGGTTATGTAAAGTTAAACCAGTTTCAGTTTATATTTAGCTTAATATTTATGGCACATTAATTGAACACCATTTCAGTCCAATGTATTGGTCATCATCAGGGCCGCAAAGGATACCCGTATTACAACCCTCACACAGATAGAACATAAGTAAAGTAAAATGTAAATGTGGCAATAAAGTTGTCCTTTACAGTCCTGATAAGATCTCATGGAAGAAATTTTGTTAAACACAGTCCTTATTCTTATCCCTTGCACCTTATAATCGGTACTTCCACCATTATTTCTACAATTGATGGGGGATTTAACGAGATTGACATTTCTTATCATTTTTTTGCCTTTAGCTTTCAACTTTCATGAAACTACTACGATGTTGATTTTCGGTTTGTTTCATAACATGACGGTTCTCCTCGGCCTAGTGGTGCGATTTTTTTTAAATGCATCAAAGGTAATTTTTATATAAATTTATCTACAAAATGACTCATCCAATCATGTTTTACCAATAATACATTTTTTTGGTAAAATATGTCAGGTTTTTCTAATTTGACATAAAAAAGTATAAAATGTTAGCGTAAAAAAATATTTTTACCTCGCTATCCCTTATTTCTGGCCCTATTTCTTAAATATCGACATTTTTAAGATCACAGTTCTATTCAGCGTGCAAATTTCACCAAAATATCTTAATTTAATTTGTATCCACAAAGGTTTACAAAATATTAAAAAAAAACATCTTCAGAGTTCTTGGGGGCTGTAGCAGTTGACGTAAATTGTTACTGTCGTTAATTTTCCCTACAATGTAAGCGTAAATGACGGAAATAACGGATCGTACCGAAAGTAGTGGAGGGACTAAGGATATGGATAAGGATTCCACACGCTCGTTAGAGCTGAAGCAAAAACGTTAGCTGTCGATTAAAGTGCAATAATCTGAAACTATTTTTTATTTAAACTTTTAATAGTGCCAGCGTAAAAAAATTAAAACTATCAAAATGCTTATCAATGAAATAAAATACTTCATGATACTAACCGGAACTTGGGATTTTGATTGGACAAAAAATGCATCTTTGAGAAAGGCTGAACTTTGGTACCGCCGATTTAATTATACTTGGTGTATCTTATTTATATTATCAATGACTGCTAGGCTTATTAAAATAATAACTATCGGAGGTGATGTAGAATCTATGTACCAATGTGGATCTATTCTTTTTCCCATATCAGAGATAGTTCTTAGAATCCTTATTTTCCAAACGAATAACATGTCAAAGTGGTTTAATGAAATTTTTAAGGAAGATGAAGAAATACGCAAATTTGATGAGAAAGTAAATAAGTCTTACTATAAGAATATCGAATATTTTAAAAAACTAAAAAATTGCATAGTTTCTATTACCACTATTGCAATAATATTAACTTTTATTCCTTCTATGGTAATATTTTATATAAAACGCCAGAATCAAGAAGAAATAGGCGAGAACAGGATTCTACAAAAACCCATGTGTTTGCCACTATGGATACCTTATCAGAGACCTGACAATGTTTTACCCGAAGTCATTTTAAATATCCTATTTCTGATTCCTGCTGGTAATTTATATATAAGCGCCAATGTAATAACTATTTTCCTTATGATTTTTGCCTCTAGCGAACTGAAAATAGTACAGGCATTAATACGCACTTTAGACTTCTCCGATAATCAGTCTAATACTTACTACTATAACACATTAAGAAGAATTGTTAAGAAACACCTATTTGTAGTTAGGTTAGTATCATCGGCCAATTAAATCAACTAGAGGGGGGGTGGAGGTAAAGTTACTTTTAAGGGTTTTTTGGCAGTTATTATTTTAGATAAATATATTATTAAGTTAGCTACTATATTCCAAGTGTTTCCTGCGTTACTACAATATTGTAGTTAGTGTCTCAAAAACTACAATTTATAAACCTGTAAAACTGTAATATCGTTCAAATAGAGAATGATACATATCTATTTAAGTCCATAAATTGCAGTTTTTAATTTTAAAATTTTATTTCCCAATAAGATTATTGAACCCCTTTTCTTGTAAAGTACCATTTATTAAGGCTGTAGTTACATCTAAATGTATTATGTCTAAATCTTATTTACCATTTACCCATAAATGTATTATTAATCTTAGCGTAAGAAACGAACTATAGAAAAAAAAGTTTCAACATAATCAAACCTGGTTTTGCGTAAACCTTTTCGCTATAAGACAGATACTTTATTTTTACATTTTCTTTTACATCCATTTGCACAGTACAATAATTCCTCTTGCAGAAACATTTCCGAACTCCCAGGCATTATTGTCTTCGAATGGCTGCAGCTTTTGATCATAAATCACGATCTTTAACTTTCCTGGATTTCAATATCCTTTCCGACTATCTTAAGAAACTAGGGACTTCTTTATTATCCGATGAAGAATCACCGTCCGTTCTGTAAGCAATTACTTCTACTTTTTAAGAGCTGTCAGAAAAAATATCGTCTTTTTCGAATTATATATCTCCCACTGAAACTATTATTTAGCTGATCAATTCTTCTGTGTTGTTGCTGTCATGTTATTCGAACTTCTTTGTCAACATCTTTCAAAATGGTTATATCCCTGGTAGTGCACACTGTAATCTTGCTAGAATTGTATACTCTGTAACCGTCCACCTGGTCATCGCATCATGTAAAGCATTTTATTTTTAACCTTTAACTATGAAGGACTTTAGGTTAGGAGTTCGATCGCAATACATTGGTTTCGGGCCAAGTTTTGGATCGGTAAAGCAGCTTTAAAAATGGCCGCGAGGGGCGCATGTGTTCCTTTAAATCTGTAAAATGCATGGGTTCTTATGGGATAATTAACTGTTTTATTGAATTTAGTTAACTAAAACCCCCTACAGGCTGAGATATGTATAAGAGATAGTTTCGGGATACTTCCTTGATACATAATCCTCGTGTGTAGTTCATTCTAAGACAATGTATCATTATTACAAGGATGCTTTGTTTTTCAAATACCGGT
Source organism: Polydrusus pterygomalis (assembly GCA_963969555.1). NCBI lineage: Eukaryota > Metazoa > Arthropoda > Insecta > Coleoptera > Curculionidae > Polydrusus > Polydrusus pterygomalis. The sequence continues at coordinate 63,572,378 of OZ018378.1, forward strand.
CTATCTAGACACACAAACAACTTTTTGTTTGGAAAGCAAATAATTACATAATGCTGCACGTTGCTATATATATTTTTTATTTGAATTCATAATAAACAATATTGTGAACCTTTCTTTGTGATTTTTACCCACCTTAGGAGCTTGAAAAATACTAGGGTTCTTCTCACCACGATTTTTCCTGAGATTTTTATCAGAAGAATGAAGATTATCCACTTTTACAACCCGGTACGAAGCAAACGCTACTTCTATATCTTCTTACGCCACTTATTGTTTATACTAATAAGGCCAAAATATTATAATAAAGCTTATTTTATTAATTATTGGACAAAAATACCGCAGACGTCTATCAAAACCTGTAAAAAGTCAAACACTTGACGATCACTGCGCCGCGACCGGGAAACCAACGAACTAACTACTAAACAGGGACGTAAATTTAAAGAACGGCCATTTTCGATCGGACTCCTGTCTAAAGCCCTCCATACCTTTAAGGTGGTAGTATCAACATGCTTGCCAACCTATAACCTATTTCGCGTAGATTTATTTATGTTTTCTAGCTTTTACACAATATTTAAATAAAATCAGTATCGACTTGATATTCTATAGGTAATAATTGACATATTTAATAAATATCAAGGAATTTCATAACTTATTTTAGGAGAATTGTATAGCGAAAAATGTCGGGTAAGATTTTTTTTAACATTATTATGTCATTGTCACTCATTGTTCTTTCACTATACAATTTTCCCAAAATTAGCAATGAAATAAGTTGATATTTTTGTAATATATCAGATACTACCTAAATAATGTACCGACGATATTGATTTTCTTTAAATGTTAGTTATTAAAATAATAAACTCAAAATATCAACGCGAAATAGGTTATAGGTTGGCAATAGATTGAATGACGTTGAGAATTCAACCTTAACTCATCTCAACGTCAAATCGCTCAAAATTTAATCGATTTTCATTAAAAAGGAAAGCAAGAAAAATTATTTGAAGTAAAGAAAACAATAATACAATAGTCCTAATCCAATAAGAAGAAAAGATTTAGTAAGATAAATACCTTGAAAGCCATTTTTAGAGTTTTAATATTTAAAATTGACGTGTAATTATTTCAAAAGTCATTGTCAGTAAAAACATCAAAGTATACAAAGAAAATGGGAAGAAAACCGACTAACTCTCAAAATATTAAATCGGACGATAAGGAATTTTCATATCTTCCATGTAAATACCCTCAAGCTAGCCAACGATGCCAAAAAAAATTAGAAGAATTTATTATTTCATCCCAAGATAAAAAGGAAGCTGGTCAATCTAAAGTAGTACAACCTGAGCAACGTAAACAGGTTTGTCGTATATGCAGTAAAAATATTACGAAGAAACAAAACAGTATTTTATGCACTGGACCCTGTAGCCAATGGTTTCATAAAAACTGCAGTGGATTAAATGATGAAGAGTATATTAAGTTTGGAAAAAATAAAAATTTAAAATGGATTTGCAGATCCTGTGATCATTTAGAGATAGAAAGCGATAACAATAAAGAAAATGAATTAATAAAAAATGTTGTAATTAAAAAAAGGAATATAGTAAGTTCAATAAATGAAGATAATATGGCGAAAGTAGTAATTGAATTGCAGAAATCTGTTTAAATTATTAAAAAATATAAAAAGGGAAAAAGAAGAAATCAAATTAGAAAACGATTTACTAAAACAAGAAGTCATGAAATTTAAAAAAGAAATTAATTTTTTAACCACAAACGTAGATAATGAAGAACAAAATAAAATTATAAATATTATTGAAATTAAAGGAATTCAAAATCAAGAATTTAAAAATGATGGGAATATAACAAAACAAATTTTAAACAAAATTGGAGTCGACATTAAAAAAGAAGATATATTAATTATACAACGAAAAAAAATTAAAAAGGAAGGAGTCAACGATACCATACAAATTAATTTTAAAAATCAAGAAACAAAAGAATATTTCAAGAAAAATGGAAAAATCACTAGTTTAAATCTTAATCTACCAGGACCAGAAACAAATATTTATATCAATGAACATTTGACAATGAGAAACAAATTTTTACTTGGAAAAGCTAAAGAATTAAAAAAATTTAACTATAAATTTATATGGTGCAAAAATGGCAAAATATTTGTCAGGAAAAATGACGAAGAAAAAATAATTCAAATTACAAATGAAGAAGAAATAAGAAAACTTAAAAACAGGGGGTACATCTTATAATTAAAATATTATTATTTTTTAGTATTATTTTCTATTGATTTTTAAATTCTATTTATTTTTCTGTACTATAAGTAAGTACATTTTATTATATATTTTAATTGATTTTCTATATACTTAACTTATTAATATTTCTAATTAAAGATAAATAAATATATGTCAAATTTTAAAATTATAAACGTTGAAACACAGCTTGTTGAAGATCAAAATTATTTTAATAATAGTGTTGATGAATCAAATAATAATTTTTCATTATATCACAATAATATTAGAAGCATTTCTAAAAACTTTGACGAAACTAAATTATTTTTATATCAAATCGATCAGAATTTTGATGTTATCGTATTAACAGAAACTTGGAAAATTTTAAATGCCGATTTATTTAAATTAAATAATTATGATATAATTTATAATAATGGAAATTTCAATAAAAGTGACGGTATTGTAATGTATGTTAAAAATGAACATAATAACTTTTTTGATATTATATCTATGGAAAAAATAAAGATAATCTTTTTGAAACTATCAATCGGAAAAGAAAAAATTAATATTATAAGTATCTATAAACCCCCTCTACTAGATGTTTTCGAATTTACAATGAATTAAAAAAAAAATTTGATAATATTAAATATACTTGTAAAAATGAAACAGTAGTTCTAGTAGGTGATATAAATATTGATATTTCCTCAAACTCTAAAAACAGTAACGAATATTTAAACTTATTAAGTGAATATTATTTTGTATCATTTATAAATAAAAACACAAGAGAAATAAAAGAACATAACTCTTGTATTGACCATATCTTTGTAAAAACAAAAGAAAATTTAGATAATTTCCAACCAATAATCATTAAATATCAAATAACGGATCATTACCCAACCATTTTACAAAAAAGACTTATTGATAAAACTAATAATGAACCTTTACCAATCTATAAAAATTTTATTAATTATTACAAATTAAAAGAAAAAATGACAAAAATAGATTGGACAAATTTTTACTCTTATTCTGAAACGAATGACTTATCCAATAATTTAATAAAAGAAATCCAAAATAATGTACAGCAATGTACAAATAAAATTAAAATTAAAATTAAAAAGAGAAAAGAATGGATTACGAACGGTTTACTTAATTCTATTAAAACAAAAAATTAACTTTATAAAAAATTACAAAAAAATAATGACCGATATTTATTATATAAATATAAAATTTATAAAAACAAACTCACTAAACTAATTAAAGAAACAAAAACCAATTTTTATAAACGTGAAATTGATAAATGTAAAAACTCTAATCAAGATATGTGGAAAACTATTAAAAAAATATGTAATAAAAATCAAAAACATAAAAATATAAACGAAATCAAAATTGAAAATGAATCACTTACTGATAAGAAAAGTATAGCTAATAGCTTTATTGACTATTTTTCTGAAGTAGGAGAAAAGCTAGCAAACAAAATCAATAAAGGTAATAACACATTTTAAATAAAAAAATAAACAATATAAATTCATTGTATTTAGAAGAAACTAATCATAAAGAAGTTGAAAATGTTAGTTTGAAATTAAAGAAATCTCCTGGTGCCGACGGAATAACAACAGAAATATAAAAAACTATTAAAACTTCTATTTCTAGACCACTAACATTTCTTATAAATAATATTTTTAAAACCAGTATATATCCAGAAGCTTTCAAAATTGGTATAATAAAACCTATTTTTAAAAATGGAGATTCTAGTAAAACTAGTAATTATAGACCAATAACATTAATATCTTCGATAGCAAAAGTATTCGAAAAAGTTTTAAAATTAAGAATCGAAAATTATTTGGAAAAAATAAATTTTATTTCTAATAAACAGTTTGGGTTTCAAAAAAATAAATCAACACAAAATGCTATTTGCTGTCTAACAGAACAAATATATGATGCACTAGATAATAAAAAACCTTGTATTAGTATTTTTCTAGATTTAGCAAAAGCCTTTGATACAGTTAGCCGTAATTTACGGTTAAAAAAGTTTGAAAATATTGGATTCAGAGGAAAGCAATTAGAATTAATTAAAAATTATCTGAAAAATAGACCAACTTATGTTCAAATAGATAAAGAAAAAAGCTATCCAAAGGTATTTAAGTATGGTGTTCCCCAAGGAACAATTTTAGGACCATTATTTTTTAATATTTATATTAACGACTTAATTAGTATAAATTGCGATGGACAAATTCATAGTTTTGCAGATGATACTACAATTTTTTATACCGATACAAATTGGGAAAACTTAAATAATAAAATTAAAAAAGATTTTAAAATTATAAAAAATTGGTTTGATAACAATTTGTTAACAATTAATTTTAATAAAACAAATTATATTCCTTTTACTTTAAACCTAAATAACCTACCACAAAATATGAATAGTATTCAAATAAATGAAGACATTCAAATTTTTAAAGTTAATAAAATAGAATATTTGGGAATTATTTTTGACAGTAAATTAAATTGGAATTTTCACATAGAATACTTAATTAAAAAATTAAGAAGTTTACTACCGATTTTTAAAAACATTAAAATTTTTTTAATGTAAGACATATGGAACTATTATATTACGCGTTAGTTAAAACTCATTTAAATTACGGAATTTTAGGTTGGGGAGGAATAAATAGAACTTTAGTTAAAAAATTAGAAATATTACAAAAAAGGTTTCTAAAAATTATATACAATAAAGATTATCTTTATCCTTCAAAAGAATTATATTCAGAAACAAAAAAGTTGAACATTAGACAACTTTACATTTATAACATCTTAATATATATATTTCAAAATAAAAACCTTATACAATTTAAAAACCATATTCATAATACACGTCATAAAAATAAAATAACCATAAAACCTAAAATAAATAAGTCCATAGGACAAAAAAATTTCAAATATTTATGTTTTTATTTAAACGATTATTTACCAACAAAAATTAAAAAATTGATTTCATTAAAAAAATTTAAAGTCGAAATAAAAACATGGATATTAAAAACAGACAATTTGAAAATATTTTTAGAAATGCTTTAATTAATTAATTAATATTGTTCTGAATAATTTATATGAGTAATCTTTTTTACTTAAAAATTATAAATTAATAATTTTATTATAGGTAATATATTTCTTCAAAAAAGGTGCGTTTATACTATAAATTAACATTTTTACTTTAAAAAAATTGATTTTTAATGCATATTTATGATTTATGATTTTACATACTAAAACAAAAAATAAGATTTGCCCCTAACAAGCTCAGCTTCAGGGGATTGAAGAATAAGTTTATCGAAGACAACATAAACATATTTATTATATTATTAAATTTTTAAATAAACTTATTATTATTATTATGTCAGAAAACATTTTTCTGCTTTTTTTACAATTTTAAATTTATTCCTTCGGTACCTATAACTTAACCATACCACCAAATATTCTCAAATAGTTGACATTAGGCTTACTGTCTATCCATAACTCATTTGGAGTTTTGTCTACTTCAAAACGTAGATCTGTGTTTTAAATAATAATGCAGTATTGACTATTTTAGACATAGTTTGTTTGGCGACTTTGAATCAAATAGCAAACACTTACCCTTGTCAACGACCGTCCTGTTTTTCCTTTCAAGTGGTTTTTAAAAATATTTCAGTTTTTAAAATTGTCAAAATTTTTTTTTAAAAAAAAACAAACAAACGCCGTACGGCTACAATCATCAACAAAATTTAAAAAAAATTGGTATCTCACAATCGAGACATTCTTCATAGGGCCACATAGATATTCGTGTACCACTCCTTATAAATCCTTAGGTCAAGTTACTTCGTTTTTAAGGGCCTTCTGAACTATTGTTTATAATATTGCATTGCGATGCAAAATTTCTCCTCTGACCACTCTGTTAACGATCACAATGCACATTTTCCAGGATTTTTAATTTTTGGTCTATATATTCCATTCGATAGGCTGTATAAACTAGCTTGTTTCCTGGAACCTTTGTTTTATTAGCTACAATGATTTCATGTATTAATAGAAATTTTACAAATTATGAATTGAATCCTGAATGGTCATTAAATGAAAACGTGTTCCAATAAAATCCTTAAAATATCCAAAAAGAAAAATTGAGTATTAATTTAAGAATTATTCAATAGATAATGCTTTTTTTGCTGCTCTTCCTTTAAGGTCGTCTTTAAAGTGGACAAGGTCGTTTGCAAAGTTAGCCGCCATCTGTTCCATGCGCTCGTTAAGTTTTTGAAATTCTAATTTTTGTTTCGTAGATGAATCATCTACCCTATTTGCACAATTTACCATGATCGGTAACCACTATGGAGGTACCACAAAATTTTTTTACAATTAATTACTTACAAAAAATATGGATACTTGAAATAAATTGAAGGACCGACCGCGACGTGGAAATGAACCTCCCTACAACACATTCGCAGGTTACCCTGAGCATGTGTTGCATGTTTAATTAAAATGATTTGCCATCTAGCTAAATCCAAGCTACTTAATATCTCTTTTTTCAAGCATAGTTGTATGCTTTCATTTAAAACTAATGTACCCAATTTGACTGGATGAACTAACTTATTTCAAAAATTTGCTTGCTCACCTAAATAATGTCTAAACAAATTGTTTAAAATATTATATACTTAAACTTAGTTGTGTCGTTGCATTGGTCGAAAAACATTTATTTAAAAGAAGTGGTGCTGAATTTTAACCTCGATTTAAACATCGTAAATATTTACAAGGAAATTTATGTTCTTGAAATAAGACTTTTATTTTTTTGTGTAGGTAACTTAACGTAAAATAGACCAGACCATACTTTATGCCAAAAATGACGTCGCCATGATAGGGTTTGGCCATGATGTACTTTTAAAGTTTATAGAATAACATTTGTCATATTTAGAAATGTTTTTATATACCATAACTTTCATTTTTAGGTTTGTTAAAATGCTAAACATTTATTTAAGAAATAATTTCTTAGTTTATTTTCTCTTAAATTCCATAAATATTGCATTATTATTCATGGGAATGTTAACGGTAAGTAAATATTAGTGCATGTATTATACACGGTGACAATATCATAGATAATCCAAATATTTATCTTTTTTAAACACCATCCTATTATTGTTGATCTTTAGAAAACCCTTTTCATACCCTTTCTACTGATGTAATTTTTGATACCACTAGAGATTAATCAATTTAAGTTATTAGAGAATTAACTTTAAATACCAACATTTTTACTACTTTTTTTAAATCTTGCGGTTAGCCATACCAAAACGTTTTAAAAGCATGCATTGATTATAAAAACTAAATTAAAATAAAAATTTAAGAAAATAATGGGTTTGACATAACGAAACTGAAGTAATTCTTATTAGGCAGTAAATCAAAATTTATTGTCGGGCTCTAATGATAATGTTCAAACGTTCTTTCCTCTTCCTGAAACCATACAAGAGTAGTAGCTTTCCGACAGAATTTTTCTGGAAAACTTGTAGGGTGGGAAAGAGGACTTCAATGAAAAAACAGTTTTTACACTGTATTTATTTCGACATGTCGGTTTATCCTCTTAAAACTTTTTAAAGGGTATAAGGCATAGGAAACCGTTTTCATGGTTGGGTTCGATTTAAGATATGTGGTATATATGATTATTTTGAAGAAGTAGTCCATACTTAAAGTGGAGTTGAAAGTATTGGAAAGAAAGAAAAAAACTAAAAGTCTTCCTCCACAAAATTTAATAGAATATGGAAAGTCTTTAGGGGTCTCTACATGTTTCGAACGTAGAAACGTTCATCATCAGGAAATAGAAAAATTTATATAATGCTGATGGTATTAGCAGAAGGGAAAATGGTATAAAACCATAATGGAGCTTTTGTGGCATTGGAAAATTGAAATGTAGAAGTGACATATATAAAAAAGGTTGAGGAGAGTTGCTGAGCATGTGAAGAAAGGTAGTAAAGGAAGTCTAAACAACCAAATAAAATGAGGAAGAAGAAAAAGGTCTTCTAAAGTGAAGGTGTCGAGGATTTTTTAAATTTTTTTTATATAAAAAATTTCTTTGTTAAATTATTGATATGTCTGTAAGACAGTGAATGAAAGATCTTTCATTCACTCTCCGCTACACGTGGACGTGAACATTAAAATTTTTTTAAAATTTTTTAAAATGTGTGATTTTTTACTAATGTCAGCATATTTAAATTACCCTCTCGAGGGGTTACTGGGCTTTAACCCCCAGTACCCCAAAAACCATTCTTCAACAATTTTGATATTATGACTTTTACAAATGACAATTCTTATATTTATACTGTCTTACAGACATATCAATAATTTTACAAAGAAATTTTTTATATAAAAATTTTTAAAAATCCTCGACACCTTTTATAAAGCCTTTTTCTTTTTCCTTATTTTATTTGGTTGTTTAGACTTCCTGTACTAACTTTCTTCACATGCTCAGCATGTTTTAACTCTCCTCAACCTTTTTTGTATATTATGTCACTTCTAAATTTCAATTTTTCAATGCTATAAAAGCTCCATTAAGGTTTTATACCATTTTCTCTTCTGCTAATACCATCATCATTATATAAATTTTTCTCTCTCCTGATGATGAACGTGTCTACGTTCGAAACATGTAGATACACCTAAATAATCCCTATATTCTATTAAATTTTGTGGGAGAAGTTTAGTTTTTTCTTTCTTTCCTATATATGATTATTATGTTAACTTCCTTTTTGGTTAATGACTTTTAAAAAAAAAAAGCTTTGTTCAAACATTTTTAAATAACATGTAATGCGTACTAACAAATGCAGTTAATACATATTTAATGCAACATTCTACAATTATTGTAAACCCTTGAAAATGTTTTAAGTAAATAAACTAAAACGTTTGGAATAGGTAATGACGGTTGTAAATAGTGTGTTTTTTTTTTAAATACTTTTTCCCACAAATAACCGAGACAAAAAGTTTAAATCCGCTAAATCCAATTAGGTACAGGGTGATCGCGTATAATGTTACCCCCCTTTAACTTATTTTTTTCGCAATTAGGAAAAAACTGTTGAATACAAAAGTGGTAGGATTTAATGTACACTTCTTGCAAAATATATTTTCGTAGATACAGGGTGTTGCATAAAAGCGTGACAGATCAAAGTTATATTTTTTAAAATGGAATACCCTGTATATTGTTGCATAATTGGATTCTACGGACAATTCTAAACATAATTTTTATATACCACTGTATATCTAAATTGAACCGTTTTCGATTTATTGATGATTGAAAATTACTATATATTATACATATAAGAAAATAAGGTCATTCAAGTCAGGATGTATCGTTTCCATGGATAACAATATTAACAATGGTAATTTTATTCAGTTCAGTATCGTCATCCTGTTATCCATGGAAACGATACATCTTGACTTGAATGACCTTATTTTCTTATACAGTGAGGACCTAAAGTCCGTCCCCCCCTCTAACTTCTAAACCGTTTGGTATATTTTAATGAAATTTTGAACGATAATATTTGAGCAAGTCTTGCACTTTTTGACATACCAATGACAGCTTTAAATGTCAAGATGACAGCTGGGTCCGCTTTTGGAATATTTTTTTAAATGGAACACCCTGTATAGTTTTACATTTTTAAATTCCACATAAAATAATAATTATTTTTTATTAAACGCATTATTAGTCTATACTTCATAGTTTCCGAGATATTGACTATCGAAATGTGACATTTTTGAACTTTGACAGCTTATAACTTTCTAACAGTACGTCTTAGAGCAAAACGGCTTACATGTCCCTATCTTCAATTTTTATTATCTTCCCAAAAAAATCAACTTCCAGTTAAACCGGAACAACTATATTTCCTGCTTTCAAGTTACATCCGGTTTAACCGGAAGTTGATTTTTTTGGGAAGATAATAAAAATTGAAGATAGGGACATGTAAGCCGTTTTGCTCTAAGACGTACTGTTAGAAGGTTATAAGCTGTCAAAGTTCAAAAATGTCACTTTTCGAGAGTCAATATCTCGGAAACTATGAAGTATAGACTAATAATGCATTTTATAAAAAATAATTATAATTTTATGTGAAATTTAAAAATGTAAAAATATACAGGGTGTTCCATTTAAAAAAATATTCCAAAAGCGGACCCAGCTGTCATCTTGACATTTAAAGCTGTCATTGGTATGTCAAAAAGTGCAAGACTTGCTCAAATATTATCGTTCTAAATTTCATTAAAATATACCGAACGGTTTAGAAGTTAGAGGGGGGGGACGGACTTTAGGTCCTCACTGTATAATTTATAGTAATTTTCAATCATCAATAAATCGAAAACTGTTCAATTTAGATATATGGTGGTATATATAAATTATGTTTAGAATTGTCCGTAGAATCCAATTATGCAACAATATACAGGGTATTCCGTAAAAAAAATATAACTTTGATCTGTCACGCTTTTATGCAACACCCTGTATCTACGAAAATATATTTTGCAAGAAGTTTACATTAAACCCTACAACTTTAGTATTTAACAGTTTTTTCTTAATTGCGAAACAAAGAAGTTAATCACGCAATCACCCTGTACATAATAATATATAATAATATAAAATATGGTGTGTCTTGGTAACTTGAAATTCAGCCAGTAAATCCGGTACAGGTTTTTGCTTATGCGCTGGTAACATTTTAAGTTGTGGTATTTTTTATAAAAAAAAAATATTGATACAGTGTGTCCCAAATTAGAAAAATGACGATATGGATAATTTTTTTAAATGACAACACTAGTTTTTTATTGGCCATTTTTAAAGTGCATGTTAATTTATACATAAATACCAAATTAAAATTTTTTATTTCTTGTCATTTATATTCCGTGAATATCTAGATGCAATATTTGCAGGACCCGACATGACACCTTACTCCTTTAGACAACGTGTTATGGGGATACTTAAAAAATAGAGTTTATTAGACGAAACCGGCAAATGTTGAAGAGTTGAAGGCAGCAATAAGGCAGGTTAATTTCTCCCGAAGTAATTTGAACTGTTCAAAGCTAGTTTTATTTGAGTTTTAAATATTGGCAAATAGTGAATGGACAACATTGTACATTTATTGACGAAAAATTATTAAAGATGGATAGAAATTTTTTTTTATTTTTCAATTAAATTAATTTTTACTTGTTTAATATAAAATCACCGACAAAAAAAACCGGCACCTAAATTTTTTCAGTAATTTCAATATGGCATAACTTTTATATTTTTAACTTTATTGCAATGATTTTTCGCTAGGCGATATATCTATTTATTAAAATTACGCTGCAGTTTGTTCTGATGTAATTTTGGTAGCATAAATATTTTTTTCTACTGACGTTTTATAATAACCTCTTTTCGATTGTCATTATGGTTTTTTAATAACCTCCTTTTAAGGGCAGCGTGCTTAAAAAACTTTTAAGCACGTTACCAGGAGCAACGTGCTTAAAAGTAACGCAGGTAATTATTTACAATTAAAACGTAACCACAGACTAGGTATAATTTAATATTTTTGGCAAGTGTCAATGAAACATAGGTAATAAAATGTTAGTAAAATTAAGTTTTTTATTATAAAACCTCAGTAGAAAAAATATTGTATACAATTGGGTACGAAACAATGTCTTTTAGTCACTTTGACGTGTTGTCCATCGTCATTTCGCAACTTATTGTATAAATAGCTATTTTCTATTTCACGTTCATAATAAGCTCAGTACGATACTCATTTGCGTATCGTAATGAAGCTATTTCGATACGCGTTTTTTCTTTATTTGATGTTGGTAACATTTAAATGTTTTATTTCATTGGCTTGCGCGGCCTTTGTGATTTACGAGAAAACCCATTTTTCGCAGAGGAAAAATAGCTTGATAACCTACTTTTTTAATCTGTGTGGATAACAGTCATGTATGTTAGTTGCATAAATCTTTATATCAAGCTTTTGTAGATGCTTCAAGCCATTATTTTCTTCCAAATCCTATCCAAAATTTATCTACTAACCTTCCAATGTCGATTTTAACTTCAACTTTATTTGAATTTTCCATCTTTCCTATAGGTACCAAATTGCAATGCCGTGACGTAAATTCACGTTTTTTTAATTCAAAAAAATGTAGTAAAATCGCCCGAATTTCTGAACGCTCTGTATATGTACCGAATGTACAAGGATCACACAACGTATTCCGTCCAATTTTAAGTCTCATATCGCTAAAATAACTTTAGAATCTCGTGGTGAAAATGGGTCAATAAATCAAAAATGACAGTTTGCAAAATAATTTTTGTTGTCCAGAGGCTACTATGATAAAACATAGTATTACCAACATAAAATTTAGACATGAAAATTTACAAAATTTGAAGGATTTATTTTCTTTTTAAATGTATTTTTCTTGATTATAAAAGGTGAAATAGAAAAAAATGTATAAGGCACATGTTTCATAAGGCGTTTTAGCGCACGTGTCAATAAAAAAACTCGCCACTTTGTGGCTGGTTTTTTAAAATAGACGCGTGACGTATGAGAGGGTAAGTCAAAATATTTTTTTAGTCTGAAGTTTAAAACGTCCTGTGGAAAAAACACGTCAGGGAACCTTGTTTAAACATAATTTACGATAAAGCTGGATGTATTCCTAGCATTTTGTTTTTGATTCATCTGGTTATCTTGTTTCTTTTACCAGCTACGCATTTTTAATTGAAACGCTGCATTTTTTCAATGTCAATAAAAATAATCAGCGTAAAATAATCAAGTTAGCTAGTTGTTACTTTATTAGATTATTTTGTCAGTGACATTGTCAATAATAAAATCGTAATTAAATGGTGCTAACCACTGCAGACGTGGGTAAAATCATCGCTTTAATAGAAGATGGTCGAAATAAAAGTTATGTTGTCCGTACTTTACGAATTGCGCGATCTACGGTATAAGGTACTTGGCATAGGTATCTCGAGACGGGAAATCATACCAGGGTCTGGAAGAAAAAAATCAACCACCTTAGCCGACAACCGTTTCATATTGCTAAAATCATTAAGGGATCGAAGAGCTATTGCCAGTTCACTAAAACATGACCTACAGCAGGTACGTGGAAAGAGCGTTACTGAAGTAACCATAAGAAGACGGTTAAAGGAAGCTGGGCTTAATTCCCGCAGACCTGCTGTAGCGCCTCGATTGCTTCCTCACCATCGTCAGAATCGACTTAGATTTGCAAGGCAGCATGTTAATTGGACAGAAGAAGAATGGCGAAACCAGAGTACATATTTTCTTTCTTATACCGTGGCGAAACGTATTGTTCACGGACGAATCAAGAGTTTATCTTCGCCAGATGGATGTGAGCGGGTTTACCGGAGACGTAATGAACGGTTTGCCGACTGTACCGGGTGGTCAAATAAGCGAGGACGTCGGCTTTATCTCGGAAACCATTAATCGTACAACTTTCGGAAAAAATTTTTATGAGTAAAGTAGTCAAGAGAAATTGCTGAAAATTACTTTTAAGTTCCTCATTTCGCCGCAAGGGGGCACAATTAAAAATTGTACTGGTAATAGCGAACCAATATATAACTATTGAAGCATTACGCAATCACAAGGATCTTTTAAATCAAATATTAAAAAATAACAATGGTACTATTAGTAGCTTAGCCAAGTCTCAAACCTCCATTGGTCGCTCAGCTGGTACGAAATCTCTGGGCGTCAACGGCGGACCTAACGCCAATAATTTCGCTACTTCCAAAAATTCTAATCAGATAGCCACCCATGCCAATAATGCGGTGCCATCAACGTCTCGGGTATCGCATGCAATGGTGGAAAACAACGCGGGTTAGCATCAGGCCCCGCCTACATCAAAGGCTTGTTCCATCAGTTATCGGGAGGTGGCTGCTGCGTTAAATCAGGCGACTACTCAACAAAAGGCTAATGAAATTATAAAGCTTTGCTACACTTTCGATGGGGACGACCCAAAAAATTGGACAATTGTTGAAGGGAGACGTAAGAGACAACATCGCACTATTGTTGGAACTGGCAACCCTTCTGGGGATGATTCTCAGCTAATTAAGGCAATCCCATTCACGTCTTACTTTCATGTCTTCAAATTGCACCCTTCTACTACCGTGCAAAATCTTCAAAGTTACTTGAAACCTCAGTTTCTTGAAGTGACATGCGAGAAGTTGACGGCTAAATATCCCGAAGAATACTCCTCTTTCAAAGTTGGTGTTTTTGAGAAAAATATTTCTAAGTTTCTTGAACCTAGTAGATTGGCCACTGAAACAAGAATATATAAGTTTTTTCACATGAAGATGAGATTAACCAATCTAGGTTAATATCCAGATCAACTGACATATGCCAAAACTTGGCAGTTTTTCATCTTAACGTGCAGGGACTTTCCAACAAACTTGATGATATCTCACTATATATGGATATAAACAATTTTGAAATCCTGTGCTTTAGTGAATACTGGGAAACCAGTCATGAAACTTTGTCCAATTATAATACAATTAATAATAATTTTGTAAAAATTATTATTGCGGGTGATTTTTACCATCCACTTTAATAAACGCTCCAATGATTTATCTAACTTTCAAAATATTGTGGCCAGTTTTGGTTTGACGATAACTATATCTGATAGTACTAGGATTTCTCATCATTCTGCATCTTGCATCGATAATATAATTACTAATTTAAATGGTAATTCTTTCACTACTGCGGTAATAAACCCTGCGATATCCGATCATTATGGTCAGTTCATCTCTGTTAACACTAAAATTAAATACAATGGAAAAACACATAAATTCAGAAGGGTTAC
This sequence comes from Polydrusus pterygomalis, assembly GCA_963969555.1. Taxonomy (NCBI): domain Eukaryota; kingdom Metazoa; phylum Arthropoda; class Insecta; order Coleoptera; family Curculionidae; genus Polydrusus; species Polydrusus pterygomalis. The sequence goes on from OZ018378.1 coordinate 63,587,395, forward strand.
GCACCATGGCATTGAAAAAATTCAGCGTTCTCTTGCAGGCCAGGATTGGCATGAGTTTTATTCGGCCCCTAACGTAAACGGCATATCCTCTATTTTACTAAACTGTCTTAAATCATTAGTAGTTAGTAATCTTCCTTTAATAACTACCAAACAAAATAAACAAAACAAAATAAACTGGTTTAATAATGACCTTAAAATAATGAGAAATAGAGTAAGCGCGGCACAAACTATCTGTCATTCCTCTAAAAACGAGGAACATTTAGCGGTTTATAGAACGTTGAACAGGGAATATAAAAAATGTGTGCAGAAGACAAAAAAACAGCTCACGATAATTTTAATAATTCATCTAATAACAAAGCTAAGGATATCTGGAGGATTGTGAATGGTGAGAGAAATTCTTGTGGTAAGGCTAATAAACCGGAATCATCTTTATCTGCCGATAAATCTAATAATTTTTTTGTTACGGTTGCCAAAAATATCATAAATGTACCGGGTGGTCAACTAAGAATGGCCGCCGGCTATATCTCAGAAACTACTAAACATGGAAACTTGGGGAAAAAAAATTATGATTAAAGCGGTCATGAGAAAATTCTGGAAATTACTTTTAAGTTCCTTATTTCGCCGCAAGGGGGCACAATTGAAAATTATTTTTTTAAATTTTAAATTTCTCTGAAAATCCCATATTAAGGTATAACTCTGATTACATCATTGGAAAGCTTAGACAATTCCGCATCATTTTGGTTTAAGGCTCATTGGCGTACCGATCTTGATAAGAGTGGGGGAAGCTATTGAAAGTGTAAACATTAAAACCCCTGTAACTTCTAAACGACTTATCCGATTTTACTAAATTTAAGCTTGTTTGGAAGGGAAAGGTAAGTACCTTCAATCGTCGTATCCAATGATACACAATAGTTTCTAATAAAATTGCTAGAGGGCGCAGTCTGTAATAATAACAGTTTTTTTGATTTTATCCCGAAAATTCAAATCATACAGTATACTTATGACATCATAATCGAAAAGTAGATGCAATTTACAAGAAAAGATGTGAAAACCGCAGTTTGATATCTTTGTTCGTTTCAGAGTTATTGCCAAAACAATAATTTTTAATACAAATTGCGCCCTCTAGCAATTTTATTAGAAACGATTGTGTACCATTGTATATGACAACTAAAGGTACCTATCTTTTTCTTCCAAACAAGCTTAAATTTAGGAAAATCGGTTAAGTCGATTTTAATGTTTACACATTCAATAGCTTCTCCCACCCTTATCAAGTGAACGTGTAAACATTAAAATCGCTGTAACTTCTAAACGCCTTTTCCAATTTTACTAAATTTAAGCTTGTTTGGAAGAGAAAGGTTAGTACCTTTAATTGTCATATCCAATGGTACACAATCGTTTCTAATAAAATTGCTAGAGGGCGCAATTTGTATTAAAAATTATTGTTTTGGCAATAACTCTGAAACAAACAAAGATATCAAACTGCGGTCTTTTTTTGTAAATTTTATCTACTTTCCGATTATGATGTCATAAGTATACCGTATGATTTGAATTTTCGGGATAAAATCAAAAAAACTGTTATTATTACAAACTGCGCCCTCTAGCAATTTTATTAGAAATTATTGTGTATCGTTGGATACGACGATTAAAAGTACTTACCTTTCTCTTCCAAACAAGCCTAAATTTAGTAAAATCGGATAAGTCGTTTAGAAGTTACAGCGATTTTAATGTTTACACATTCAATAGCTTACCCCACTCTTATTAAGGTCGGTACGTCAACGAGCCTTAAACCAAAATAATGCAGAATTGTCTAGGCTTTCCAATGATGTAATCATAGTAATACTTTAATATGGGAATTTTCGAAGAAATTTAAAATTAAAAAAAATAATTTTCAATTGTGCCCCCTTGCGGCAAAATGAGGAACTTGAATGTAATTTCCAGAATTTTCTCATGACCGCTTTAATCATAATTTTTTTTTCCTTAGTTTCTATGTTTAGTAGTTTCTGAGATATAGCCGGCGGCCATTCTTAGTTGACCACCCGGTACTTTCTGCTACCAAATCTGTACAGACTGAATGTTTACTAAAAATTCCTTTGGAATCCTCATCTTTCTTTCTTCTTCCAGTGTCTTAGACTGAAGTGCTCGATACAATAAATAAACTTAAAAAATCTCACTCTGCTGACCTGTACGAATTTACCAGTGTTCTGGCTCAAGATCTTATCGGCTAAATTATTAAACCTTTGACTTTTTTTTCAATAAATGCATTGAATTTGGGGAATTTCCTGAACCATTTAAACTCACTACAGTTGTCCCAATTTTTAAAAAGGGTGATCATGATACGGTGAGTGATTACAGACCAATATCAATAGTGCCCATATTAGGTAAAATTTTTGAGTCTCTCATTGCACATCAGCTGACTGACTATTTTAATTCAATAAAATGTCTTAACGACAACCAATTTGGATTTCGCAAACACTGCTCCACTGTGCAAGCTGTATCGAAGGTTATATTTGATGTGGTCGAGAGCCTTAAAAGTGGTGAGCACGTGGGCTTGACTCTGTGCGATCTTAGCAAGGCTTTTGACTGCGTGTCTCATGGTCTTCTGGTTGAAAAACTTTCAAGGTATGGTGTTCGGGGTCTTCCTCTCAATCTAATCTCATCCTATCTAAAATCTAGAAACCAGTGTGTCCAGCTCGGGGAATCGAGGTCATCATTTAAGCCTGTTGAGAGCGGCGTACCGCAGGGTTCGGTCCTCGGTCCACTTTTATTTATTGTATATTTTATTGATTTGTGCCATTACTAAGCCCCAAATAAATGTACTTGTTTTGCGGACGACACTTCATTTATTACCTCCGATGAGGACATTCTGAGTATACCACGGAGCATGTTATCTTTGGAATCTTAAGCCCACGACTGGTTTACAAATAATGACCTACAGCTTAATCTCGAAAAAACGCAGCGTATTATTTTTTCTACCAACAATAATGTTACGTGTGGTAAGTCGGCAAAATTACTGGGAATCACACTAGACGATCGATTAAACTGGTCTGCACATGTTAATAGTCTGACAAAAAAAACTAGCATCCACTACAACAACAAACCCTTCTAACTGTTTACTTCGCACTTTTTCATGCTCACTTGAGTTATGGTGTCATATTGTGGGGCAATTCTCATCGGCCATTAAAGCTTTTAGACAGCAGAAAAAAGCTGTGCGTGTGATTGCCGATGCTGGTTACTTTGACCACTGTCAGGCTCCTTTTTAGAATGTTTGGAATTATGCCACTACCTTCTCTGTATATATTCTTTCAACTGCTCGAAACTCATAAAAACGAGAATAGTTTTTCTTTAAATTCCAATTTTCATAACTACGCAACTAGAGGCTCTGACTTAATCAGGCCAAAAAAGTTTTGCTACAAGAAGGCCAGGGATAATTCTATCAATATTTCCTTATATAATGCACTGCCTGAAAATGTAAAGCTGCTTGGTTATTCAAAATTTAAATCTATGATTAAAAAATCTCTTCGCCGTCACTGCTTTTATTCAGTTCGGGAGTATATGGACACAGCCACAGAGGATGGATTGTTTTAATAATTTTTATCTGTTGTGTCAAATATTAAAATTATTTGTTTATCACGTATGTATGTGCTATGTTCTTATACAATAATTATGTTTTAATATATACTTATTTTAATTAGTTAAATACATGCGTTTATGAATGCTTTATGTTTTATATATTTATATTTATACTTATATTTTTTTAGGACTTGTTACAATCTGATTCTTTCAAAAACGTAGTTAAATAAATATGTCTATCTCTATGTTTATGTCTATGTCTAATATCGGAGCGACTTTCGTTCTATGGCGGATCTGTGATGATTTGGGCGGGAATTTCCAGAGAAGGACGTACAAACCTAATATTTGTGTAAAATGGAGCTCTAAATGACCACAGATATATTGAAGAGATACTACAGGAAGCTGTCATTCCATTTGTCCCTTTCATTGAAGAAGCGTTTATACTCATGCAAGACAACGCCAGACCACATGTTGCACAATATGTAGTAAATGAGTTTTTGGATGAAGTTGGAATTCAAAGGTTAGAATGGCCACCCTGTAGTCCAGATTTCAATTTTTGATTTGATTTTGAATTGAGCATCTTTGGGATGAATTAAGAAGATGCGTTTGTCACCGTCCCAACAAAGCTACAACTTTACCAGAGCTCAGGTTAGCATTAAATGAAGAAATAGAAAAAAGAAAAGCACAAAGTCTTTCTCCACAATTTTTATTCAAAAAACTAGGCGAACCTAGAATGATTCATAATCAGTTGAATCGACATGTTTCGAGTGTAGAAACACTCATCATCAGGAAAATGAAGTAATTGGTACAATGCTGATGTTGTTAGCAGTACAGAAAATAACAAGAGACTAAGCCGTAATGGAACTTTCAATGGTAAATGCAAGGAGTGAAAAAAATTTGAATAGTAAAAAAAACAGAAAAGATTTCAGCACACTGAAAAGTCAAGGACCAGTGCCAAGCCACTGTCTTGGGTGGGAAATGAAGAGCAAAAAAAAATTAAAACTTAGGGTAGTAAAAAGTAGCTATCTCAGTGCCATCTATGAGTGAGAAGTATTAAATAATAGACAGCTTGTCTTGTCGGTAAAATAGATTTAATAATGTAGAGAAGTTAGGTTAGGAGTAGTGCTGAAAAAGAAAAATAATTAGTCACAGATTGCCCTGAAAATAGATTAATTATTGGAAAACAATTAAAAAGAAAGAAATATGAGTTGGAATGAAAAAGAAAAAGCAGAAAAAGGGGGCCAATAGAATCAGAGAAGGGTCAGTTGAGTTATGAAAAATTAAGAGAATGAAAAAAGCTTGTAGAACTATGTTGAATTTGGTCATTTAGACAGATAAAATTTAGGTTATTTAAAGTTTTATTAATTTCAAGAATCTCTAAAAGGTCAAGTTTGTTACCCTTATTGCAAAGATGTGGATATTTAGTGTGAGAGTCTGGTACAAAGTTGTGTTTATTCGAATGGAAAATATTAAATGAAGAATATGAAGCTATTCCTCAAGGAAAAATAATCACTCTAATTGATTCCATGCCACAAAGAATGCAAGCTGTCATTGCGCCTAGAGGTGGACACACTCGTTATTAACATTTCATTTTAATTTTAAGTGCTCTAATGACAACTTTTAATGTTTGAAGTAAAAAATGTTTTTCAAATGCAGCGTTTCGATTAAAAATGCGTAGCTCGTAAAAGAAACAAGATAACAAGATGATTCAAAAACAAAATGCTAGGAATACATCCAGCTTTATCGTAAATTATGTTTAAACAAGGTAGCGTGTTTTTTCCACAGGACGTTTTAAACTTCCGACTAAATACATCATTTTGACTTACCCTGGTATATAAACATTTAAGCAACCAAAGTTACATCAGAACAAACTGCAGCTTAATTTTAATGAATAGATCTATCGACTAGGAAAAAATCATTGCAATAAAGTCAAAAATAAAAAAGTTATGCCATATTGAAATTACTAAAAAAAAAATTTAGGTTTTTTTTTGTCGGTGAGTTTATTATAAATGACAAGGAATAATAATTTGAAATTTAGTAGTTATGTACCTTAAATGCACACAAAATAGTAAATAAAAAACTATAGTTGCCATTTAACAAAGTCATTGATATCGTTATACAGGGTGTTTCAATAAAAAATCCCAGGCCAATTATTTCGAAAACTAAAAGTGACATGTAAATTCTGTAAAAGCCAGTTTTTAGCCTCTATGATTGGCTTCACAACTGTGTAAAAAATGTGTTTGAATAATACAAGATGTAGGTGGCGCCACGATGCAAAGACATTTTTCGACGACAGGAACTTTTAAATGTTGTCGTTCTCAAAGACAAATAATTTTTGGTCAAATTATGTCACATAAAAAATTTTGATAAATCCAACATGAAAGGAGATATTTGGGGTTAGGTTTTTTTTTTTAAATAATTTTAACGAGTATTTTAATTTTAAATATTATTTTTAATATCCTTTAGCAGATTTTAATTTAATTTTGGTAATGGTAATTTTCGTGATAAAACGCTCGTGTAGCGCTAAATTATTACGTATAGTGACGTCTCAGGGGGCGCCTTAACAAATAATATTGGCAAAAAATAAGACGCCTCGGAGTTTTTGGTAATTTTTAAATTTTTTTCGGATAAAGCAACTAAAAATATCCTTTTCTTGTCTGTTAAATTGTTTTCATATCTTGCTTCGTTTCCGAGAAATAAAAATAAAAACAATTTTATTGCATATCTCTGGAAAACCAAAATCATTAAATAATTAATACGTTGTATTTTTGTTGTTTAAAAGCATTAAGAGATTAAAGCATTATAAAATAAAATTAAAAGATGTTTTAAATTTTATGAAGGAACTGATGAGAAATTATACAAAATTATTAATGAAAATTAGAACAATACTAAAAACTATTTAATGGGGTCGAATGAGGTGTTCAAAATTATTGCCGATTTTATATACACACATAGCAAATCGATATAATAATTCGGTTCTGCAAACTCTCAATAGTGTATTTCGATTAATAGCAAAAGATACAACGTATTAACTATTTATTGATTTTTGTTTTCCAGAGATATGCAATAAAATTGTTTTTATTTTTATTTCTCGAAAACCAAGCAAGATAAGAAAACAATTTAACAGACAAGAAAAGGATATTTTTAGTTGCTTAATCCGAAAAACATATAAAAATTACCAAAAACTCGGTGGCGTCTGATGTTTTGCCAATATTATTTGTTAAAGCGCCCCCTGAGACGTCACTGGACGTAACAATTTAGCGCTACAAGAGCGTTTTATCATTAAAATTATCATTACCTACCAAAATTAAATTAAAATCTGCTAAAGGATATTAAAAATATTTAAAATTAAAATATTCGTTAAAATTATTTTTAAAAAAACTTAACCCCCAAATATCTCCTTTCATGTTGGATTTATCAAAATTTTTTATGGGACATAATTTGATCAAAAATTAATTATCTTTAAGATCGACAATATTTAAAAGTTCCTGTCGTCGAAAAAATTCTTTGCACCGTGGCGGCACCTATATCTTGTGCTATTCAAACACATTTTTTACACAGTTGTGAAGCCAATCATAGAGGCTAAAAACTAGCGTTTACAGAATTGACATGTCGCTTTTAGTTTTCGAAGTAATTGGCCTGGGAGTTTTTATTGAAACACCCTGTATATCTAATTTAGGACATACTATGTCAATATTTTTTTCATAAAAAATACCACTACTTAAAAATTTTAATACATGTGTCAAAGCATTTTTCAAAAAAAAAAAATTTCTGGATTTACTGAATTTTTTATTCTTTTTCTTATTTTACTATAAACACCTACTATACTAATTTTTATTAAAAAGTTGTTTCTTCAACAACTATTTAATTTTTTTAGCTCACCAGCACTAATGGACTTATCAGCGTGGTCGGGCAATTTATACTTGTTACAGGACTCAGCTTGATTCTGGGATGGTTTGCGAATGATATTATGGTTCAGGTTTGTCGTTAAAAGCAAATAAACTAAAAAATACGACTAAATACGAATACCTAAAGAGCAATTTTTTTGGATCCAGATATATCTACTTAGGATGATCAGTATTACTGATCTCAATACTAAAATGACTAAATTAATACTATAATCAATAAATAATAATATTACTTTTAGAGCTTTGCTATTGGAGATGCACTGTATGAAACAAAGTGGTACAACCAAGATGTAAAAACCCAAAAAATGTTTGTAACCATAATTCAACAGACTCAGAAACCATTGACAATGTCCGTTGGTTATTTCGGTCCAGTAACCCTGGCAACCGTCCTAGCGGTAAGAATTTTTTACATGTAAGCGCATTCACGCCAGGAGGTTCAGATGGCGCCGTACAGTAGTGAGTGGACCTCCAGTAATTATTTGAAATTTAAATAATTTCCATTGGCGGACAAATAATTTCATCCAAGTTCTGTTTCAAACAACTTAGATCTCTAAGGTACCGCTTTTAAAGAAAATAATATCTTAAAGGCCTTACAATCACTGGACCCTAGAAAAGGCGAATGGCCGGATAAATTACCTTTGATTTTCATTAAACAATTCTCTTTACATACCTCTTACGTTAATATTTAATTATTATTAAATGTTGGTTGGATTAATATGGAAAACTGCTATAGTAGTGCCCATTTTCAAGTATATAATTTTTTTAATGTAATAAATTAGGTCATAAAACTAGGTATGTGAGGCTTTATAAGGTCCTAAATAACTGAATCACATAATGCCAGTAAAGTGATTTGCTAATTTCGTTACGGTAAAATTAGTCCAAATAAGTTTTTCGGAAAACTCTGTTATTAATAATCAAAAGCCTACACATCTACAATTGACCAGTACATTTAAAAAGGATTCCTTATTCAAATTATTGTAAAACATGTTTTGTTATCCTTATGTAAATAAAATAAAAATGTTTCTTGTTTTGCAATGTTTTGTTCGGGGTTTTGTTTTGTTTCTTATCATCTGTCATTGTCAGCGATTGTTAGTTTTTTGTTGGTTTACTATCTTAACGTTTTATGTTTTCAATTATGGTGCTCTGAGAAACACAACGTATTGAAATTTTCATTTTTGGGTTGCAAGTAGAGACAAAGTGCTGAATCATAATCAATTGATATGCTATTTAATGAAAAGTATCCTAAGAATCCAATCATGCAGTCAACTGTGGGTAAGGCATTTTACAAATTTAAGATCGTGAAACAGTAAAGGCTTTACACAAAACAAGTTGACCACCCTTCTTAACTGAAAATAAAAACTTGATTAGTAAATGGAAATCTGCATTCTTCAACTAAAATCTTGGCGCTTAATAACGATGTTACGACAGCTTCTGCACAGAGGCATTTAACGACCCAGAAATATCACTAATATAAAGTGAATGTAATACAGGAAGTGGTTAAGGATGCTTATGATTTAAATTTATGATTCTCTTAAGAAATTACAGCAAGATCTGATGTAAATAATATATTTTCCCAAAATATTATCTTTTTCGATGAGGTTACATTTGTTTTAAATTAAATAGTCAATAGATATAATTATCGATTCTGATCAGATCAAAATCCACACTGGATACGTGACGGATACGCACAATATCCCCAATTAATAACATAATTTTAGGGCCTTCTTGTTAGGTTGCTTAGATTTCCTCGTACTTGATTTAATACTTGCGTTAACAGTTATGTTTCCTAACGGGGATGATCCAGATATTATTCACGAAGGAATATGGTTTCAATAAGATGGGACCATCTTCGCATTTTAGGGTAAATGTTTGGGTTTGTGTGTTATTTTAGATATTTAAAGACATTTTTCCAAATCGCTAGATAGGCCAATTAAATGGCCACCAAGGTCTCCGGATATTACTCCTCTCAATTCCTTTCTATTGGATTATTTTAAGAAAAAAATGTATTTTAGTTCAATCTATATAGTAGTTACTACAGATTGGGTGCATATCAAGTAGAAGTGTATAAATAAATAAATACCACCTAACATAATCAAGAATGAATTCTTTGCATTTGACTTTAGAGCTTTAATTTTTCGTAAATTAAACTTTTTTAAATTTTTAGGCACTAAGGGCTGCATATTCGTACGTCACTGTTATGAGAAGTTTTCAAGAGGGCTCTAATAACTAAATTCTAATAAAATAGATATTTTTTATTAATATTAGTGTAGAGATTTATATATGTCGTGAATAATTACTGGGTATTATATAAATGTTTCTTAGAAAAAGTAAGAGTAAAATTTTGTTCTAAAAGTCGTTAGAACTCTCTTAAAAATTAATATTTGGAATACTGATAAGAAGAGCAATCGTATTAATGAATGATTAAACTTCACAAAATAAGCATGGTAAGAACGTTTTTATACTAAAATTATTTTAATATTTAATAGTTTTGGCAAAACTTTTTTTTACCCTAAAAATCAAAATTTTATTTTCAAAATTTTAAAGTTAATTGTTTTTGATATAAAATACAAGCTTTTGTCTTTCACATGCTTTCTTTTTTGGCCATAATGCGGCACGCGAAAAAAGTTAGCGCGAGATATTGTTTAACCTAGCTTTGCATAATTCAATATTAAATAATTTAAAATTAGAAATGCGATGACTATTTAGTTAAGTTATATCTTCAATTTTGCAATGTGGATTTTTAAAATCAAATATTTCTGGTTCACTATTAGTGAAAAAAATTATTTTATTTCTGAAAGGATGAACCTTATATTTTACCATAGCGCTAAAGAATTAAACCCGTGCCAAATGATAGTTTTGACAGAAAACTAAAGAAAAATATCTCTCTTGTGGTTGAAATTACGGAAAAATTTCATAAACTGGAATTTTACAGGAACCTATAATGCACACAGGGTTAAATTTTCAACTGGAATAAATTCAGTATTAGAAAGCCCCTTTATTTGCTGAAAAAAACACAGAACTACGGCTGTCTATATTTTTAGTTTGGTATACTTTTTTCGTGTCTTTTTACGCCTTTTTGGGGGCTTAAAACCGCCCCCAACTTTGTTTTTCAAATATAATTATTGGCCGCCCTAAGATATACAGTGTGTCCACTTAAGTTGGAACCATATGGAAAACTTTTTTATTATTGGTCATATAGTCATATATAGTTTTAAAATGTTTTTCGATTTTGTTCCGTAAAGAAGCCCAACACACATCGTTATGAAGTACGGCAGTATCGTCGGCAAAACTTATAATATCTCCGAAAACCTTCAATGAAAACAGTTCGTTGAAATATATATTTAAAAGAATCCGTCCCAGGACAGTGCCTTGAGGTACTCCGTATTCTATAATTTGCATGCCACTGACGCAGTTATTAATTTGTACACACTGTTTTCTGCCACTTAAATAACTATTCATAAGCTCATAAGTAGTACCTCTAATACCAATTAGTAAATAAAAAATTGCCATTTAACAAAGTTATCGATATCTTAATATATCTAATTTATGACACACTACTTATATCAATATTTTTTTTTAAATACCACAATTTCAATACCCGTGTCGAGGCATTTTTCCAAAAACAAAACTGTGCTGAATTTACTGAATTTATTTAGTTACAAACTCACACTGTATAAAGAAAAGTTGCGAAATATTGATTATGCATTTTTGTTGCCTGCTCTTATTTTACTATATTAAATACTTAATACTATTTTTTTTTTTAAAGTAGTTTCTTCAATAACTGTTTCTAATTTTTTTAGGTCACCGCCTCTAATGGACTTCTCGGCTTGGCCTTGCAATTGATAACTATTACACGATGCAGCTTAGTTCTGGAATGGTTTACAAACGAGATTAAGGTTCAGGTTTGTCTTTAAAAGCAAATATACTGAAAAATACTACTGAATACAATTAATGAGCAATTTCTTTGGGTCCAGATGTATCTACTTAGGATGATCAGTATTATTGATTTCAATACTTAAATGACTAAATTATTATTATAATCAATAAATAATAATATTATTTTAGAGCCTTGCTATTGGAGATGCACTGTATGAAACAAAATGGTACAACCAAGATGTAAAAACGCAAAAAATGGTTGTAATCATAATTCAACAGACTCAGAAACCATTGACATTGTCTATTGGTTATTTCGGTCAGTGACCTTGGCAACCGTCCTAACGGTAAGAATTTTTTACATGTAAGCGCATTCACGCCAGGAAGTTCAGATGGCGCTGAACAGTAGTGAGTAGACCTCCAGTAATTATTCGAATTTTAAATAATTTCTAGTGGAAAATAAATAGTTCAATCCAAGTTCTGTTTCTAACAATTTAGATCAATGTATTGCTTTTAAAGAAAATTATATCTTTTAACGGCCTTACAATCACTGGACCCTAAAAAAGGCGCATGACCAGATAAATTACCTTTGATTTTCATTAAACAATGAGCTAATTCTCTTAACATACCACTTACGTTAATATTCAATTATTTTTAAAGGTTGGGTGAATTAAGGTGGAAAACGGCTATAGTAGTGCCAATTTTCAAAAGATGGAAGAAGAGAGATGTATTTTTTTTTATATGAGTAGGTACTTTTCCTCACCAGGAAAAAATGTTATAATTTAGCAACTACATGGGTTTTTTTAAGGGCGCTCACTGAATGCTAACTTGCTGGCATTTTGTGACTTTTTACACCAACAAATAGACAGGTGTATTTAAATGAACGCGGCCTATACCGACTTCATCAAAAGTTTCGATAAAAATAGTCATAACATCTTGCTTAGCCGATTGGCCAAGGTCGATGTAGGCGGGAGACTTCTTAGATAAAGTGAGGTTTAATCCTCAGTACCTTAAAAACTTTACGTTTACCTAACAACATTATTGTGCTACTGCACTTCTATCCTCATAATGTGTTACTTATGCTGGATATAAATTTCAAGAATTAAAACTAAATAATTTCCGACAACTTTTTAGAAAGTTTTTTTCCCGGGTTTATTCTTTTCTCTTCTCCATTTAGTTTGGTTGTTTTAGGCCTACTTTAACAACGTTTTTGAGTGCTCAGTTTTCAACCATTGTCAATTTTTTCAAGCCATGTTTCTTTACATTTAAAATATTTTTCTAAAAAAATTTTACGTCCATTAAAGCTCCATTAAGGTTCTAATTTTCTCTTTTGCTAACAACATCAGCATAAAATAGATTTCTGTCTCCTGATGATGAACGTTTCTACGTTCGAAATATGTAGAGACCTTTCTAACTAGAATTTTATTCTAATAAATTTTGTGGAGGAAGACTTTGTGTTTTTCTTTCCTTTTCATACTTTCAACTCCACTTTAAGTATGGACTATTTCTTCAAATTAAGTCAAATTAATCTAAGAACTCGCCGCATCACCTGTCATTATTGGCACCCTGTTGAAGTCTGGTATATTTTACGTTAACCGGTTGGCTACTGAAACAGAACCGGAATAAGTTCTTTTTCCCTTTGCCTTCATCATATGTTAAATTTTGGAAGGAAGTCCTTATATTTTGTTAAGGTATATCGTATAGTATTTGCAGAATTATATCGTTGACTCTTACTGGCAAAAATAAACTACCTGATTAAACCCTATTGTATACGCCTCAACCTATTCAAAGGGGATTAAATGGGATCAGGGTCGGCTTGAAAATGTACCTACACCACATGATTTCTTTTTATAATTTAAAATAAATAGATAGGTATTTTTAGTTTTAAGTAGGTACCTATAATAAATGAAAAATAATGATAACAATTAATGATAATTGAAAATAATATAATTTAAAAGTATAACTATTAGGATAACAAGTACAATAAAAATTAATTAAATTTTAAAAAACTATTGATAATTTATTCAAAATTTAACTCTGTATCACTATCACTATCTTTATCTAAGCCTAAACGTATAATTAAGGGTTAAACATTTGTAATCATACAATTGTAAGAATTTTTCACCTTCAGTACATGCTGTACACAGTTTTGCCAGCTGTCTGCAGAAATATTTCTTACTTCGTTTTTAATTAATTCTACTACAGATGCATTTAATGTAGGAGAAATATTATTTCTCCTAATATTGGATTTTAATTGGTGCCATATTAGCTCAATAGGATTAAATATACAATAGCATGGAGGAAGACGCAACACTGTATGTCAATTTTCTGCTGCAAGTTTATCATACTCGTATTCCTTATTTATTTTAAAAGCTTTTAATACTTTAAGCAGTTCTCGGTTTTTGTAAGTTTCTTCAAAATATAAATCATTTTTAATCATAAAATTTTGAATTTCTGCTTTTGTATTATTAGAATTGGGAAGGATTTTTGCTTGCTGACTATGATAACTAGCATTGGCCATTACAATTACGCTATTTTTAGGTATATTTTTAAGGAGTTTATGTTTAAACCAATCTTCAAAAAGTTGTGCGTCGGTATCTTGATGGTAATCTATAAAGAAGAATCTGCTATGTTTTTAGCTGAAAGCAACAGACAATTTGGAACAAACCCGTTCTCTGAACCAGCATGTAATATTGTGATTCTTTTGCCTTTATTTGATGGTGCCTTGGTTTGACATTTTTTGGAAGAATCATCCCAACCTTTTCTTGGAGTGTCATGGGTATCGAACAATGTTTCGTCAAGGTAAATAGTTGGACACTTTTCTTCTCTAAATTGTTTGACAGCTGTTAAATATTTAAGTCTTCATTCCCGTAAACGTTGAGATTCCATTAATGTTTGTCTTTTATTAATGCTTCGGTATTTAAAACCCATTTTACGCAAGGTTTTACTAAGGCTTGAAAGGCAACAAGAGATATTTGTTTCGTCTTTAATCAGCCGCTCTTTGAGGGAAATCAAAGTGGGTACAGTTTGTGCTTCATACATTTGGTAAATCTCTCTTCTGAATAAATCCATGTAATTTTCGTCAATGCTTCTAAATCTGCCAGAATCACTCCGATTTTTTCTAGGATTAACAGGTTTAAGTAATATGTCTCTTACCGAAGATAAAGGAGTTTTTGTCAAAGTAGACGTCTCTGCTAAAGCATCCATCGAATTAACATTTCTACTCAACAAAGATTGATACACATTTTTAATTATTAGTTTGGCATCGGTCGATAAATACTTTCTTTTAAAAATGACACTTGAAGATGCCCCCTATCAGCATAATTCCAATGACGCCACATTCTACCACTATTTAGCCTAACTAAAAATTACTCGCCGGAAAACCACTAAAGACTAAAATTATTAAAAATCAGTTTGTATTTATATATGAATCAGGCATAGGTATAAATTGAATTTGTACCTGGTCCGGCTATTCTCGAAAAGGTTTTAAAATTTGGGGTTTCATTATTTATTTTATGGTCGAAGGGATAATGAGGGCTTATTGCAGTCAAAAGATCAACGGTATAATTCTACAAATACTATACATATATATTAATTTTATTATTTATAAAATAAAATCTTGACAGACCCATACCTACCAAAACAGGAATGTGAAAACATTATAAAACCAAAGGAAAAGAAGAAAACAACATATTTTTTTTAGTATTTATTTCTAAAAAGCAAAATAGGTATTTATGTATTTATTATACAAGGAAAGAACTAATAAATTTTTTGTGAGGTGTAAGCTTTGTGGTGCACATCTAATTAAAACATCATATTGGGAACCCTTTTGGTATTTGAAAGGACACTTTAAGTCTTCCTCCACTGGTATATTAAAATAAAGTTTTAATGAAGGGTAAATTTTCTGCATGTTTCGAATGTATATACATTTATCATCAGGATATATTGAGGAATATAAGAAATACAATAGGTGCGAACAGTCCGAACGGAGCTACAACACTGAGAGAAATGCATTATAACCCTTATGAGAATTCTTATAAACATCATAAGAATATTTAATACTATTTGGGACAGCAATACGTGCTAATAGCATATATACACCACATATAGTTAAGACCAGTGCATAAGAGTAAATAGCTATGTTATACTGTTTATATGACATGAATTGTAACCATAAAGGTTTGTTCCATATCGAATATAAAACATGCTTATAGCCATTATACATTAGTTGGAAATGAGTATAATCCAGTTTTATAATGGGTATAACTGTTTAGTAGTTAATACAAAACAGTTTTATAATATGTATAATGTGGTAGTATATATTTGAAAGGATTACAAAAAGAAAATAGGTAAACAATACAAAGGTCTTTATTAAACTTGAACAAAAACAACACAAGGTCATTTCTCCTTAACGCTTACAAATACTAAGGAACAACAAAAAATCTGAAATCATAAATACAGCTTTTAGGTTACCAAAAATACTAAAAATAGTTATACACTTTATTATGTCGCTTAAAAATTGCTAAATACAGACGTTACAAAACTAAGACCCAAACCAAATATAAGTGAGTTAGAGTTATTATTATGAGCTAGTTTATCTCAAAATTCACAAAAATTATTCCGTTTCGTCCAATTTTATTTTAGTTGTATTCATGTTATATATTTTGCAAAGAAAAATAAAATAAAATAGCTCCTGATTAGGAATTGTTATTTGAGACTTAAAAATGCATTTATATAAATATTTAGGTTAACAATTTTACAAAATTAAAAGATCTTTTGATTAATCGTTATAAACTATTTATAAGACTGGCAATCTTATTTTCTATAGCTATCAGTCATCAGTCTTATTATACGAAAGCAATGCCAAAGCTAATGTTTGTGAATTTTAAGATAAACCAACCACACATAAGTAATAATAGGTACTTACCCCCTAAAATGGGTTTGAGTTTTGCAAACTATAACATGATTATGTACAGTTGAATATGTTATCCATATTTTATTATTTTAAACAATACACACAGAAAAAGTTCAGCCACTAAACACACAATCCGCGAAGCCCGGGGAATAAAGCAAATGGCCACCATGTCCCTTGTAAATGTTTGAAGTTTCCCCCACTCATCGCGAAATAGAAGTGTGTTGCATACCCGTTAATAAATGTTTAATATGAACCATTATTTTAAATAATACCCCAAATAAAGCGTTTTATCGTTGGTATAATCCTAAAAACAGTTTTTTATTTCCAATAAGAATATTTTACTGAAACACATTCTTATAGTAACTGGCTTATATGTAGTATTATTCTGTCTTATTGTACGTATAAATAACGAGGTAGCAATTCTATATGTTGTTTGTTAGTTAATTTTTTTATTGTAGTTAGAGATTGTTTAATAGTAATTATTAAAAATGTTGCTACTGATATAAGATAGTTCTTAGCAATTCTGTTTAATTAGTCGATTTCCCTCTGTGAAGATGATGGAAAGATAATAAAGAAATAATTTTGTGCGAGGTCACATATTAGTGAAACAACACTATAAGTGTGAGGAGAGAAAATGATATATAAAATTGGAAAATTGTAGATGTTATAAAAATTTATCTGAAAAGTAAAAAAAAATTTTAAGGTTATAATTTTATCAGAAAAATAAATTGTGAAACTTACGTCATGTAGGCATCCTTTGTTAAAGAGTAGATCTACTACTATTACTACTACTACTACTACTACTACTTGCTTCTAAGAATCCAATTATGCAGTCAACTGTGGGAAAGGTATTTTACAAATTTGAAGATCATTAAACAATAAAGGCTTTACCCAAAACTGGTCGATCACCCTTCTTACATGAAAATAAAAATTTGATAAGTAAATAGAAATTTTAATTTTTCAACTAAAATCTTGGCGCTTCTGCACAGAGGCTTTTAACGAGCCATAAACATCACTAACATAAAATGAATGTTATACAGGAAGTTCCTAAGGATAATTATGATTGGAATTAATAATTATTCTGTTAAGAAATGACGGCAAGATGTAATGTAAATAACATATTTTCCCAAAATATTATCTTTCTCGATGAGGCTACATTACTTAAATTAATTAGTCAATAGCCATTATTATTGATTCTGGTCTGATAAAAATTCACACTGGATACGTGACGGACACACACAATATCCCCAATTAATAACAGAATTTTTTGGCCTCCTTGTTAGGTTGCTTAGATTTTCCATTATTTGATTGAATACACGCGTTAGCAGTTATGTTTCGTAACGGGGATAATCCAGATATTATTCATAAAGGAATATGATTTCAACAAGACGGCGCACCGTCGCATTTTAGAGTAAATATTCGGATTTGTGTATTATTTGAGATACTTAAACGACATTTTTCCAAATCGCTGGATAGGCCAATTGAATAGCCACCAGGGTTTCCGGACCTTACTCCTCTCAGTTTCTGTCTATTGGGTCTGTATTGAGAACCAAAAAGATTGAATAAGGATGGGGATAAATAATATACCGGCCGAAATTATTCGTAGTGCGGTAGATAGTATTTACTACAGATTGGGTGCATATCAAGTAGATGTGTATAAATAAATAAATAAATAAAGAAATAAATAAATAAATATCACATAAAATAATTGAAAATACAGATTCCTTGAATTTGACTTTAGGGCAATAATTTTTCGTTAATTAACCTTTTTTAAATTTTTAGGCACTAAGGGCTGCATATACATACATCGCTGTTATGAGAAGTTTCCAATAGGACCCTAAAAACAAAATTCTAATAAAATAGATATTTTTTATTAATATTAGTGTAGACACTTATATTTGTCGTAAATAATTATTGGGTATTATATAAATGTTTCTTAGAAAAAGTAAGAGTAAAATTTTGTTCTAAAAGTCGTTAAAACTCGTCTAAAAATTAATATTTGGAAATTCTGATTTGGAAAACAGCAATCGTAGGAAAGCCTAATTCGTGAATAAATGATTAAACTTCACAAAATAAGCATGGTAAGAACGTTTTTATACTAAAATTACTTTAATATTAAACAGTTTTGGCAAACCTTTTTTTTACGCCAAAAATCGAAATTTTATAAAAAAAAAACCTGTAGACAGCTTTTTGTATTGCATTTCAGTGGTTTTAATGAAAAGACGGTTCTGGAGTAGACATAAATAAATTATGAAAAACTAATCGAAGAGGCCTTTTTTTAAACATGTTCTTAATGTGATGTTAAAATTTTAAATAATTTGATGCATTAGAACTGCCATAATTCGTTTTTTCAAGTTAATTATCTTAATCTTAGCATAGTATAAAACAAAGTCGCTATCCTGTCCTGTCCCTATATGTGCTTAAATCTTTAAAACTACGCAACGGATTTTGAAGCGGTTTTTTTTTAATAGATAGATTGATTCAAGGGAAAGGTTTTTATGTATAACTAGCGACCCGCCCCGGCTTCGCACGGGTGCAATTTCAGAGAGTGGCATGCCGGGTACTAATATCGGGTTTGTTCGGGTTTGTATTTATACCAGCGGGTTGCAACACATGCCGGGTATACGCTAGTTTTTGATATAAAATACAAGCTTTTGTCCTTCACATACTTTCTTTCTCGGCTATAATGCAGTAGCGGTATGCGAAAAAAGCGATATTAAAGCGAGAAATTGTTTAATCTAGCTTTACATAATTCAATATTAAATAATTTAAAATTAGACATGCGATGATTAGAAAAAAATCAAAAGTTATTTCTTTGTTTTTGCAATGTCGATTTATAAAATCAAATATTTCGGGTTCACTATTAGTGAAAACATTTATTTCATTTCTGAAAGGATGATCCTTAAAGGCTTTCTTATTTTATCTTAGCGCTAAAGAATTAAACCCGTGTCAAATTATAGTTTTGACAGAAAACTAAAGGAAAAAATCTCTGCTGTGGTTGAAATTACGTCAAAAATTTTTAAACAGAAATTTTATAGGAACCTATAATGCATACAGGGTTGAATTTTTAACTAAAATGAATTCAGTATAAGAAAGTCCCCCTTTATTTACTGAAAAACACAAAAGTACGGCTGTGTTTATTTTTAGTAAGAAATACTTTTTTTGTGTCCTTTTACCACTTTTTTTGGGGGTAAAAACCGCACCCAGCTTTGTTTTTCAAATATAATTAATGGTCCTAAAATATCTACTGGGTGCCCCAATTATAAAGAGTATTATACAATTCGGATAATTGAGTTATTAAAATTTAAAAACTTTAATACATTTTTATAAAACTATCGTTTATATGCTATTGTCGATCTTTCGGGAAGATAGGCGAGTGAGATACTAAGCATTCACTTAAAAAGCACTAAATACCAAGATCTCTTTAAATTTCGACTAAGAGAAAGCAATTTTCTCTCTATTTTGACATCAACTGAAGCATTATTAATTAAATTTAATCAATACCGGTACAACAATCGCAGACGATTTTTAAAATTGAAAATATGAACATAAATTATGTAATTTTTTTTTACTGGTGGTCCAACTAAAATATAGAGATCCCCAAAAACCCAAATCGTCTAAAAACTGAAGTCGAAATACTCCATTTTGGCTTTTTTCTGTGCGATAATTAAGAATAAATAATAATATTTGTTTTATGAAAAGCTATAAATGCACTTGTTTTATGCATGTTATAATGATCGTACTGTCACTATTAAATGGTAGTAGATAACTATGTTTTATTTTTAGTAGGCACAACAGTATCAAAAGCAATAAAATCTCAAGTAATTAAAGGTCCATTATACTCGTGATACACAAATACGTTTCTGGAATGTCATGGACTTCTCGTGCTCTGGATTTATTAGGATTTAAGTAGTTACTCTTAAGGTATCTTTGTATTTAAAAGTTTGAACTGTACACATTTTTCCTTATTAAATTCTTAAGGGGAATGAACAGCAGTATTTTTTTTCTTCCCATTTTCCTTCGTTAATATGTAAAATATCAAAAAATGCTTACATATAAAAGCTACAGAAAATTCCTATATTTAGGGCAGTACAGAGCCAAAAATCGTAATATCAAATTTTTGAAATTCTATTTTTGGAAATAACGCAAATTTGGAAATTCTGACTCTGTATGACGCTTGTGGTTATTAATTTAGTCTTACTGGTAAAAAAAATTAAGTCAAAATCAAATAGTTTCTTCATAATCCTGGAAGTATGATTTTGTTGAAAAGCGCTGAGACGCCCTCTGCCGGCGCAAAACAATTAACGATGCGGCTGCAAAAATATGGTTAAGTCGGTTGGCGGAGCGTCAAGTGCATCTTACCTCTGCTAGAATGGTAAAATGGCGAAATTTTTTTTCCACTAGCTATCACCCTATATCTATAATCTATAGACAGGTACCGTGCGAGCAAAAATTATTTGCATCAAAGAGGGCCTTGAATCTAAGGACGTAATGCTTAGCCGTAGAGCTTAATACCTGTTGGGTGTCAGTAACTACCTAAATTAACAATCAATCAGTTATTCCGTAATCTTTGACAGTAGTAATTTGATTCATCGCTAATTTTTCCAATTTCTTGAACAATTCGCACAATGTGCTTTACGGAACCGCACAAAACATTCATGGTTGAAGCGTTTTTTCGAAACGGGGTTAGAGTATATTGTGAGTGGCAATACAATCCGGGTTTGTGCATGGATGATTTTCACGAACATTTTCCTAACGTTGCTTTTATTGCTGGGGATTTTTATCATTGCCTGAAAGGAACCGTGACTGTGTTTAGGGAAACAGGTTCTATACAACACAAAAAAAGAGCAGGAAGACCATCTGTAAGAACAAAAGAAGTTGTTGCAAACGTTCGTGAAATAATGCCAAATACGCCAACAAATTGTATAAGACGCCTGTCCCAAGAAGTGGGAAGATCTTATGGAACATGCAGGACTATTCTTAAGAAGCAGATAAATTTATTTCCTTATAAAGTGCAAGTATTCCTAGAAAAACGTCTGCTAATTCGGCAGAGTCTGTCATTGAACCTATGGCAGCTAGCCTATTTTTATATGCATTAAATGAATTAGAGCTTATATTACTTGTTAAAAATAAAATTAAGAATAAGAAGTCAGCTGGTTTCGATGATGTGTCGGGGTGGCTTCTTAGGCAATGCATTGAATATATTGCAAATGTACTAACTTATCCGGTAAATATGAGTTTTGAAAAAGGTCAATTTCCAGAAATCTTAAAAATAAATAAAATTGTCCCTATTCTTAAAAAAGGAGATGACAGTCTAGTCGAGAATTATCGTCCTGTGGCACTTATTCCTGTATTCTCAAAAATATTTGAGTATTGCTATTTAAGTAGATTGGACTCTTTTCTGGAGAAGTATAACGTTTTGTCTCGGCATCAATTTGGTTTTCGTCAGGGGCGTTCGACTACGAATGCAATCCATAATTTTTATGAGCGAATGATTGAGCATATGGAGCATGGAGAGTGTCCTGCTGGAGTGTTTTGCGACCTCAGTAGAGCATTCGACTGTGTAAACCATCAGTTGTTGTTGAGCAAAATGGAAACGTATGGCGTAAGGGGAGCCTCTCTTCAGTGGTTGAGAAGTTTTTTGGTGAACAGAAGGCAGTATGTTTCTATATCACATGTCGATCCGATTACAGAAAGAAAGTTGTTTGCATCAGGCATGACTGGCGTTGATCTAGGAGTCCCACAGGAATCTGTGTTGGGACCAATATTGTTTATCTGTTACATCAATGATCTTTTAAGGAATATACATCCTGAATGGGCGGTGGCACTGTTTGCGGACGACTCTTCATTTATAGTTTCATGTTCAAACCATGAAGAACTCGAAAATGTATGCAATATTGGTATGAAATTGCTTCTGGAATGGTTTAATAAGTATCGTATCTTAATAGTTCAAAAACCACTTATATAAGGTTTCATACTGCTCAGAGAAATCTTAATATGGACCATGATATAAAGGTTGGTAACGAGGGTATTGTCCGCTCAGATTTTTCAAGGTTTTTGGGCCTAACAATTGATCAGAATCTTAATTGGAAGGAACATTGTTCTTTGTTGTGTTCTAGGCTGAGTGGTCTTTGTTATATGATCAGAAATCTAAAAACCGTTCTTCCTCTTAAGGAACTTATTTCTGTTTATAATGCTTATGTAGGATCACATCTGTATTATGGGGTTTGTTTTTGGGGAGTTTCCTCTGCATCAAGAAATGTCTTTGAAGTGCAGAAAAGGGTATTGAGGTGTATTCTTGGTTTTCCACCCGGTACGACTTGTAGGTCGCATTTTGCGACATTGGGAATCCTTACCCTTACAGGAGTTTTTATTTATGAACTATGTAAATTTGTGTTTTTGAATAAATCCAATTTTTTTCAAAATCGTGATATTCATCAATACCCTACCCGTGGTAGAGATAATTTGCATACGACAGTGAGTAGATTAAATGCTAGTAAATGTTCGCCACATAATTTAGGGCCAGTTGTCTTCAACAAACTTCCTCAGAACATTAAGAATGTACAAAATTTTAATTCGTTTAAAAAACAACTAAAGAGTTTTTTACTAAATCATGAGTTTTATGATATGAATGAATATTGGACACAGGCATGGTAAAGTAATGTAATTAAATTTGTATTTTTTTTATTGTTGTTTGTTTTTGATATTGTAATATTCTAATATACCCTCAGTGTATGTAGGTACAGTAGGTACTTTTTTTTTGACGGATTCCATACATTGTAATGTCTTTTTGGAAATAAAAGTTTTATTATTATTATTATTATTAAATACAAGCCGCAAATTTTGAAAGACGCAGGAATTACTCTCAATAGTTTACCCAAAATTTATTGGAAAGAAATGATTTATTACACCTGACTTTTTTTCGGGCAAAGCCTGGTTCCACCTCTCCGGTTATGTGAATTCTCAGAATACACGCATGTGGAGTAGTGAAAATCCCCATTCTTTTGTAGAGTCCACATTGCACCCTCAAAAAATTGGTGTCTGGTTAGCTGTTTCCCGAAGAAGAATTGTTGGTCCTATTTTTTTCCATGACACAGTTACAGCACAGCGGTATAGAGACACTATTTTGAATCCATTTGTGGAGCAATTACTTAACGACGAACTACGTTTTGGATGTTTTTAACAGGACGGTGCAACCGCCTATATAGCCGCCGAAACTATTAACTACTTACGCAATTTTTTCGACGACAGATTGATCAGTTTTCGATCAGACATTGAATTCCCACCTAGATCACATTGTTTAACGGTTATAGATTACTTCGTTTTTCCTCATTTAAAGAACACTATTTTTAAAACACCAGTTGCAATATTAGAACAATTACAAAAAAGGATTATCCAAGAATGTGGTAACATTTCTCCAGAGATGCTGGTCAACACTTTCGAAAATATGAAGAAACGTGTGAATTTATGCTTGGAGCATGGCGGTGGCCAATTTTAGCAATTTATGTAATTATTTTTCTTTTTCTTTCTGTATATTCTTACTTTGTTAATTTTGTAAACAACAAAAATATAGTATATTAAAGTATAAGTGGATATTAAGGTCTTTAAAACACGCGCGATTTTGCAAGCACGACGGCGCAGCCAGAGTGCTTGAAATAGAGCAAGTGTTTTAAAGACCAGTTATCCACGAATACTTTACATTATTTTTTTTTATTGGTAATTATATTACAAAAAATGGAAATAATAACTTAGTAAGGGGTGTATTCTGTAGCACTTCCGTTAAATTTTAGAGCTCGTCAAAATTTTGGCGGCCGTTATAAATTTGTTTATATTCCGTATCTTTCTAATATGTCAAAATCATAACCTATTCTTCTAAAACTACCGGCTAAAGCAATAATTTTTAGAGGGCTATTAAAAATCTCCTTTGATTTTTAACAGTCCGTTAAAACTAGTTTTCTTAGGGTAGCTCTTAATATTATATTTTTTGATTTGACACTTTATTAGTAATTTCGGATTATTGACGACGATAGTATTTATTCCTTTAAACAATGACATTTTATAATGTTTATGGCGAGGCTTTGATAGAGGAATTAATTGACAACCATGAAAGGTGAATATATATTTTTTATTCAGTGTTTTCACACAATTTAAAATTACCGAAAGCATAAATGTCTGAAACACTCATTTGACCAAGATTCATATCTTCTGGCAAATACTTTGTACATATTTTTTTTGAGCTAAGGGCATTTAATTTTCGTAAAGCTGAATTCAGATTCCATTAAAGAGTACTCCGAGATAACAGCAATTCTTTCCAGCTACCTAATACCACGTTTAAAAAAATATTTCGATTCAATAAGGACGTAGCAAGAATCATAATCGCTTTAATTAGCCCGCATATGCAAGAAGGACAAAGAACTTCAGCAATTCCCAAATAACTAACAATTCTTGCAACCTTAAACTTTTATGGTACTGGTAGCTATCAATTATCCACTGGATAATGATACAATTTTGCTTTAAGTCAACCCAGCATGAGTCGTTGCATTCATGAAGTTACTGAAATAATCTATGATAACTTAATGCCGAATTGGATAATATTTCCCAATACCGAGAACATGAGAAATACAGTTATAAATGGTTTTAGAAATAAGTATAATTTTCCACAATGTTTGGGAGCTGTAGATTGTACTCGCATAGCAATTATATCACCCCCAGAAGATTATCCAGCATTTCCTTACTTTTGTAGAAAATTAATATTAGTATTATTTGCCAAATAATTGTCTACAGTGACGCTTCCTGCAAGATCTATATATTCATGGTGCTAATTATTTTCTTATTGGAGACTCTGGGTACCCTTTACATCCGTTTTTTACTAACCCCCTTTGAGAACCCTGCGGTAAATACTCCCGAAAGTAATTATAATTATAACCTTCTAAGAAGCATAATTGAAAAGTTGAATGGAACACTAAAATCAAGATTTCGATGCTTCGAAGCATTCGTTAAATTACGATCCAATTAAGGCAGGAAAAATTATTTATAGTTGTGGTATATTGCACAATATATCACGGTTTTACAAAGATGATCTTCCAGAAGAAATTTTAGATTTAGATGACGACGGTGCTTTCAATGATATTGAAAATAGGTCTGATGAAAATTGACACAGAAGAGGAAAAGAAATGAGAACTGGATTCATTTTTCCTCCTAACAGTTTTTGGTTTTCTTCTAAGGAATGCAGAATAAACTCTTTCTGGCATTTTGAAGTCCTCGGCGCGCGAGACATTTTAAATTCAATGAACTAAATCGTAAAAGTGTCATAATAATGACAAATTTCGGCGACAGTAATTCAAACAACTCAAAGTGTGACGTTGCCATATTTCTGAACACACATTTTAACGGACTCCTCTAAAATTTATATTTTTTAACCAAACTCTAAAATTTGCCTTTACAGAATATCAATTTTACCAAACATTTTTAGAGGGCTGTTAAAATGTAAATTTTTAACGGCCTCTAAAATTTAGCGGCTTGTTTACAGAATAGACCCCTAAGTAAGTAAAATGGTCGAATTCGTGATGTGATATACCTGTCGTTGTCATGAAAATGAGGAGAACAAAAAATACCTTCCAATCTGTCACATAAGATTCATTGTTGTCACCGTTGACATTGGTTGTCTATTGTCTAAAAACATATTTTATTTAACGTTAAAAGGTAATTCTGTCAAATCAATAATTCAAAAGTTGACATATTTAGACTTCACGTTTCACGGGTTGTTGATGTTGCCATGGTAACTTTAAAACACGCTCGTTTTTGAAAGTGGGATTTAAACACGCTGAGGCGTACTTTAAATAAGCGAAATAGGGTATCAATAAAAAAAAATTTGTATTTGTCTACTTATTTTATTACTCATTAACATATCGCTTTCCGCGATATGTTATTCGTCGCCTTCACGCGGAATCACGGCAACCCCGACTGCTTCCCGAAAATTTTGCACTATATCGTCTGCTTCATTTGAAATATGTGCGTATGTTGTCCGTGTCGGCGGCGTCGGCGTCGGCGTCGTCAGTTTCGACATTTTCACATTTGCGATTTTTTTTCTCGGAAACGGTTAATGTGAGACAATTGAAACTTTTTGGGTTTACAAAGGAATAGTGGGGGTACGTTGTGTGAAAATTTCGAATATACAGGGTGTGCCGGAAAAAAGTTATTAATTTTTAAAGTCGAGAAATATCGGGATCTCGTTGGCATTCAATACAGGCCACAAAAATTAGTTTTTTCGATTTAAACTTTTTCGACGCGTAGACGACCGTGGGCTACAGAACCCTATTGTTTGTGAGCGCGATCGAAAGTTTGGAAGTAATTTTTTTTATTTTTTAAAAGTCAAAATTTGGTCCAAAATGGTACCTCTTGGATCGCTAATAAGTTGAATTGGGTGCATTCGATCGACATGCGGTTTGGATAATCGGTTAGGCCATCTCAAAAACTACCTTTTTCCAATATATCGTTCTATACCTAACTAGAATGGAAATTGCCGAAAATTGTAAGAAAGTGGAAATCATAAAGTTAGGCCTGATTTTTTCACGGTTTTTATTTTTTTTCGTACTGAAAACGACTTTTGATCGAAACGTTGTAAACTTTAGCGGATAGAGCTCGTCAAATTGTATTTAAGAGATATTTTTTCGTTTCTTTATCTTTAATACGGAAAAAACGGCAGCTTTTTTTTTACTATATCGACTGTAGCTTATTCAATTTTTAACAAAACCGTTTTATTTTTTTCTCAAAAAATGCGCTGATTACTTCGCAACACCTCTACATATTCAAAATCATTAAAATATATTCGCAAAATTGAGAAAAGTCGCTTTTTTGGGTGCGGAAACAGGCAATCTTTACAAATTCTAACATCATTCACTTTTGACTAAGAGTGCCTTGATATTGATGTATCTAAATTAAATTAATTCTAAAAATCCGGCTGTCAAAAATGGCGAAAAATGGGTGTTTTCAGCGTGACTTGCTAGAATAATAAGAACATTTCCAGATTTTAAATCGGGTGGAATATCTACCTTGAACCTTCTTCTAATTTTACTGACCAAAATATTTGCCCAAAATGTTTCAGAAATGGTTGTAATCTCGATTTTAAAGATGGCGTTTCGACATTGATTATCCGTCGCCACATGGTAGAAGGTTATTCGACATTTCGATATTCGCGATTTTTTTTTTCGGAAACGGTTAGAGCAAAACAATTCAAACTTTCTGGACGTAGAGAGGAATAGTCGGGGCACGTTCTGGGAACAATTTCAAATATACAGGGTGTACCGGAAAAAAGTTATTAAAGTCAAAGTTAAAAAATATGTTTTTTTTTCGTTGTAGGGCGATACAGGTGGCAAAAATCATTTTAATCGATTTAAACTTTTTCGACATGTAGACGACGTTAGGCTACAAAACACTGTTGTTTGCGAACGCGATCGAAAGTTGGGAAGTAATTTTTTTGATTTTTTTAAAATCAATGTAGGGTCATATTGGATCGTTAATAAATCGAATTGGGTGCATCCAATCGACATGCGGTTTGGATAATCGGTTAGGCCATCTCAAAATCTACCTTTTTCCAATATATCGTTCTATACCTAACTGGAATGGAAATTGCCGAAAATGGTAAGAAACTGGAAACCACAGTGTAAGGCGTGATTTTTTTCTCCGTTTTTATTCCGTTTATTTTTTTTCGTACGGAAAACGATTTTTGATTGAAACGTTGTATACTTTAGCGGATAGAGCCGTCAAATTGTATTTAAGAGATATTTTTTCGTTTTTTTATCTTTAATACAGAAAAAACGGCAGCTTATGAACTTTTTCCCGTAATTTCTGTTGGCGTTGCACTGGTTTGCTTAAATAATTCTGCAAGTGTCTATAATATATAACATTTTGAAATTTTTCTTGGTACACTATATCAACGGATAAAGAAGCTTTAATTTGTATTATAAGCGATCTTTAGGAAAACATATTTTGTGGCTCAAAAAAATTAATTTATGATTTTTTTATAGGTTCCTTCACCAGAGGTTTTACTATATCGACTGTAGCTTATTCAATTTTTAACAAAACCGTTTTATTTTTTTCTCAAAATATGCGCTAATTACTTCTCAATATTCCTGCATGTCCAAACTTATCAAAATATATTCGCAAATTCTAGCAAAGTTGCTTTTTTGGGTGCGGAAACAGGCACAATTTTCAAATTCTAACACCATTCGATTTAGAAAAAGTTGGCCATGGTTTTACCACGTACGTTTTCCTGAACTTTAACTTTTATACCATCTGTCAAAAATAGGTGAAAAATGCGATTTCCAAATTGATTTTTTAGAGGAATAAGACCATTTAGATTACGTCTTTTGTGGGAAATACCTACCTTGAACCTTTATCTTTTTCGTTTGACCAAAAATAAGGGGGAAAATATCGCATTTATCCCGTACTTGTAATAATAAAAATGGCTTGCAGGAGGCATATTAACTTCAATTTTTTAGTTTTTATAATATTTGGGGAGTATTTAATGTATGAAACACCTGTCTTGGACCTTTTTCTTTGCGGTTGACCAAAAATAATTGAAAAAAGTGTATTATTTGTGTGTATCTTCAATACTCAACGTTCTATGTAATATCGAATACGTCATTAATATCCTATTTACCACAAATCACTCTCAAAGCTTCGATAGCGTAGTAGTAGAGGCTGTTGATTTTGGAGACGAAGGTCGTGGGTTCAAACCCCAGTGTTTTTTTTTCTTTTTTTTTCTTTTTTTTTTAATGTCGTTATTTAGGTACGGAAAATTTTTTAAATTTTGGATTCTTACAGCTATAATAATCTATACGAAAAAGCTAAAAAAAAATTACACTTACCTGTCAAAATCTGACAGCTGTAGTAAAGAACTTTGTTATTTAGGTACTGAAATTTTTTTAAATTTCGGATTCTTACAGCTATAATCCTAGATACAAGAAAAGCTTAAAAAAAACTTGATATTTACCTGTCAAAATGACAGCTGTCGTATAGAACTTTGTTATTTAGGAATTGAGAAATTTTTTAATTTAGTATTCTTACAGCTATAACCCTCGTTACAAAAAATCTAAAAAAAATCTAAAAAAAAATTGACACTTACCTGTCAAAATTTGACAGCTATCGTATAAAACTGTGTCATTTAGGTACTGACAAATTTTTAAATTTAGGATTCTTACAGCTATAACCCTCGTTACAAAAAATCTAAAAAAAAATTGACACTTACCTGTCAAAATTTGACAGCTATCGTATAGAACTTTGTTATTTAGGGACCTGATAATTTTATAATTTCGGACTCTTACAGCTATAACTCTCGCTACGAAAAAGCTAAAAAAAAATTGACACTTAACTGTCAAAATTTGACAGCTATCGTATAGAACTTTGTTATTTAGGTACTGAAAATTTTTTCAATTTGGGATTCTTACAGCTATAATCCTCGTTACGAAAAAACTTTTAAAAAATTGACACTTACCTGTCAAAATTTGACAGCTGTCGTATGGAACTTTGTTATTTAATCACTGAAAAATTTTTAAATTTCGGATTTGTACAGCTATAATCCTCTATATGAAAAAAGATTAAAAAAATTTACACCCGCCTGTCATAATTTGACAGCTGTCGTATAGAACTTTGTTATTTGGGTACTGAAAAATTTTTAAATTTAGGATTATTACAGCTTTAACCCTCGCTACGAAAAAAGTTTAAAGAAATTGACACTTACCTGTCAAAATTTGACAGCTGTCGTATAAAAGTTTGTTATTTAGGTACTAAAAAATTTTTAATTTCAGATTCGTATAGCTACAATCCTCTATATGAAAAAAGCTTAAAAAAATTTACACCCGCCTGTCATAATTTGACAGCTGTAGTATAGAACTTTGTTATTTAGGTAGGTATTGATTTTTTTTTAATTTCAGATTCTTACAGCTATAACTCTCGCTACGAAAAAGCTAAAAAAAATTACACTTACCTGTCAAAATTTGACAGCTGTCGTAAAAAACTTTTTTATTTAGGTACCTGAAAATTTTTTAATTTCGAATTCTTACAGCTATAACCCTCGCTACGAAAAAGCTAAAAAAAATGACACTTACCTGTCAAAGTGACAGCTCTCGTATAATTAAACGAACGAACTAGAACAGTGCCGTGCCCGAAGGGCTCGGCACAATAATATTTCTATAAATTTATTAGCTGATAATTGATGGCTTCCATGTAAGAATAATTTTTTCCTTATGTTTTAATCGATTGAATACTTACATATTTTTATAGAGCAAATATGGAAAGTATATCCCACATTGCACAAAGGTGTGCGAGTTTAAAGAGCACCTATACGGCGCCGTCTCAGAAAACTACCTATCTATACGAGAAAACGGAAATTTTGCACCAGTGTGTAGTTTTGGTCAGTTGTTATAATGACAATTTGGCGATATGTTTTCCCTTCACGTTCCGCAGGAAGGTGAGGCAAAAAAAGCAATAGTAAATAGAAAAAAAGAAAAGAAAAGTATTTTTTTATTGTAAATTTTTGTAAATCTTTTTAGTACTAATATTAGATGCACTCTCGGCTGACGATTAGCGATATGTACCCAGTCTAGTATTATATACTACATACTACATTTTAAATAAATTGTCGTCGTCAGTTTCGACATTTTCACATTTGCGATTTCTTTTCTCGGAAACGGTAAGAGTGGGACGATTGAAACTTTTTCAGTTTAGAGAGGAATAGTGGAGGTACGTTGTGTGAAAATTTCGAATATACAGGGTGTGCCGGAAAAAAGTTATTAATTTTTAAAGTCGATAATTATCGGATTCTCGTTGGGATTCGATACAGTTCGTAAAAATGAGTTTTTTTGATTTAAACTTTTTCGACGCGTAGACGACCGTGAGCTACAGAACCCTATTGTTTGTGAGCGCGATCGAAAGTTTGGAAGTAATTTTTTTGATTTTTCTAAAGTTGAAAAATGATCAAAAATGGTACCTCTTGGATCGCTAATAAGTCGAATTGGGTGCATCCGATCAACATTCGGTTTTGATAATCGTTTAGGCTATCTCAAAAACTACCTTTTTCCAATATATCGTTCTATACCTAACTGGAATGCAAATGATCAAAAATTGTAAGAAACTGGAAAGCGTGATTTTTTCGCAGTTTTTATTTTTTTCGTACGGAAAACGACTTTTGATCGAAACGTTGTATACTTTAGCGGATAGAGCTCTTCAAATTGTATTTTAAAGATATTTTTTGTTTCTTTATCTTTAATACGGAAAAAACGACAGCCTATGAATTTTTTCCAGTAATTTCTGTTGGCGTCGCACTGGTTTGTTAAATACTTCTGCAAGTGTCTATAAATATAACTTTTTGAATTTTTTCTTGATCCACCATATCAATCGATAAACAAGCTTAAGTTTGCATAGTAAACGCGCTCTGAAAAAACATCATTTGTGGCTCAAAAAAATTAATTTATAATTTATTTTTTTTTTATCAAGAGATATTTTTATCCGACGTTTTACTATATCGACTAGCTTATTCAATTTTTAACAAAACCGTTTTATTTTTTTCCAAAAGACGCGCTGATTTATTCTCAACACCTCTACATATCCAAACTTATTAAAATATATTCGTAAGTTTAAGAAAAATCGAGTTTTTGAGTGCGGAAACAAGCAAAATTTGCAAATTCTAATACCATTCAATTTTGACTAGAGTGCTTTGACTGCTTTGGTTAATGTAAGTAAATTAATTCTAAAAAACCGGCTGTCAAAAATGGCGAAAAATTGGTGTTTTGAGCTTGACTTGCTAGACTAATAAGAAGATTTCCAGATTTTAAATCGGATGGAATATCTACCTTGAACCTTCTTCTAATTTTATTGACCAAAATATTTGCCAAAATGTTTCAGAAATAGTTGTAATCTCGATTTTAAAGATGACGTTCCGACATTGAAAATGCATCGCCACGTGGTGGGAGGCTGTTCGATATTTCGATATTCGCGAATTTTTTTCTCGGAAACGGTTAGAGCAAAACGATAAAAAATTTCTGGACGTAGAGAGGAATAGTAGGGGCACGTTCTGGGAACAATTTCCAATATACAGGGTGTACCGGAAAAAAGTTATTTAAGTCAAAGTTGAAAAATATGTTTTTTTTTCGTTGTAGCGCGATACAGGTGGCAAAAATCATTTTAATCGATTTAAACTTTTTTGGCATGTAGACGATGTTGGGCTACAAAACACTGTTGTTTGCGAACGCGATCGAAAGTTGGAAAGTCAATTTTTTGATTTTTTTAAAAATCAATGTAGAGTCATGTTGGATCGTTAATAAATCGAATTGGGTGCGTCTAACACACTTTTGGTTTGGAGATTAGCTTAGGTCATCTTAAATACTACTTTTTTTCAAATATATTTTTCTATACCTACCGGTAATAAAAAGGGTGCAAATTATAAAAAAGTAAGAATTACTATTTAAGAAACGATTCTTTTACGGTTATCGTTGTTTTTCGTACGAAAAACAACTTTTGATCGAAATGTTATATATTATAGTATTTGTAGAATTATACCGTTTTAATCCTAAATTGAAAATTAACTGTCAAAATAACAGCTGTCGTATAGAACTTTGTTATTTGGGAACTGAAAAAATTTTCAATTTAGGATTCTTACAGCTTTAATCCTCGTTACGAAAAAGCTAAAAAAAAAATTGACACTTAACGGTCAAAATCTTACAGCTGTCGTATAAAACTTTGTTATTTATTAACTGAAATTTTTTTCAACTTAGGATTCTTACAGCTATAGCCCTCGCTATGAAAAAGGTTAAAAAAAATTGACGCTTACCTGTCAAAATTTGACAGCTGTTGTGTAGAACTTTGTTACCTCTGAAATTTTTTTAAATTTTGGACTCTTACAGCTATACTCTCAGATACAAAAAAAAGCTTTAAAAAACTTGACTTTTACCTGTCAAAATGGTAGCTGTCGTATAAAACTTTCTTATTTACCAAAATAATCATAAATATGATTGAATTTCAGATTCTTACAGCGTCAATCATCAGTACGAAACAAACGAACTTGAGCAGTAAAAAATTACACATACTTATATTTTTATTGCGACCTGAGTTGTGAAGAAATTACACATATTTTATTGAACACGAATCGAAGTGCTTAACAGTTAGGGCTTGCTAACAAATGGTTTTGTCAAAAGTATAAAATTAAATGAACGAACTCGAGCAGTGCCGTGCCCGAAGGGCTCGGCACAATAATATTTCCACAAATTTATTAGCTGATAATGTGATAATGAAATATGAAAAGTATATCTCACATTGCACAAAGGTGTGCGAGTTTAAAAGCACCTATAAATGTCCATATCAATATCATAATATTAAATAACATATATTTCAGTAATGAAAAGTCGTAGCGAATCGAGCGAGACGGCAATGGAAATAGGACGTCGAGCAATATACGATGCCGTCTTCAAAAACTACCTATCTATACGAGAAACCGGAAATTTTGCATCCGTTTTTTTATTTTTTATTTTTTGTTAGTTGTTATAATGACAATTTAGCGATATGTTTCCCCTTCACGTTCCGCAGGAAGGTGAGGTAAAAAAAAGCAATAGTAAATAGAGAAAAGGAAAAGAAAATAATTTTTTTAGTACTAATATTAGATGCACTCTCGGCTGACGATTAGCGATATGTACCCAGTCTAGTATTATATACGTCTCTTCCGCGCGGAATCTCGAAAACCCCGATCAGCTCTTGAACAATTTCGTCTATGTAAGACATTTTCACAGTTGCGATTTTTTTTTCTCGGAAACGGTTAGAGTGGGACGATTGAAACTTTTAGGGTTTAGATAGGAATAGTGGGGGTACATTGTGTAAAAATTTCGAATATACAGGGTGTGCCGAAAAAAAGTTATTAATTTTTAAAGTGGAGAAATATCGGGATCTCGTTGGCATTCGACACAGGTCGTAAAAATGAGTTTTTTTGATTTAAACTTTTTCGGCGCATAGACGACCGTCGGCTACAGAAGCCTATTGTTTGCCAAGGCGATCGGAAGTTGGGAAGTCAATTTTCTGATTTTTTTTAAATCAATGTAGGGGCATGTTGGATCGATAATAAATCGAATTGCGTGCGTCCCACATATTTTTGGTTTGGAGATTCGCTTAGGTCATCTCAAATACTACTTTTTTCAAATATATTGTTCTAATTGACACTTACCTGTCAAAATTTGACAGCTATGGTATAAAACTTTGTTATTTAGGAACTGAAAAAATTTTCAATTTAGGATTCTTACAGTAGTAACTCTCGCTACGAAAAAGCTAAAAAAAAATTGAAACTTACCTGTCAAAATCTGACAGCTGTCGTATAAAACTTTGTTATTTAGATACTGAAATTTTTTTAAATTTCGGATTCTTACATCTATAATGCAAGATACAAGAAAAGCTTTAAAAAAAAATTACAGTTACCTGTCAAAATGACAGCTGTCGTATAAAACTTTTAAAGAGCACCTATATGGCGCCGTCTCAGAAAACTACCTATCTATACGAGAAAACGGAAATTTTGCATCATTGTGTAGTTTTGGTCAGTTGTTATAATGACAATTTGGCGATATGTTTCCCCTTCACGTTCCGCAGGAAGGTGAGGCAAAAAAAGCAATAGAAAACATAGAAAAAAGAAACTAAGAAAAATACTTTTTAAATACAAATTTTTAGTACTAATAATAGATGCACTCTCGGCTGACGATTAGCGATATGTACCCAGTACGATTTTATGAATTTTTAAAAAAATACCAAAAATCTAATATTTCTGCCAGTTTTTACATTTTCCTCAATACGTCCCTTACTATCGCTTTTAGAATAGAAATTAATATAACTTTTTATATGGAGAATAGAAAAAGGCTACTTTTTTATTTAAAAAGTATTTATCTAAGTTTTATCAGTTCCGAGATATTGCCAAATATATGAAAACCACTTTTAATTCCATATCTCAAAAACTATAAGACCTACAAAAAATTACTAAGAACTTAAAGTGAAGATCTCATAAGGATGCTACTTAATAGTTATATACATTGTTGCCATATCTCTTATACTTTCCGAGGAAAATGTTACCTTATTGATTTCATCAAATTTTCATGACTATAGGTACATGAAAAAATTTCAAAAATTTAAAATTCGAAAATATGACAACTTTTCTATAAATCTTCATCGAAAATAACGTAAAACTCACAAATAGCAAAGAAAATATACAAAATAACGTTTTTATGAATTTTTTAAAGAAAATCAAAAATTATACGTAATTGATAAGACCATCCTTGGTTGTAAAAAAACTATGCCTAATCTTTGGTTGTGAAAAAACTGTGCCTAAACTTTGGTTGTGAAAAAACTATGGCTAATCTTTGTTTGTTATAAAACTATGCCTAATCTTTGGTTGTGAAAAAACGATGCCTAAACTTTGGTTGTGAAAAAACTATGCCCAATCTTTGGTTGTGAAAAAACTATGCCATAATATTTGTTTGTCATAAGACTATGCCAAAATCTTTGTTTGTCATAAGACTATGCCATAATCTTTGTTTGTCAGAAGACTATGCCTTAAACTTTGTTTGTCATAAGACTATGCCATAATATTTGTTTGTCATAAGACTATGCACTAATGTTTGTTTGTCATAAGACTATGCCAAAATCTTTGTTTGTCATAAGACTATGCCTTAAACTTTGTTTGTCATAAGACTATGCCTTAAAATTTGTTTGTCATAAAAATATACATAATCTTTGGTTGTTATAAAACTATGCCATAATATTTGTTTGTCATAAGACTATGCCAAAATCTTTAAATGTCATAAGACTATGCCATAATCTTTGTTTGTCAGAAGACTATGCCTTAAACTTTGTTTGTCATAAGACTATGCCATAATCTTTGTTTGTCATAAGAATATGCCTTAAAATTTGTTTGTCATAAAAATATACATAATCTTTGGTTGTTATAAAACTATGCCATAATATTTGTTTGTCATAAGACTATGCACTAATGTTTGTTTGTCATAAGACTATGCCAAAATCTTTGTATGTCATAAGACTATGCCTTAAACTTTGTTTGTCATAAGACTATGCCATAATCTTTGTTTGTCATAAGACTATGCCATAATATTTGTTTGTCATAAGACTATGCCGTAATCTTTGTTTGTCATAAGACTATGCCTTAAAATTTGTTTGTCATAAAAAATATGCCATAATCTTTGTTTGTCATAAGACTATGCCATAATCTTCACCGATCTTTGGTTGTGAAAAAACTATGCATAATCTTTGATTGTTAAAAAACTATGCATAATCTCTGTAGTAATAATGATAATATTGTGTGAAATAACTAAGTACGTCGTAAAACATATAACGCAACATGAAAATGTACTTTATACCGCCGTTAGGCGGTATGACCCCACAAATAAAACTATACATATAGGTGGACAAAGAGATTGCAATATGGCCGACAGACGAGCGAGGCGGCATTGGAAACGGGACGTTGAGCACTATACGGCACCGCCTCCGAAAACTACCTATCTATACGAGAAAATGGAAATTTTGCACCATTGTCTAGTTTTGGTCAGTTGTTATAATGACAATTTGGCGATATGTTTCCCCTTCACGTTCCGCAGGAAGGTGAGGCAAAAAAAGCAATAGTAAATAGAAAAAAAGAAAAGAAAAGTATTTTTTTATTGTAAATTTTTTTTTAGTACTAATATTAGATGCACTCTCGGCTGACGATTAGCGATATGTACCCAGTCTAGTATTATATACGTCTCTTCCGCGCGGAATCTCGAAAACCCCGATCAGCTCTTGAACAATTTAAGACATTTTCACAGTTGCGATTTTTTTTTCTCGGAAACGGTTAGAGTGGGACGATTGAAACTTTTAGGGTTTAGATAGAAATAGTAAGGGTACGTTGTGTAAAAATTTCGAATATACAGGGTGTGCCGAAAAAAAGTTATTAAACCCCAAACTCGAAAAATATCGGATTCTCGTTGAAATTCGACACAGGTCGTAAAAATAAGTTTTCTCGATTTAATTTTTTTCGACGCGTAGACGACCGTCGGCTACAGAAGCCTATTGTTTATTAAGGTAATCGAATGTTGGGAAGTCAATTTTTTGATTTTTTTTAAAATCAATGTAGGGACATGTTGAATCGTTAATAAATCGAATTGGGTTCGTCCCACATATTTTTGATTTGGATATTCGTTTAGGTCATCTCAAATACTATTTTGGATCATAAAAAAAACTACAATAAAAAGTTTTTTTTTTGTTTCTTTATCTTTAATAAGGCAATAATATTCTATATTGTTTTCAAAGTGGTCGGTGGCCTAGTGGTATATATTAGATTACGACTTTTGGTCACGATGATCCCGGGTTCAATTCCAGGCGCGTTATTTAATTTTTTTAATATTTCGTTATTTAGGTAGGTAGGTACTGAAAGTCTTTTAAATTTTGGATTCTTACAGCGGCAATCCTCGGTACGAAAAAAATCAACTAGGTTTGTGAAGAAACTAAATTTATTTTTAACACGAATTGAAATGTTTCAAAATTAGAGGTTGCTAACAAATGGTTTTGTCAAAAGTATAAAATGAAACGAATGAACTCCAACAGTGCCGTGCACAAAGGGCTCGGCACAATAAAATTTTCACCAATTTATCAGCTATCTATGTAAGAATAGTTAATATCATATATTTCAGTAATGAAAAGTCGTAGCGAATCGAGCTAGACGGCATTGTAAATAGGACGTCGACCACTATACGATGCCGTCTCCAAAAACTACCTATCTATACGAGAAACAGGAAATTTTGCACCCGTTTTTTTATTTTTTAGTTTTTGTCAGTTGTTATAATGACAATTTGGCGATATGTTTCTCCTTCACGTTCCGCAGGAAGGTGAGGTATAAAAAGCAATAGTAAATAGAGAAAAGAAAAAGAAAATTATTTTTTTAGTACTAATATTAGATGCACTCTCGGCTGACGATTAGCGATATGTACCCAGTCTAGTTGTAATGGTGCAAATAAAAAATATATAATCCCAGATTAATATTTTATTTCGGATTATCTAATCCTGTATTAAATCAAACGCGGTGCGAATGGGCATAAGTGGATGATCCAGCACACAATCTTATAAAACATTTCGTAATATTGACGTACCTATCAAGTTTTAGTTCTTTGTCGAAATAGTCCTCCCAATAGAACATTTTAATATCTTTGATCATTCTGACACTAAAACTATAAAAAAAACGATCGACCATCCATCTAATTTTGTCCGGTCATCCATGGCAAGCCATGACACAGGCAGACAATTCAGACAAATCGTGGCAAGCCTAGATTATTAATCGCGCGGCAAGCAATTCATTTGTTTTATTGCTGCACGTGAATCGTTCTTTTGTTTCTTTTTAATTAAATAAATAACCTGCGAGCCTCGCTTGCTATGTTCCGCAGAGTGCACGACTTTGGTTTTTAGAACAATGGCTGCCCGTTGTAATAAACGTTAAAGTTGGCCATGCTTTGCACTCCCAAACGGGCAACTGTTTTTGGTTTATGTTATTATAAGAAGTATCGTTTGTTTATGTTTCCTAATTTTCGAAGCGTTTAGAGTTTAGAGCAATGATCTGGTACCGATAGAGATGGCACATAAACGTTTTTAAAATGTGTTAACAACATCGTTTGTTAGAGAGAGGCGGTGAACAGATGAGTGGGGGCAGGGAGTAGCGATTGCGGTGGATTAATTTTGAATGTGACCTTGGTCCTAGAGTTTAAACCTAACCTACAAATACCCTAACTTTCCATTTACTCACCTATGAAAGTAACTGCGGAATAATTATTTCCCGAATTCTCGCATACTTGACACTTGCGACTCATCTCAATTAGTCTCCAAGAAATATCGTAAATTACTAACAACAAAGCAATTATTACACAAAACCAATAAACTGAAGAAAATTTCAGACCGCTGTCAAAGAAACACCAAACGGAAATAGAGATGTTCGATATACATCGACGCATGGAAAACATCGATATTTTTAATGCGATACATCGTTTTTAAATGATGCATCGAGGCCATTTTATATTTCTCTGGCCCCCAAGAATAGGTAAACAGATAAGTCGACTGTATAAAATTTTTCAGGAGAGACAAAACAATATTAATTTAGTTGAGGTAAATTGCCTAAAAGGTATTAAGTATGGGAATCTTTTACTGATTTTTACAACTAAAATAGGTAATGTATAAGTTAGAATATTGTTATATGCAATGAAACGATTTTAAGTGTATTTTGAGTTTGAGCGACTTATCCGGATATTCACAGTTATAGTTTACGATACATTTTAGGATAACTCGAGATATCTTAACTGTGTGTTTTAAAATACATACTTAGGAAGACTTATTCAATATTATATAAAAGGTACCTTATATTCATTTATCATTATTTATTTTGAAATAGTAAAAACGTATTATGCACAACAACACGACCAAAAAAAATAATACTAATAATATTGGACTACTATTGCCCGTTGGGATCGATCTCCACTAAATCTTGATCTATGTCAGGAACATCAGCCACCAATAAACCTTTGTAAAAAGATCGAAACTCCATGTCAATAAGGCGCAAAAGTTCCATAAGGTTCTTTTTCTTGTCTTTCTTAACTGCAACGGGTCCATTATGTAGCTTTGACAGTCTGAGTGCTGCTGCTTGTTTTCCTCCCAATTTTAAATAAAAATACAAACTTGTCGATATAATATTCTATTTACTGGATAATTATTATAACCTCAAAAACAACCACCTGCTGAGAGAACAAACAGATAACTTAACAAGTTTTTAGCGTGCACCAGGAAATAACTCTACCTATACCTATATAATTTGAACATAATTGTAACACCGCCGCCGTGAACAACAAGATAAGTTTACTTATCTGCCTATTACTAAAAACTAATATTAGCAAGAAGTAGAATAACTTAATTTATCATATTTAAAGCATACATTTTTGTTATATTCGAAAAATCACATGTTCACAGAATACGTAAGATGAGTGATATCCGACTTATTTGCTTATTCACAAAAAAAGTAATGGTTTGTTCTACAATCATATGTAAATATCTCATTTTTGCAAATTTGGTGACTTGTTTGCTTATTCACGGGGGCTAGAGATTTGTCGATGCATCAATGTATTTTATTCGATGTATTAGGCCTTAATTTTATTTGGAAAATAGTTATTTTGATGTTGTCTCTCGATCTTGATTAACTGTTTCTGATCGGAAAAATTTACAGGTTTTCAGTTTAAACTTACGTAAGTACGTAAGTAATAAGTACGTTTTTAAATATTCATTTCCAATAATAGATTTAAAAAATAATAAGCTTTAAAAAAAACAAAGTTTCGTTTTTCTCCTTACAACAAAAGTCATCTCTCCTACATGTTGTTTTCTAAACACCTTCAAAACCAATTTATCAAACCCAACTGATACAAATCTGACTTTTGGTAATCTCTTCTTTGTTACCATTTTTTTCTGAAATGGACCATACGGTTCCGCGTATCAGATCTGATCTAATAAAGATATATATCTCGTTTTATGTGAAGGAATTAAAGAAGAATGGAAGGATTCCATTTACAAAGAAGATGGATGTCAAAAGGTGTTTAGTAACAAACAAAAGCGTGTTTGGTGGAAACCCAAAAAGGTAAAGATGTTAGGTTGACGATATTGATATTAGGTATGCGCTATTACACGTTTTACCGCTAAGATAAACAAGAACATATTTTTGAAATTCCTTGTAGCCACTTATCTCGACAAAACATGCAATTATTGTTATGGATGCGGTTTCTTAGAATTGGGTTATTCCAAGACTTTCTGGGATTTAAGGAAGAGTAAGTGGAATAGAATACACACTTGTTTACTAAAAAAAACTAAGTAGGTGAAATTTTGTCGTCTAACTCCTGGATTACATAGGACACAACCTTCTCCTTCTACACAAGGTTCAAACCAACTATAAAGCCGAGAAGGAAACCAAATTGGAAATTGATTTTTTGATAATATGACGTCTTGATCTTGTCATGATTTAAGAAAAAATCCGCCTGCGGTGGACCACATTCCTCGGTGACACCCCCCACCTGGATCCATCAAAATGCCTAGGTTTTAAAAATTATACATTGAGAAAAAAGCCTTCTATTCCTTATAAGAATTCACATACTCTTTCTACAACTGTTTAATACTATAGATATGTGACAGCAACGCGCTTTCCTACTGTAAGACAGCGAAAATTGCTAGACCGTTGAGTATGTGTAGTGATAATATCACGGTAATTTTTAGCCAATAGGAAATAGGAGTTAATACTACCATAGAATCGTTTGTAGCCATTATTGCTCTGAATACTTACAGAAATTATAAAGTTCCATTGTGAGTATAATCTAGTTTTATATAAGTAGTGTATTAGTTTCGACTAGCAGTTGTAATGAAACTTGACATTAATTATAATAATATTTGCTTACTACGGTTACTAAAGCATATACTTACCACTAAGAATCAATACTGTAGTTCTCAAAAATTTAAATAGCTTCTAGTGAGATATTGCTCTTGTCGTTTAACATTGCATATGATGATCTATTATGCAACTTGGATTACTAAGATAGTAAAATTCGTCCATAGATTATAAAGTCCAATACTAATGATGGGTTGTGCGAGATAAGAATCTTCTATTGCCTTTATCTGACATGCAAAGTTTAAAAAAATTTAAAATAAATACAATTTAAAAATAGATTATTTGAAACAGGTATTGGTACGATCAATAAAATTCAATTTAGACAGGACAGCTAGAAGACTCCGAACAACGATATGACATATATGCGCAACAAATACGTTTAAACTAGTAATGGGGCGCGAGGCGATTGCCGATCGCTACGAACCCCCACCAACGTCTTGTGGATTATAGGTTCTAACGGATACAATTATTCGATTTTGGGGACGCTGTTCTGCTTTCTTAATTGTAGAGAAAGAATAATTGTAAAAAATGAATAATTTGCATAAGAAGAATGAAGGCTGAGAAAGCTTCGCAAATTTTCTACCTATAAAACTGAACAAAAGTAATAAAAATTATATCGTTCTTTGTATCGCGCCTGGAAATTAAAGTTTTTTTTAGTGGGTTAGTGGTTATAGTAAGTTGAAGTCAATTTAATTGGGGGTTTTGGGGGGGCCAAGGCCCCCTTGGCCTCCCCCTGGGTGCGCCACTGATGGGATGATGTTACTAAGTAGGTATCTGATGTCATGTTTTCAAACTTTATGTTTCGGTGTCTTTTTAATTGCTTCTAGGAAAGGTTTTTGACACTTTGGGAGTATTTTTATATCAGGGTAAATTGTTTTTTCTGTAATTTTTCTCAATATTAAATAATGGACGGACTATAGTTTTTAATTTACCATCAACGTTAATGGAACTTAATAAAATATTTTTATTTCCTTCATCAATAGAGATAAATAAATAAGAGTAAATAAATAACGTGGGACTGAAAGGAGAGGCCATAAGAGTTCTATAATGTGCCTCGAAAGCAAATTAATGGCACTGTGAAATGGCCGTTTGCCTGCCAAAGGCCAATTGCTTTGAACGAATAAATTGCCGCAGTACTTTATGAAAAATATTTCTCGGTGAATGGCATTGAAAAGACTCGTATTTATTGGCCTCTAGTCTTTATTAGCGATAAATATTAATTTTTCTTCGTAATAATTTTTATATCTTTAGTAGCAGCCTTACTAGGTACGAACATTCTGATGAACTAAGTTTTAAAAGTTATTAAAAATACATTTCGGGCCCTTTTAAACAAGGGATATAGACACTGGATTTAGGTCCGTTTCGGGCATTCCCATTTCGTGCAAAATTGCAAAATAGTATCGTTTCGGGCAACGCAGGTTTTATGAAATAAATATTATTATAGGTTTTTTCCAGTTTCGGGCAACATGGACAAAATAAAGTTTGACTTTGTTGTGTTGTGGTTTTATTTGCGCCCTTTCATCTGAACCAAGAGATGTGCTAGGTATTCTACTTTATTTACTAATGAAATTTGGAATGGAACACCGATCGGTGTACGATATTAGTATAGCCTAGTGT
The DNA here is from genome assembly GCA_963969555.1 of Polydrusus pterygomalis. Lineage (NCBI taxonomy): Eukaryota > Metazoa > Arthropoda > Insecta > Coleoptera > Curculionidae > Polydrusus > Polydrusus pterygomalis. Next base: position 63,630,755 of record OZ018378.1, read on the forward strand.
GAAAGAGTGCTTTTACTTTTTACGTACCATTATTCTTAGTTTTTGATCTAGGATTTTTTCATTAGGAAGAAAGAAAAACCAAAAATAAATGTAGCAATATTTTATGTTTCATTTATTAAATTGGTAATACATTTTACAAATTCGTAACAAAAAAAACATTAAATGCAGCATATATTGTCTAATTGGACTTGCAAACTTAAAAAAAAATTGTATAATGAATCTAATCTTATTTAACAGCATAGCTTAGTTTTTCTAACGTTTTCTTAATTGTACATTTACAATTTGTTTTATTCTATAATCTAAATTAGTGTACTTTTTAGCCCGTTTTGGAGTCTGTATATGATTCTCAAATTTTTTATACAGAATATCATAATAATAGTTACATATCGCGCTACACCGCGATATGTTATACGGCGCTTCGGTGAAAAAAATGTATGTATGTTGTCGCCGCCGCCGCCGCCGTCTTTTTCGACATTTTCACATTTGCGATTTTTTTTCTCAGAAACGGTTAGAGTGGGACGATTGAAACTTTTTGGGTTTAGAGAGGAATAGTGGGGGTACGTTGTGTGAAAATTTCGAATATACAGGGTGTACCGGAAAAAAGTTATTAATTTTTAAAGTCGAAAAATATCGGATTTTCGTTGAAATTCGATACAGGCCACAAAAATTAGTTTTTTCGATTTAAACTTTTTCGACGCGTAGACGACCGTCGGCTACAGAAGCCTATTGTTTGTGAGCGCGATCAAAAGTTTGGAAATAATTTTTTTTATTTTTTAAAAGTCAAAATTTGGTCCAAAATGGTACCTCTTGGATCGCTAATAAGTCGAATTGGGTGCATCCGATCGACATTCGGTATGGATAATCGGTTAGGCCATCTCAAAAACTACCTTTTTCCAATATATTGTTCTATACCTAACTGGAATGGAAATTATCAAAAATTGTAAGAAACTGGAAACCACAGTGTAAGGCGTGATTTTTTTCTCCGTTTTTATTCCGTTTATTTTTTTTCGTACGGAAAACGACTTTTGATTGAAACGTTGTATACTTTAGCGGATAGAGCCGTCAAATTGTATTTAAGAGATATTTTTTCGTTTTTTTATCTTTAATACGGAAAAAACGGCAGCTTATGAACTTTTTCCCGTAATTTCTGTTGGCGTTGCACTGGTTTGCTTAAATAATTCTGCAAGTGTCTATAATATATAACATTTTGAATTTTTTCTTGGTACACTATATCAACGGATAAAGAAGCTTTAATTTGTATTATAAGCGATCTTTGGGAAAACATATTTTGTGGCTCAAAAAAATTAATTTATGATTTTTTTATAGGTTCCTTCACCAGAGGTTTTACTATATCGACTGTAGCTTATTCAATTTTTAACAAAACCGTTTTATTTTTTTCTCAAAATATGCGCTGATTACTTCTCAATATTCCTGCATGTCCAAACTTATCAAAATATATTCGCAAATTTGAGCAAAGTTGCTTTTTTGGGTGCGGAAACAGGCACAATTTTCAAATTCTAACACCATTCGATTTAGAAAAAGTTGGCCATGGTTTTACCACGTGCGTGTTCCTGAACTTTAACTTTTATACCATCTGTCAAAAATAGGTGAAAAATGCGATTTCCAAATTGATTTTTTAGAGGAATAAGACCATTTAGATTACGTCTTTTGTGGGAAATACCTACCTTGAACCTTTATCTTTTTCGTTTGACCAAAAATAAGGGGGAAAATATCGCATTTATCCCGTACTTGTAATAATAAAAATGGCTTGCAGGAGGCATATTACCTTCAATTTTTATAGTTTTTATAATATTTGGAGAGAATTTAATGTATGAAACACCTGTCTTGGACCTTTTTCTTTGCGGTTGACCAAAAATAATTGAAAAAAGTGTATTATTTGTGTGTATCTTTAATACTCAACGTTCTATGTAATATCGAATACGTCATTAATATCCTATTTACCACAAATTACTCTCTAAGCTTCGGTAGCGTAGTAGTAGAGGCTGTTGATTTTGGAGACGAAGGTCGAGGGTTCAAACCCCAGTGTTTTTTTTTCTTTTTTTTTTAATTTTTTTTTTAAGGTCGTTATTTACGTACTGAAAATTTTTTAAATTTTGGATTCTTACAGCTATAATAATCTATACGAAAAAGCTAAAAAAAAATTACACTTACCTGTCAAAATCTGACAGCTGTAGTAAAGAACTTTGTTATTTAGGTACTGAAATTTTTTTAAATTTCGGATTCTTACAGCTATAATCCTAGATACAAGAAAAGCTTAAAAAAAACTTGATATTTACCTGTCAAAATGACAGCTGTCGTATAGAACTTTGTTATTTAGGAACTGAGAAATTTTTTAATTTAGGATTCTTACAGCTATAACCCTCGTTACAAAAAATCTAAAAAAAAAATGACACTTACCTGTCAAAATTTGACAGCTATCGTATAAAACTGTGTCATTTAGGTACTGACAAATTTTTAAATTTAGGATTCTTACAGCTATAACCCTCGTTACAAAAAATCTAAAAAAAAAATTGACACTTACCTGTCAAAATTTGACAGCTATCGTATAGAACTTTGTTATTTAGGGACCTGATAATTTTATAATTTCGGACTCTTACAGCTATAACTCTCGCTACGAAAAAGCTAAAAAAAAATTGACACTTAACTGTCAAAATTTGACAGCTATCGTATAGAACTTTGTTATTTAGGTACTGAAAATTTTTTCAATTTGGGATTCTTACAGCTATAATCCTCGTTACGAAAAAACTTTTAAAAAATTGACACTTACCTGTCAAAATTTGACAGCTGTCGTATGGAACTTTGTTATTTAATCACTGAAAAATTTTTAAATTTCGGATTTGTACAGCTATAATCCTCTATATGAAAAAAGATTAAAAAAATTACACTTACCTGTCAAAATTTGACAGCTGTCGTAAAAAACTTTTTTATTTAGGTACCTGAAAATTTTTTAATTTCGAATTCTTACAGCTATAACCCTCGCTACGAAAAAGCTAAAAAAAATGACACTTACCTGTCAAAGTGACAGCTCTCGTATAATTAAACGAACGAACTAGAACAGTGCCGTGCCCGAAGGGCTCGGCACAATAATATTTCTATAAATTTATTAGCTGATAATTGATGGCTTCCATGTAAGAATAATTTTTTCCTTATGTTTTAATCGATTGAATACTTACATATTTTTATAGAGCAAATATGGAAAGTATATCCCACATTGCACAAAGGTGTGCGAGTTTAAAGAGCACCTATACGGCGCCGTCTCAGAAAACTACCTATCTATACGAGAAAACGGAAATTTTGCACCATTGTGTAGTTTTGGTCAGTTGTTATAATGACAATTTGGCGATATGTTTTCCCTTCACGTTCCGCAGGAAGGTGAGGTAAAAAAAGCAATAGTAAATAGAAAAAAAGAAAAGTATTTTCTTATTGTAAATTTTTGTAAATCTTTTTGGTACTAATATTAGATGCACTCTCGGCTGACGATTAGCGATATGTACCCAGTCTAGTTAGTTTGGCATGTCATGTCATATTATGAATTTGACAAAATTTTCACCTAGATTTGGTCAGATGTATCGTCCCCCTATCATTGTGATCTAAACCAAGCCCCACGTTTTTCAATCTAAGCCCTCTTTAATGCAAATAATTTTTGCTCGCACGGTACATAAAAATGCTTTGTAATAATTTCTAATCGATAAAATACTTTGTTCCTGTATTTTTAATAAAATTTAAAAAAACCAAGATTTAATTATTAATTTAATTAAATAATGGAAATAATAAAATTGAATCAATTACCACCCGATTTCCTTATTTTCTTCTAAATCCCTAATACAAAATAAACATTTAGCAATAAAATAATAAAACGGTGAAAAATAGGTAGGTAATTAATTCAATAAGAAACACGGAATAACTTTTGACTAACTATTTAATGTAAAACGTTATTGTTTCATTACAATTAACACGTTGACTGCTACGTGAATTAAATATAATTCACGCGGCCTTGTCCCACACAAGCCGCGTGAGTTAAATATAATTCCAAGACCTCCGTATTTTCAGGCTCCGTGAATACTATTTAACTCACAGCGGTACAGTAAGCTTATGGGAAGTGTTTTAGGATGGCCCTAGGGTAAAATATATTATGCAGTTAGCCCGCTGTTTATATTCTATGTTTTCAATAACAGATAATATATTATGTAGTATAATATAATAATGAATTTTTTCCAAAATATCATTATATTTTAGAACCGAAATGAGTTATTCTGAAAAGGTAAAAATAATACAAATATTCACCTAAACTAAAAAAACAAACAACAAAAAACAAATAACTAAAAATACTATTATAAAATGTGGAAAAAAATATAATTCATGTGGCCCTGCAATATAATTTTTTCCCCAGGGCTTCGTGAACTATATTTGATTCACGGGGGTAGTTGCTAGCCTTACCAGAAAAAATCGAAATTCTCCATAGTATGTGTTTTATTGCTCAGTAAAACCTTAAATTTATTAAAAATACACGGGCCATTTTTTTTTGGTAAGTGAGGCAGTCAACGTGTTAAAATCCATGACACACTTTGGAAATCAATACTGTTAAAAAAACTCCACTACTGTACATTAAAATATTTTTGCAATGATACAGAACTGCATTCATTAGCAGTTAGCAATTTAGTCGCTTATCAACTACCAACCAAATATGGCGAGTACGATACCTTGAGAAAGTGAAGTATTGCCTACACAATATTAAAGGAAATGGGATTTGCCTACGTTTATGCCAAAGAGGTAATGCATTTTTTTTAATTGCAGTGTTTTAAAAAAATTCCAAACTCATATATTTACGCCCATGTCGAGCAGCAACCAGAGATTCACAAGACAAGAACCATTATAAAAAAATGTTTTAAAAAGAGATAATAACAAAATATTGGTTTAAACAGGGAGACGGTTATAATATGATTATTATTTTTATGAATCGATCAACATAAAGTATATTAAAATGTATTTGCGTATTTGTATTAAATATATTTATAGCTAAAAAATGCTGTTTTTTTTAATTAAGAAAGTGTTATGCCTCCGTCGGGACTCGAACCTAGAACCTCTGGATCACCAGTCAAGTGTTCTGCCAATTGCGCTACCAAGACTATAAAATTCTCTTACAATCTTCGGCCATATGAGTTATTCAATTTTTATGTTAGTATGTACAGATTGAAATACGATTTCAAACTGGGGATCTTCTTATTAAATCTCGACGGCACATTCGGATGAATGATAAAAGAAACCATAATGATTAGTGGTTATAAGTGTGTTTCTTTCCCTTCGACTTCCCGTCTTATAATTTGATGCGTTAAGTACAATTTTGCACATTTTTTTTTACTTTAACAAAAATTTCTTCCTTCTGATAAGGACTTAAAAGGTTAAATCGAATAATATGTTCGATCGCGTAAAATACACAAAAAAATGTTATTAACGTTTAGAGTTATTTCTTTGTTTTTTAATAATCTCATTATTGTGGATTACTGAAATCAAATAATTCTGGTAAACTAATTGTGGAAAAATTTGGTTCATTTCTGAAAGGAAGAAACTTAAAGGTTTTCTTATTTTCCCTTATCGCTAAAGAATAAAACCCGTGCAAAAATTATAGTTCGGACAGAGAATCGAAAAAATTTTATAAACAGAAATTTTACTAGAAATGCCTATTAAAAAGTCAAGTATAGTTTACAGGCTGACTGAAAATTAAAATTAACAATAAACATATATACACTCCCGTGCAGAGAAAACGGGCACTCCAAAATTTTGATTAGGTTTTAGCCTTAATAACTTTTTTATTTTTCATCCGATTTTAGTGATTTTTTTATAGAATAGCAGATACAATTGTCAGCTTTAACGTGTATTTTACTAATCTTAAGTAACTGTGGTTTTTTTACATATTATACAAGGATAATCGAAATGCTGTTTTTTTCTCTAATTTCAAAACGCCCTGAGGCATAATTTAGTAACAAAATTATTTTAAATTACCAATTTTAATGTAGACTTATCTATTCTTTACATTTTATTTTTTGGTTTATGTCAATACATGCATACAGTCTCACACAATTTAAATTTAAATAAAATAATTTAAATTTTTTCATAATTTCTTAATTGTTAAAACGAAAACAAACTTAACAACTACAAATTAATTAAGTATGCGTCAATACTTTGTATTGCCTCCTCTAGCGCTAATTACTGCCTGTACATGTCGGTTCATACCATCAATAAGCCCGCGAATATCGTCTTGCGGAATACTCCCCTATTCCTCCTCGAGTGCCGCACGAAGCTCGTTTAATGTCGTTGGTACCACTAATTAACTTCTAACGCGTCTTCCAAGCATGTCCCATACATGCTCTATAGGGTTTAAATCTGGAGAACATGCTGGCCAGTTCATTTTTTGAATCCCAACTTCTACCAAATATTTAGTGACGCACATTGCGGAATGTGCTTGGGCATTATCTTGCATCAAGATAAAATCATCGCCGATAAATGGAGCAAAAGGAACTACATGATTCTCGATAACCTCCTCAATATACCCCAATAAATACTAATTCAGTACAGGCCTCCCGTGATATTCCTGCCCAAACCATCACTGATCCTGCTCTATAACTAAGCCGGAGGCTGAACGAACATTCAGCAAATCTTTCGTTCATTCGTCTCCACACTCGCTCTCGTCCATCTGGTGAGTTTAGGCAAAATCTAGACTTATCGGTAAAAAGTACACTGTTCCATTGTGTCAAATTCCAATTTACATGTTCACAAGCAAATTGTACTCTTGCTACTCTATGACGTGGGAGTAATCTAGGGCCTGTTGCTGGTCGGCAAGAATTCAAGCCTACATTAAGATTAGTAAAATGCACGTTAAAGCTGACAATTCTATAAAAAAATCACTAAAATCGGATGAAAAATAAAAAAGTTATTAAGGCTAAAACCTAATCAAAATTTTGGAGTGCCCGTTTTCTCTGCACGGGAGTATATATATATATATATATATAGATATTCCCTCACCATCCTTTCAAAATGTGGTGGAGCCCCATCTGGTTGAAACCATATTTGTTCAGCCGGTAAATTGGGATTATTATGGTTCGGGAATAATCGTCTGAGCTGAGGAACAATATTCTCTTGTAAAAGTAATAAATATCGTTCAGAGTTCAAATTTCCATGTATAAAATAGGGTCCTATAACGTTTCCACCAATAATGCAACACCAAACATTGATTTTTGTGGTCGTTAGGTATGAACTTGTTCCAGGATTTTGGTCTGACCAATATCTACAGTTGTGTCGATTTACGTGTCCGTTTAAACCAAAACGTTGATTCATCAGAAAATAAAATGTGGTTGACAAAGTTGACATTTTGATTCAATTTATCCATAATGATTTCGCAAAACTGAATTCTGCGATCAAAATCGTTTTCACTCAATTCTTGTAACAAATAAATTTTATATGTTTTGAATTTTTCTCTTTTGGTAATTTTTTGAATGGAATATTGACTCATATTATGATTTAAAGCCCGCTGTTGCGTCGAATTTATTGGATTTTCTACCAAATCTAACATGACTTTTAGATAATTTTCTTCATTAGTAACGCTTACCGGTCTTCCACTTTTTGGTCGATCCTGCACCTGCAGTTTCATGAAAACGCTGCAATGTTTTGGAAACAGCTGATTTAGTTATAGGTTCCCGATCTGGACGCAATTCATTAAAATTATTCACCACTTGGGTAAAACTCCGTGTTCTATCGCCGTACCCTAGGTATCATAATTAAAATTTCAATGCGCTCGGTATCACTTAAACGTTCCATTTTTACGCGAAAATTGTTCACAAATTGTAAATGTAAGTATTATTGGCATATCTGTTGTCAAGATGACAAAACAACATTGTTATGGAGATAAATATTTTCTAAGGTAACTTGATGGACTAGAAAATTAATGAATAATACTAATAATAATAATAATTTATTTGAAAACGATATTCCAAACTCGATATCTCAAAAACGATTAAGATTGGGAATGTGGTGTGCTTAACATTTATTTTTTAGAATCTTGTAAATAATTGAAATATTGAATAATAAGGGGGTTCCAGTTAAAATAAAGTAACTTTGTTCTTCCATGGCTTTTTCACTGATCCTGTATACTTAGTTTATGTGCAGTGTAATAGATTTCTAACAACCTTAAAAGTTTTGTATTTAACATTCTTCGCTAGCTATCTTACTTTAGCAAATAATCGACCGTTTCCATACATAAAAGCGACCCTGTATATTTTCCTGACCGGTAGATACAAGCAAAACAATATTTGTTGGGTTTTCGGTCAAATTTGTTAACTAAATACATTTGGATTGTTGACGTTTATTGTGATCTAAACCATCATCAGATCTTATATTTTTTAACTGGTTAGAATCTTCTACTATATTTTTCTGTAGTTATAAGTGCTGTGTAAAATAATTTAAGTTCTGATGATACTTTAGATCAAACTAAACGGAAACGTAAACAATCCATACTTGTATTTAATTAACAAATTTGACGTAAAACCAAAGAAACATAATTTAAATTAAAAAATAATTATCAGCATTTCTCTTGTTTACTTTTATATGATATATTATCTTCTTCCCGAAGTTCTGCGGTAAAACATTTTTTAGTAAGAGCTGGCCCAATTATTTTATCATCCTGTACGAAGTTTGATCTAACTGCACAGTCCTAAAAAATAAATAATGTTGTATAATTGCACAGTCCTAAAAATAAATAATGTGTTCATGGCCTGCGCAAAATATATTAGTTTTGCATGGAAATATGCATAAACTATTATAGTATAAAGTATAATTAAAATATGTTTAACGCAACTGAGCATAACCAATAACATTAGTAGGTAATAATAATTCTAATCTATTGGGACTATAAAATCCTTTTATCTCGTCTATTTTTTACTGTAGGGAATAATGTTAAAACATTCCTAGTCAAAAAAGGCTTTATTATTATTTTTTATTTAAACTTTACTATTTATATAATTTTTTTGTTTTATTTTAAACCGATGACGATTTGAAAATCATATTTAGGTAATTTTAAAATTTCCCTGCAATAGTTTAAATAAATAAATCCCATGTATTATTCATTGCAGATCTATATTGCTTTGTTTGTTATTTCTGTAATATTCTATATCCTAAGAAAAATAAAGTAAACAAAATATGTAAAGACATATTTCCTACTCTGCACAACACTTTAATTGGAGTAGTTAGTAGATCTAAGCAAGTTTAAAAAATTCTAATTATTACTTTTAGACTATATACCTGTAAATTACTCCCATCACTGGCAGCCTAGCGCAGCGGTAGCGTTTACGCATCGCAAGCGGAAGGTACCTGGTTCGATCCCAGGCAGGTTTGGCGGACTTACTTAGTTTGTTTGACCAGGCCACCGTACTATGTAGTATTGTAAATGCAAAACACGATGGCATCCTGAATGGCAAAAGCACTGCAATTGAAAGGCCACCTCGATACGATACAGAGATTTCAGAGAAAATCATAAAAATCTGCGACCTTGTCATAAAGCGCCACCTATACTGACACGAAAAATAACTGAACTTTAAATGTTATTATTCTAGTAGAGCGCCCATAAAAGTGCGCGCAATTCGCAACACATATATATAATAATGTACGCCATCTTCCCGGCGCGGCGCGGCACTTCTAGAACCTCAGACCAAGCACTATAGACAAAGCATGCCACTCATTGCCATTCATGAAAGGGGGGTTGTTGTGTTGACAAATTTCAAGTCACATTGCGATGCAACAGCGATACAAGTAAGTCCCCCACCACTATAAGGGGTGATCAATCGGGGCGCGCGGAGAACCGGACGAAATGGAGGGGATACGTCTTGTAAAGCGCTTCGACAAGGAGTGTCGAACGTCGAACGGCGATCACAGCCGTATTGCTACTACAGTGCGTAAATTCTTATACTGTGAACATAAAACTGTTTTTATGGCCAAATGTAAATAGCTTTGTCTATAGTGCTTGGTCTGAGTCTAGAACCATAAACCTACCTAGTAGATAAGAACTAAAATATTAGATAATAAAATAGGTATAATAATTGATGACTTACCGACAAACACAGGTACTAAAATTGGTAACCACCAGGTTTTTAATATTTCCTCCATTTCATCCATAACTATATTATTATAATTGGACCACTTGAAGACCAGCAAAAGAAAATACCGACACCCGACACCAACCCGCGCGCTTCGAATTAAATGCTCCGCGTCGCGCTCGTCTTCACGTTGAGACTCGAGCCATAATTCTGGGAATCACCAACTAACTTGCCTACAGTAAAATTTAGTTCGCGGAACTCTGGCAAAATAAATTTATTTTGGAATATCTGTTTTATTTGTAGTATTAAATTATAATCTCTAGATTTCTTATAGCATACTATGCTAACAAATATCTAAATTCCCTGAATAAAATATTTATTAAGAAAATTAAAAGTAAATAATATTAGTAAACTATAATTGATTGCATTAAACTTTTGTTAATTTACCCATAATAATATATATTCCAATTCGATTTTTTAGTTGCCCGAATTAATCAAAAATATTTTACAAAATTATGTCAATAATAATGTAGTGTAGTGAGCTATAATCTTATTTATCCAATTAAAAAAACAATACTAGAAATGTTAAAAATCGCTTAATTGCCACCAGAAAGAACTTTTTCTCAGTGTACCCTTGCAGAAACGATTGGATTTTGCGCACATTCAAAATAAATTGCTAGAATATCAAATGCTTATTGGTTTGAAATTGGCATTTTTAGAAATACACAAAATATTCTTGAGACAAATAACAAAGTCTGTCACAATAATATTGACAGCAATAATTAATAGTTGTTTTCAAAGCCTGCTTGTCAGAAATTGAATTCCAGGGTAACTAGATTATCTTAATGCCCAATATTAATTCTTAACAATTATTTAAATTTAAAAATACAGGCTTTAGATTCTAGGTTTTGAAATGATAATAATTATTATTATTATTATTATTGTTTTAATGTTAATGAATTTCAGTTGGTTGGCGATTTAACATCGATAAAATGTTGCAATTCAAATTTGATTGGCCATATCTCCGGCTACAAAAGAGTTAGAGAAACGAGGTTTTCCCTGGTAGTTTAGGATTTTTAGCCTTTATTTAACTCTGTAAAAATAAACATACCATACCATTTAAAATTTATAATAAAACGCTTAATTACTATTAAGTTGTCATACAGCGCCCTCTAGTGGTCAATGTAAAAAGAATTAAGATCAAGTTTATAACGCAAGCGATAAAACAAGAAAAGCTCTTTTCAATGAGACAAAGTTTTTTAAATTCAGTTAGGCCTAACCGAAGTTATCAATCAAAATAACAAGAAACAATTGACGCCCCCCACCATTTTATTTGAGGAGATAAAAAAAATCCTGAAAACAAATTATGTCAAATTTTCTCGGTATTGTGATGCAAATATTTTCAATACCTTTTTATTAGGGAAATTCCGGAAATATTTAATATTTTCTAATTGATTACGGTTGTTACGCCCTCTACCGGCCGTCGTAGAAACTTAAAAATAATTTCCAGCGATTTTTCATTACCGATTTTACCATAAAAGAAAAATTCCCAAAGCTGTGCGATAAACGACCTTCGAGATATAACCGGCTGCCTTTCTTATTGAATCACCCGGTACATAGTATAATACTATCAATTTTATACCAATAGATAGCAAGCACTCTTCTGCTTCTGCTCCAAACTACTTTAGTAGTTTTTAAATTATTCTGTTGATAGACACACTGCTGAAGAAACCCCCCTTAGGATACCCTAAAATAGTATCTGTTTTAACAATTGGTCCAATATAGTTAGAAGTATTTTGAGTCCTGACATCTTTTTGTCTGTTGGCCAAGTTCCTTTTCCACTCGATTTTTTAAAACAACGTATTACCGACTCACAGTTCTCTAAAATCGTGTTGAAACCTAAATTGCCAAGGTGGCGCTGTAGATACTTCTTGAAGAAGTGAGTAGGTATATGCAATAGTAGCGACAAGAATATGTTATAAAATTCAAGTTAAGCAATGTCTTTAAATCGGTTTTTATTACTTGATTAGTTTACATAAACTGAATATAAATTGGCAAGTGGAATTATTGTTACAAAACTGTAAATTTTCTAGTAGTGATGAATAATAATAATAAGAATACACAATATTTATAATAATAATAAAGATATTTATTTGTGCACAAATATAAATTATACAATGATATAGTTTTCTTAAAATTCCTAACCTAACTACGCAAAAAATTTTCTTCCTCTCAAAATCAAAGTTTATTGAAAAAGCCCATTAATGAAATTCATATAAGTTGTTAGAATTTAATTTACATTAAAGTACAAGGCGATTTAAAAATACAACTAGCTTTCTAGAAGATGGTCTTGATATAATAAATAATACTTATATGATGACATTGATAAAAAATATTTATTTAAAATTGGTTATATTTATAAGCTTGCAGAAAAATAAATAGGGTTGTGTTTTATTTCATTAAAGTGACCTTAGAAGAGTTTTTTTCTCTTATTTCGTCAGATCAATTTCCGGACGCATTTTGCCATGTCGTGGCTCCTTAGTGATTCTAGAAAATACGGTGAAGAAAAGAAAAGCAAAGTTCAACTTGAACCAGTACATGGGGACACCGTCAAAAGGATGTAGCACGTAACCACATCTAGTGTCGAAGTGGGACACTTTTAAAGTATACCAGCACCTCTAACCAACTTATAAAAACAAGTAAATTTGTTTAGAGGAAATTACCTGTAAGGACACACATCACAATTACAGGAATCATGCAAGGCAGTGCCCGCTTTAAGGACCGAAACCTAATAAAATCAGAAGAGTTTTTATTTTCATTTCGTCAGATTCATTCAGTACATTTTTTAAATTAGTTTTCTTCTAATTTTGTGCCCAGATATTTTTTTAAATTCAATTTACTACAAGTACGATACAAATTTTGAATCGCTTGAATTCAAAATTTAATTTAATTTTACCACGAAGAGGTACATTTTTATTATGAGTCGAATTATCTTGAATACTATAAATTTTTCGAATATTAAATCAATACACCCAAAACAAAAATAGGTTGCAGCGTTATAACTTGCAATAATGGCCAATAGTTTAGCAACCCTTTTTGAAAATCTCAAGTTTAATACAAAACTCAAAAAAGAAATTTAACTATTTCCCATATGAATAAAAATAATTTTACAAATAAGAATTGTACCAGAATCAAACCTTTATAAACCAAAATTAGTGTCAAGTATACAGAGTATCTCAAAATTAATTTTTTTTTAATATGACGTCCTAGAGTTATAACATTTTTGAATGCTAGGAACCTTGGTTTTTGATATATGGATATAAGACTTTTAAATAATGCAATAAAACTATTTTTATCTTATATTTCAGTGTGATAGAACAAACTCGAACAAACCCGTAACCCCAATTGATTTGTGCTTAACTGTAAAATTGAAAGTTGTGGTTTTTGGATAAATAATTAAAAGTTAAGATAGGAACGCAAAAATCTGTTCTGAACTTTAAATTTTATAAGTTTTGCAAAATATTGACGGTTGCGTTGAAAAAAGATGGTAACTTTATCTTGGATCTTAATTTTAAGTCATCACTTGACAATAATTTTCTTAATATTAGAATGATATTATAATATGATTATATTTGTTGATTTTGGATTTTTTTATTTTGTCTTTTATATTATTTAAAATCAGAAACCTTTTCGGATGAAAGTATTTATATTGTTTAAACAATATTTATGAAAAAAAAAATGTTTAAACAATATCCATTGAAAACTTGGAAAAAAAGAAATATTCATGTTGTTTTTTTTATATTATGGCTATCATAAATACTTTTAAAATATATTTTAGTATGCCAAAAAATGTTATAAACAATTACAATTTTTTTTGTAATAATGACATAAAATTAATATAAACTGCTTATTACAAAGATCGACAAACTGTTTTTTAACACTTTTATTACAGGTTGTAGTTCGGAAACGACATAACGGATTAAATTGCGTTTTACAGAGTTTTAAAGATTATTTCTTGCAGAATAATGTTGTTGTTCGCCTATAACGTAACTGATATACTTTATTATTATACAGGGTGGAAAAGAAAGCTGTGCAAAAAGGTAATTTAAATTAAGTCATATTTTGTAAATAGTGTTTTTTCATGTTATATTTTAAAGTCGTTCTATTACCTATATCTCGGGACAGTTTCAGTATTTTTTTATAAGTCAATATCTCAGAAAAATAAATGTTGGTATTCTTTTATTATATGCCCTAGGGCAAGAATTATACTATAAAAAACAGCTGTCTTTAAAATAACAGACGACATCATTCTGTTGATGAATATTTACTCAGTTTACTTTCTATCTAATGCACTCACCTGGTTGATTTCTTAAGCAAATAAAAAAAAAATGGCCCTAAGATATCTACCGGGTGTCCTAAATTACAAAGATTAGGATAAAATAAAGATGCTTGAGTTGTTCAAATTTAAAAAGTTTCATCTGATATATTAAAGCTATACAGCGGCGCACCCAGGATTTTATGTTAGGGGGGGCCCGCCAACCAGTGCTGGAAGCAAATTTTTTAATAAATTTTTAAGTTGCGCATTTTTCTAGAACTTTGGAGCTTTTTTAACAGGTACTCTTGCAGGGAAGATCGCAATAGCCTAGTCATGGGAGTCGTTAAACGGTTTCTTAGGGGGGGGGGCATTGGCGGCTTGTGACTTGTTAACTTGCGGGTGTACTAAAAGCCTGCTGTAGGCGAAATGCGCCGCAGGCGAAATTTTTTTAAGACCACGCCCAAATTTGGTCAATAATTATTATAGTAAATATTTTAAAAATTTATGATTACCTTCTTATTCTATTGAAAATGAAATAAGATAAAAAATAGAAAGGCTAATTTATTTTTCATTAGTGGGTACATTGTTTAAAAGTAAAGTTCATTCATCTGTTTTTATTTGCAGCAAACTTATCAATAACAATAAAGTCCCTAGATTTACACTTTGTCGTATGTATCAAGTTAATTTCGAGAGTTTAGGTCTTCCCTTAATTTTAATTTCAATTTTTTGCTTTATACTTAATGAGCTAAAATTGTTTCTCAAACATTCATAGTCGTTTTGACATTAAAACTGTTTATTTTTATTAAAATAAGTCTTTACTACCCCAAAATAATAACAAAAATATAAAGGAAAACTCGAAATAATAAATTCATAAATTCAATCAAACCATATTAAACCTCAATAAGTCAACTTTTGTCAATAAGTCAACTTCCAGGGGGAGGGGGGGGGGGCAAATGCCCCACCTGGCCCCCCTCAAACGAGGTCCGTGAGGTAAATCTAAGAAAATTGACTTTTTAAAATACTTATCCACTTTCATAATTTTTATTTCATTGGGGTTTTGGGGGGGGGCCAAGGCCCCCTTGGCCCCTCCCCCGGGTGCGCCACTGAAGCTATAGAAGGTTTTCATAAAAACATTGTCCTTATGCTTTTGTCGATCGCTCGATTCGGTTTTGGCAATTTTCTATTTAAGTGCTAGGACTAGAATAATTAATCTAATTTTTTTGCCAAGCCGCTGTTTTTAGCCCAGAAATTGAGATATAGATTAAGCATTTATTCATATCAAATTTTTCATCTAAGCGGGAGCTATAAGTACTTTTTAGCAAATTATTTAAATAAAATACATTTAACCTTATACCGGGTGTCTCAAGTATTGTTAAAATTGACCTTAATTCTACCTTAAATGTCTTAGCTTATTGAAGTTAATTATTGATTATTTTTATTTGTAAATTATATTTTTTAATATTCTTAGTAGGTATCTTAAACTTACTGATAATATACAGGGTCACTAAAAACGAAACAGTTATTTGTTACTAAATGAATTCTGGGCCAATAACAAATTCGGAAAGTAATAAAATGCCAATAATTAGCTAACATAAAACTAACTTCTGTTAATCAATATTAAAAAAACAACAACCACGAGCATAAATTTTTGGCGACCCTGTATTAGATAAATTCGAAGATCCTTACTAAGAATATTAAGGACTATAATTTTCCAAAAATAATAACTAAATTCTCATAATATGCTCAAATGTCCCGGTTTTAACAACAATTTTAGTTAAATTTCTTTCTGATTTGGGACACTCGGCATAAGGTTAAAGGTATTTTATGTTAAATAATTTGCCAGAAAGTAATAATTGTAGTTTATAATTAGAAGAAAAATTTGATATAAATACATGCGTCTTTGGCTTAGTTGTACCTACACAGGAGAAAAATGTGTACGTAAAATTAATAAACGGTGATTGGCAATTTTTTGTACATTAATATTATGAATAGATTATTGATACAATGATTTCTGATCACAGACCTAAAACTTAGTTCCTTGAAACAATAAACGAGCCAGCATTAACCAATAAACTGAAAACAACAAAAATTATTAAACGGTGTTTGTTGTTTCAATGGACACTAGATGTGGATTTTACGAACCCAACCATTAACTTTGAAATTACGCGCCAAAATTAATGCTGCCGTACATTGGATCAACCACCGCGAATATTAATATTATGAACGCTCGCACAGACTTTTTGGTTTTCGCGCTCATTTTTGGCGACAAAACGTCAAACGTCGATATCTTTGTTCAGTCGATCCATTGAATATCAAACTATAAGAAGGCCATATGAGCCGATTTCCTAAATCTGCTTCTTCATGGATGGCACAATGAGTTCACCAACAAGAAAGCGACTAACCTTTTCACTGCTAAATTAAAACATTGTTGCCGCCTGACTGTTTGACTTGCTGCATGAGTTTTTTAAATTTATTTTTATAGCTTATCGTAAAACTTGATTTCATATAAGTACTTACACCTATCCACGTCTAGACCTAAAAATGTACCTACCTATTTTTAATTGCCTTGTAGCATATAATATTTTCAACCTTTTGATGTCCGAACGTTAATTAGGGGAGAGTGGGGGAATATCGGCCCCTTAAGGAAATACTCGAATATCTCGCAGATTTTATGATTTAATTATAAACTGGAAGCTTTAAATGAAAGGTAGGACTTTCGGGAACAAAATATATTTTAATTGGAATTAAACAATACTGTTAAGCATATATTACCAAATTTTAAAAAAATATATGAGTGGCCGATATTACCCCGCAGGTTGGAGGTAAGATCGGCCAGGGGCCCGAATTACCCGAAATTGCTGCAAGAGCTGCTTGAAGAGTCTCGGCAGTCCAAGAACCTCTTGTAGTTTTACGTTTATAGGTCCGCGGCATCTGAAAATAAACGAAAATTGACTACTAAATTCTATGGGGTAATACCGGCCATACCAATATTACCCGCACAACGATGGCCGCAATTACCCCTAATACAATGAACAAAACCCAAACACACTATTTAGACATGCCTAAACTTACGTCGTTTTTAAACAAACTAAGTGAAAGAAAACATAATTTAGTTGATTTGCATATCTAAAAACTATTTTTACAACTTACCGTTATGGAAATATATAGCCTCAAAAAAACACCTTTCTTACAGTAACACGTGCTTTTCTATAATATTCGCTATAAAAACTATAAAGCTTTCGCTAGCACTGCCTAAAAGATACTAACCGTTAGATTTGCTGACAGGCGTGATCGGAAGACGTAAACCGCTTCAAATTTTCTATCGGGGTGGGAGAAACTTGGCGGCCGGTATTCCCCCACAGGCCGGTATTCCCCCACTCTCCCCTACATGAAAACATATTGACCGCCATGTATTCTATTTCTAACAAAACTAAATGACGACTCTCACTATTCAATACCTACCTAGGCTACAAGCTACAACGTATGTTGGATAAAATATGAATGGTGTGCGGTTTGTATAACTTGGTTTTTATTTGCAATTATTACTACTTTTCAAAAGGGTTAGTAGGTTTTACTTTCTTACTTAAGAAACATTCAGTTTGTTTGTACATATTAGTGTATTACGTATTTTGCTATTTTTCTACGAAATAAAACCTATTTTAGTTATACTTGTTGTCGCTTTTTATCTACTTTTATTTGTTTAACATTTAACACCTAATGCAACGATAAAATCATTATGAAAGTCGGTCCAATTACCCCGGAGTAATCAGCGTACATATTATTATCAAAAACATACATTCGGCTGGAATTGAGAACTTCCTATTTTATTGTCTGTTAAAAATGTTTGAATTCTTAAAAATTCCAATAAAATACGATATGCGGCAACACCACGACATCACATCAGTGAATTTGAGACATCTGTTGCCGAGGCGCTGCAATATAATGACAGACAGGTGACAGATTTAAGGTTAGAGTTACGATCAGCTCTACGAATAAAGAATACAAAGGAAGTAGGGTATTGTAGATTGACAGTTGTCCGGGATGGGGGCCGATGGCGGCAACATTTGACGCATGCGCGTTTCCGGTCCACCTGTGGCGTATCATTGAAATGGTAATAATAAAATGATTAATGAAATTTTATTTGACGAAGAAAATAGAAAAAATATTTAGATTCATATATACCTATAAGATATGTTAAGGTTGGTGTAATAAAACAATACAACTATTTCTTTTAATTATTTATTTAAGTAAGGTAACGGAGGTGAAAGGGTCCTTAATGTAAATATCTGGTTAAATAACTAAAAAACACCTTTTATTATACATTAAAAAAAAATTGTTTCAGATAATAAATACTGATGAAGGCAAAATTATTGCCAAAACGTCTACGTTAAAAAATAAAATTTTAAAAACCTTACTATTTCTTCATGAACCAAATCACAAGAAAATAATAAAATATAATATAATATAGTCCTGTTTATTATATGTACCTAAATAATATTAATGAGATTTCTAATATACAAGAAAATTGTCAAATGACAAACTATGCAGATAATACAAACATTTTATTTATTTCTAGTATCAACAACTTAACAAGTTAATTATAGATACATAAACCCTATTTCTAAAAGCTATCCTAAGCTATAATAAATATTCAATTAGCATTTGCCTAAGCAGTTCATTCCTTAAATTATATATTATGTCAATGTCTCCACAATATTTATTAAAATAGAGCACAGTCTTATAAGTGGTGAGTTTTTGTATAGATTTGTCCTCGGTGTAGGAATATAAAATACATGTACGGATCTAGTATTGACTAAGCCTATTCTAAACGGAAGCAGTTCTAAGAACTCTTTATTATCTATTTTGTCTCTAATTATTTTATATAAGAAAATAATTCTTGCTTCTATACGCAATAGTCAAAGAAGGGAAATTAAACAAATTACACAAAAGCCCTTGATCTGTACCTCTTGGCGGATAAACTGAAAATGACTTGTAGTACAAAAATTTTAAAAATTTACGCCGAATAGATTTTAAAAGAGCAATCTTAGTGGCATACTGAGGATCCTAAATAGTGCATGCATATTAAAGTGTTGAAACTACCAGGGATTTATATAAAGTTATTATGGCGTTAACATTTTTAAAGTATTTACAAGTTCTTATAATAAATCCTAGCATATAAAGACCTTGAGCTTCTCGAGCAACATATTTAACAATCTATGATTGAAGTAAATAATTATTGGTTTTCTAAAGATAAACTGATATTAAATAAATCAAAGACCGTTATCACCTTGTTTAAGACTAACCGATACACTTTGGAGAATCTGGAAACCGTAACCATTAATGATTGTCATATAAGATTAAAGGAAGATACTAAAATCTTCGGTGTGTTGTTGGATAGTAAAATGTCCTGGAAGAGCCATTTCCAATATATGTTGTAACCAGAAGGTGTTCCATTTAGATTCACAGTAGGATAATTATCTTCAGGCAGGTTTTGACATGGTGCCTTATAAGATATTGCATAGGAACGTACCTGCCAAAAAAATAAAAAAAATTTTAATTATCACTGTTTGGCACCTTTACCAAATGACACAAAAGTACCTATAACGTAATACAACCTCTTTGTAATTTTTTTTTTATATTTTGATATGAATTTCTTTGAATGATAGAAGGTTTGGGACTTGCTTTGAATTTTTTTTTTTTAATCAATGGTATCTCCAGTCGTCCTCAGGTGAATATTGGGAAAACGTTTCTATCATTCTAGAAACATCATTGTCTTCAATCTTTAAATAGGAATTTCTTTGTTTATCGTACCTATACTACCATCCATATTTTATTACATTCTTTATCCATGGCTTTAAAATTTTAAAAATAGATTAAACCAATAAAACATCTAAAAACTTTTATCGATACCTACATAATTTATGAAAAAGTGACAAAGCAGCTTCCTCAGAAGCATAAATAATGCAGAATTATTTGTATTCATATTCTTAATTCTACCTACCTACATATTTTCCAATATTATGTAATTACCTGATACAATAGTTTCAAAACTTACATTTTTTAACCTGGTTACTTCAAAAGTAGGCACTACTGCAGTTGGGACCAATCTAACTTTCAATCTTGAAGTTCTGTCAACCCAATCTTCAGAGAAATGCTTGGAGCAAAGAACTCTATTTCATATAGGATCCCAATCACTTCGGTTTACAATTTTCAACCATGCCTTTTTTCTTGGATAATTATGTGGAAAACTAAAAACCAATAAGTATTTTTAATTTGCTTTTCTGTAGAAATGGGGTAACCCAGTCGATTAATAAATAAATAATATTTTTCTGGTTTTATAAGACGAACGCCCATGAATGACGAATGACATGCGAGGTTCGGAGGTTATGTGTATTTTGATATTAAATTAAATATTTACATTTTTTTTTTCTCTACAGATTAAAAAAGTTTATATATCTAAACATAAACTTACCGATGAAATGTAATGCCCAGTTTTTTACTTCCTAGCGTTTGGGAGCACCCACAAGCAGCACAATTAACCATATTTATAGCTTTTTCATTAACCCAGAATACCAAACAATTAATCCGTTTTAATCGCTGTCCAGCGCTAAAAGTATACTCCACTGTCGCACTAAAGTAATTATAAGTTTACTAGAATTCGTTAAATATGGTTCTTAACTAATTAAAATGGAAATTAACTCAAAAACAGCAAAGAAAGCAGAAATCACAGCTCGACCTGTCAACTAGTGTCAACTACGGTCAACCACCAAAACAAACATGGAGTCATATTTAGACATTAGATGGGGGTTCAAAATGGCCGACTTCCGTCGGTTGCGTTGTAAGACGGTTTATGCAAAATCCTACTTCCTTTGTATTCTCAATTCGATGGATCAGCTCTACAATGGCGGCCGAACCAGCTCCAATACGTCAAAAAATGGGTTGTCAATTTCTCGGACATCCGTCATTCTTATATAGTTTGATAGGCAATGGTCGGTCTTATATAAAGTTAAAGGGTAGAAACACGGGGATGTCACCAATATAGGAGCCAATGACAACAACGTATTTTGCCAGCAGGTGGAACCAAGCGGGGCAGGAGGGATTGACAGATCAATAGGGGATTTGGTTTTATAAATAATCTTTGGTTATTACATAGATTTCTTTATATTTTATTACTCCATAGCAACAACAATAACATTTTTGTTCCATTAAAGTCCATATTTTTAATGTTATACTAAATATTTTCAACATTTTTACTAGGTGTCAATTTTAGTCAGTTGTAGTTGGTCATCCTGTTCTTTAGCTGTTCGGTGGGTAAACACTAGTCATGACAGACATTTTCTCAGAAAAGTTCTGTTTTCTTTAATTATTCAGTTTAAAATACAATATATTCCAGTTAAATTGTAGTCTTTGTCTGTAAGTTCACTTACAGGTATTTTATTTTTTCTAAAGATTAGTAAGTTTTTATTTTGTTGTAGCTTGAACTGCGTTGAAGCATTGTCTCAGCACGCCAAATACAATTCTAAAATTTTTGAATTTTTTAGGGCAATAACTGAGTAAGTGGGTATACATATATTTATGCTTTATGTTTTATTGAAACTGGTTAAAAAAAAACTTATCGTTTACTTAATGTATATAGTAGTTACAGACTGGAATATACCTGCCTAAAATTTGTCACCGATTTCCAAGTACTTCAGTAAATACCCCATAAAGATAATGTAAAACCTTTTTCGCAACTACGCATTTATTTCTACCTTTTATGGGCATTTCCATGCATACTTTTTCTGATTTTTGATAACTGATTAACATGTTTTAAAGCCTGTTTTGTTTGCTTGAAGAATACAATACCAGCATACAGACAGTTTCTAAAATTCGCTTGTAGCGGCACCAGAGCTGGGCAAGCTACTGGAAAAATGTAGCTAGCTACAACTTACAAGCTACTTAAAATTAAAGTAATTAAGCTACCGTGTAATCAAGCTACTTTTAAATAAATAGCTAAGCTAAAAGCTACTTTTTTTAAAGCTACTTCTATAAGCTACTCTGCGAAGGTTACTTCACTTTATGTCAGTGAATGCAGTTTTGAAAAACTACGTTCTTCGACATTAAAAGAGTTTAGTAATAAAAATATTATAAAGTTTTAATAATGTAGGTACCTACCTGTAACTAAGTATTATTATAAGTAAATATATTATTGAGCATGTTTTCAACAGTGCAGAATATGAGTGGTACATCGTAAAAAAATATTTTTGCCATACTTTTAAACAATATAGGTAATAGATATTTTTTGATATAATATTACTGACATGACTGTCAAAGTTTTATACATTTTTTTAGTTTTTCAAATTTTTATCTTTGTGGTGTATGCCCATTAACCACTGTGCACTTAATTTATATCTTAGTCTTTGTTTCACGCAATGAAATAAAACACTTGTAAATTTTCTGTCGTCCACAAGTTATTCTCTCTGCCTGCTAAGAATGACTAACTCGTGTCTGATACTTTATTTGCATGTTTACAAAAATGATGACTAACAATCCGATAACAAAATAATGAGTAAGTATAATATACGAAGCTGTGCGTGTACATCACAATCTCAAAGGCAAAATGCTAAGTTATTAAATAAATATACAAAATATAATATCCTTTAAATTATTTTATTTTTTAATTCAGAAGTTACCAAAATGGCAATACCTAAAACTAATGATAACATTAATAATTTTAACTATTTGGTGAATGTGCAAATAAGATTATTACAAAAAAGAGTTTCCTTTAAGTAGAACAAGCTTTTCAAATAAGCTGTCCGACAATCCATTTCGCCTCGGAGTATTAATATAGGTAGCAAACGAAAATAATCTTTCTACTGGAGCTGAAGGAGCGAGAGAGGTGTTGAATCTTAAGAATATTAGTTTAATGATTGGATAATCTTCTATCATAGCGATGTGCTACCGAAAGTAGCTTAAGCTACCGAAAGTACCCTAAGTAGCTTTTTTGCCTAACTAGCTACTTTTAAAAGTAGCTTCATGAATACACTAAAAAATAATGTAAAAGCTACAGCTACAAGCTACTTGGTTTTAAAAGTAGCTCGAATAAAGCTATTAGCTACCAAAAAAGTAGCTAGCTAGTAGCCTAACTACTTAGTAGCTAGCTACTGCCCAGCTCTGAGCGGCACACTTCATGTAATATGTAAGTTGGTCTCGATTAGTTGAAATATAATATATAATTATAATAACAAAAGAACTCAATCACAATTTGCAAACAGGAGTTTGGTTTAACATATTATTGAACCATGTTAGAAATATTAAATCTTGTTTCCCATAGTAATTGTTTAGATGATCTTTATTATGAACTCAGATCAATAGTAATATTTATTACTTATATAAAAAAACACAGTAAACCATACTGCTGCAGGCCTTATATAAATTGTTTAAATCCTTATCAACACTACAGTATTTAAGTGAGAGGCTTACTCTAAAATATTTTTTTTGGCTCGGTACTTACTCGGCTTTATTGGTGGAAAAGAATTAAGAATTGTAAAATCTTACTTGTTTCTTTCTTAATAAATTCTTTTTACATAATATATTAAGTTGCAGAATCGACAGTTCTTACTTATAAAATTACTATAATATAAAGAATAAACCTATAAAACTTCTTATAACCATAACTAATGAACAGAAGGTGTAGCTAATTTTTTTTGTCAGCCTGGATATAGCTGCTACTAACTGTTGTCAAGAAAACAAATTATATAATTATGTAAATTAGAATAATACTGTTAATTTTTTACTCCTTTTGTTTCAATAATATGTATAATATGATTTTCTTGTTTTGAATAATTGTAATAAAGAAAATTTTACCTATATATTTATAATTAGTTTATGGTTTTTATGATTACAAGTTTAGAGTTTGGTAAATTATTAAAACTCGATGTCTGTACCAACCTAATGTTAATATGTAGAAATGTTTTATTGGTAGTATCATATTTGTTGCATTTCAGAAAATATATTTCTTTTAATAATTGTTT
Source organism: Polydrusus pterygomalis (assembly GCA_963969555.1). Classification (NCBI taxonomy): domain Eukaryota; kingdom Metazoa; phylum Arthropoda; class Insecta; order Coleoptera; family Curculionidae; genus Polydrusus; species Polydrusus pterygomalis. The sequence goes on from OZ018378.1 coordinate 63,655,186, forward strand.
AAAAATAACTATGGAATAGGCAGTAGGCACATAAACATTTTAAAACGAAAAACACAGAAAAATGTTTTGGTTTTTCGTTTTATCAAGTAGATGTAGCCTAGTTCATACTGTTTTTGAGCATTAGTTACTTTAAAGACTATATTTTTCGAAATGTAATAATTATGATGCCACAAACTAAACTTTTAAATATTTCCGCCAATATCATTCGGTAAAGCAGCTATCTTTATTACCGAAACTGTCACCTGTCTAGTCGGTAAAGCCACTTCCTATTCTATCGATGATACCGACAAAATTAGTACTTCAAGTGGCTTATAGATGGCCTATGATTCGACAAAATACATTGACGCGACATTTCTCAACCCTTTATTTTCCTGTGGGAAGAAACGCATTTCTGCTAGAGCTACGGTCAAATACAATGTGATTTGTAAAATTGTGTAACTAAAGGAATACAAGCAGATATACAGGAAATAGTGATCGAAGCAAACCGAATTTTAGAAAAGTAAATCCTAAGTCTTGTAAGCTAAGTACATTTTTCGTTGTTTCCTTTTTGTGGCCATTTACCTCTTACGGCTGCCGTTGATGCTTTTAAAACTAAGTTCTGTTACGAGGAAACGCTAGGTTTTTACATATATCTGATGTATTCCAGTGGTGCTCTTATATAAATAATTTAAAAATTTGATGTGTTTATTATACACAATTCTATCATCACACTATATGTAATTTGGAAAATTTATTGGAACAGCAGAAAATGAAGATTAAAAAGTAATTCCAATTTTCAGGAAAACCCATAACCATTTTTTAAAATGTTTCAATTAAATAATTTAATTTTATATATTGTACAAAACCTGATTTTTTTAAGAAAACTTATTGTGGAAAATATTGCACAAAATATAACCTAACTCCTATAGAACATAATCCATAGAAGATTTAAAAAAAAATTTGTTTGTTTGTTTGTTTGTTTGTTTTGTACTTTAATACAATATTAAATTCTGGATAATAGGTATTCATTAAGAGATATGTTTCATAAGTGCCTATTTTTGTGAGAAAATTGGAATTTTAATTTCATTGTCAGTTTCCGGCTTTTTCATTAAAGTCTCTGAATTATCTTATATACTCAGTGTAGTATGAAACATATTTTCAGTACAAAAAGAATTACCCTGTAGCCAGTTTTTAAAAATATTCGTAACAACCGAATACGAAGGCAAAAATCTAATTCATATAGAAAAATTACACATTGCCCATTACCATTAAAATTCGTTTTCCAACTTTTGGTGTTAATCTTAGATATTATCTTTTTATATTTTATTTTTCAGATGGATAAAACGCCTAAATTTTATAGTCGATCCATGGGTATGTAGTGCCAGCTGCAAACTTTTGTTCAAAGAAGAGTTCTGGCAAGACCACAAGGTACACTATGAAAGACTTTCAAGAAACATTTTCATTTTGTGCCATAAGACAACAATAAAGGGAAGAGCACATTCTAAATCTTACGGCAAGAAAGTCGGCAAGTCAGCGTATCATATTATTATGGCTTGACGATAATATCTCAAACGTATCCAACATATGCGTCAACTCTGACTACATTTGCTATAAATTCCTAACTCCACTTAACTAAGGCTGTGAATATAATTATTATTATATTATGTTTTTAAATTTTTATTTTTATTTTTAATTAAGATTTCCCCAGGAAAGTAAAAGGTTCTGAAACTTCTTGGAACTTGCATTTTATAAACATAAGTTTCTCGTTAATAGTCCGAAGGTTCATATAATTTGTGGAGCTCTTTTCCTATAAGAAAAAATACCCACTGAGCAAGTTTTTATTTATTATTATCGAAACAGACTATACTACTGCTGCTTTATATTATCATTGACGGAGATTTACAGTACAGCACATACCAATAAATTGGGTTGGTAATATATATAACCAGCGATCATCGATCAATATTCACTGTTTATTGATTCAGTGTACAACAATCGTAACTTGATAAATAAGAAAATGTACGTACGACCGTTCGTTGTTTCAATGACACCTGTCATCGGCTGAAAATTAATGTAGACGTTCATTGATTTGATGCACTTTTTTTATTACTATCACGTGCTTTTTTCTTTCAGTGTATACATTGTAATTTCTGTGGTAAAAACAGAATCGAAAGATCGACTAGAGCATATTACAAACGATAGTTTTACAAAAATGTATTAACTTTTTTAAATTTTAATAACTCAATCATCCTAATTGTACAATACTCATTATATTTGGGGGTACCCAGTAGATCTCTTAGGGCCATTAATTATATTTGAAAAAAAAATTAAGGGTGGTTTTAACTCCCCAAAAAGGGGTAAATTTCACTACAGACACTAAAAAAGTATGCCAAACTAAAAAGAAACACTACCGTAGTTCTGTGTTTTTTTCAGCCAATAAAGGGACTTTCTAATACTGAATTTACCTCAGTTAAAAATTCAAACCTGTATGCATTATAATTTTCTGTAAAATTCCTCTTTATAAAATTTTTTGGTAATTTCAACCACAAGAGAGATACTTTTCTTTAGTTTTCTGTCCAAAACAATCATGTGGCACGGGTTTTATTCTTTAGCGCTAAGGTAAAATAAGAAAGCCTTTAAGGTTCATCCAAGATATTATTTTTGTCAAAACAAAATATGTTAAAAAGTATGGCTTTTAAATACATGGATACGCAGTAAAAAATCACTAAAATATGCGCTGGGTTCATCCATTCAGAAATGAAATAAATTTTTCCACTAATAGTAAAACCGAAATATTTGATTTTTGCAAGAACAAAGAAATAACTTTGACTTTTTTCTAATCATCGCATGTCTAATTTTAAATTATTTAATATTGAATTATGCAAAGCTAGGATAAACAATCTTTCGCGTGCCGCTATCGCGTTGTAGCCAAGACAGAAAACATGTGAAGAACAAAAGCTTGTATTTTATAAGAAAAACAATTAACTTTGAAAAACGAATTGTGGCAGTAATAATACATCAAATTATTTGAAATTCTAACATCACATTAAGAGCATGTGTAAAAAAAGTCCTCTTCGATTAAATTTTGATGATTTAGTTCTGCCTACTCGAGAATCGTCATTTGATTACAATCACTGAAATGCAATACAAAATGCTGTCTACTTTTTTTTTTTTATTAAATTTCGATTTTCAGGGTAAAAAAAGGTTTGCCAAAACTGTTTAATATTTAAGTAATTTTAGTATAAAAACGTTCTTACCATGCTTATTTTGTGAAGTTTAATCATTCATTCATTGATTAGGCTTTCCCACGATTGCTGTTTTCCAAAATATTAATTTTTAGGGGAGTTTTAACGACTTTTAATTTTACTCTTACTTTTTCTAAGAACCATTTATATAATACTCAGTAATTATTTACGACATATATAAGTGTCTACACTAATATTAATAAAAAATATATATTTCATTAGAATTTGGATTTTAGGGTCCTATTGGAAACTTCTCATCACAGCGATGTATGTATATGCACCCCTTAGTACCTAAAAATTTATAAAGGTTTAATTAACAAAAACTTATAGCTCTAAAGTCAAATGCAAAGAATTTGTATTTTTAATTATTTTATGTGGAATTTATTTATTTAGTTATACACTTCTACTTGTTACGCACCCAATCTGTAATAAATACTATCTACCGCACTACGAATAATTTCGGCCGGTAAATTATTTATTCCGATCCTTTTCTATCTTTTAGGTTCTCAATACATCTTGATCTCTCAAATAACACACAAACCCGAACATTTACTCCAAAATGCGACAGTGTGCCATCTTGCTGAAACCATATTCCTTAATGAATAATATCTGGATCATCCCTGTTAGGAAACATAACTGCTAACGCAGCAGGTATTAAATCAAATAAGGGAAATTCTAAGCAACCTAACAAGATGGCCCTAAAATTATGTTATTAATTGGGGATATTGTGCGTGTCCGTCACGTATCTAGCGTGGATTTTGATCAGACCAAAATAGATAATTATGTCCATTGACTATTTAATTTAAGTAATGTAGCCATATCGAAAAAGATATTTGTGAAAATATGTTATCTACATCACATCTTGCCGTCATTTCTTAAGAGAATCATAAATTCGAATCATAATCATCCCTAAGAACGTCCTGTATAACATTCACTTTATATTAGTGATGTTTCGGGCTCGTTAAAACCCTCTGTGCAGAATCTGTCTTAACATCGTTATTATGGGCCAAGATTTCAGAAGAAGGCTGATTTTCATTGACTAATCAAGTTTTTATTTTCAGTTAAGAAAGGTGGTCGACCAGTTTTGGGTAAAGCCTTTATTGTTTCATGATCTTGAAATTTGTAAAATACCGTATCCACAGTTGACTGCATAATTGGATTCTTAGGATACTTTTCATTAAATAGTACACCAACTTGATTATGATTCCGCACTTGCAACCCAAAAATGAAAATTTCAATACGTTGCCTTTCTCAGAGCATCATAATTGAAAACATAAAACGTTAGGATAGTAAACCATCAAAAAACTAACAATCGCTGACAATGAAAGATGATAAGAAAAAAAACCCCAAACATAACATTGCAAAAAAATAAAACATTTTTATTTTATTTAAATAAGGATAACAAAACATGTTTTACAATAATTTGAATAAGGTATCCTTTTTAAATGAAGTGGGTAATTTAGATGTGTAGGCTTTTGATTATTAATAACCGAGTCTTCGGAAAAACTTATTTGGACTGGTTTTACCGTAACGAAATTATCAAACCACTTTACTGGCATCATGTGATTCAGTTTTTTAAGACCTTATAAAGCCTCACATGACCTAGTTTTATGACCTAATTTATTACATTAAAAAAAATTTGAGTAGCTAGAGGTTAAGGTAAGTTTGTAGAGAGGCGGCTGAAAATATAACAGAAAGATTAACAACAATTTAAATCAATTCCCGTGTTTAAGGAGTTATTCCGAAATGTTAAACAACCCTCTATTTTGAATTATTTTTTGAAAAAGACAGAACCTACATTTACTAATTATTATTGTCCTTATTAGATTAATAATAATTTTATATAAATGGAGAATAGAAAAAATAGAAAAATACAATAAAACTAATCTTTAAAATCATTAGTTTTTAAACATATTTTAAGATAATTTTCACTTTTTGCAGGGGCCAGTGACAAAACAGCAATATAAGCAAACACGTTACCATTTCTTATAATTCTATACAATAGAGGGTTTTGACAGAATACTTATGCCTAAATGAAAAAAAAAATAATCTAGTTGTCCTTAGAGACCTTTGGGGGAAATTACGATAGACTTGTTAAAGGACTCAACACGTTCGCCAAAAAGTAATAGAATCAAATAAAACGACTAAATATTTGATTTTTCTACCATTTTTTGGTGGTGCGTTATTTATAAGATAAGCGGTTGTTAGTTGATTTTGATTTCGAGAGAACGTAGTTGAAACACACTTGGACAGGTTGAGAAAAAGTCGTTCTTATCGCGATACTTTCCTAGACGGTTTAACTCACGTAGTAGCCTATGACAATCGTGAGAGTTGATAGAAATATCGATTTAAATCATCTGCATAAAGCAAAAAATTTAACGCAAGAACAAATAATAATATTTATATAAATAGTTTAAAAAAATACCGGTCCCGAATGTAGTAACAAATGATTTAGAGCAAAAACCTTGAATTGAAACTTACTATTTAACCTATCTGAGAAGTCTCCCGCCTACACCGACCTCGGCCAATCGGCTCAGCAAGTTATGACTATTTTTATCGAAACTTTAAATAAAGTTACTATAGGCGGCGTCCACTTAAATGCACCTGTCCCTTTGTTGGTGTAAATAGTGCCAAAATGCCAGCAAGTAAGTGTTCAGTAAGCGCCCTTAAAAAACCCATGTAGTTGCCAAATTATAATTTTTTCCTTGTGAGGAAATGTCCTCATATAAAAAAATTTAGAAAAGTTTAGGTATAATTGAAATTTTACTGATTGGTCGGTAATTTGAAACATCTCTCTTCTTCCCGCTTTTGAAACTTGGTACTACTATGGCAGTTTTCCACCTTAAAAGAATTAGTTCATTGTTCGATCGATCGATCGAAGGTAATTTTTCTGGTCATTCGCCTCTTTTAGGCCTTCAAGACATCATTTTCTTTAAAAGCAATACATTTCGTTGTTTAAAACAGAACTTGGATTAAACTATTTATTCGCCACTAGATATTATTTGAATTTCAAATAATTACTGAAGGTATACTCGCTACTGTACAGCGCCATCTGAACCTCCTGGCGTGAATGTGCTTATATGTAAAAAATTCTTACCGTTAGGATGGTTGCCATGGTCACTGGACCGAAATAACCAACAGACAAGGTCAATGGTTTCTGAGTCTGTTGAATTATGGTTACAACCATTTTTTGGGTTTTTACATCTTGATTATACCACTTTGTTTCATACAGTGCATCTCCAATGGCAAGGCTCTAAAATAACATTATTTTTATTGATTATAATATTAATTTAGTCATTTTAGTATTGAGATCAGTAATACTGATCATCCTAAGTAGATATATCTGGACCCAGAGAAATTGCTCTTTATTTGTATTTAGTCGTATTTTTCAGTTTATTTGCTTTTAAAGACAAACCTGAACCATAATATCGTTTGCAAACCATCCCAAAATCAAGCTGGATCCTGTAATAATTATAAATTGCCCGAACACGCTGATAAGTCCATTAGTTGTGGTGATCTAGAAAAAATTTAATAGTTGCTAAAGAAACTACTTTAAAAAAAATTAGTGTCTATTAAGTGTTTATAGTAAAATAAGAGCAGGCAACAAAAATGAATAATCAACATTTCGCAACTTTTTTTTATACAGTGTGAGATGGTAACTAAATAAAATCAGTAAATCCAGGACAGTTTTTTTTGAAAAATGCATCGCCACAGGTATTCAAATTTTAAGATGTGATATTTAAAAAAAAATGATATAGTGTGTCCCAAATTAGATATACAGGGTAAGGATTTTAAATGGAACGCTGCTTATAGCGGCTATAAGAATAAGATTTCTTTAAAATCCAAAAATACGTCCTCAAAGATTTTTTATGGGCTACGCTTCTGTCATGTAAAAAAAAATGGGGACCTCAAAGGGGGGCGCAGAACTAACCAACTTTCTTTTTTCCAAGTAGACGATACCACCTGTGGCACCTTTTTGGGAAACTTATTGAAAAAGGAATTTGTCCATGTTCTTTTGTTGTACATCTGTCAAACCATGTGTCAGAAATTTAATAAAAACTAATTTTAAACGAATAATTACATAAAATAACTTGAAAACTGTCATTCAACTTTTTTAGCTCAACAATTGTTGAAAATGTGCCCCATTTGAGACAGGCCCATCCGTACGCCAATTACCTTGTTTTCATGGTAATACAGCCAGTTTTTTAATAATGTATTTAACTGAAACGCTAAAAATTGAAATATTGATGATGGTCGGGCTTGGAAAAAGAAAACGGAGTTAAGAAGAAGTTGCTGCGTTGTTTCGTGAAAGTCATCCCGATTTGCCACCTTTGTCGCGAAGTACAGTGAGTAAAAGTGAAAAGCAATTTCGAGAATTGGGTCATGTAAGACATGTTCTTCGAAGAAGAACCCCCAAAAGGATCAGATGAAACTAAATTAGATATCATATTGACCTATCAAAAAAACCCAATTACACCAGCAAGGCAATTATCTCGTGATCACAATATCGATCATAAAACGGTGTTAAAGATCACAAAGTCTACTGGAATAAACCATTTAAAAGGCAGGCAGTACAAGAGTTATTGGAGGATGACCTAGAGAGAAGGGTAGAATTTTGCGAAGTTATGATGGCCGCGTTGGACAACCGACCAATTGATTTAGCTTGGATACTTTTTTCCGATGAAGCAACATTTACTTTAAATGGTCAAGTAAGTTCGAAAGTTAACCAAAAAATTATGTTTTAAAGGCAATTAACGGTTATACAATCGCTGGGCAAAATCTAAACATATTATTAATTAATTTCCATTTTGGGTTAATCGACAAAATTGCCGATATTATTTCGACTAAAATCCTCATTGGATTGTTGAATGTCATTCTAAACGCCAAGGGAAAGTGAATATTTGGGCTGGAATAATAGGCGACAGAATATTCATTCTATTCTTTTTTGGCAATTTAAATGGAAACTGTCTTTAAATTTTCTTCAAACATTTTTAATACCAGAACTTCAAAGAATATTCCCTAATAATTGTTAAAATCTAGATCAAAGGATTTTTTCCAGCAGGACGAAGCCCCTCCACATTTTGCAAGAAATGTAAGAGAATTATTAAATATGACATTTCCAAATAGGTGAATAGGATGTCGAGGATTTATAGAATGGCCACCCAGATATTACACCCTTAGATTTTTATTTATGAGGCGATTTAAAAAGTAGGGACTATTTGTCACCAAGAGTTGAAAGTAAGGATTCGAGCAGATATAAATTTAATCACTACAGAAGTTTTAGAAAGAGTAAGGGTAATAGGTTGGGTCTGTGTCAACAGGTTTATGGGGCACATTTTCAACAATTGTTACGTTAAAAAAGTGGTATTACAGTTTTCAAGTTATTTTATGTAATTATTCGTTAAAAAGCACATGGTTTGTCAGATGTAAAAAATAATAATATGGACAAACTCCTTTTTCAATAAGTTTCCCAAAAAGGTGCCACAGGTGGTATCGTCTACTTGGAAAAAAGAAAGTTGGTTAGTTCTGCGCCCCCCTTTGGGGTCCCTATTTTTTTACATGACAAAAGCGTGGCCCATAAAAAATCTTTGAGGACGTATTTTTGGATTTTAGAGAAATCCTTTTCTCAGAGCCGCTATAAGCAGCGTTCCATTTAAAATCCCCACCCTTTTTATTTACTATTTTGTGTGCATATTAAGGTACATAACTACTAAATTTCAATTTTTTTTCCGTGTCATTTATAAGATATTAAACAAACAAAAATAAATTTAATTGAAAAATAAAAAAACCTTCTATCCATCTTTATTAATTTTTTGTCAATAAATGCTTACAGTGTTGTCCATTTACTATTTGCCATTATTCTAAACTAAAATATAACTAGGTTTAAACATTTTTAATTACTTCTTAAAAAATTTACCTATACTCATGCCTTATTGCTGCCTTTAACTTCTCAACATTTGCCGGTTTCGTCTTATAAACATTCCTTTTTAAGTATCCCTATAACACGTTGTCCAAAAGAGTTAGACGTGGTGTCCTGGAAATACTGCATCCAAATATTCACGGACAGGGAATGTTTTTTTAAATATAATAAAATTATTTTTTGTTTAATATAAAAGACCGCAACTTAAAATGTTGTTACCAGCGCCCAAGCAAAAAACTGTACCGGATTTACTGGCTGAATTTCAAGTTACCAAGTCACACCATATATTATCATACCTATATTATGCACCTAATTGGATTTAGCGTATTTAAACTTTTTGTCTCGGTTATTGGCGGGGAAAAATATTTCAATGACTATTTAACTAGAGTGTTTTACACTGGCAAAATGTCATAGCAACGGCCGGTCTTCTACTGGCAAAATTACTACCTGCACCTACCTGGACAAAATTCACATGTGATTTTTGCCGCGGCAAAATTTTGTCTTTTTTCTAGTTAAATAGTCATGTCGAATACCACTCGAGAAAAAATTGTGTAAGCAAAATTGTTCTCAAGGATTTATTTAAGTTTGTTGCTTTTAAGCAATTTCGCTTATGACATTTTCGACAAAATCACTCGCCTGACGGCTCGTGATTTTGTCAAAAATGTCATTCGCGAAATTGCCAAGCAACAAACTTTCATACCTTTCGAAAATTTTGCCGACAAAATGTTATCTCTTGTGATATTATATATGAAAAACGCACTATTTACAACAATCATTATCTATTCCAACCGTTTTAGTTTATTTACTTAAAACCTTTTCAAGTATTTACAATAATTGTAGCAAGTTGTATTGATTATGTATTAACTGAATTAGGAATTACGCAATACATGTTATTTAAAAAATTTTGGACTACAGTTTTTTCATTAAAAAAAAATCATGAACCAAAAATAAATAATCATATAAATCACATATCTTAAATTGAACCCAACGATAAAAACGGTTTCCTATACCTTATATCCTTTAAGAAATTTTAAGAGGATAAACCGAAATGTGATACAAAATACAATGTAAAAACTTTTTTTTTATTGAAGTACTCTTTACCACCCTACAAGCAGCAAAATTGTGTCGAAGCGCCACTACTTTTTTATGGCTTCAGGTAGAGAAAAGAACGTTTGAATATTATCATTAGAGTCAGAAAATATATTTTGATTTACTGCCTAATAAAAATTATTACTCTCGTACGTTAGTAGCGATAGTTGGTGCGTTCTGCATCCACCATTCCCTTCTGCGCATGCCCGGGCAGTGCGCAGGCGTGTGTCATATGTCAAATGTCAATTGTCAGATGTCATACGTCATCTGTCAACTGTCAAATGTCATATTGTTGGGCGTTAGCTGCTTTGGGCCTTAGCTACTTGGGCGTTAACTACTTTGGGCAATAATATTCTATATACGTAATGTGTCCAGGTTGACGTCATATTACGAATAAAAAAAGATGGCGGCTGTCACTTGTCAAGTGATGTAAGGAATTGAAAAAGAGGTTATGTGTGTAGGATGACGTAACAAGTTATTTAGAAAAAATCCCGAGATTCTCAGGTCGAGGTGTACTAAAGACATATGCTCGCCAACGGCTCGTTAAGGTTGTTAGAGATAGCGCAATATATGATTCGTATTTAGGATGACGTAACACGTATCAAGTTATTATGAAAATCCCAAGACCCGCAGAGGGCAAGGTGTACTAGATATATAGATATACTATGTTCGCCTACGGCTCGCTAAATCTGTTAAAAACAATATAACAGGTGGTTCATATTTAGAATGATGTAATAAATTATTATGAAAAAATCCCGAGGCCCGCAGGGGTGAGGTGTAAAAAAGTATCCAAAAAAGACATAATATGCTGGGTATCATAATACCGTACAGTGTGTGTATAAAGTCTGGAAACGCCTTAATAACATCACAATTTACTGGCCGATTTAAACCAAATTTGGTACAGTTGTGTAAGAGGATTTAACGCACCGAATGACGATATTGGCGTTGTTACCAGCTTTTTAGTTTGTCTGGAATTCGAACGAATTTTATATTTTTAAATATAACACCCAGTATATTTTTACATTTTTACTTTCCACATAAAATTATAATTATTTTTTATTAAATGCATTATTAGTCTATACTTCATAGTTTCCGAATTATTGACTCTCGAAAAGTGACATTTTTGAACTTTGACAGCTTATAACTTTCTAACAGTACGTCTTAGAGCACAACGGCTTACATGTCCCTATTTTCAGTTTTTAATATCTTCCCAAAAAAATCAACTTCCAGTTAAACCGGAACAACTATATTTCCTGCTTTCGAGTTACATCCGGTTTAACAGGAAGTTGATTTTTTTGGGAAGATAATAAAAATTGAAGATAGGGACATCTAAGCCGTTTTGCTCTAAGACGTACTGTTAGAAAGTTATAAGCTGTCAAAGTTCAAAAATGTCACTTTTCGAGAGTCAATATCTTGGAAACTATGAAGTATAGACTAATAATGCATTTAATAAAAAATAATTATAATTTTATGTGGAATTTAAAAATGTAAAAATATACAGGGTGTCATATTTAAAAATATAAAATTCGTTCGAATTCCAGACAAACTAAAAAGCTGGCAACAACGCCAATATCGTCATTCGGTGCGTTAGATCCACTTACACAACTGTACCAAATTTAGTTTAAATCGGCCAGTAAATTGTGATGTTCTTAAGCCGTTTCCAGACTTTATATACACACTGTATATAAAACATAACTATGTTTAAACCATCAATTCCTTAGTATAGGAAACGTTCAGAATAATATAAAATATACCTTTTAGATTATTTTCACTCATACAAATAACAAATGATTATAATCAAGGCACGAAGCAAACAATGGATAATAATATTCAATAGGTGTTAGCGGATACAGTAACTATATAATATTAAAAGTAACGACCAATTACATCATCATCTCGGGAACTTAGTATTGCATCAAAAAAATATGTAATTATTCCGCGAATGTAGTAAGCTATTAATATTCAATGCCGACTTAGTTGAAGTAAATAAGCAATTAATATGCCTTCAAAATATGATATATACGATTAGGATTCCAATGGTTAGAGATCGCTTATAATCGACAAACTACGAAAAAATTAGTCGTTTCCGTCACTAAACGAGAGAAAAATGGATAAAAGTTAACCTATGCATCGTCTATAAATTACACTAATTTGTTAATATCTTTAATCTATATCATGCAGTACTGTTTAAATATTAAGCAACCAAAAACCTCTCTGAACGAGTAAAAACATCTAATAATCCGTATCCAAAAAAATAGCATTTGAACCAATAAAAAGTCTATTTAACAGCTCCTATACTAACTCCTATAATAACCAGCTAAACCTCTCTGATAGGATAAAAACATCAAATAATCCACTAAAGTAGCTAAAAATGGTCTTTGAACCTATAAAACCCCTATTTAACAACTCCACAAAATAAACAGCCAATAACCCCTCTGATAAGGTAAAAACATCAAATAATTAACAGAAGTAGCTAAAAATGGTCTATGAACCCATAAAATCCCTATTTATCAGCTCCTATACAAAATAAACAACCAATAACCTCTCTGAATAAAAACATCAAATAAACCAATAAAGTACCTAAAAATGACCTGTAAATCCATAAAACGGCTATGTAACAGCTCCTATTCCATAATAAGCAACCAAAAACAGCTTTGAACTAGTCTTGATCGGATAAATACATCTAATAAACTACCAAAGTACATATCTAATAATAACACAGGCCTGCATGAAATTTGTGATGACGTGATTTTTGTTTGTTGAGCTTAGTTTTTATATAGAAATAACTAATTAAAATTGAATTGGTTTCTATCACCCACAGATTTTTTTTTGCAAAAAAAAAAGAAAAAATATAAAAAAAACTTATAATAGGCGTTTTAATACATTTTAAAATGAATGTAGTACTTCAAATTCTAAATGGATTGATGAATAAAAAATAATTTTCTGTGGTGCTACACACCTTCCGACTGGAGACTTTTTATCGACTTCAAAAAGGAGCTTTAAAGCTGTTCTTTTACATAATGATAATGTTTTTGCTTCTGTTTCGGTCGGCCATACAGTTAAGTTAAGGGAAAACTATGAAAATTTAGAGGAATTACTTTTAAGAATACAATATGAAAATCACAACTGGGAAGTGTGTGAAGATCTAAACATTTTAAGTCTTCTCTTAGGTCAGCAGTCTGGATTTACTAAATTTCCATGTTTCCTGTGCGAGTGGTCTAGCTAGCGAGAACAGCATTGGATAAAAAGAGACTGGTCACAAAGAGAGACTTTAACATCTGGAAACAAAAAATGTAATTCGCGAAAGTCTTATTGACCCTCAAAAAGTTTTACTTCCAACACTTCACATAAAACTTGGACGTATGAAACAATTTGTTAAGACATTATACAAAGAAGGATATTGTTTTAAATATTTGTTTAAAACATTTCCGACTCTGTCAGAGGCAAAATTAAAGGAGGGAATATTTGTAGGGCCGCAGATTAGCAGCTTGATCAAAGATACAGAATTTGAAAAGGTATAATGGAAGATCAGGAAAAACATGCATGGAATGCTTTTAAAGAAGTTGAACATAAATTACTACTATGTTGAGATCGTTAAAAATATGCTGGAAAATTTCAGGAATTTCAGAATATGAGCATAAAAATTCACTTTTTACATTCCCATTTGGACTAATTCCCGGAAAATCTTGGGAACGTAGGTGAAGAGCAAGGTAAAAGATTTCGTCAATATATTAAAGAGATGGAAAAAGATACCAGGGACACAAAAATTATGGCCGATTTCTGTTGGAACAAAAAAACAAGCAAAAGAAGCTTTTCTAAAAAAAAAAACATTTTTTGAAGAAGCGTAACGAATAATTAACCATTTATAATAGTTTATATGTGTATATTTTGTATATTATTGTATTTTTTTCCTTAATATATTAAAAAACTAGCTTATAAATGAAATAAATCGTGTTTTTTCTATATTTTTGGATTTACCGGTTTGAAAAATAATCTTACGTGATATTAAAAAAACTGAAAGCAGATTTGAAATCAGCGCTACCCAATTACTAGGAAACAGTTAAAAATTTAAAATCAACTTTCAAACTGTTAAAAAATGCCGGCCTGTGTAATAATACAAAACCTAATAAGTAGCCAAAAGCCTCTATGAAGTGTTTATGATCGAGTAAAAAAATCTAATAATCCATTAAAGTATCCAAAAAATAGTCTTTGGACCCATAAAAAGTCTATTTAACAGCTCCTACACATAATAATCAGCTAAAACCTCTCTGATAGGGTAAAAACATCTAATAAACCATTAAAGTACCTAAAAATGACCTTCGAATCTACAAAACTCCTATTTAACAGCTCCTATATATAATAAACAATCAATCAACTCTCTGATAGGGTAAAAACCACTATGGTACTCTAATAATTAGATAATGCATTCTTAGTCATAACTATTTCTAACTATATTTAATATATAATAATTACCCAACAAGGAAAGGTTAAGTTGCAAATAATATTCAATGGGTGCTTGCGAATACAGCAACTTGATTATATTAAATATCATGGACACGAATAATTACATCAGAAAATAAGTAATTAATATACAGATCTCTAAAAATACGGCATCTAATTAATATCCAATATCATTACAAGCTAGTAGCAGCAATATTAATAGGCTAGTGACTAGCTATCATCTTATCTATGGAAGTAAAACGCAAGAACATAGGCTAATGCGAATATCTGATTAGAATCCTTATGCCTAATAAGCAGCTAATGAATAGCTTTGAAAGGATATAAACAGTTATGAACGGATATGAACAGCAAATAAGACGTTATTCAACTACTAATCATCCACTAAGCACTATTAGGGCAACTAATGAACACCCTTGAACCAATGAAACGGCTATTTAGCAGCTCCTATACATAATAAACAACTAAAACCTCTCTGTTCTTCATAGGGTAAAAACTTCTAATAAACCACTAAAGTAACACAAAAACAGCCTCTGAATCCATAAAAAACATCTATTCAGCAGCTCTTAAACCAGGCAAAAAACGCTTAAGAAACATCAAAAAACCTAAAAACGGCTTTTGAATATATATAAAAAATACTAATGAACGACTAACGAACGGCTTTAAACGACTATAAACAGGCGATAAACAACTAATAGACAGCTGAACCAGCAAAAGTTCGTTTTCACAACTCGTCGAAGGCTCATCGGGTATATTATCAGACTATAGTAGAATGCACGGTATAATACCTTAACTCGCTAGAAAAAACCAAAGAGAATCCTTAGAACGGGTGGTGTTAAAGATATAAAGACCTAAAAACCCAAAACGAGATATTTGAGACATACCAGATAGACGTTTCAGTAAAATTAAGAAAAGGGTAGGAGGTTATCATAAACAGAATATTACGAAAGTAGTCCATTATCTCAGAGTGGAGCCGTGAAGATATGGGGAAAAAACACACAGTCGTCTCCACAAATAATCTATTTATATAATAATAATAATATTATTTGTGGAGACGACTGTGTGTTTTTTTCCCATATAAACAGAATATATTAAGTTTAATATAGCGACCTAAACCAAACTTATCAAGATTAAGTGTTAAGGAATGATTAAGTGTAAATTAAGCGGTCAAATATAAAAAATAACCTACTTGGGAAATATATAATACTAAGTGGTCGTATACAAAACATAGAGGTTAGACATAGAACTCACCACACCTCATGAAAGTAAATCTAAAATCTGGCATACATGATTGTTTATTTAACAATATGTATATAAATAGCAAAAAAACGCTTAGTTCTATACTAAATTAGGGGTTATAATTCTTAAAAAGCAATTCGATCAGTTTCGAAATTGTGTGTATTGTTGGGGAGTAGCCTTATTAAAGATCATAATACAACAACGAATAAATAATATAATCACAAACGGTAGGTTCTAGATTAAAAAATTATCCATTATTCTGATATCAGGGCTATTAACACTCATTAACAGCTAATGTAGAACGCTGCAATATAGTGAATCGTAAGGATTCGATTGTGATCAGGTAATTATGTTCAAAGGTGCAGGATGAAAGATTCGACTTGCAAAAATCTAACGAAGAAGTATGGATAAGTTATATGTTAAGTACTAAAATTTAGCTGTTAAGATCAAAAACACACAAAATTATTATATATTATAATACATTATAGAAGTGTCTCTCAAATGACTAAAAAATTCAATTAGAACAAACTATGATTGTATAGAAGTGGTAGAAAAAGAGGTAGATAGACGTTGTCTACTATTATGATTATGATGATGAGAAATCAATAACATCTGAATCAGTTACATACAAACACCTATCATAGCCTCTGCATGCAAAAAAGTATCCGCTTCAACAGCTAAAACCCCTTATGATCTGGAAAAAAATTAATATCTAAAGGATGATGTACAGAGAAGCATGAAATAGAGACCAATAAAAGCAGCTAATACAACAAAAAATTAAAGTTACCTAATTTGGAAATAAACAAGAAATAATGGGTATTTAATTTAAATAGACTTAAATTGAAAAACATTACAGAGGACGAATACCTGTTGGGTAGGTCATCATCCAACAAAAACACCGCGTGATGCTAAAAAATAAGAATAAATAGGAAAAAATACCTAGAAATTAGGGTAGAATGCAAGACAACCGTAACCCAACTTCTTGGGTATAGCTATTTGGTATAAAGACCAGCTAACACCAAAAATGAGTCATGCTCGTTCCAAAAAAAGTATATATGTACGATCAACCTCTAATATTAGTTATACCGACTATACTATACCACTACTTACAGGAATCAGATTAAAGTTAAAAAAAAGGTATATATATATTTACGGTAATGGTGTAAAACTAAGCCAGACATAGCAACTTGAACGTACATTCCTGATCCACTTTTACAATCCCAAGCCATATATATGGCTCAGGATTGTTTTCCCTGTTAATTTTTAATGCCGCCTTGAAAAAAACCGTTTGAGTTTTTTTTTTAATGGCGTTTGGTATTACGAATAGTCTGACAGAGAAAAAACCGTTATTTTGATTTTTGGGCGGGCTATGGAGTTAATTTTATACTGGTTTAGGTTTGTATGAATCTTAAAAATATAGTTCCTTAATAATGCGATAGGGGCGCAAATGTTGCCGTCAATAATATACGAGTATATATCTGCAAACAAACAAATATAATCCAGTAACAAGTGACAACAATGTAAAAAAATTCAATTAGTCTTTATACGGCGACGACAAGTTCGCTGATATTTAAATTACTTAAGCGCTTATCTGTGTGTGCGCGCGCCATGTCCCAAAGAAGTAAAAAAAAATGCATTTTTGAGAAAGGAAAGTGCAACTAAAGATAAGCAAATAAATATTTGTTTTATAATACAGTTTCCTATATAATACAGTTTACTAATATTTAAATTATAAATTAATGCATAAATGGTGTTTTACCTCAACATAAGCTAACCAATATGATTTTTTTGTTAGTTGCACAATTTAAATATAAATTCGGTCAAAGGTGCATGTTTAATAACCATATTAAATGTAGATATTTAGAACGGCTTTAAGTTAAACAACATACCCCGGTGAAAATACAAAATTTACTCCCTATTTTTAAAAATACGGAAAACTGATATAAGGAAAAATTGTTTAGAATTTTTTAGAAAGATATACCCAAATAGAACGGTGTATTGTATTCTAAGAATTATACCATAAACAATTCAAATGTTTTTAAAATTTTAACGTTTTGTCATCAAATGACACATCAGTACTTCATTCTAATTATCATTTTTTTACCATTTCGGCCAACCAATAATAATTGCAAGGGCTAAATATTAATTATTTTTAGTTTTACGAAAGTAGTCCATTATCTCAGAGTGGAGCTGTTGAGATATGGGAAAAAAAGCACAGTCAAAAATATATAACAAGTCAGTTTATTAGGGTGTACATGTTTCGGTACTAGAAAATACGATCATCAGAACCGAAACATGTACACCCAATAAACTGACTTATAATATATTTTTGTGGAGATGACTGTGAGTTTTTCCCCATAATTATTTTTAGGATTTAGTATTAAAATGATATTACAGATAATGATGTTTAAGCCGTTAAATATTTCAATAAAATTCAAATCGAAAGTTAAATTTACAATTCATGTTTGTTGCAATAATATTTAACTCAACTTTAAAATATCGCAAAATTTTCGTTATAGTTTAAGCTTCCACTGCGAAAATGGTATCCCATCGACTAAAAATTAAAATGTGAAAAGGTGGCAAAACATGTAAAAATTATGAATGATGAAAGAGTTTTGGTCTTCCATTGTCTTTATTTGTTTTAAAACACAACGTTTCAACTGGTAAGTATCTCCAGACGTCTTCAGGCGAATACTAAATAAGTAAAGTAACTACAAGACTATTTATACTAGCTAGGTGTACTGAAGTATAACTGAGGTGGGTGCAGTCATGCGTTCAGTTGGTATGCGATCTTATCCTAAGATTACATGTTTCTAACAAAGGTTTCCAGACATTTCTTATGTCTAATGGTAGTTTAGCCTGCTGGGTTCTGGTAAATAGCAGCAGCTTCCTTAAACTTTCTTTTCCTCCAGTATGGTTCCTTATGTAGGATTTCAGCTTCTGGCAACAGCATCCAAACTTCAGTATACAGAAAACCTACGCATACAAGTCAGCATCTCAATTTTACATCAAATCACTCAAACAACACGAAACGTGGCATAGTTAAGACCCTCTTGGATAGAGCAATTGCAATCTGTAACTCGGAAGAAGCATTTAAAAAAGAAGCTCACCACATCAAGACCGACCTCAACAAAAATGGCTACCCCACAAAATGAGTTGACACAATATTAGAAAATCGTAAGAATCGACCCAACGCGCAAGAAGCAAACAGAGAGGCACAATCAACACTCAATATTCTTTCTGTATGTCGAAGGAGTTTCTGAGAAAATAAGAAGACTAGGACAACGATATACCATCAACACCGTATTCAACTCGAGGGATACCCTAAGAAGCCACCTGACGAAGACAATGCCTACAAGTTAAAAAGATAGGAAGAACTGCGTCTACCAAAGAGACCGACAAGTCAGGTGCAGCTGACCATGCCTGGAAACATGGTCACTATATCTTGTGGTCAGAAGCTGAAATCCTACATAGGGAACCACACTGGAGGAAAAGAGAGTTTAAGGAAGCTGCTGCTATTCACCAGAACCCAGGCTGCTTTAGTAAACCATCATTAGACATAAGAAATATCTGGAAACCTTTGTTAGTTAGATAGATGTAATCTTAGGATAAGATCGCGTGCCAACTGAACGCATGACTGCACCCACCTCAGTTATGCTTCAGTGCACCTAGCTAGTATAAATAGTCTTGTAGTTATTTTACTTATTTAGTATTCACCTGAAGACGCTGGAGATACTTACCAGTTGAAACGTTGTGATTTAAAACAAATAAAGACAATGGAAGTCCAAAACTCTTTCATCATTTAAGAAACATCATTGTCTCCAACCTTCAAACAGTCATGTAAAAATCATGCTGCTTCCGGCAGACAAGTAAAAATTTGTTAACTGGTATTTGCTTACAAATTTTTGAATTTAGCTAAAAAAAATATTTTACTTTCAGAATACCTGCTTAAAATTTACATAATTTGTGGTAAATAATAAAACATTTTCGAAAAATATTGTCTGACTGAAAATTTTTGTTAATAAATTTATCAGACCTAATTTGTTACAAATAATTTTTTTCATGAAAGTACACTTTATAACACCACTTTGATTCTTGTTTTAAAATAATGTTTAAGATCTTTTAATGCATCTGTTCAGTAAAAAACGTATTTTAATACATAATCTAGGATCAGGATCTAGAACATTTACTTAGAACTGAAATGAAAAATTCTGTTTAGTTAGCAACGGCCATACCATATTTTTGGATTTAAAAATGATGTGGTTGCGGCATTTAAAAAATGGAGTCTGTCGTAGTAATAGCATTTTTTCGCTAGCAGACCAATTTTGATGCATAAAAGCAATCTTAAACTTCATTTTAAAACAAAAATAAAAGAGTTGTTATGAAGTGCACTTTTATGAAAAAAATGGTTTATTATTTACCACAAATAATGTAAATTTCAGGTGTTTTGAAAAGTAAAATAATTTTTTTAGCGACGTTCATAACTTACTTTACTACTTGTCTTACCGGGCGTAACATGCTTTTTACATGCAACCATTTTCATTTCTATGTAGGGTACCATTTTCACTGTGGGAGCTTCGTCTATTACCTTACCTAATAATAAGCACAACAAGAACTGTCTTTCAAAGTTTGGAATCGCTATTTGTTTATTAAAATAATAGAAAAAAGACAAATAATAGTAAAACGTAAAACTTAAATTATCATGAATCCATGCATTGACAAGAGACATTTTGCCATGTACATTATTAGTTAATTTTTTATCAATACACAATATATACAGGGTGAGTCGGGAGGAACGGACCAAACTTTAGGAGCGTAATATAGGGATACGCAAAAACAATTTGAAAAAACCCATTTGTTCTTATTCGATAATCATTTGTTTTCAAGTTATAGCGTAATACCAAATAAAGAAAAGTTCATATATTAACGGTTTTCTTATAGTGTTCTTTTAATAAATGTTTAAAAATACCGCCATTGACTTCTAAACATTTTCCGCTTCGTCTACGAAGATGGCCCCCGTTGCTCTTCTAATTGCTTCATGTCTTTCTTCTTTAAAATTGGCTGCAGTATTTCTAATACATCGAATTAGTGCATCCCGAGTGTCCACTTTTAATTTGTACACTTCATTTTTAAACCAGCCCCATAAACAATAATCTAGTGCTGTGAGGTCTGGAGATCTTGGAGGCCAATTAATAGGACCACTGCGACCAATCCAACGCCCTGGAAATGTTTCGTCTAAATGTTGCTTGACCTGACGAGCAAATGTGCAGAAGCTCCATCGTGCTGGTAATACATTTACCTTCTGATATTAACAGGAACATCCTCTAGTAGTTCTTGTAACTCATGTTTTAAAACATTTTGGTAGTTGTCTCATGTGAGGCGATTCTCCAAAATGAAAGGGCCAATTAAATAGCTATCGAGCATACCACACCACACGTTAACCGAAAACTTATGTTGAAAATTACTTTCAACTGTTGCGTGGGGATTTTCGATTGACCATACATGAGAGTTACGAGTATTATTAATACCGTCACGGTGAATGTGTTGCTTTATCTGTAAAAAGTATACGCGATACAACACGATGATTATTTATCCACCGACAAAATTCAATACGTTTAGCATAATCGTTCGGTTTTAGGTGCTGTACATGGTATGGATATAAGCCTTGCTCGTGGAGTGTGTTTAATACTCTTTTTTTGTGGAATCCCCAATTGAGTACCAATTCTTCGTGAGCCGGTCGTTGGATTTTCTTCTACTAAATCCAGAATATTTTCTACTTGTCCTAAACCTTGTCGAGTAGCTCGTTCAGATGTAATGTTGGCACTGGGAACCAAAATTCAAATTATTCCAAGCGGGTAAAAACGCGCTGCTAGTAGTCGTGACGACAAGGCGTATCATTTGTCAGATTTGTGTGTGACATCCACGAAATGGTTATAGGTTTTCAATAAATTTGATGATTTGTCAGATTTGACATCCACGCGTCAAGCGACACGACCTTAAAACAACAATACAATAACAATAACACACGGCAATCCAAATGCAAATTGGGTCGCTCGGCACCTGTCAGGAGTGTCAGGATGATGGATGACCAAAAGTCATACCCCCTGACGTCATCGGGTTTCGCGCGCTTTAGAGATCGTTTGAAATGCTTTCGACACGCGCGAAACTTTAAAGAATTTTTACCAAGTTATTTTTGATTTTTAAGGAGTAATAATTGGGGAATACTTCTTTCAGGCCTAACTAAATCATATTATTAAAAAAAAAATTTTAAAGTTCCCTATTAAAGTTGCCCGATTAGTAAATTAAAAATTATGGAAACCAGGCCACTTTTTGATTGTGAGAAAATCCTTTCTGCCAAAGTCAGAAATGTCACAATTAAACTTGCTGATTAGTTAATTATTGTTTAAAATCTTCGTGCAATTCGACATCAATCTTATAAGATATATTATATTATGTCATAATTTTTTTTTGTTAAATATTTGGCTTTAATTACACCGTTATTTATTATTTAAATCAGAATAGTTAAAGTTTACTTTTCCTATATTGGCAACGTTGTACTGGCTTAGTATTTACCGTAGGTGAGCAGATTCTTGTATACTTTGGCTTGGGAATGGTAGGAACTTGCAGGTGGCTTGAAACGGTACGGAATTTAGAAAATATATATATGAATTTAAAAAAATATTAACCGATATTTTTCTGTATATATATTTCAAATTTGGCAAACATGAAAATACATAAACCGACATATTCCAATCCTTTTAATTTATATATAAAAATAATGGCTGGATCAGGATTGTACGAATTTCCAAATGGCTTAGTTTTGATATAAAGATCTATATATATATATATATATATAGATCTTTATATCAAAACTAAGCCATTTGGAAATTCGTACAATCCTGATCCAGCCATTATTTTTATATATAAATTAATAGGATTGGAATATGTCGGTTTATGTATTTTCATGTTGGCCAAATATGAAATATATATACAGAAAAAATGTCGGTTAATATTTTTTTAAATTCATATATATATTTTCTAAATTCCGTACCGTTTCAAGCCATCTGCAAGTTCCTACCATTCCCAAGCCAAAGTATACAAGAATCTGCTCACCTACGGTGAATACTAAGCCAGTACAACGTTGCCAATATAGGAAAAGTAAACTTTAACTATTCTGATTTAAATAATAAATAACGGTGTAATTAAAGCCATATATTTAACAAAAAAAAATTATGACATAATATAATATATCTTATAAGATTGATGTCGGATTGCACGAAGATTTTAAAGAATAATTAACTAATGAGCAAGTTTAACTGTGACATTTCTGACTTTGGCAGAAAGGATTGTCTCACAATCAAAGTGGCCTGGTTTCCATAATTTTTAATTTACTAATCGGGCAACTTTAATTATTGTAAATTTCCATAGATTAGCCACCTCCTTTGGCGGAACTATTACCAACGGAGTGTCATTTTTGTCCAAAATAAAATAAGAAATTATGTTAATTTTTCCATTATCTGAGTAAGACTGTCTTTTAACTTATATAGTTCATTTAAACATTTTGAAGAATTATTTGTACGCGCCTCCAAATTAAATTTACTCAAAATACATGTTTTATCTGGAGATTTGTGATCTTCGGTAACTCCTAAAATGCTTTTGTTGGGTTAAATATTGTTAAGCACGTTATTATTATAAGTATAATCAGCTAAATGTATGATAGTCTCCGTTAAAGCATCCGTTTTTTTTTTGATATTCCCCAAAGGATGCAAAACTGTGTCCATTAAACATTTAGGCTCGACCCCTATTATCCAATTTGAAAATGGTTCAAAGTCATCAGAAGTATCTTTTTTATCGTAGTCTTCTGCAATAGAACCATTTTCGGCAATTGGCAAAGTACCTGGAACAAATTTGTAATCGGCATTTAAAAATACCTAACTAAACAAATTGGACATAACTTTTTCAAATTCAGGCAAATTTGTGGTATTTATTTAGGTTTGTATTTTTTTAGGTCACCAGAAACTATATCTTTGTTTTAATGACATATAAAACACAATAATTTTAAATTTTCATATACAGGGTGAGTCGGGAGGAGCGGACCAAATTTCAGGAGTGTAAAAAAAAATTCATATTATTCATATTATGTTCTTATCCGATATTCATTAGTTTTCAAGTTATAGCGCAATATCAAATTTTTTTCTACGTTCCACTTTTATCAAAATGTTTACGTAATTAGAGTATGCAATGCTCAAGACTCTAAACTATTTGACATCTATGTTGTCTTGACAATGTGTCTGTGTATTGTGGCAGTAATTAAACGTTTATTTTCAAGTTTGAGTGATTAAAGTGTTACAAAATGCTAAATACTTATTCAAATTTAGAATATGTAAATATGGTGTTTATTGATGGTTTCTGTAATGGAAGTGCTACATCTGCTGTTGAAGAATATCGTCAATGGTATCCACATCACAGACATCCGACTAGAAACGTGTTTATCAGAGTTTTTAACAATTTGTGCGACAATGGTAAGCTTCCCAGTGCCAACATTACATCTGAACGAGCTACTTGACAAGGTTTAGGAGAAGTAGAAAATATTCTGGATTTGGTAGAAGAAAATGCAACGACCAGCTCACGACGAATTGGTACTCAATTGGGGATTCCACAAAAAAGAGTATTAAACATACTCCACGAGCAAGGCTTATATCCATACCATGTACAGAGAGTACAGCACCTAAAATCGGAAGAATATGCTAAACTTATTAAATTTTGTCGGTGGATAAATAATCATTGTATTGTATCGCGTATACTTTTTACAGATGAGGCAACATTCCCCTGTGACAGTATTAATATTACTCGTAACTCTCATGTATGGTCAATCAAAAATTCCCACGTAACAGTTGAAAGTAATTTTCAACATAAGTACTCGGTTAACGTGTGGTGTTATATGCTCGATAGCTATTTAATTGGCCCTTTCATTTTGGAGAATCGTCTCACAAGAGACAACTACCTAAATTTTTTACAACATGAGTTACAAGAACTACTAGAACTACTTGAGGATGTTCCTGTTAATATCAGAAGGTAAATGTATTACCAGCACGATGGAGCTCCTGCCCATTTTGCTCGTCAGGTCAAGCAACATTTAGACGAAACATTTCCAGGGCGTTGGATTGGTCGCGGTGGTCCTATTAATTGGCCTCCAAGATCTCCAGACCTCACAGCACTAGATTATTGTTTATGGGGCTGGGTTAAAAATGAAGTGTACAAAGTAAAAGTGGACACTCGGGATGCACTAATTTGACGTATTAGAAATACTGCAGCCAATTTTAAAGAAGAAAGACATGAAGCAATTAGAAGAGCAACGTTCTTCGTAGATGAAGCGAAAAATGTTTGGAAGTCAATGGCGGTATTTTTAAACATTTATTAAAAGAACGCTATATGGAAACCATTAATATATGAACTTTTCTTTATTTGGTATTACGCTATAACTTGAAAACAAATCAATATCGAATAAGAACATATTATGGGTATTGTTTTTGCGTGTATATTACGCCCCTGAAATTTGGTCCGTTCCTTCCGACTCATCCTGTATATATTGTGTATTGACAAAAAATTAACTAATAATGTACATGGCAATATGTCTCTTGTCAATGCATGTATTCAGGATAATTTAAGTTTTACGTTTTACTATTATTTGTCTTTTTTCTATTATTTTAATAAACAAATAGCGATTCCAAACTTTGAAAGACAGTTCTTGTTTTGCTTATTATTAGGTATGGTAATAGACGAAGCTCCCACTGTAAAAATGGTACCCTACATAGAAATGAAAATGGTTGCATGTAAAAATCATGTTACAAAGTTTGTAAGACAAGTAGTATGAACGTCGCAAAAAAATTATTTTACTTTTCAAAACACCTGAAATTTACATTATTTGTGGTAAATAATAAACAATTTTTTTCATGGAAGTGCATTTCATAACATCTCTTTTATTTTTATTTTAAAATTAAGTTTAAGATTGCTTTTCTGCATAAAAAATTGGTCTGCTAGCGAAAAAATGCTATTACGACGGCAGACTCCATTTTTTAAATGCCGCAACCACATCATTTTTAAATCCAAAAATATAGTATGCGGTCGCTAACTAAACAGAATTTTTCATTTCAGTTCTAAGTAAATGTTCTAGATCCTGATCCTAGATCTAGATTATGTATTAAAATACGTTTTTTACTGAACAGATGCATTAAAAGATCTTAAACATTATTTTAAAACAAGAATCAAGGAGGTGTTATGAAGTGTACTTTCATGAAAACAATTATTTGTAACAAATTAGGTCTGATAAATTTATTAACAAAAATTGTCAGGCAAATTTTTTCGAAAATGTTTCATTATTTACCACAAATTATGTAAATTTCAAGCAGGTATTCTGAAAAGTAAAATAATTTTTTTTAGCTAAATTTAAAAATTCATAAGCAAATACCAGTTAACAAATTTTTACTTGTTTGCCGGAAGCAACATGATTTTTACATGACTGTTTGAAGGTTGGAGACAATGACGTTTCTTGAATGATATGATGATATCCTAAAATTACATCTATCTAACAAAGGTTTCCAGATATTTCTTATGTTTAATGATGGCTTTCTAAAGCAGCCTGGGTTCTGGTGAATAGCAGCAGCTTCCTTAAACTTTCTTTTTCTCCAGTGTGGTTCCTTATGTATGTAGGATTTCAGCTTCTGACCCCAAGATATGGTGACCATGTTTCCAGGCATGGTCAGCTGCACCTGACTTGTCGGTCTCTCTGGTAGACGCAGTTTTTCCTATCTTTTTGACTTGTAGGCTTTGTCTTCGTCAGGTGGCTTCTTAGGGTATTCCTCGAGTTGAATACGGTGATGATGTTATATCGTTGTCCCAGTCTTCTTATTTTCTCAGATACTCCTTTGACATACGGAATATTGAGTGTTGGTTGTGCCTCTCTGTTTGCTTCTGGCGCGTTGGGTCAATTCTTACGATTTTCCAATATTGTGTCAACTAATCTTGTGGGGTAGCCATTTTTGTTGAGGTCGGTCTTGATGTGGTGAGCTTCTTTTTTAAGTGCTTCTTCCGAGTTACAAATTGTAATTGCTCTATCAACGAGGATCTTAACTATGCCATGTTTCGTGTTGTTTGAGTGATTTGATGTAAAATTGAGATACTGACTTGTATGCGTAGGTTTTCTGTATACTGAAGTTTGGATGCTGTTGCCATGCAGAAGCTGAAATCCTACATAAAGGAACCATGCTAGAGGAAAAGAAAGTTTAAGGAAGCTGCTGCTATCCACCAGAACCATCATTAGACATAAGAAATATCTGGAAACCTTTGTTAGATAGATGTAATCTTAGGATAAGATCGCATGCCAACTGAATGCATGACTGCACCCACCTCAGTTATGCTTCAGTGCACCTAGCTAGTATAAATAGTCTTGTAGTTATTTTACTTATTTAGAAGACGACTGAAGATACTTACCAGTTGAAATGTTGTGATTTAAAACAAATAAAGACAATGGAAGCCCAAAACTCTTTCATCATTCATAATGTTTACATGTTTTGCCACATTTTAATTTTTAGTCGATGGGATACCATTTTCACATGGGGAGCTTAAACTATAAGGCACTTGTGCGATATTTTAGAGTTGAATTAAATATTATTGCAACAAACATAAATTGTAAATTTAATTTTCGATTTGAATTTTATTGAAATATTAAACGGCTTAAACATAATTATCTGTAATGTCATTTTGATACTGAATCCTAAAAATAAATATGGGGAAAAAACTCACAGTCCTCTCAACAAAAATATTTTATAAGTCAGTTTATTGGGTGTACATGTTTCGGTTCTGATGACCGTATTTTCTAGTACCGAAACATGTACACCCTAATAAAATGACTTATAATATATTTTTGACTGTGATTTTTTTTCCATATCTCAACAGCTCCACTCTGAGATAATGGACTACTTCCGTAAAACTAAAAATAATTAATATTTAGCCCTTGCAATTATTAGTGCTAGGCAGAAATGGTAAACAAATGATACTTTGAATGAAGTACTGATGTGTCATTTAATGACAAAACGTTAAAATTTTAAAAACATTTGAACTGTTTATGGTATAATTCTTAGAATACAATACGCCGTTCTTTTTGGGTATATCTTTCTAAACAATTTTTTCTTATATCTGTTTTCCGTATTTTTAAAAATAGTGAGTAAATTTTGTATTTTCACCGGGGTATGTTGTTTAACTTAAAGCCGTTCTAGGTAGGTACCTACATTTAATATGGTTATTAAACATGCACCTTTGACGGCATTTGTATTTAAATTGTGCAATTAACAAAAAAATCATATTTGTTAGCTTATGTTTTAGGTAAAATACCATTTATGCATTTATTTATGATAGTATTAGTAAACTGTATTATATAGGAAACTATTATAATACAAATATTTATTTGCTTATCTTTAGTAGCACTTTCCTTTCCCAAAAATGCATTTTTTTTACTTTTTTGGGACATGGCGCGCGCACTCACAGATAAGCGCTTAAGTAATTTAAATATCAGCGAACTTGTCGTCGCCGTATAAAGACTAATTGAAATTTTTTAACATTGTTGTCACTTGTTACTGGATTATATTTGTTTGTTTGCATATATATACTCGTATATTGTTGACGGCAACATTTGCGCCCCTAGCGCATTATTAAGGAACTATATTTTGAAGATTCATACAAACCTAAACCAGTATAAAATTAATTCCACAGCCCGCCCATAAATGAAAATAACGGGTTTTTCTCTGTCAGACTATTCGTAATACCAAACGCCATTAAAAAAAAAATTTTAACGGTTTTTTTCAAGGCGCCATTAAAAATTAACAGAGAAAACAATCCTGAGCCATATATATGGCTTGGGATTGTAAAAGTGGATCAGGAATGTACGTTCAAGTTGCTACGTCTGGCTTAGTTTTACACCATTACCGTAAATATATATATATGAAGTATTTAAATGACCGAATGATCATCCAAATAAATAAAATTATCGTTTAAAATGCTATAATAGCTACATGAGATGGGTTTAAATGTATAAATTTGTGAAATTCCAGGTGATCATACTCATCTAATCAATCTTACAACATATGAAAAAAAAAAGAGTTCATTAGATAAATGACTTCTTAACGAAGCTACCAATAGACCAGCGGATAGATATATAAACTATAAAAATAAAACAAGAGTTGTAAAAAAATATTTATCGAGCCATAAATTTAGGACATGACACATGTGAGGGATATCTTCTAATATCAATTCGTGAATGTTCGAATTCAATTGTATAACTGTCAAAAAGTAGATATTGGGCCTACGGCTCGTTACGACTATTAGGTAATACTTGTTGATAGGTACATGCATAGCACAAAATCACAAGCCACCGAGAAAAATCCAAAAAAGTTGATCAGTCAACTAGTTTGCGAGTTATAGGTTCTTACAATTAGAGCTGTTATGTCGAGAGAGGTGGGGAGGGGGAAGGGATATAGTAAACAGTTAGAGGTTAAAAACCTCCAACAACTAGTAAACAAAAATTATTTAAAACCTTAAGTCCTAAACGTATTAGATTGTATAAAACCAACAATGTCTTAACGGCAGGAATAGTGAATATTTTTGTAATAGTTAGATAATGAAATAAATACCTATGGAAACGATTAAAGCAATTAAAATAATACAATGTGAGACACATAAAATACAGTTTAAACGGAAAAATTCGATTATATACATATAGAAACTAACGTGTTAAGTATCAAAAACATCATTCAACTAAGCTGTTTAAATAATATAAAAGTGGGAATATGAAGGCGTTTAAGATATTCAAGACGGAAACAGGATGTAAATTTGCAGAAAAATATGAGGATATAGTGCAAATAATGTAACAAAATAATAAAGTAGTAATCTAACTGGACAGTAAACATATTAGTAAAAAGTGTTGCAGAAAATAAAAATATAGCAATTTTATCACGTATAAAAATTTATCCCAAATAATATTTGTTTATACAGCTAAGTAGTAAACTATCGAAACATTGAGAAAGAAGGAGTGGTGACTACGGGTCTAAAATTTACCAACTATTGGTAAAATATACGGAAAAAATATCAAAAATAACATCGATTTCACCAGAATGCTTATTGTCAAAACCCTAGAACTCAAATTTACATTAAAAAATAAGCCAGCATTAAATGACTTATTTGTCTATTTACTTATCGAATGAAGATCGTGTGCAGAATAAACTATTCATGCAAACTACCTATAAACCATCCAAGCTTGTTACAGACAGTGATCCATAAAAGACAAAAATTAGTATTTAATGTAAAAAAAATTAAGACTTCAATTCCTATAAAGCACACCAGTCAAAAAAATATGCGTATATATTGTGTGGGGGTAAGGTGTTATTATAGATACAGTAATGCTGATTTTGTATGTTATGTATATAAGATTACGTTCGCAATGATAATATGATAAATTATGTTAATACTTAATTAAAAGCAAATAAAATACAGCTATTTTATAATATATTTATTTATAAAATTCTATAATACCAAGACTTTCAAGCTCTTTGAGAATAGTCCTTATCTCCTATCTATTACTGCAACGGTTGGATCCCAATTCTTCTAAAAATTTAAAACGTTCAACTACGTTGATACTGTTATATACCATCGGTATGTCGTCAGATTCAGATTCGTCCAAATTAGCCAGCTCCTTTTCTGTAAGTTCTACTCCACATAGTTGAGCTTTAGGTGTTTCTACTTGCACTTTGTCAAACATTTCATCATCATTTCTGTTATTTATAGACGTCGGATCGCAGCGTCTTTTTGGCGGAAAAAGCTTAGAAATTATATTTGTATACTTCCAGCTAGAACTCGATTTAATATGCTCGTTTGGTTCAAAATTTCTCTTATGTAAATTTGTAAGTAATATTAGTTATTTGTACAACTTAAGGTCTTTCTGGGAATATGCTTCAGGATGCATACTTGTTAATAAATCCAACAAACCGTCAGGTAGTGTGTATGTTTCATTGTCAACCACCATTTGATCATTTTCAAATTTAAAAGGAGTATTTCCAAGAAACCAGGTAGTCCCATCGGTTCTAAGTCCAAATACGTTTCTCGTTGGTATGTTTAATAGTTTAAGTTTTATTCTTATGCTTGCCATCTTACTCCTTTAACGTATGAGGTACTAATGAAGTATTCGATCCAGTGGTTAACTATTTAAACACAACAACAACACAACAGCAACACAACAACACAACAACACAACAACACAACAACACAACAACACAACAACACAACAACACAACAACACAACAACACAACAACACAACAACACAACAACACAACAACACAACAACACAACAACACAACAACACAACAACACAACAACACAACAACAACACAACATTAAAACACAAATACTAGACGACTAAAACAAAATAACTACACACGGCTAGAAATAGCTATCAATAAGACTGGAGAAAACCATTAAACAAAAGAGCATATTTTATATTTAATGTTATCAAATGTTCTAGCAACTGTACTCTATATTAATTTAATATAAGGTACAGGTAACAATCATCAGGATTATTTTATATTATCTAACTATGGTGGTCATTTAATAAGACACAATTTGATATTATTTTAAATTACTTTTAATTATTTCTTAGTATCTATAATATGTTGAGTTATCTATCCATACTTCACGTCTTGCATAATTAATTGCTTCTCTTATCTCTAGATCTTCAACATAACCATATAACCGTTGAACTTCTTCAAAATTCTCCAACTTATTTATATCGCATACAAATCTTAGGGAAGGTATTTGGTTCTTTAAAGTAGCTTTCACATACATTACTACATTTCTAAGCACAGAATATAGTAAATAATGATGCACATCATGTAATTCAGGATATATATAATACAATTCAAAAATGCAAAGAAGAATGGGGAATCCATCCGATGGTTAAAAAAAATATAGTTAGAGCTTTGGATGTATGTGAAAGCTACTTTAAAGAACCAAATACCTTAAGATTTGTATGCGATATGAATAAGTTGGGGAATTTTGAAGAAGCTCAACGGTTATATGGATATGTTGAAGATCCAGAGATAAAAGAAGCAACTAATTATGCAAGACGTGAAGTATGGTTAGATAACTCAACATATTATAGATATTGAGAAATAATTAAAAGTAATTTAAAATAATATCAAATTGCGTCTTATTAAATGACCACCATAGTTAGATAATATAAAATATCCTGATGATTGTTACCTGTAACTTATATTAAATTAATATAGAGTATAGTTGCTAGAATATCTGATAACATTTTATACAAAATATGCTCTTATGTTTAATGGTATTCTCCAGTCGCATTGATAGCTATTTCTAGCCGTTGTGATTTGTGTAGTCATTTTGTTTTATTCGTCTAGTATTTGTGCAACGACAACGACAACGACAACGACAACGACAACGACAACGACAACGACAACGACAACGACAACGACAACGACAACGACAACGACAACGACAACGACAACGACAACGACAACGACAACGACAACGACAACGACAACGACAACGACAACGACAACGACAACGACAACGACAACGACAACGACAGCGACAGCGACAGCGACAACGACAACGACAACGACAACGACAACGACAACGACAACGACAACGACAACGACAACGACAACGACAACGACAACGACAACGGCAACGGCAACGGCAACGGCAACGGCAACGGCAACGACAACGACAACGACAACGACAACGACAACGGCAACGGCAACGGCAACGGCAACGACAACGACAACGACAACGACAACGACAACGACAACGACAACGACAACGACAACGACGACGACGACGACGACGACGACGACGACGACAACGACAACGACAACGACAACGACAACGACAACGACAACGACAACGACAACGACAACGACAACGACAACGACAACGACAACGACAACGACAACGACAACGACAACGACAACGACAACGACACAACGTTGTTGTTGTTGTTGTTGTTGTTGTTGTTGTTGTTGTTGTTGTTGTGCCGATTATACCGATGGTATATAACAGTATCAACGGACTAGTTGAACGTTTTAAATTTTTAGAAGAATTTGGATCCAACCGTTGCAGTAAAAGAGAGGAGATAGGACTATTCTCAAAGAGCTTGAAAGACTTGGTATTATAGAATTTTATAAATAAATATATTATAAAATAGCTGTGTTTTGTTTGCTTTTAATTAAGTATTATCATAATTTATCATATTGCGAACGTTTTCTTATATACATAGCATACAAAAATAGCATTACTGTATCTGTAATAACACCTCACCCCCCACACAATTCATACGCATATTTTTTGACTGGTGTGCTTTATAGGAATTGAAGTCTCTATTTTGTTTACATTAATTACTAATTTTTGGCTTTTATGGAGCACTGTCTGTAACAAGCTTGGATGGTTTATAGGTAATTTGCATGAATAGTTTATTCTGCACACGATCCTCATTCAATAAGTAAATAGACAAATAAGTCATTTAATGCTGGCTTAATTATTTAATGCATATTTTAGTTCTAGGGTTTTGACAATAAGTATTCTGGTGAAATTGATGGTATTTTTGATATATTTTCCGTATATTTTACCAATAGTTGTTAAATTTTATACCTGTAGTCACCACTCCTTCTTTCTCAATGTTTTGATAGTTTTCTACTTAGCTGTATAAACAAATATTATTTGGGATAAATTTTTAATACTTGATAAAATTGCTATATTTTTATTTTCTGCAACATATTTTACTAATATGTTTACTGTCCAGTTAGATTAGTGCTTTATTATTTTGTTACATTATTTGCTCTATATCCTTGTATTTTCCTGCAAATTTACATCTTGTTTGAATATCTTAAACGCCTTCATATTTCCACTTTTATATTATTTAAACAGCTTAGTTGAATGATGTTTCTGATACTTAACACGTTAGTTTCTATATGTATATAATCGAATTTTCCCGTTTAAACTGTATTTTATGTGTCTCACATTGTATTATTTTAATAGCTTTAATCGTTTCCATAGGTATTTATTTCATTATCTACCTATTACAAAAACATTCACTATCCCAGCCGTTAAGACATTAATGGTTTTATACAATCTAATACGTTTAGGACTTAAGGTTTTAAATACATTTTTTTTACTAGTTGTCGGAGGTTTTTAACCTCTAACCGTTTACTATATCCCCTCCCCCTCCCCACCTTTCTCGACATAACAACTCTAATTGTAAGAACCTATAACTCGCAAACTAGTTGACTAATCAACTTTTTTGGATTTTTCTAGGTGGCTTGTGATTTTGTGCTATGCATGTACCTATCAACAAGTATTACCTAATAGTCGTAAGGAGCCGTAGGCCCAATATCTACTTCTTGAGAGTTATACAATTGGATCCGAACATTCATGAATTGATATTAGAAGGTATCCCTCACATGTGTCATGTCCTAAATTTATGGCTCGATAAAAATAATTTTTTACAACTCTTGTTTTATTTTTATAGTTTATATGATATCTATCCACTGGTCTATTGGTAGCTTCGTTAAAAAGTCATTTATCCAATGAATTGCTTTTTTTTTCCTCATATTGATTAGATGATTATGATCACCTGGAATTTCACAAATTTATACATTTAACCCCATCTCATGTAGCTATTATAGCATTTTAAACGATAATTTTATTTATTTGGATGATCATCATTTAAATACTTTATATATACCCTTTTTTTAACTTTAATCTGATTCCTGTAAGTAGTTCTATAGTATTATCCTTCGGTATACCTAATATTAGAGGTTGATCGTACATAATATATACTTTTTTTGAACGTGCATGACTCTTTTTTGGTGTTAGCAGGTCTTTATACCAAATAGCTATACCCAAGAAGTTGGGTTAGGTTTGTCTTGCATTCTACCCTAATTTCTAGATATTTTTTCCTATTTATTCCTATTTTTTAGCATCGCGGGGGTGTTTTTGTTGGATGAGGACCTACCCAACAGGTATTCGTTCTCTGTAATGTTTTCGATTTAAGTCTATTTAAATTAAATACCTATTATTTCTTGTTTATTTCCAAATTAGGTAACTTTAATTTTTTGTTGTATTAGCTGCTTTTCTTGGTCTCTATTTCATGCTTCTCTGTACATCATCCTTTAGATATTAATTTTTTTCCAGATCATAAGGGGTTTTAGCTGTTGAAGTAGATAATTGTTTTCATGCAGAGGCTATCATAGGTGTTTATATGTAACCGATTCAGATGTTGGTTATTGATTTCTCATTATAATAATCATAATAGTAGACAACGTCTATCTACCTATTTTTCTACCACTTCTATACAATCATAGTTTGTTCTAATTAAATTTTTTTAGTCATTTGACAGACACTGCGATAATGTATTATAATATATAATAATTTTGTGTGTTTTTTGATCTAAACAGCTAAATTTTAGTACTCAACATATAACTTGTCCATTCTTCTTCGTTAGATTTTTGCATGTCGAATCTTTTATCCTGCACCTTTTAACGTAATTACCTGATCACAATCGAATCCTTATGATTCACTATATTGCAGCGTTCTACATTAGCTGTTAATGAGTGTTAATAGCCCGGATATCAGAATAATGGATAATTTTTTAATCTAGAACCTACCGTTTGTGATTATATTATTTATTCGTTGTTGTATATATGATCTTTAATAAGGCTACTCCCCAACAATACACACAATTTCGAAACCGATCAAATTGCTTTTTAAGAACTATAACCCCTAATTTAGTACAGAACTAAGTGTTTTTTTGCTATTCATATACATATTGTTAAATAAACAATCATGTATGCCAGATTTTAGATTTATTTTTATGAGGTGCTGTGAGTTCTATATCTAACCTCTATGTTTTGTATACGACCACTTAGAACTATATATTTCCCAAGAAGGTTATTTTTTATATTTGACCGCTTAATTTACACTTAATCATTCCTTAACACTTAATCTTGATAAGTTTGGTTTAGGTCGCTATATTAAACTTAATATATTCTGTTTATATGGGAAAAAAACACACAGTCGTCTCCACAAATAATATTATTATTATTATATAAATAGATTATTTGTGGAGACGACTGTGTGTTTTTTCCCCATATCTTCACGGCTCCACTCTGAGATAATGGACTACTTTCGTAATATTCTGTTTATGATAACCTCCTACCCTTTTCTTAATTTTACTGAAACGTCTATCTGGTATGTCTCAAATATCTCGTTTTGGGTTTTTAGGTCTTTATATCTTTAACACCACCCGTTCTAAGGATTCTCTTTGGTTTTTTCTAGCGAGTTAAGGTATTATACCGTGCATTCTACTATAGTCTGATAATATACCCGATGAGCCTTCGACGAGTTGTGAAAACGAACTTTTGCTGGTTCAGCTGTCTATTAGTTGTTTATCGTCTGTTTATAGTCGTTTAAAGCCGTTCGTTAGTCGTTCATTAGTATTTTTTATATATATATATATATATATATTCAAAAGCCGTTTTTAGGTTTTTTGATGTTTATTAAGCGTTTTTTGCCTGCTTTAAGAGCTGCTGAATAGATGTTTTTCTATGGATTCAGAGCCTGTTTTTGTGTTACTTTAGTGGTTTATTAGAAGTTTTTACCCTATGAAGAACAGAGAGGTTTTAGCTGTTTATTATTTATAGGAGCTGCTAAATAGCCGTTTTATTGGTTCAAAGGTGTTCATAAGTTGCCCTAATAGTGCTTAGTGGATGATTAGTGATTGATTAGTAGTTGAATAACGTCTTATTCGCTGTTCATATCCGTTCATAAATGTTTATATTCTTTCAAAGCTGTTCATTAGCTGCTTATTAGGCATAAGGATTCTAATCAGATAT
The DNA here is from genome assembly GCA_963969555.1 of Polydrusus pterygomalis. Lineage (NCBI taxonomy): Eukaryota > Metazoa > Arthropoda > Insecta > Coleoptera > Curculionidae > Polydrusus > Polydrusus pterygomalis. Next base: position 63,692,074 of record OZ018378.1, read on the forward strand.
TCGCATAAGCCTATGTTCTTGCGTTTTACTTTCATAGATAAGATGATAGCTAGTCACTAGCCTATTGATATTGCTGCTACTAGCTTGTAATGATATTGGATATTAATCAGATGCCGTATTTTTAGAGATCTGTATAATAGTTACATATTTTCTGATGTAATTATTCGTGTCCATGATATTTAATATTATCAAAATGCTGTATTCGCAAGCACCCATTGAATATTAAATTGCAACTTAACATTTCCTTGTTGGGTAATTATTATATATTAAATATAGTTAGAAATAGTTATGACTAAGAATGCTTTATCTAATTATTAGAGTACTTTGATGGTTTTTACCCTATCAGAGAGTTGATTGGTTGTTTATTATATATAGAAGCTGTTAAATAGGGGTTTTATAGATTCGAAGGTCATTTTTAGGTACTTTAATGGTTTATTAGATGTTTTTACCCTATAAGAGAGGTATTAGCTGATTATTTTCTGTAGGAGCTGTTTAATAGACTTTTTATGGGTTCAAAGACTATTTTTTGGATACTTTAGTGGATTATTAGATGTTTTTTTACTAGATCATAAACACTTCATAGAGGCTTTTGGCTACTTATTATGTTTTGTATTATTATTATAAGGTATGTACTTTGGTAGTTTATTAGATGTATTTATCCCATCAAGTCTAGTTCAAAGCTGTTTTTGGTTGCTTATTATGGAATAGGAGCTGTTACATAGCCGTTTTATGAATTTACAGGTAATTTTTAGGTACTTTAATGGTTTATTTGATGTTTTTATTCAATCAGAGAGGTTATTGGTTGTTTATTTTGTATAGGAGCTGATAAATAGGGATTTTATGGGTTCATAGACCATTTTTAGCTACTTTAGTGGATTATTTGATGTTTTTACCTTATCAGAGGGGTTATTGGCTGTTTGTTTTGTGGAGTTGTTAAATAGGGGTTCTATAGGTTCAAAGAACATTTTTAGCTACTTTAGTGGATTATTTGATGTTTTTATCCTATCAGAGAGGTTTAGCTGGTTATTATGTATAGGAGCTGTTAAATAGACTTTTTATTGGTTCAAAGGGTATTTTTTTGGATACGGATTATTGGATGTTTTTACTTGTTCAGAGAGGTTTTTGAATGCTTAATATTTAAACAGTACTGCACGATATATATTATAGATATTAACAAATTAGTGTAATTTATAGACGATGTATAGGTTAACTTTTATCTATTTTTCTCTCGTTTAGTGACGGAAACGACTAATGTTTTCGTAGTTTGTCGATTATAAGCGATCTCTAACCATTGGAATCCTAATAGTATATATCATATTTTTAACGCATATTAATTGCTTATTTACTTCAACCATACCAGTCGTCATTGAATATTAATAGCTTACTACATTCGCGGTATAATTACATATTTTTTTGATGCAATACTAAGTTCCAGAGATGATGATGTAATTATTGGTCGTGACTTTTAATATTTTATAGTTACTGTATCAGCAAACACCTATTGAATATTAATTATCCATTGTTCTTGCTTCGTGCCTAGATTCTAATCATTTGTTATTTGTATTAGTGGAAATAATCTAAGAGGTATATTTTATATTAATCTGAACGTTTCCTATACTAAGGAATTGATGGTTTAAACAGCTATGTTTTATTACGATACCCAGCTTATTATGTCTTTTTTGGATAATTTTTTATACCTCACCCCCGCGGGCCTCGGGATTTTTTCATAATAACTTATTACACATTCTAGATATGAACCACCTGTTATATTGTCTTTAACAAATTTAGCGAGCCGTAGGCGAACATATAACTCTAGTACACCTCGCCCCCTGTGTATTGCGCAATCACTAACAACCTTAACGAGCCGTAGGCGAGCATATGTCTTTAGTACACCTCGACCTGAGGGTCTCGGGATATTTCATAATAACTGGTTGCGTCACCCTAAATACGAATTATATGTTGCGCTATCTCTATCAACCTTAACGAACCTTAGGCGAGCATATGTCTTTAGTAAACCTTGACCTGAGGGTCTCGGGATTTTTTCTAAATAACTTGTTACGTCATCCTACACACATAACCTCGTTTTTAATTCCTTACATCACTTGACAAGTGACAGGTGACCTTGAGCTCTCCTAATTGACAGGTGACAGCCGCCATATTTTTCTATTCGTAATATGACGTCACAATACGTGTATAGAATATTATTGCCAAAAGTAGTTAACGCCCAAGTAGCTAAGGCCCAAAGTAGCTAACACCCAATAATATAACATTTGACAGTTGACAGATGACTTATGACATCTGACAATTGACATTTGACATATTACACTAGCCTGCGCACTGCCTGGGCATGCGCAGACGGGAATGGTGGAATGGTGGATGCAGAACGCACCAGCTATCCCTACTTACGTTTCGTTATGTCAATCCCATTATTTTCTTAAATTTTTATTTTTATTTATTTTTATAATCAATGCATGCTTTTAAAACGTTTCAGAATGGGTAACCGCAATATTTAAAAAAAGTACCAACAATGTTGCTATCTAAAGATAAGGTGGGAGTATTAACATGCTTGCCAACCTGTAACCTATTTCGCGTAGATTCATTTATGTTTTCTAGATTTTATACAAAATTTAAAGAAAATCAGTATCGACTTGATATTCTATAGGTAATAATTGACATATTTAATAAATATCAAGGACTTTCATAACTTATTTTAGGAGAATTGTATAGCGAAAAATATCGGGTAAGATTTTTTTTAACATTATTATGTCATTGTCAGTTATTGTTCTTTCACTATACAATTCTCCCAAAATTAGCAATGAAATAAATTGATATTTTTGTAACATATCAGATACTACCTAAATAATGTACCGACGATATTGATTTTCTTTAAATGTTAGTTATTAAAATAATAAACTCAAAAAATCAACGCGAAATAGGTTATAGGTTGGCAATAGATTGAATGACGTTAAGAATTCAACCTTAATACAGTAATAACTTAAATTCAATAAACTCTAATGGTATCAAATATTGCATCAGTAAAAGCTCAAAAAGGTTGGAATAAACTCGTTTAAAATTCAGATGATTATTTTCTGGAAAAACGCTTGGACACGTCGATTATTATTTTTAATTACGAATTTTTTGACATAAGAAATGTGTATACAGGTTGTCTCAGGAAGAACACATACCGTCAACATTGATTTTTTTAAAGTAGAATACTCTGTATATTATATTATTTTTAAATTCTACGATACATTCTGAACACTTTTTGTAAAACATACTATATCTCCAAAATTAACTGTTTTCGATATATTGGCATTTTATTATTTTTCTGAAATAATGCTGAGATCCGTGGATTTTTAGTTTTAATTGCGCATTTCTATATTATTATTTTTACCTGTTACCTGAATTAATTTATTGTGACACAGACATTTACTTCTTATCAAAAATTCTTCAAATTGTGTAGATCTATCTAACATCAAGTAATTCAAGACCATTACACACGCCCGGTGCGTGAGTACTTGGATACAGTCTTTCCTTGCAAGTGGATTGGTTGACGGGGTCCAATAGAATGGCCGGCAAAGCCACCAGATTTGACCCCGCAAGATTTTTTTTCTGTGGTGCTATATAAAATCTAAAGTATACTTTAACATACCTAACAATATTGATGAACTTAAAGCTCGAATAAGGCATGAGATTACATTAATAGAGCCCCAGGTAATCCATAACGTTTTGGAAGAGTTTAAAGATCGACTTGCATATTGCCAGGAAGTTGGTGGCGGTCAATTTTAACATTTATTAAAAAATTTAATATAGTCTATGTAAATATTATAGACTAAATAGATGTAAAGAGTTCATTTTTAATTGTAGTTTTCGTACCAGAAAAAATGTCAATATATCGAAAACCGTTGATTTTGGAGTTATGATATGTTAGATAAAAAGTGTTCAGAATGTATCGTAGAATTTAAAAATAATATAATATACAGGGTGTTCTATTTAGAAAATTAATGCTGACGGTGTATGTTCTTCTTGAGACAACCTGTATACACAATTCTTATGTCAAAAAATTCGTAATTAAAAATAATAATCGACGTGTCTAAGCGTTTTTCCAGAAAATAATCACCTGAATTTTAAACGAATTTATTCCAACCTTTTTAAGCTCAGGAAAAGAAAAATGTTAAAAAAAGTGGCGATGAGAAAATTCTGGAACTAATTTTTAGTTTCGCATTTTGCCGCAAGAGGGCGTAGTTGAAAAGTAAATTTTAAAATTTTACATAACTCCGAAAATTCCACATTAAGGTATATGTTTGATAACACCATTTTAAAGCTTGGACAACCATGCATCATTTTGGTCTTATGCTCATTGGCGCACCGACTTTAATAAGAGTGGGGGAGGCTGTTGAAAGTGTAATCATTTAAATTGCTGTAACTTATAAACGACTTATCCGATTTTAGCAAACTAAAGACTTTTTGGAAGAAAAATGTATGCACTTTTCCCAAACGTTTATAGTTGTTCATAATAGTTCTCAAAAAATGCTAGAGGGCGCAATTTGCAATAACAATAAATTTTTTGATTTTACTCCGAAAAAATAAATCATATCGTATAATTATGATACCATAATCGAAAAGTAGATGAAATTTGCTAGAAAAAATATTAAAACCGCAGCTCGATATCTCCGTTCGTTTTAGCGTTATCGCCAATAGAATAATTTTTAATACAAATTGCGCCCTCTAGAATTTTATTGGAAACTATCGTGTACCACTGGATACGACAATTGAAGGTACATACTTTTCTCTTCCAAACAAGCTTAAATTTAGTAAAATCGGATAAGTCGTTTAGAAGTTACAGCAATTTTAATGTTTACACTTTCACTTGATAAGAGTGGGAGAAGCTATTGAAAGTGTAAACATTAAAATCGCTGTAACTTCTAAACGACCTATCCCATTTTACTAAATTTAAGCTTGTTTGGAAGTACCTTTAATTGCTGTATCCAATGGTACACGATAGTTTCTAATAAAATTGCTAGAGGGCGCAATTTGTATTAAAAATTATTATTTTGGCGATAAGTCTGAAACGAACAAGGATATCGAACTGCGGTCTTCACATCTTTTCTTGCAAATATCATCTACTTTTCGATTATGGTATCATAATCATACCGTATGATTTATTTTTTCAAAGTAAAATCAAAAAATGTTATGTTATTGCAAATTGCGCCCTCTAGCATTTTTTATAGAACTATTATGGACAACTAAATACGATTGGTGAAAGTGCATTTCTCTTCCAAACAGTCTTTAGTTTGCTAAAATCGGATAAGTCGTTTGTAAGTTACAGTGATTTAAATGATTACACTTTAAACAGCTTCCCCCACTCTTATTAAAGTCGGTACGCCAATGGACCAAAATGATGCACAATTGTCCAAGCTTTAAAATGGTGTTATCAAACATATACCTTAATGTGGATTTTTCGGAGTTATGTAAAATTTTAAAATTTACTTTTCAATTACGCCTTCTTGCGGCAAAATGCGGAACTTAAAAATTATTTCCAGAATTTTCTCATGGCCACTTTAATTATAATTTTTCTTTTCCTGAGTTTCTATACCCAGTAGTTTTCGAGATATGGCCGCTCGTCGACCTTAAAAAACACCCTGTACAGGGTTAGGAAAAATTACCAAAACGGTCGATTATTTCAAAATATACAGGGGTTATCAAAAAACGTCTTATATAAAAAATGTAGGGCTATTAAAAATCTACATATCGGTGATAAATTGAAATATACAGGGTCGCCCACAAAGTTGTGGAGAATGATAGTTATATTTTTTTAAATAGATTACCCTGTATATTTTTACTTATTTTGATTGTCGACTCAATTTTAAACATTTTTTATAAACCATATGTTATACCTAAACTCATTACTTTCCTACATAAATTGATCAGCTACAAAACACAAAATAAATTTCAAGAAACAATTTTGGTAAGTTAACTTTAAACAAAAACGTATAACAAATCATGGCAAAACGTCTCTATTTTTTAATAAGTGTTGAAAATGACCCCCATTTTCTAACTGACAATGATACAAATTATCGCAGAAATATCTTTGGGTGTTTAAAACCATTTCCCTTGTTATTCTCGCACTTTCATTGACAATTTGCATTCTTAATTCTCCTAAATTATTGGATTTATTTTGATAAACTCGGGAGACCGTGAAGGCCATTCGATAGGCCCTCTTCTTCCTATCCATCGATTTGGAAACGTGATATCCAAAAATTCTCTAACTTCGCGAGTAAAATGCGGAGGAGCTCCATCTTGCTGATACCAGGTTAAGTTAATATCAGCATTTAAATTGTTTATAGCTGGAACTATTTCTTGCCGAAGAAGCCGGAGATATCGATCACCGTTCAAATTTCTCTCGATAAAAAATGGTCCAATTACATGTCCCGCAAACAATCCAGCCCAGACATTAACTTTTCTTGGGAACTGTGTATCCAGCTCTTCATACCAGTTAGGGCTATTTCGCGCCCAGTAACGGTTATTTTGCTTATTCACCAATCCGTGTAGTGTAAAAGTCGCTTTATCCGAAAACACAATATTGTTTGAAAAATTCGGGTTTTCTTCCATATTTCTAGTCATTATTTCGCAAAATGCTAGCCTTCGATCACACTCGACGTCAAAAAGTTCTTGTACAACATTAATTTTGTATGGATGCATTTTCTCAGTATGAAGAACGGTTCGTACAGATTTTTGATCAATTTCATGATCCAAAGCAAGCTGATTGGTGGATTGTTTGGGATTTTCTTCTATCGCAAGCAGAATGTCCAACTTTTTTTCCTCGGAGGTAGCAGTCCTAGGTCTTCCAGATCTTGGGCGGTTTTTTACAGTACCAGTCATTCTGTAACGCTCAATAGTTCAAAAAACTGCATTTTTTTAATGTGCCTGTCTGGATGCCAATTATTGTAAATATTACATACCTCATGATATGATCTCTGTTTATCGCCAAGCCCCCTTAAAATTAAAATATCAATTTTCTCTGTTTCAGTAAGTAAAAATGCCATGCTATTTTCTTTTTTGTCTATTTCTGTCAGAATTTGAATTTCAGATGTCAAACTATTAATTAATTATTAGTAACCATGGCCGTGCCTTATTTGTTGTTTACTATGTTTGAAAATCGCATCGTTATACGTTATTTGAAACGCCGATTTCTAGGAAAGTAATGAATTTAGGTAAAACACATGATTAATAAAAAATGTTTAAAATTGAGTCGACAATCAAAATAAGTAAAAATATACAGGGTGTTTGATTTAAAAAAATATAACTATCATTCTCCACAACTTTGTGGGCGACCCTGTATATTTCAATTTATCACCGATATGTAGATTTTTAACAGCCCTACATTTTTTATATAAGACGTTTTTTGATAACCCCTGTATATTTTGAAATAATCGACAGTTCTGGTAATTTTTCCTAACCCTGTATAAAAATATAGAATGGTATTTAAAAAAGATAAATATTTTAATTATTATCTATAATATTGTCACCCTGTACAATCCATGCGCTGATATTTACTTACCGTCAAAATTCCTATCAATCTAAATGCCATATTTATGGAACTTAAGAGAAAATAAATTAAGAAAACATTTCTTAAATAAATGTCTAGCATTTTAACAAACCTAAAAATAAAAGTTATGGTATATAAAAACATTTCTAAATATGACAAATGTTATTCTATAAACTTTTAAATTACATCATGGCCAACCCTATCACGGCCAAGTCATTTTTGGCACCCTGTTATGGTCTATCTGGTCTATTTTATGTTAAGTTACCTACACGAAAAAATAAAAGTCTTATTTCAAAAACATAAATTTCCTTGTCAATATTTACTTAGTTTAAATCGAGGTTTAAATTCAACACCACTTCGTTTAAATTAATGTTTTTCGACAAGTGCAATGACACAACTTAGTTTAAGTATATAATATTTTTGAATAAATACATATTTTAGGAAAAAAAGTCAAAACAATTTATTTAGACATTATTTAAGTGAGCAAGCAAATTTTTTAAATAAGTTAGTTCGTGCAGTTAAATTAAGTATAGGCTTCAAAAAGGAGATATTAAGTAGCTTGGATTTAGCCAGATGGCAATTCATTTTAATTAAACATGCAACACATGCGCTAGGTAACCTGCGCATGTATTCGAGATAGGTTTATTTCCACGTCGGTCCATCAAGCTTCAATTTATTTCAAGTATTCATATTTTTTAAAGTGATTAATTGTAAAAAAAAGTGTTGTGGTACCTCCATAGTAAATTACGCAAAAATTGGAATTTCAAAAACTTAACGAGCGAACTAAGGGTTGATTACGTCACAGGTACTTTTTAAAAAGACCTTTATTTATAAAACCTAACAATAATAGTATTTTAACAGTATAACATAGAACTGATTAATCTAATCCAAAACCTACAATTTATATATAATTTATCGCTGGGTTCGCAATAAAATTAGAACGCTGATTTGGTGTTTCGCTGATGTAACTGCTTGGCTTTGTGGGTTAATGTATAGGTTCACCGAACCGTAATTTCTCCATCCCCTGGGGAAGTTTTATTAGGGATGAACAAAACTGGCTGCTTTGGGTCTTCTTCGTCCTGAATTGGGTCTTCTTCTGGGGTTGTTTTTGGTACAGTACTGCTTAGCCTTGTAAAATGTGGATATGAGAACTTCTTGCGTGCTCTTGAATGCATTTCTCAGGATACAAGTAGGTTGATCCAGTACTTCTGTGGGGTAGCTAGATAAGGAGCTAGTATTATTGTTCTATGTTGTAGGTTGAGGTAGTATTATCAAGTCATGGGTACTGGTCTGAATCCTTAATTGTCCTAGTTTGAGGGGGAGTTTCCCAGGGTTTTCTTTCAGGTCTTGGGTTAGGACTTTCCGGGCGGACGTTAAAGTACATTTGCAAAGTATTTTTCATGTTAGTGCTTTTACTTGGTTGATTTTTGATATATTTTTTTTAAACTGTCGTATCTTGTGTATCAATAGTGACGATATTGTTGGTTTTTACTATTTTTAAAGAGAATCTTGGTAGTAGTTTGTTACGTTTTACTGTTTTTCTTGTATATATTTTGGTACTGGGTTTATATGTTGTTGGGACTTGTCTCTTGGAGTTTCTTTGTTCTATGTACTTTGCTTTGGCCTCTTGAAATTTTTCGTTTAATTCTTTACAAATTGTCTTTGTTTTTTCTCTATGCTGTTGGGTGTAATAATTGTTGATAAGGGTTTTTCTAATATCAATATCAAATAGATCTTGGGCGTCTAAGTGGCCGGATAAAATGTCGATTGGTCTCATGTTGGCCATGGAGTGAATAGAGTTGTTGTATCCAAGGATGGCAAAAGGCATTTGTTCTTTAATATTTAGAGTTTTCTTCTTTTCTCGTAGGGTTCTTAGATGTTCGACGAGGGTTGAGTGAAATCGCTCTATCATTCCATTGGATTGTGGGTTATCTGCGATGGTATAATTGATGGAAATTTTGTGGGTGTCTAAAATTCTTGCATAAGGCCATTTTTAAATTCTGTTCCACTGTCGGCAACTATCATATAAGGTTCCCCATGGTGAGTCATAAATATTAGAAGGGCATTGAGCACGTTGATTGCATTTGAGCCATCTATTGGATATGCCTGTCCATATTTGGAAAATGCGTCCATGATTGTTAAGAATTTCTGGCCTCCTGCCTGGAGAGTATCTAGATGAATAATTTGGAGTGGTTTGGATGTTGTTGGTGTCAGCAGAAATTTGGGCTTTGCTGGGTTTCTGTCGTATTTATTGACTTGACAGATGTCGCAAACGTCATGTCCTGAATATCTCTTTTTAGGTTAGGCCAAAAGTATTTTTTTCGAATCTGGGTTTTCGTTTCATGGATGCCTCGATGATTGATCTTGCTTTGATGGTAGTTTAAAATGATTTCCTTTTGTCTTTCTTTGCAGACCTAATAAAGTGTTGCACTTTACAAGGTCAAATGCAGAGTTCTTAAAGATTTCTCGAATTGTGTTACACAGAAATCAATAAAGCGTATCATCTTCAAAAAGTATTGCATATTTCTTTTTTGGTTCGATGTTCTCTTTGAAGAATCGAATTATTTCATTTTTAAGGTAGTTTTTCCCAAGTTGGACATATCACCTTCTTTTGTTGGCAAATGCTTCTTCTTTTACTGTTCTTGCTGGGTTGTAGTTGACGGTCTTAAAGATAATTTAATTATTAAAGTAATTAAGAGACTTCTTGCTGATAGGAATTCCTAGTATTGGATTTTCTTGAGTGTCATTATGGCTGCTGTCATCGGCTTCGGGATTATGATTATCTTCATTCTACTTTTCTTGCGCGGTGGCTTGGTCTTTGTTATTTGAACTGGATATAGGTCTGATATTTTTTATTTTGTCCTAGGCAGTCCTCTATAACTTTAAGTTCATCTTCGTTAGTTATGTCGGCTTCTGGGTAATAGTATACTGACGCTGGATTGTTATACAGAGATGATATTTCGTCCTCTGTATCATCAGTTCTAGTGTGTGTTTCTTTTGTATATATTTCAATTCTAGAGTCTGCATTTGTATTTGATTTTCCTTTTTTATATACAACTTTATAGTCAAATTCTTTCAATTTCAAGCGCCATCTGACCAGTTTCGAGTTTGGGTCCTTAAGGGAAAATAACCATTGAAGAGGGCGAGGATCCGAAAGAATTTTGAACTTTCGTCCAAATAAATAAGGTCTGAAGTATTTTGTAGCTTAGACGATTGCTCACATCTCTTTTTCCATGGTAGAGTATTTAAGTTCGGTTTCGTTCAGGGTCCGGGATGCGTAGGCGATCGGTTTGTCGTTGCCAACAGGGACTTGTGAAAGCACAGCTCCGACTGCAAAGTTGCTTGCATCTGTTGTGAGATTAAACGGTTTCGAAAAATCTGGATTTTGCAAGAGTAGTTCGTTTGTCAGGAGGTTTTGGCCAATTTTAACACAATTCAGGAATGAGCCAGTGAGTGACTTAGCAAAGTCTTTAATAAATTTTCTATAGTACCCAAGTAGGCCAAGGAATCCTTTAATTTCTTTAGTTGTTCTTGGAATAGGGTATTCTAGAATGACTTTGATTTTGCTTGGATTCGGTCTTATACCGTCAGATGTGACGACATGATCTTAAAAACTCACTTCTTTTTTCAAAAATTCGAATTTATTAACTTGTATCTTGAAGCTGGTTTCTCTTAGTCGTTGGAAGATCTTGGACAGGCTAACAAGATGTTCTTGTAGGGATGTACTGAAGACAATAATATCGTCCATGTAGACTAGGCAGATTTCTCCTTGATGTCCTTTCAGTACGTTGTCCATGACTCGCTGAAAGGTAACTGCTAAATTTTTTAAGCCAAAAGGCATTCTTAGATATTCTTAGTGGCCATTTTCTACGTTAAATGATGTTTTCTGGATGTCTTGTGTTGCCATTTCACTTGCTAAGTCTAAGGTGGTGAAGTATTGGCACCTTCCAAGTTTATCGAGAATGTCGCTAATATTAGCAATAGGGTATCGCTCATCGATCGTTTTCTCATTAACTTTTCGGTAGTCGACCACAATTCGCCATTTAATTTTTCCAGAGGCGTCAGGTTGGTGTCATCGGTACTACCCATATAGGAGATGACCAGGGAGATTGACTTGGCCGGATAATTCCTTGATCTAACATTGACGAGATTTGCTTTTTAACCTCTTTTTTGTGTAAATGGGGATATCTGTAGGACTTTGTAAATACTGGAATTTCATCATTAGTCTTTATTTGGTGTTTAATCTGGTTGGTAAAGGTAAGTGGAGAATCTGGATGATGAAGGATGTCGACATATTTTTTGCATAGTCTTTATATGGATTTTTCTTCTTCTGGGTTTAAATGGTCGGTTCCAATTTTATGTTCCATGTTTGGTTCGGGCTCTTGTTGAGGCAGGATATCTGCAGAGTAGAAATTGAAGTTTTGAAGGTCAATCTTGCAGCTTTTTACTGGTTCTGTTAGGGAAATTTAAAGTTGGTCGTCTGTATTATTAATCAGTTCTGTCCAGGCTAGTTGGTTACATCCTACGGTGAGCGTTTCTCGCAGGACAGCTCTTTGAACTTTTTGTTAAGGTAAGGTAATGTTGCCTTCGGTTTCTTTGACTGGAAGTCGCACTTTGCTTATTGTGCGAGGTTCTAGTTGAATGGAGTAGAACTAGGTTTTGTTTGTTTCGTAATATTCGATAGGGAGTACAGAATTTTCGGTACAACGTAGGGAGGCTGGTTGGTGTAACTTGGCTTTTAAAAGTTTAAGGTTGTCATGGTCTATAAGACCATCAAAAGTTTGGTGAAACTTAAAAAGGTAAAATTCAAATTTATTATTGGAGTTGAATTCAGGAAATATGAAAATTGTTGCGCAATAATCTTGCGCCGGTGTCAATAAGGAGTTTAAGGGGAGGATTCGTTATGGCTATGTAAGGAAGTTCTTTTTTATCGGTGTAGTTGTGAAGCTTTACTATGTTTCTTCGTTTGCCCTTGGGTCGTCATGAAAATGTTCTTCTTCTTCGTAAAGGTAGTGTTCTTCTTGGTTGTAGTAATTTTGGGGATCTTGTTGGTGGTTGCCTTCGTCGAAGTCGCCAGAGGGGTCGTAGGCGATAGCTTGTTGTTCTATGTTGTTCTATGTTGAACAATTCTTCAACGGTAAATTTAGGGGCAGATTGTTGTGGAGGTATAAACATTTGAGCCGTGTTTACGAAATCTGTGTCCACTGGTGTTGGGATGATCCGGTTCTATTGGTACAAACTTTTGATTTAGGGGGTAGGCTGTTTTGAAACCTCGGTGATGGTTGACTGGATTCGAACCTTGGCGGTTGGAGAATAGGTCTTGATGGTTTGAAGGGTTGTTGTGGAGCAAAGTTAAATTGTTGCCTTAGTCTAAATGGCTGCTGAGACCACTGTGAGGGATGATGATGTGTAGGCTCAAATGGTTGCTGTATAGGCCCGAATGGTTGCCACTGAGGAGGTATAAAGGTTGGAGCAGCATGGGTTGCTGATTGTCTTTGTAGTGGAGTTGCAGCTTTAAAGTTGGATAAAGCTGACGGTTGCGGAATGCTTAGGCTTTTCTGGAGGTATCTGATGTTGTTTTCCTCTTGAATGAATTGAATAGCACTTGCTAGATCTTTGGCCTCATTGCTCTTATTGTTGATCCCAAAGGTTCTCTCAGTCCTGCCAGGAAAGTAGTAAGACCTGTTGGTTGAAAAAGGAATTTTTACTTGTTTTGATGTTCGCGTCTTCTGTGTGTAATTCTACGTAGTTCGATATGGTGTTCAGTAGAGCCATAACTTTTTCGTAAAATTGTCGTGGGGCTTCGTTGGGGCTCTGACGTAAATTTACTAGGTCCCTGGTCAGTGAATTTTCGTTACGTTGGTCGGCAAAGTTTTGTATAAGGGCATTTTTTATTTGGGACCACGCTACAACCATAAATTGAAATTTCTTCTTTTGTTCGGCCTTTCAGTTTGCTGATAATACCTTGTATAGGTACATGGTTTTGAAAGCAGGTGCTGTCGGCGTGGTAGAAAAACAGAGCGATATACATGAAAAAGTTGTTAATTTAATAACAACAAAAATAAATATTGAAATTCGCAAGAACAATTTAAATTTCTGCTATCGATTGGGACCCAAAAAACCCGATGCAAAAAAAACAAGACCAGTAGTAGTCTTATTTTGTCAGCGGTGGCTGCGGGATCAAATATTTTATAGTAAACGGAAGTTAAAAGACTCTAAATTATTGTTTACCGAACTGCTAGTATCGGATATTCTTATAGTTATTAATGATACTAGTTCGATATGAACACTATAATGAAACGTGTGCAACGTTTTTTTTTTGCACAAGTTTTATTAACAAAGTTCATATCGAACTTTTATTATTCAAAACTTAATCTACGACAGTGCAAATAGATTTTATTCATCTAAATTTCATTGATATCAGATAACGTTTTCATAATTTTCAGGTGTTCATATTAGTCGATATCATGGTATCCGCATTTTTTATTGTTTTAATTTCGATTTTAACAACGTTATTATTGCCGTCTAATTTTCTATTGTATGCAAAGTGTTGACCAAAAATAATTTAAATATGGGAGATTCTGAATCCGAAAGTGTCCCTTCGGATGTCGAAGATATTGCGCAAAGCGTAATAGATTCCCTACTTTCTAAATAATAATAAAAAATAAATAGTTTGCACCGACTTTTTTTTTTGTTTTTGTATCTTTTGATGTTATTATGAATTCATAATGGCACTAAGCGCTATTATGAAGGTCATAATGACATCTAAATGATAATGCTAAATATGTCATAATGGCACTGTCGTAGATTAAATTGTTTAAATATGCGAAGAAACACTTTAAGAACTCTTGTTGGACATCGGGAGGTAATTGTTATTAATAGTGATGATAAATTATTCACAAAACAAATTAAATGATATTGTTTCGCACATGCCAATTAGTGAAAGTGAATCGGAAAATTAAATCTGTGCCATGTTAGAGGTAATTTATGTTATGTTTTGAAAGAGTGTTCACCGGCATAAATACTATATTATGTTATATTATATTATCTACCATTATTATGTACTACTAGATAATCACAAAAAAAGACACAGAGGTATCTATTTGTCTATTATGGTGATTTTTTTAGGCGTAATATTTCTGTTTTTTTTTGTTTTTGTTTTTTTTTTAATATGTTTCTCTGACAAGCCTTGATTTTTGTTAACGTAAATCTCGAATTACAAATTGCAATTTTTTTTTTTTAGAATTTAGGTTTTGCGTTATTTCCTTTTTCTTAATTGTGTGGTTAAGTTGTTATATTTTGAGTCATGGTTATTTTTGTACGCCGTGTTGCAGCACAGGAACAGGATTACGTTGCCTTCAATTCAGAGCAACTTATTTTTGAATATTTGGTAAATTAATATTATATAAATTTTTCTTTTTGGATATTTTAAGGATTTTATTGGAACACGTTTTCATTTAATGACCAGTCAGGATTCAATTCGTACTTTGTAACATCTGTATTAATACACGTAATCATTGTAGCTAATAAAACAAAGGTTCCAGACAAATGTTTTGAAAATGTACAAAAAACAACCATTTTATTGTTTGTTAACAGAAATATAATAGGTCTAATTACTGTCAAGAACGTTTTGGGTGTGCCAAAGGTGACGACAAATTTATTATCAGTTAGTCACTTACTACAAAATGGTAAGGATGTAAAATTTGATGCTAGTAATTGTTGTAAAATTTACTATAAAGTAACAAGCTAGTTTATACAGCTTATCAAAAGGATGGAATATATAGACTAAATAATGAAAATCCTGGGAAATGTGCATTGTGATCGTTAATACAGTGGTCAGATTCGAAATTTAGCATGTATTGGACATATAAACCGCGAAGCTATAAACAGAATTAAGAATGTACTCTCTACTGCGCATAGCTTTCATGGTGTCGTACAAGTGAAACGACGAAATTGTCAGAATATTATAAATAATAGTTCAGAAAGCCTTTAAAAACAAAGTAACTCGACCCAAGGATTTATTAGAAGTGGTACACGAAGATCTATGTGATCCTGTGAAGAATGTCTCAATTGGGAGGTCCGAAAATGCAGAAGCATTGATCAGCTAAATAACAGTTTCAGTGGGAGATATATAATTCGAAAAAGATGATATTTTATCTGACAGGTCTTCTTAAAAAGTATAGGGATAATTGCTGACAGTGTCCTTTGTAAGCGCGGCTAATGTTGGCTCAGTTGGTGCTTTCTGCGTTTGACTCTAATCTCCTAGAACCTTAGTAAGGCAAGGTTGCAGGATAATATCTTCCATGCTGTTATTATTGCCGGCATCAATGATATGCGCTTCTGATCTTCCGCAGCCAATCTTTTGAGGATTAACTGGGCATTCTCGTATACTATTACTATTATAGTACTCCGTCTAGTTGGTGAATGTTCTACTCTTCCGAATATTTTAATTTTCAGTGTTAAGACCACGGTCGGCACCCACGTGTCCTATCTTCTAGTAACGTCGATACTGGTAATGGCGCCAGGATTATAAAAATCCTTCAATATGGTATGTAGGTACCGCTAGTTTCCTTTGTGGAACATATAGGCATATTATTATAACGTCAATGTGTCCGTAGAATTATTCTGTACAACTTTTGTATAGATCGGGAAGCCAGCAGAACGTCTGGTTCCACGCTATAGAGTAAAATAGGTTTTTCCCTGAAATTTCCTACAAATACCAAAGATACAAGGTTAACTTCTTTCGCTGAGTATATAGACGGACGTCTTCCACAGCAAATAGGTCCGTTATATTCTTCTGTGAGACGTAAACACCGCTAAACGTTCGGTTCCGAGTTATATATCAAAATTATTTTTAACAAAAAATTTGAAAGTCCAAACGAAATTTCAAAAATTCCCGTCTCTCGCGAAGGTCGGAAGATGAAAATTTAAACGTGGGGCGGTTAGATACACTCTCTCCAAGCTTTCTAAGCAAAAAAATGCTCCGCGGACTTTCTGGTAAAATCTGGATCAGAATTTCCAGATGCCGGTTTTTGGCGGATTATGCGTCTCGGTTTGTCTCACGACACAGCCAGCACCAAAATACCCACTTGCCGGCCCTCTGACGATTTTTCTGCAACCAATTTTAGAAACGTCGTTTAACGTCTTCTTCGTCGAATTTTTCCCTTGTCGCTGAATTTTCTCTGAATAATTGACCGCGGCAACCGGCACGTTTTACGGCGGTCGCCAGCGGGTCTTAGATTGTAAATTACTTTTATTCCGTCGATAAAAATAAAACAACCTTTTCCAATTTTCAATGTGATTTCAAGGTATTCGTTATTTCCAGCGGCAAAACTTGGCCTGCCAACCCGTAGACTTTGTCATCCCAGATCCCCAACTTGTCACTGCTTCGGCCAAGGTCTTGGCCGAATTCAGATCAGAAAACCAAATTCTTGGTCTTCTTAAGATAAAAAATTGTGAAATTAGGGCGGCGATTTATTATCGCCGATGCCATCTGACTGTGAGCTCGGAACAAATGCGATTCCGCAACAACAAAACAGACGGTGATTCTTCATCGGATAATAAAGAAGTCCCTAGTGTCTTAAGATGGTCAGAAAGGATATAGAAATCCAGAAAACCTAAAGATTGTGATTTATGATCCCATAACAGTAAAAAGTGCATTCACAAGTCATGATGAAGAAGAAATCCAAACAAGTCATAAAGGAAAAGCTGCAAGTTCGGAAATGTTTCTGCAAGAGGAATTATTGTGCTATGTAAATAAGTGTAAAAGAAAATGTGACAATAAAGTACCTGGGTTGTAGCGAAAAGGTTTACGCAAAACAAGGCTTAATTATCCTGAACCTTTTTTTTCTATAGTTTGATAATAGATCGATAATACCATTAAGTGTTAATGGTAAATTAGATTTAAACATCATACATTTAGATGTAACTGCTGCTTTAATAAATGGAATTTTATATGAAAAGGGGTTCAATATTCTTATCGGAAAAATAAAATTTTAAAATTGAAAACAGCAACTTATGGACTCAAACAATTCTGTATCATTACCTATTTAAACCATGTTACAATTTTACAGGTTTAAAAAATGTAGTTTTTGACACACTAATTACAATATTGTAATAACCCAGAAAACACTTGGACTATAGTAGCTAATTTAATAATATATTTAGCTAAAAAAATAACTGCAAAAAAAAACCTTAAAAATAACTTTACATCCACCCTCTCTAGTTGATTTAATGTTCGATGATACTAACCTAACTACAAATAGGTGTTTCTTAATAATTCTTCTTAATGTAATATAGTAGTAAGTATTAGACTGATTATCGGAAAAGTCTAAAGTACGCACCAATGCTTGTACTATTTTCAGTTCGCTAGAGGCAAAACTCAAAACAAAAATAGTTATTAGATTAGCGGATGTATATAGATTACAACCAGCATACATAAATAGGATGTTTAAAATGACTTCAGGTAACACATTGTCAGATTTCTGATATGGTATCCATAGTGGCAAACAGAAGGGTTTTTGTAGAATCTTGTTCTCACTTATTTCTTCTTGATTCTGGCGTTTTATATACAATATTACCATAGAAAGAAGCAAATTTAATAGTCCTACAAAAGTTGTAATAATAACCACGCTGTTTTTTACTTTTTTAAAATATTGGATATCCTTTTTGTAAGACTTATTTACTTTTTCATCAAATTTGCGTATTTCTTCATCTTCATTAAAAATTTCATTAAACCACTTTGACATGTTATTCGTTTGGTAAATAAAGATTCTAGCGCCTATCTCTGATATGGGAAAAATAACAGATGCACATTCGTACATAGATTCTATATCAGCTCCGATAGATATTAACATAATGAGCCTAGCAGTCATTGATAATACAAATAAAATAGTTAAAATATAATTGAATCGGCGGTACCAAAGTTCAGCCATTCTCAAAGATGCATTTTTTGTCCAATCAAAATCCCAAGTTCCGGTTAGTATCATGAAGTATTTTATTTCTTCGATAAGCATTTTGATATGATTTTAATTTTTTTACGCTGGCACTATTAAAAGTTTAAATGAAAATAGTTTCAGATTATTGCACTGCTTAAGTTTTTGCTTTAGCTCTAACGAGCAATTCCGTAAGAAATCCTTATCCATATCCTTAGCCCCTCCACTACTTTCAGTACGATCCGTTATTTCCGTCATTCACGCTTACATTGTAGGGAAAATTAACGACAGGAACAATTTACGTAAAATTTTTCAAAAATGTTGACATAAATGCTAGGATGCACAAATCTTCCGTAACAATACCTAAGTAACTTTGAACTGTGAATGTAATATTAGTAACAACCGCAAATATACTTTACTTACAAACAAAGTGGTCTGATCGACTCTCGAGAGATTCATATTCCTGGATATTCCGTGGTAAGACAGGATAGGCTAGGTAGAGGTGGTGGAGTTGCAATTTAATTTAAGAATGGCTTGAAAGCCTGTCATATTAATGTCATTGAAGCCAACAAGGGCTTTGAGCAGGTCTGGCTGCCGGTTAGTTTTAAAAAAGAATCGTTTGTCTTTGGTTGTATATACCGGCCACCGACCTATAGCACAAATGAATTTTTACATCAATTTGAAGAACAAATTATGGCGCTTATTCCTAAATTTGATAATATATTTTGCTTAGGAGACTTTAATATTAACCTTGTGAACGTTCATTCAAAAGATGTGTCTGATTTATATTCACTTCTTGAAGTGACAAGTCTCAAACAGGTTATTAATAAACCCACTAGAATTGCCGCTAATAGTTCCACTCTTTTGGATCTTATATTGGTGCCAGAAGCGCTAGACATAAATGCCTCAGATACACTCTCTGTCCCAAATATCTCAGATCACGACTTGGTTTATTGTGAATTTTGGGTTTCTGAACACAAATCCGAGCCTTTAATTAGGGAATATAGGGATTTTAAGAATGCTAATTATAATCAGTTCTATTCGGATCTGCAATCTATACCTTGGCGAAATATTTTTGATTTGGATAACGTTGATGATAAGTTACAATTTTTTAATGAAAACATAATGGCACTCTTGGATATTCATATGCCATTGAAAACTGCTAGGATTACAAAAAAGAACGAGCCGTGGATTACTGATACCATTCGTGATATGATTAAGACACGAAATAAAGCTCTTAAACACGTTTTAAAAAAACTAAATTGCGCGCGCATTGAGATTACTATTAAAGCATTCGTAATCTGGTAACACAAACGATTCGAAGGGAGAAAAAGTCATTTTTTGAAGCTAGGTTGAGGGACCCCTCAAACACCTGGCAAGAGTTAAAAAAATTTCGAATTTTAAATCAAAAAAGAGTAGAGATTCCAGACAAACTTAAAAAGCCGGAGGAATTAAATCGCTTCTTTACAGTTAATGCTCCCCAGAATGATAATAATGCTCATCTTCTCAATACCTACAAAAATAAGATTTGTGAAAAGGTCTCTGCGGTTTTAAATTTCACGGAGGTATCTGAGGCTGATGTCCTTAAAATCATTCTGGGCATTAAATCCAAAGCTCAAGGATTCGATGGTATTGGCAGTGACATTTTAAAACTGGGATGTCCATTCCTGTTACCTTATATTACTCACATTATTAATTTCTGTATTCGTTGTTCAGAATTCCCTCAAATTTGGAAAAAAGCTCTAGTAACACCAATTCCTAAAATTTCGTCGCCACAGGAATTTAATGACCTCCGACCTATCAGTGTCTTACCATGTATGGCGAAGGTTTTGGAGAGGATAATAAATGCACAGCTAACTGACCATACTGAAAAAAATAACATCTTGCCAGAAACTCAATCGGGATTTAGAGAGGGTCACGGGTGCGCTACAGCCCTAATTAACGTTACTGATGATATCTTTCAGGCCACCGATGATGGTAAGGTCACAGTCTTGGCATTGCTAGACTTTTCCAAAGCCTTCGACACCATAAACCACGAGCTGCTTTTGGCCATTCTACACTATATAGGTCTTTCTGATAATGCAGTAATGTTTTTTAAGAACTTCTTACTGAATAGATCGCAATCTGTCCGTGTCGGCGGCGTTATATCGGATCCGATTACTATACACAACGGTGTGCCGCAGGGCTCTACCTTGTCACCCCTTTTATATGCTATTTATACTGCATTTCTCTTCAACTCGCTGGAGGAGTGCTCGGACCAATACTATGCCGACGACACGCAGATTTACAAGTCCTTTAACAAGGCTGATGCTGCCGTAAGCTGCAGAACTATAAGTAAAGAACTAAATTCTCTAAGCAAATTGTCACTGGAGCATTCCCTTAAGCTTAATCCTAAGAAATGTTCTGTAATGGTGTTTGGCCGCAAGGCTGACGTGGACTTAATTAAGGACGAAATCAGGATTGAAATTGACAACACGATCGTGCCAGTAAAGGACAATGTTCGCAATTTGGGTGTGATTGTTGATAGTGATTTAAGGTTTAGTGCACACATTTCCAACTGTATACAAAAGTCATTTATTAGACTTAAACTGCTATATCACCTGCGCCATTTCTTATCCCAAAGGGTTAAGTTACTACTATGCGATTCTCTAGTACTCTCTGTCTTTAACCATGGCGACGTCCTATATGAAAATTGTATTAATGCTAAAGATATGCGACGAATTCAACTTGTTCAAAATTCTTGATTAAGGCTTGTTTACGGAGTACGAAAATATCAGCATATCTCCCACAAACTAATAGAGTCGCGGTGGTTGAACATGGCGGAGAGAAGAGAACTGCATCACCTATGTTTATTTCATAAAATTATAAATCTTAAATGCCCCTCATATTTATATAAACGAGTTCTTTTCCGAACACATGTACATAACCTTAATATTAGAGCTAAAAATAAAATAACACCACCATATCATCGAACTGCCATTTTTGAGCGCAGTTTTTCGTATAATATAGCCAAATTCTACAACTCTGTGCCAGAGACTTTTAAGGAGCTTTCCCAATTTGCTTTTAGAAAAAAGTACACTAAATATATAATGAATAGAAGATAGTAAGATAGGGACCTTATATCCTATATTGCCGATCCTGCTCTGCCTAATAATTACTCATAATTGTTCTTTTGTTCTTAAATATGACCTAAATCACCTTTACATCAGAAAATTTGTTTATTTTTTTTTCTACAAAGGTTGAGTTTGATCAGGGAGGTATCCTGGGATACCTCATCTGAACTTCGCCTTTTTCTGAGGACCATTATTTTAGTCTTAACAAATATGTATACATATAATATGTACTGTGGAAGTCAGAAATAAAGACATTTATTATTATTATTATTATTATTAGTAAATCAATAACTAAGGTGGTAAGTATTAACAATCAATATGCCTGCTAACCTATAAGCTATTTTGCGCAGATTTCTTTATTTTTTCTAGTCTGCATATTCTACATTTAATACCTAATTGAAATATTAATTAAATATCAAAATGTTCAATAAATTATTTGTTTGTAATTAATTGTATAGCAAAAAATATTGAGAAAGAGTTTTTTAATATCATTATGTCATTGTTCTTTCACTATACAATTCTCCTTAATTAAACACATAAGTCAACAAAAAGAATTTTCCAACATATTTAAAGCTAAAAATAGAAACTAAAACAGATTTTCATAAAGTGGGGTCTACCAAATACAATGCGATAACTCCCATGCTATTTACATTGTACAGGGTGTCCAGTTTTCGACACTTTTGACGGGTATCTCAGTTATTAGTACAGATAGAATGATGCGGTTTTCGCAAACCTGTGTCACTTTTTTATGAAACAAACGATGCCCTTAACGGATTTATCATGGCCATCTTGGTTTTTGAGATACAGGGCGAAATTAAAAACGGTGCATTTTCAGACACTCCTTGTATTTTAGTTATCTTATACCTTATCGAAAATGTAAAAACGTGGTGTTATACAGTTTTTTACGTAGAATCCAGTGGCGTAGTTAATATTTTTCCAGGTGTCCCCATTTTTGAGAAATATACCAAAGTTATGTTTTTTTAAATGGAACACCCTGTATATTTTTTCATATTTGCATTCTGCTTACTGAGAGCTTTCCAAAAATATATAATAGTTGGCACGTTGTTTTAACAGGAAGGTTAAAATTCATATTTTTTAAATAACAAGCTTTAAGTTGACAGTAGGCCGTGTATTTTACTTAAATAAAAATAAATTGACGATACACTACACCTTCAATATTACTTTATAGTTTAATTTCAAACTTTTAAGTTTTTAATACTTTCAATAGTAAAAAGTCATTTCCTCTTATTGTTACGTAGGTATATTATCGGAATAGACAAAAACATCTAGTAGGCCTTGACTTATCCAGGCTATAAAACAAAATTTTCATAATGGCGTTTAGCTCTTGTCAGAATTGTATTTAGGTAGGTATTTAAGGTTGAAAAGTTACTCATAATTTATTTATGATATTGTTCAATTTCAACGATGGTCCAAAAGTATGAAAATTATGAAAAATACGATATGCTGGTATGCTTTATACAAGCCAGTAACTTTTCAACCTTAAATACCTAAATACAATTCTGACAAAAGCTAAACGCCATTATGAAAATTTTGTTTTATAGCCTGGATAAGTCAAGGCCTACTAGATGTTTTTGTTTATTCCGATAATATACCTACGCAACAATAAGAGAAAATTACTTTTTACTATTGTAAGTATTAAAAAACCTAAAAGTTTGAAACTAAACTATCAATTGCCAAACCAATTGATGGTGTAGTGTATCGTTAATTTATTTTTATTTAAGTAAAATACACGGCCTACTGTCAACTTAAAGCTTGTTATTTAAAAAATATGAATTTTAACCTTCCTGTTAAAACAAAGTGCCAACTATTATATATTTTTGGAAAGCTCTCAATAAGCAGAATGCAAATATGAAAAAATATACAGGGTGTTCCATTTAAAAAAACATAACTTTGGTATATTTCTCAAAAATGGGGACACCTGGAAAAATATTAACTACGCCACTGGATTTTACGTAAAAAACTGTATAACACCACGTTCTTACATTTTCGATAAGGTATAAGATAACTAAAATAGAAGGGGTGTCTGAAAATGCACCGTTTTTAATTTCGCCCTGTATCTCAAAAACCAAGATGGCCATGATAAATCCGTTAAGGGCATCGTTTGTTTCATAAAAAAGTGACACAGGTTTGCGAAAACCGCATCATTCTATCTGTACTAATAACTGAGATACCCGTCAAAAGTGTCGAAAACTGGACACCCTGTACAAACAGGTACAAACTTTAAAACCAGGCTTAAAGAACACAAAACATATATTATAAAAAAAAAATAAAACGTGGTTACCCTATCACTGTAAAAAGGACAATCACTTAATCTCTAAGAAAATTAAACCTAAATACATACATAATAAAAGCAGAAAACTTAACCTATTAAAAGCAATAGCTGTCAAAAAACCATAAAAAACAAATGTTATGTTATTAATAATCAAATCGAAATACCTTCAAGCACTTCCAAAAACCTCTTATAGAATAGACCAAGCATTCATTTATTCATGAATAAGTTTCGTTTTTCATGAACATCTTAAAAAGAAGTTCGCTGCGACCAGCACGTGTTTAAAGATTTTCTCTGAAAATGTCTTAAACTTATTCTTTATTCTTTAAACTAAATGTGTCAATTTTGACTCCTGCTGGGGTAACTGGGCCGTAACAAGCTTGGTACCCCAACATAATTTTATTTCAAGCTAAATGGTAAGCTAATCTAACTTATTTTATTACATTTCATTCATTACATCCCTCTTTTTTATCTTTTACAGAAAGCATCTACAACACTTTAATGAAAATACATTCTTTTTCTTTCTCTCTCCCTCATATTTGACGTCTTTCACACTTCTTCGACATAGTTGAATATAACTAAAATGTTTTTATCACGTACACTTCAAATAATTTCTACAAAGTCCTTTATTTGATACTTCATAATTTTTCTCTTCTTTTCCCACCCACAGTGGTTTTTCACTGGTCCTTGACCTTTCAGCGTGCTGATATGTTTTCTGTTGTTTGACTACAAAAAGTTTTTTCACCCCCCATGCGTGCCATTGAAAGCTCCATTATGGATTACTTCCACCTTTTAATTTAATTTTTATTTTATCTTCTGCTAACAACATCAGCTGTTCATTATATTTGTTTTAATTTCCTGATGATGAGTGTGTCTACACTCGAAACATGTCGATTCTACCCTAGGTTCACCTAGCTATTGAATTAAAATTGTGGAGAAAGACTTTATGCATTTCTTTTCCCTATATCATTCAACTCCACTTTGAGTATGGACTACTTCTTCAAAAAAAAACTTTCTGACTTATGTATAACTTTGTAATTTATCGGAATCATACTTGTTATTAATTTTATGAAAATAATATATATGACTTAACAATCAGTTTGATATCTTCGCTTCTTTTGATGCACATGTTAAGTATAGTGGACTATACGTGTACCACTAACCAGAAAAATTGTAAATTCTTTCAGATGTAAACAAGCTAGTCTCTTTTATAAGAAGTGTTTGGGAGCTACATTCATTCTCAATAGCACACTAGGTTAAGACAAAAATATGCATCTGTACTTTAAAATTAGAAAACCATTCAATATTGAAATTCTAATTTTAATTTTATTACATGTTTACAATTACCATCTTAAGATATTAACACCTTCGGTATATCACGTAGAATTTAGTATCTTCTTGTACGCCTTTGA
This sequence comes from Polydrusus pterygomalis, assembly GCA_963969555.1. NCBI lineage: Eukaryota > Metazoa > Arthropoda > Insecta > Coleoptera > Curculionidae > Polydrusus > Polydrusus pterygomalis. The sequence continues at coordinate 63,717,372 of OZ018378.1, forward strand.
TAATGCCCCGAAAGGGTTAAATCACGTGCCAGGCAACTGATTAAATTTGTGAAACCTAACAAGTAGTTATTTTTATTTCCCGCATAATGAAAAACACAACGTAACAAAACCGGAATCAATCCTCATTAAATACATACAAATAAATTTACTATAAATCCAGATATTTTGGTAAAATTTGCGCGCTGAATAGAACTGTGATCTTTATTTAAAAAATAGGGCCAGAAATAAGGGATAGTGGGGTAAAAATAAACATAATTTTTTTTACGCTAACAATTATACTCTTTTTTATATCGAGTTAGAAAAACCTGACCTATTTTAAGAAAAAAAATGTATTATATTGGCAAGACATGATTGGATGCGCCGTGTCGTTTTCTAGATAAATTTATTTAAAAATTACCTTTCCTGCATTTGAAAAAATCGCACCACTTATCTCCACTATGGGGCCGAAGAGAACCACCATGTTATGAAACAAACAAATATTCGACATCGATTTTTGATAAATATTGCACCCCCAAAAAAGTAAGTTTTGAGTAAAACGCGTTTGTTTAAAGTTTTAATGTTGTGAATAACGGTACGTAGTTATATAACCACTAAGTGTATTGCTTGTTTTTTTTGGAACAAATTCCGTATTATATGTCTAGGCTTTCATGTAACAAATACCGAAAATTTGAATACGTTCTATTTTCCATTCACAAATTATTTAATTTAAAAATAAGTAAGATTTATTTTTAGTTTTGTTGGTATTGCATTAAAATAGTTATTAAATAGTGATTTAAAATAACTAATTCCCCTAAGATTTTTAAATGTTGGGAAACTAACTAAACAATGACAAAGGTATTGTTGATATAGGGTTTTATTATTATTTGTATTGACAAAATACTTGATTGTAGAAAAACTATTTAAAAATGCAAAACTTATTGTGCCTGTAAATTTTTAAAAGAAATCCTGCTATTTGGGTGAAATAGAGTTTTTCCACATGAGAAAACAAGCCTGTTTTTTGACTTTTGTCAAGACAACTTTTCATGTGGCAACTTTTCCAACCTTTTCATGTTAATTGTTGTCATCAACACTTAATTTATAACAATTAAATAGGGGAAATCTTTATTAAAATTAAACTTATTTCCGATCTAACTAGTCACATTTTTAAAGTGAAACATATCATAAGTAGTATCCATTTTATAAATTTTAAAAAAATGAACTTTGCATGATCTACCATGTTTTTTTTTTGCTGACGCAATCACGGATATGAATAATTGTTCTGGAATATACAACGTTTGTTAACAAATCCAACTAATAAAATATAACGGTCTTGCGTCAATTGGACGTGGAAAATTGGACGCACGACAATTGGACGCGTGCGAGCATTGGATGTGGGACAATTGGACGCATGTGACAATTGGACGCATGCGACAATTGGACGCGTGCGACAATTGGACTCATGCAAAAATAAAAATAATTTGAATAAGTATAATTACAAATACCTGTAGGTATAACAAAGGGATAAGTTATTTCAATAATAAATAAAAACCATTTCAAAATCAAAGGGATTAAATTCATTGTGTACAGTAGGCAATAAAGAAAAAATATTTAAAATCTAAGGGATTAAATTAATTAAAAGTACAAGGGGAAAATCATTAAAATAGGTAATGAAGAGATTATAGCCTCTGGCCTATATATTCAAAGATCTAATACTCCAATTTTCATAAGTGATAAGCCTGTTTTACTTTTAACATGGTTCTTGAGTTTGCAAAAAGTGAAAGGGGTAGCCCAATGCTATTATACGATGGTTTCTTACACAAAAAGGAGCGTATTGTCGGAGAAAAAAACAATCTGGAAATGTGCTGATTACAATAAGAATCGCTGCCCAGGAAGAGTGCATTCGGTGCAACAAGAAGTTGTCCATAATACAGCTCATCGTTCAACCCAAAAAAGCACTTAAAAAATAAAGAAAAACTCACAACAGATCGAGAAATCCACTCAGACGATAGTAGCTACCATGTCCTCAGAGAACTATACAGCGTGTACGACGGACGGCAGACCATGTTCCAGCAAATCCTAGAAATCTAGTGGAGCTTGATATTTCTGAAGAGTACACACGAACTGAAGGTGAACAATTTTTACATTTTGACAGTGGCCCTGGAGATGACCGAATTCTTTTGTTCACAACAAAACGTATTGTATCCGTATAACGTATGTATTATTTTTATTAATAAAATATGACACTTTTATTCCTGTTTTATTATTCTATACTTTCGACCAGTTGTCCCAGCGTCCAATTGTGGCCGCGTCCAATTGTGGCCGCGTCCAACTGTCGCCGCGTCCAACTGTCACCGCGTCCAATTGTCGTAGCGACCAATTCTCCGCGTCCAATTATCGCGCGTCCAATTGACCGCGCCCAACTGTCGAAACCTCTATTTTACAAAGATGATTCAAGTTTAATAGTAGCACAGCAAATATAATGTTGTTGATGCTGATGCTAGAAAAAAAGTTTTATTTTTAGTGCAATACTAACTCACCTTAAGACATGTTACGTTTGCCCTAAAGAGTTTGAACAATTTAAACAAAATACATTTTTTTAGTTGTGTTAGTATTGCATTGAAGGTGCGGTATCTAGATGGTTATTATTGGAAACTATTTAATCGATGGACCATTAAATGGGGAAAGATATTTGGAGTTTCTTCGAGATCATTTAAATAATTTTTTAAAATATTTTTTTTTGAAAAGTGTGAAACAATATGTGCTTTATGCTTCTGCCCCATTTCAGCACCGTAGTAAGAAACTACTTAAATATTCAGTTTCCGAATTAGTGAATTGGTCGATAATATTTTTGGCCACCTCGCTCCCCAGACCATAATCCTTTAGATTTTTTTCCCTGGGGTTATCTTAAAAGTATCGTTTATGTAACTTCTGTGACAAAAAGAGAACAATTGTTAGATAGAATATTGTTTTACTCAGCTGTAATAAAAAAAAATCCTGGCATATTGAGCATATTCCATAACAGAAATCCTATTTTATTTTACCGTTTCCTTTTAAAACCCTTATAATTTAATGACTCTTAAAATCAATTATGTTCTTAATTATTTGTCATTTTAATTGAAACTATTTATTTGTCTTCTCTTATACGCACACTAAGATTTATGTATAAAGTTTATTTATTCAATAAAACAAACAATTTAAATAAAAACAATATGAATAATTTATTTTGTTATTTAAAATATTAGTGACTGCAGTTTCGTAGTACTACTACCTTATCAAACTGAATGTTTTCAGTCAAACCTTTTTTTACATATTTGGCAAATAATAGTGCGCTTAAAAATAATTTCATGAAAGTTGAAAGCTAAAGGCAAAAAAATGATGCGAAATGCCAATATCGTTAAATTCCCCATCAATTGTATGAATAACGGTGGAAGTACCGATCATAAGATGCAAAGGATAAGAATAAGGAATGTCTTCTACGAAATTCCTCCTATAAGATATTATCAGGCCTGTAAAGGACAAGTTTCTTGCCACTTTTACATTTTACTTTACTTATGTTCTATATAAGTAAGGGTTGTAATAGGGGCATCCTTTGCGGCCCTGATGATAACCATGACATTGGATTGAAACGAGTGTTCAATTAATGTGCCATAAATATTAAGCTAAATATAAACTGAAACTAGTTTAACGTTACATAACCGTTAAATAAATAAAAACTGAAGATTTGACCAATTGGTGTTCGGTTATCTTCAGAAGAACGTTGTAGAAAAGAAGATCGTCTATAACCTAGAAAAAAAATACAATTGTGAGAGTACGGCTTTTTATTTCAATTTTCATATCGCACAGAATTTTTTGATCTAATATTATTACATTAAGCAACTTTACCATTATTATAATGGGGTAATTTTTTAATGTTTTATTAAACATATTAGTTATTGTCGCCTATGTGATACTTTTAAAAATTTTAAACACTCTTAAAGTAGCCCACAGGGTGCATGTTTAAACTAGGTGGCATAATTATCACTAATCGGTACCCGAAAGTGCCTCTCATATTGGTAGGTACCTATCTAAAAACTTACTGAAATTATCTTTTAAATTTTATTACCTTTCTTTATATCACACTATTGCGGACTACAGCACCATTCGGCAATAATAAATTGAAATTAAATAGAAAACGGGAAGGACAAAACAAATTGGCAGACTTACAACAATAGTCATGTTAAATACAAAAATGACAATCATAGGATTAATGGTGTGGAGTACTTTAATACCAGCGATATTCGTGTGGTTGATGATGAGAACGACCTAGAGAAATCACAATAGTTAAGTACTTAATGCTAATTATACTTATCTCTTTCTCACTAATTGACTGCGTCTAATTAAATTAAATTTGTTTAATTATTTGGCGAGATAACTAATTAATTAACAGAATTTTTCCTTGGTTTTGCGGCAACAAGCAAAAGTTGCTATATCTAACCATTAAATGGCAAATTTATTTCTTTGTTTTGCGTGTATATTATATTTCTCTTCCCGGTAATATTATTTTTCCTTAAAAATATGATGTCTGTAATATATAGGTATATATTATTATGTTTTACACAATAAGTTTAAAATGTAGATAAATCACAGGTTTACAATTATATAAATATATGTTATAATGATAACACATTAACCAACTTGTACTTTTATTCTAGCACTTATCTAACACTGTTCATGCAATTATTTTTTCCTTATATTATTATTTAATTGTGGCTTTTTCTGCCATATATTTACTTTAAATTTTTTTCTTTTAACTACGACATTACTTTATTCTGTTTGTTTTATTAAATTAGACAAGCGTGGAACTATTGAATATGTTTATAATATATTTATTTTTTTATAATATTAAGCTGGACCAGTGGCAGAGTTAGGCACCTGTATTGCTTTTTTTTCGATTTAATTAAGAACTGGTGTGGGGTTTCTATTTCCCTTCCTCTCTTTCTCAATCTATCTGTCTTCTCTCCTTCATACTATTTTCTAATTCTAATTTTCTTAATCTTATATCTGTAAATGTTGAGTTTCGCATACTGAAATGTCCGATCTTTACTAAATAATTTTGATGAATTTAAAGACCATATTATAAGAAATGCCTATAGCTTAATAGAAATTTCCAAAAGTTTGTTAACCCCTAACATATTTAATGATGCAATTCTGTGGAAAATTCCAATTTTGTTAGGCGTGATCGACACACTCGCAGAGGGGGTGTTGGTTTGTATATAAATGCTGATCTTGACTTTTCCTTAATTTGTAGTGAATGAAGAGAGTTTGTGAAGTATGTATGGGTTAAAATTAAATATAAAAACAAAATAATTATTGTGGGAAGTCTCTATAAACCACCACAAAGTAGCTGAGCTGATTTTCTTAGCTATTTTGAATACACTCTTATAGAATTTTCGGCCGTATCTGATCATATACTGTGCCATGGGGATTTTAACATAAATCTTCTAAATCTTAACTAACGTTTTTGTTATTCGACTAAACCAACTAGAATATTTAACATATATAAGTGAAACACTAATTGATTTGATCTGTTGTAACTCTGATAATGTAGAAGATGTAGGTGTACTGGATGTTATCTCTGACCATTTACTTGATTATTATTGTCTTGCAATTTCTACTCTCAAAGCAGATAAAGTTGTACATAGTTTTAGATGTATAAATCAAGTTAATATGGTTCGTTTTTAGGCTGACCTTAAGGGTGTCGATTGGAATATTCTGTATGAGATTAAGAGTATAGATCAAAAAGTAATTTTCTCCACTGACACTTTATTACGAATAATTAACATTCATGCCCTTCTTAATGTTTTTAACGGAAATGGGAAACAATATTCCTCTTGGACAAGAGAGAGAGAGCATAAAATATATGAAAAAAAATTAGAAATCAAGCCCTTAATCGTTATCGCCGGACCAAAAACCGAGAGCATTGGAACTATTATAAGCAACTTAGGAATCTAATCATCATCATCGGCTATAAGATCCGAAATTTCCAAACTGCAGATTAAAGAAAAATGTGATAAACTAAAAAAAATTATAATAAATAAACCTAATAAGAGACTTCCTAATAATTTAAATCAGTTAATCTTATATTTTACACAAATGGTAAAAAATAATAAAACTGTAAATCAAGATCTGTTTAATTTCTACAAAAATAATTCCTTAAATAATGAGAACATTGTATTTCAGGAGATGACAATATCATATCTGGAACTATCCTCAATCTTAAATCCAAAGCCTTTGGTGTGTGCGTAATTTAAGCATAACCCTTATATAGCTCTGTGTTGTCCCTTCATAATTCCATTGATTACACATATTACAAATTGTTGCATTGATAGATCTTACTTTCCTCAATCCTGGACATTTGCTAACATAATTCATATTTTTTGGCCTCAACAATGCCCATATTTGCATAGGATGCTGCAAATATGGCCTATGTCGTCGAAATAATATGTATTATTATTATTATTATTATTATTATTATTATTATTATTATTATTATTATTATTATTATTATTATTATTATTATTATTATTATTATTATTATTATTATTATTATTATTATTATTATTATTATTATTATTATTATTATTATTATAATAATAATAATTATTATTATTATTATGCGCTTGCGCCATTTTCAAAACATCGCGTTGTAACTTTTAACAAATTGTCACAGGTGAGAAAATTGCATATGACTTACTATAAGAAATTCAAAGATAAACCGAATATACCTATTATCCGTTTTTTGATCAAAATAGAACTTTAGAGTCTTAAAAATAATCTATTACTTCCAAAGTTTAAGTTCAAAACATTAAAATAATTTGAACTGAAGACAATTTACATCAATTTTGCCTAATTTTGACAGCGTATTTAATTTCAACCCATTCGCAAACAAAATTAATGCAATCTCTCGGGTCCAGTTTCAGCTCGTTTAATTAATATAGGAAAACTGGTTGCTTTTTGAAATTCTTAATTCGTCTACTTTGTCGTTTTTTTTTTATTTTTATGGTTAATGCCGCGGCTACTGCACATAAAGATATTGTCTTCATAATTTTTACAATTTTTTTTGTTGAATTGGCAAACATCACTACAATCTTACGTTCGCCATTTTTTTCCTCGAGCAAAGTTGTCAACAAAGCCGTGGTCTGTGGGCTACTTTAGAGTGACGAATGGAAAATAAAAAACGAAGGATTGAAATATTTTCAAAAAAAAAAATTAAGGGATTTTTTTTGTGCACAAAAAAAATGCAGACGCGACGTCATGAAACCCTAAGTCAACGAACGTTTATTGTTCTTTTTGTTTCATTTTAAAGAATTTATTTTCTTTTTATGGAATATTTTCAATTGCGTTGTCTCACCATGGCGGTTGTGTATATTTCTGTTCTAGGGATTAGGCGGTAGTAAAGATACCCATGGAGGTAAAGGGCTGAGGGATCTAGTTATCGGATAAACGTTATTTTCTTACGACGACCCGGAAGCACCATTACCCATTGCAGTAGCAGACCTAGTGAAAGACTGCAGAGGGAAAGGATTGCAGCTAATCATCGGATGAGATGCCAATGCAAGCCAGAACATCTGGGAAAGCACCATCTACAAAGGGAGTCAATCTTTCAATTCCTATTGGCAAATAATTTAAACATTATGAATAGGGGTAAGAAGCCTACTTTTGTAACAAGTCCAAGGCAGGAAGTACTTGACATAACAATGGAAACGAACTCTATCAGTTACTATGTTACAAGCTAACATGTGTCTAAAGAGGTTAGTTGCTCGGATGATACATTCAATTTGAAATTACATGCAAAAAGCGTACTACCGATATTTATCGCAACCCTCGCAAGATGAACTGGGAAAACTATAAGTTATACCTTGACGCGAAGTTTGCGGGCATTCAAGATACCGTAAAGAACGTAGTGAATCGAGCTGGTCGCGGATCAAATAAGAGACGCGCTTCAATCGGCTTTCACAGCAAAGTGTCTTCCAACCGTAACGTAATCAAACAGGAACGTAGCCTCATGAAGCAATAAAGAAAAAAGAGGACAAGCAAGAAAAACCTAAAAAATAGCAAAAATTTCAAGAAATTGGGACGTATATACGGCATCCCTAACGGAATACGAAAGATGGCTAAAGAAAATAATATCGTGGTGGAAGCACTGCGAGGAGATTAAAAGTTGTCCAGAATGTGCCAGACTCAGAATAGCACTCTCTAAAGTTCCACAAAATCCATTAACTTCCCAAAAACAGTAACTAGCAACCAGTAACCCTGGCAGGAACTAGAGAGATGTACGGACACGGCAAGACAGGTGCACTGGCTGTGCACCAGGGTAGTAAGACCCGCTATCACATATTAGACTTCTTTGGTCTGGTGGCTAAAGGCAAACCAGAAAACCACAACATCATTTATTTGGATTTTGCTGTTGTTGTAGGTTTACTAATTCCACATTTTCGCTAATATTGAGTAATGGTAGATATATTATATACATCAGCGTTATAATAAATTAATGGATCAGCCTTTTGTATAGAGTGTCGCCCACTTAATTAAGAATCGGTCAAATCCATCAAATCTATTTTTCTGAATTTTTTTTTTGAAAAAATATATTATACAGGGTAAATTATAAAAATGCTACGTGTATCAGCTTTAATTTTTTTAATAAAACATTGTATATTTTACATTTTTACATTCTTCAATCAATTATAGACATTTTTCATAAATCATGCCCTATACCTATCTTCAATCGATTACGATATACAATAAAATAGACAAACGACACTTATTTATAAGATGTTGAAATCAATTGTTTTGCAATAAATCAACCGATCTAAAAATTATTTTTCTATATTTTGTTCCACTTGTGGAGAAATTTCTCGTATTACTCGTCGAATGGATTCCTTAAGCATATCTATTGGTTGGGTTTAAACTCAATTTTTCACATAGCTCCACAAAATGTCCAGTAAATTAAGATTGGGCGATCTGGTAGGCCTCTATATTATTGATCTTTCTCCACCGCACCACCATTTAGGTACTCTCTTACATGAGCAGCATAATGCGATAAAGCACCATTTTGTTGTTCCTATAGGATTAAAACAGGTAAATCAGGATCATTATCATCTGAAAATAGAGTGGCAAGAGCTGGAACTAGATCATTTCGATGGAAAATCAAATATCTTTTTCCGGTGAGGTTCTCATTTAAGAAAAATGTTCTAATTACCCTATTTTTAACAATGCCCGCCCAGACACAGTGATGATTTTTCTGTGCCTAGTGTCTGTAGTTTTGTCTACTAACCTTTCCATTTAGAGAAAACGAAGCTCCATTTAAAAAACAATTTTTTTTTGGACAATTCATGCGTGATTTACTGTCAACTCAATCATTATTTCACAAAATTGCTCTCGCTTATCAGGATGACCATTCAATAACTGATTTGTGAGGATGAAACTTCGCCAAACAACAACAACAACAACAACAACAACAACAACAACAACAACAACAACAACAACAACAACAACAACAACAACAACAACAACAACAACAACAACAACAACAACAACAACAACAACAACAACAACAACAACAACAACAACAACAACAACAACAACAACAACAACAACAACAACAACAACAACAACAACAACAACAACAACAACAACAACAACAACAACAACAACAACAACAACAACAACAACAACAACAACAACAACAACAACAACAGACAAATTTGACATATGACACGCGCCTGCGCACTGCTGGGGCATGCTCAGACCCGTGGAGAAAATGGAGGATGGTGAATGCCCCATCTATAACTACTTAAGTCGTTATAGGTACCCTGGTTTTTCCATATTTATAATCAAATAAATGTTTTCCTTTATTTATCAATGTGACGTTACGTTTGTCAACTATAAACAACTCCGAACGACATCTCCACGGCAGAGGATGAACAGAAGCCGCTTAAAAACCATGTAGGAAGTCTGCGGGAAGCAGCAGTCTTCCTATTTCGGCTTTGCTATGTTGCCACGTCTTCAGCGTTCTGTTGCGTAGCTATATATTCTGTGCTATTCCTAATGACCACATATTTTCACAATATTTTATTTAAACCATAACCACGAATATAATATATGACTTAACAGTTAGTTTGATATCATCGCTTCTTTTGATGCATATGTTAAGTATAGTCGACCATAAGTGGACCGCTAACTAGACAAATTGTGAACGCTAATATCTTTGATTTATTTAAGAGGTAACCAATCTAGTCTATTTTATAAGAGGTGTTTGGGAGCTCTCCTCATTCTCAATAGCACACTAATTTAAGACAAAAATATGAAACTGTACTTTAAAATTAGAAAAACCATTGAATTCTGAAATCCTAATTTTAATTTTATTATATGTTTACAATTACCATCTTAACCCTTAACTGCTACTGACCAATAATTTTAACGCAACTGCTACCGACGGGTCAAAGTGACCCAATAGAAAATTAGGAAATAACTAAACAATTGTAGTAAACTATTTTTTTATTTATTTATAAATAAGAGTATTGGTAATATAATATAACAAAAAAACATAAAAACATAACTATTTACAGTTCGGCCACACTGTAAGGGCACACTGGCGGCAAACTGGTAAATTGCATATCGCACAGCAAGAGTTTGTTTTGCGGTATTTTCTTGCAGGACAAATTGCACAACGCTTTCTCTTTGATGTTTCCTGGACTTGTCCTTAAATAGGCCTATCCTCTAAAACAATTCCAGTAATGTCTGATGCTAGCGAACGCAGTTTGCGGGGAACCTTTGTATTATAAATTCTACATTGAATTTCTGTACCCATTTCGACCGTATGGTCGGGGTCGGGGATCGCAGAAAGTCGAGAAAAGTACGGAACCCCTAAAATTCATGGGAGGGGGGTACTTACCCCTTTACCCCCGTAAATCCACCCTTGGACGCACCGAAGTACATCATTCTATTGGGGGTACAATTCTAAAAAATCTCTTTGCCAACTAGCATCCATATATCCCAAATATTTCAATTACATTTTACTATTGTTTAACGGATCGCACCCCCCCCCCCCCCCTTCCGTCGTTTCGCGATTGAGTGGCACAAACCTAAACTAAAAAATGGTAAAAAAAATCAAACATATTATATAAATACCAGTATGCATAAAATTAAAATCACTAACGTAACTGCTACAGACGGGTCAATTTGACCCGCGAACGTAAATATCTCGATTATCAAAAAAACGAGCGAACCACTCTTTACCACTTTTAACTCAACCCTGACCGACTAGAGAATAACTAGCAGCGCAGCCCTCCCACTATTCAACTAAAGGCGCGGCGGCGGCAGGATTTGTGTTCCTCTGGGTCATTTTGACCCCGTCGGTAGCAGTTAAGGGTTAAGATATTTTCGTAATATCAAGTAGAATTTAGTATATTCTTGTACGCCTTTGAAAATGTTCTGAAAGAGTCAAAACACGTGCCAGGCAACTGATTAAATTTGTAAAACATAACAAGTAGTTATTTTTATTTCTCGCATAATGGAAAAAACAACGTAACAAAACCGGAATTAATCCTTATTAAATACATGCAATTAAATTTAATATAAATCCAATTTATTTTAAAAACCTTTAAAAATTGTAACATTTAAAAATATTATTTATACAGGGTGTCCCAAAAGGTACGGTCAATAATTTGGGATTGAGCAGATTGGTTTAAAATAAAGTAAGAACTTCATATAAAATTGTATCCTACTATGTCGACTTACTACGTAGGTACCTTTATATATACAAATCAAATTTGGATATTTTGGTAAATATCGTACCCTCAAGAAACTAAGTTTTGAGTAAAACACGTTTTTATGGTGTAAATAACAATACATAGTTTTATAACCATTTAGTGTTTTGCTACAATTTTTTTGGAACAAAAAACGTATTGTATGTCTAGGCTTTCATGTAAAAAATACCGAAAATTTGAATACGTTTTATTTTTCATTCAAAAATAATTTAATTTAAAAATTAGTCAGATTTATTCTTCAGTTGTGTTGATATTGCATTAAGGTAGTTAATAAATAGTGATTTAAAATATCTAATTCCCCTAAGATTTTAAAATGTTGGGAAACTAAACTATGACAAAGTTATTGTTGATATAGGCTTTTATTATTGTTTATATTGACTAAATACATAGGTACCTAAGACAAAAAGGGAAAATATGTTTTTATGATTGGTAGATTGTAGAAAAACTATTTAAAAATACAAAACTTATTGTGCCTGTAAATTTTTTAAAGAAATCATGGTATTCGGTTGGAATTAGGTTTTTTCCACATAAGAGAACGAGTCTGTTTTTCGACTTACGCCTTTTGTCTACACAATTTTTCATGTGGCAATCTGATACTTTTACAACCTTTTCAAGATAATTATTGTCGTCAACATTTAATTTATAAAAAAATTAAATGAAGGAAATCTTTATTAAAATTAAATTTATTTCCGATCTGACCAGACCCATTTTTCAAGGGAAACAAATCATATTATGTATCTATTTTATAAATTTAAAAAGAAATCACTTTTGTATGATCTACCATGTTTTTTTGGCAATCACGGATATACATTGTTCTGAAATATACAATGTTAATAAGTCACTACAAATTTAACTAATAAACTATAACCCCCCTTTTCCAAATATTATTCAAGTTTAATAGTAGCAATCTCAAAATATAATGTTGCTGATGCTAGACAAAAAGGTTTATTTATAATGCAATACTAACTCATCTTAAGACAAGTTACTTTTGCTCTAAAGAGTTTGAACAATTTAATCCTCAACATAACTTAATTATTGCATTTTTTAGTTTTGTTAGTATTGAATTGAGGGGCATATCGGGATGGGTATTATTGGAAACCATTTAATCGATCCTTATGTTATCGATGGACCATTAAAAGGGAAAAAATATTTGCAGTTTCGTCGAGACCATTTAAATAATTTGTTAAAAGATGTTTCTTTAGAAGTGCGAAACAATATGTGGTTTATGCACAACGACAAACTTCAGCAACGTTGTAAAAATTACTTAAATAATTGGTTTCCGAATCAGTGGAGAGGTCGGGATGGTCCACATTTTTCGCCACCTCGCTCTCCAGACCATAATCCTTTAAATTTTTTTCTTTGGGGTAATCTTAAAAGTATCGTTTATTTAACTCCTGTGACAAAAAGAGAACAATTGGTAGATAGAATATTGTTTTACTCCGCTCTAATTAAAAAAAAAACCCTGGATATTAAACATATTCCATAGAAGAAATCCTATTTTATTTCGCCGTTTCATTTTGAAGCCCTTATAATTTACTGACTGTTAAAATTAACAATGTTTTTAATTGGATATTTTAATTGAAACTATTTGTATTCTTTTATACGAACACTAAGATTTATGTATGAAATTTATTTATTTAATAAAACAAACAATTTAAACAAAAACAATATAAATAATTTACTTTGTTATAATATCACTCTATTTAAAATATTAGTGACTGCAGTTTCGTAGTACTACTAAATTATTAAACTGAATGTTTTCAGTCAAACCTTTTTCTACATATTTGGCTAATAATAGTGCGCACAAAAGTAGTTTCATGAAAGGCAAAAAAATTATACGAAATGCCAATATCGTTAAATTCCCCGTCAATTGTAGGAATAATGGTGAAAGTATCGATCACAAGGTGCAAGGGATAAAAATAAGGAATGTCTTTTACAAAATTCCTTCTATGAGATCTTATCAGGGCTAAAAAGAACAACTTTATTGCCACCTTTACATTTTACTTTACTTATGTTCTATCTGTGTAAGGGCTGGAATAGGGGTAACCTTTGCAGCCCTGATGATGACCAACATATTGGATTGAAACGGTGTTCAATTAATGTGCCATAAATATTAAGCTAAAAATAAAACTAGCTTAACCGTTAAATAAATAAAAACTACAGATTTGGCCAATGCCAATGCGTGTTCTGTTTCCTTTCAGAAGAAAGTTGTAGAAAAGAAGACCGTCTATAACCTAAAAGAAAAAAATTAAAATTGTGAGAGTATGGCTTTTTATTCCTATTTTGCTTTAGTGGCATTTTCAACAAAATATTTAAAGTTGAATACTATATTATATAGGTTTTAAAAATTATAAAGTAAAATGATACAAAGAAAATTGTAACTACTAGACTAAAAATTCTCAAATATTTTAAAGTTTATCCTTTTTCATACCACATAAGATTTCTTGATATTATGTTATTACATCAAGCAACCATACCATTATTATAATGGGAATTTTTTACGTTTTTGTGAACATAACAGTTATTGTCGCCTATGTGATACTTTTAAAAATTTTAAACACTCTTAAAGTAGCCTACAAGCGTATTTTCAGGCAGAACTCGCCTTCTCATCTTTGTTACAGGTCGACATTCCAGCCACGACACAGGAGCGAGCCGACCAGCACCGAAGCCGACCGACCACCTCCGAGACCCTTCATCTGTAATTGCACTGTTTAATTTATTTTGTCGTATATTTACCACACGTTCTGGTTAAATATTTACATTGTCACTCTGATGCACATAATTTTCATTTCTGTTCTCTTATACCCATGTACACATACAGGCCGCTGTCTCACATACACACTTAATACTATCTTTGTCACACACGTAAATACGGAAAATAGTTCCTTACTCTGTTTTACACACTATTTTAATGTCAGAACGTTTACGTCCGCGAATTTAGTCATAACCCGCGCATGCGTAGGGGAACCGATGTCCTACTAAACCGCTACGAATGACTGGTCGTGCTCTTGCTCGCTGGAAACTGTTTTATACCGACTTATTAACGTCAATCATCTGCTCCCATAATCGCAAGTAGTTTACCGCACACCTGGTCCTGTCCGCAGATAGCATAAGACCGCGTTCATTAAAGCGTTGCCGCAAGTCCACGTACCGCGTTACCGTTCTACTGACCGAATCTAATAAAGTTAACCGCAAACCTTCCTTGCCGCCCGTTTACCGCTACCGCTAAGGCAACCGCGACCGCTCTTGCGATTGTTTTTCTTCTCACGTACGCCTTGTCAATAACACCGATAACATTATAATTATGAACGCCGACGCGACCTCGCTTCTTCACATTACGGATAATACATAAAATATACCGCCAGCATACACGCATACTTTCCTGCTTTTTCTCACTGTATCGTTATCAACTACTCTGACACACTGTCAGAGTACCAAACTGCGAACTATTTAAATTTCTAATTTATTGTTTGGTTCGAAAAAATAAACTTTGTTTTGAAACCGATTGTTTCATTTTCCTTCACCGAACTTATTTCTTTCAGGACGCTTAAAAAGAGCAACAGATATAGTCGCTTATTGCGTAGTTGACCCCTAGTTTAATTTTCTCCACTGTAACAAGCTATCTGGTGCATCGTGGGCTTCTTACCACATTAATCCAAGGGGTGGCGCCAGAGATACCGTTGGAAAAGTATTTTCCGAAAGAAATAGCTTTATTCATATACAGGGTGGGGATTTTAAATGGAACGCTGCTTATAACTGCTCTGAGAATAAGATTTCTTTAAAATTCAAAAATACGTCCTCAAATACTTTTATGGGCAACGCTTTTGTCATTTAAAAAAAAATGGGGACCTCAAAGGGGGGGCTAACCAACTTTTTTTTTCAAATTAGACGATACCACTTGTGGCACCTTTTTGGGAAGCGTATTAAAAAAGGAATTTGTCCATATTATTTTTTTTTACATCTGTCAAACCATATGTAAGAAATTTAATAAAAACTAATTTTTAACGAATAATTACATAAAATAACTTGAATACTGTAATGCCACTTTTTTAGCGTAATAATTGTTGAAAATGTGCCCCATAAACCTGTTTGCACAGACCCAACCGATGGTAGAACTCTTCCCTTACTCTTTCCAAAACTTCTGGAGTGATAAAACTTATCTCTGCTTGAATCTTTACTTTCAACTCTTCCAGATTTCTAGGTCTGGTGAAATTGACCCTGCTTTTTAAATTGACTTATAAATAAAAATCTAAGGGTGTAATATCCGGGGATCTTAGTGGCCATTCTATAAATCCTCACCTATTTGAAAATGTCATATTTAAGAATTCTGTTACATTTCTTACAAAGTGCGGAGGGGCTTCATCCTGCTGGAAAAAATCCTTTGATCTAGATTTCCATAATTAGGGAATGTTCTTTGGAGTTGTAGTATTAAAAATGTTTAAAGAAAATTTAAATACAAGTTCTCAATCTAAATTGCCTTAAAAAAATAATTGACCCATTATTCTGTCGCCTATTCTTCCAGCCCAAACATTCACTTTTCCTTGGCGTTGAGAATGACATTCAATAATCCAATGAGGATTTTCGTCGGAATAATATCGGCAATTTTGTTGATTAACCTAAAATGGAAAATAGTCATCCTCCAATAACTCTTGTACTGGCTGCATTTGAATGGTTTTATCCCAGTAGGCATTGTGATCTTTAACACCGTTTTATGATCGATATTGTGATCACGAGATAATTGCCTTGCTGGTGTAATTGGGTTTTCTTGATAGGTCAATATGATATCCAATTTAGTTTTATCTGATACTTTTGGGGGTCTTCTTTGAAGAACTTGTCTAACATGACCCAATTCTCGAAATTGCTTTTCAATTTTACTTACTACTTCGCGACACAGGTGGCAAATCGGGATGACTTTCATGAAACAACGCAGCAACTTCTTCTTGACTCCGTTTTCTTTCTCCAAACCCGACCATCATGAATATTTCAATTTTTAATGTTTCAGTTAAATACATTTTTAAAATTTCTAAATTTAATCGATAAAAATTAAACAACTTGTCAAATGTTACAAGACTGGCTGTATTACCATGGAAACAAGGTAATTGGCCTGTCTCAAATGGGGCACATTTTCAACAATTATTACGCTAAAAAAGTGGCATTGCAGTTATTTTATGTAATTATTCGTTAAAAATTAGTTTTTATTAAATTTCTGACACATGGTTTGACAGATGTAAAAAAAAAATAAGATGGACAAATTCATTTTTCAATAAGCTTCCCAAAAAGGTGCCACAAGTGGTATCGTCTAATTTTAAAAAAGAAAGTTGGTTAGGGCTGTGCCCCCCCTTTGGGGTCCTTATTTTTTTTACATTACAAAAGCGTGGCCCATAAAAAATTTTTGAGGAAGTATTTTTGGATTTTAGAGAAATCTTATTCTTATAGCCCAGTGGTTCCCAAACTTATTTTGTCTACTGCCCACTTTGAGAATAAATTATTTTTTAGCGCCCCCCTTTTTTCACCTACTTAAAAACCACTATAACTTCAAATTAAATTAATTAATTATTGTGAGCTATATTAGCGGAAATTAAACATTCATTCTAAACGAGGCTTTTGCTATAACCCGCAAGAGTTACGCGCGAAAAAATGAAAATAAAATAAATATTACGTTGTTTATATAGGATTGCATAAGCAGCACGCACCGACAGGAATAAGCCAAACATGCATAAACTCCCTTATCTCATTCGACGCCCAATCGTACTCAACAAGTAAGAACAAGTACTATGAACCCCAGCCAATTGATTCAGGAATGCACAAATCGGGGTTTTTAACAAAAACTTGTTAAAACATGATTGCCCGCGGTCTATTATCTACGAATACTAATAACTAGTAAAATGCGAAAGTGTGTCTGTTGCCTTTTTATTTGTTTGTTTGTGTCTACTTTCATTTCGAAACGGAGCGACCGATTGACATGATTTTTATTTTATTTATTCAATAAAACAGGACAGATATATGAACTACGCGGAGAGAAAAATCAAACCGAGTTTGAGCGATCTCTTAATTAATATTAGTTGATGTTCACAAGTTGTAGTCGAGTATCGAGAGCTCAGTCGGTGTCTAAGAGTCTTCCTAGCTAGATGAAATTACAAATCGCCCCCCAACCCTCTACACAACGCCCCCATTTTTTTTCTGGGTCTCTTACCGCCCCCCTTTAGGCCTGCAGTGCCCACAAGGGGGCGTTATCGCCCACTTTGGGAACCACTGATTATAGCCGCTATAAGCAGCGTTCCATTTAAAGTCCCCACCCTGTATTAATACTGCTTGTTAAATTGGCAGATATTGATATTGAAACTAAAAGCGACAAAACGATGATTTGATTCATACTTACATTAAAATCGCCATTACAAACTTACTGAAATTTTCTTAGTGATTATAGGAAACATATGGCTCAAGTCGTCAGAACATCACAAAAAATATTTGAACCGCTTATTTGTGAAAGGACATAAGTCACCATTTTGACAAAAATTAGATTATGGCGGAATATAATTCCTAAACCGTATACGCTCCCTTAAGACATGAAAGGATACAAGTCACTGCTGCCGTTAGCTTTCTGTGCCCACATTATTCATTGCGTTTATTTGCGAAACGATATAAGTCAGCGACTTATATCGTTTCATAAATTAACGTTCGGTGTTCGGTGCTGTTGGTACCGCCATATCGCGGATAATTTACAAAACTTGTAGTATAAGTATAAAGTATCAGCTGAGGGTGTTGCTAAAAAAGGGCCAAACATACTTGTCTTTTATACAGGGTGTCCCATAACTTATGGGCCGTAGAGTAACTGGAGATACTAGACATCAAACTAAGCCGATTAAGTCATATAAGTTTTTTCGGATTGTTACTCGTTCTAGAGATACAGGGTGTTGAAAGTAAAAGGTTATTCTCGAAAATAAGCCATAATTTTAAAACCGTTTAATGAATCGAATTGAAAGTTGGCAGTATTATATTTTTATGAGCAAGAAATAAGAATTTGTAGAAATTTTTAAGTTTCACACTAGAGGGCGCTAGTTGCATACACTGGACTTTTCTTACCTGTGATATTATGTGTTTTTCAATTAAAGTTTCTTAAAGAAGGGCATTTTCTGAGTCAAAAAGGTATACTTGATTGATCTTAATATCTTTAACGGTTTTCGAGATATTTCCCTTTAAACATCCCAAAGCATAAAAAACCATGCACATAATTAAATTAATATTTTAATTATCACATCGCAATAAATTCGAAACAGTGGAACAAAAACAAGAAGCTCACTTTAGTAAATGTTGAAAGTGACCACCGTTGACCTCAATACACTTTATTAAACTTTTAACTAAATAAATAATAATATTAATAATAATAATAATAATAAACTTTTAGTTTCAACACCCTGTATCTCTAGAACGAGTAACAATCCGAAAAAACTTATATGACTTAATCGGCTTAGTTTGATGTCTAGTATCTCTAGTTACTCTACGGCCCATAAGTTATGGGACACCCTGTATATCGATATTTAAACCAATAAGTTTTGTAGGGTAAAAATAAGGTTTTTTACCCTACTTACCTAAATCTTGTAAATTTATTGTATTTAATATTTAATGTTTAATATTGTCATTGATTCAGGGTATAACCCATACCGGATGAAATTATGTAATTAAACATAAACCTATAAGAATAATAATACCTAGTAAAGTTTAAGGTCCAGTTCAAGTTAGTTTTAGTATTTATATGACTGATTTGTATACATAGATAGATTAGTTACAATTAGATGCAAGATGCAATTAGCACTAATTAGAACCAATTTAAGACTGTATTATAGAGATGTAGTGCCAAGTGAATATACGTTTTATACATTCTCTATCTCATCATTATAAAATACCCGATAGTTCCAGTACATGGCGATCGTGCCAGAGCACTTATGTGGAGACCCACACAGATAGCAATAAGGAATGATGTGCGTTCCTTGCGGTGTAAGAAGAAAATGTGTGCCTCTATTGGCAAGCGTATGGTTCTATATTATATAGTATCAACACTGACTTCTTTAAATTATAAGTTGTTCTTAATACATATTATACCTTTCCAGATAACGCTTTTAAAATTGGCCAACCTGTTATCAAACTTATTCTGAACTTAATTCTCAACTTGGAATTCAATATCTTTATTCCAAAAGAAGGAATTATAATTTAATCCTAGCTTATAAATTAATTCACAGTTCTTTTGATGCTACTTATGTGTTGCTGCTCCTAAATTTCAACGTTCTTGCTAGGATTCTGAGAAATTCTAGAATAAAGTAGCGTGCCGTGGGTAAAGGGGCGGGGGGGGGGGCGAGCTATTTTGGGGGCGCCCAACGATTAGTATAAAATAAAAAATAAACTTAGGTTGAACTTTATTACAAAAAAAACTTACAGGTACATTACCAAAAAAAATATTTTGAAACAATCTTTTAACAAATAATCATGATATTACCCAACTAACTTGTGAAGTCTTATTAACAACATTTTTTGCCTAAAAATTTTTTATTATATTATGAGTTAGATAAAACTATAAACAGCAAATAAAACTACCTATTATTGTCAAAATTTCAATTGATTGGACGAAATGGTTTCCTATTTCAACGTGTATTTTCGCGTTCTTAAAGTGACAACTTTTTTTTTCAAATAATTAATCTTCTTGTTTTTACAGATTTAAGTGTGTTTAGTATCTTATCATAATCGATTAATTCCGCTTTTTCTGATTCAATGCATGTCCAGATTTTTTTTTTCCACTTAATTTTGCTTTGTTCTGTCTCATTTTGTCATGTTACTCACACTCACAAGACACGTAAACGCTTTTATTTTAGCTGACTGCTAATTATTGCTAGAAGACTCGACAAGAGGCGACAGGCGACAGGTAACGACTCGAGGAGCGAGGAAAGCCAAGAGCGGCGGGGCGGCGCGCCGCGGCGCGACTAAGTATTGGACGAACCAGCGTTGCCAACCGCTCTTTAAAGAAATGTTGGCCAGGAAAATGCAAAAATAATAAAAAGAGTAAACACCAGGACTCGGATTGTATGTAAGTTGAATTTTGCGGTTGCATTAGGGCGCAAAGGGCGGGTTAGAGCTAAGGGCGGGGCAACTGCCCCCCCCCCCGTGCCCCCTATACGGCACGCTATTGTTCTAGAAACTTTAATGTTGATTTTCATCGTACCAGGTATGGTTATAATTCTGTTATTTCCAGAATGACGCATACTGTTGATAAGACTCAGATTGATATAGATTTGTTTAATATCTCTAAAAATGCTTTAAAGAATAGGCTAGAAAACGAATTTACTATTTTTTTGTTTTAATGGTTTCTTAAAGTATATTTTGCCTTTGACACCTGTCTTACTAAATAATTGAAAATCGATGAGATATGTTTCGACTTAATTTTATTTGAATACATTTTGTTATTACTTTAAATCAGTATCTTGTTTTTATATGTTGTATTTTGATTGGGCTTTGTCCCGTAGGTAAATAAATATTTCGTAAACGCATAGGCGCCGACTCCATGGGTGCTATGGGTGCGCAAGCACCCATACTGAATACAAATTAATATAATTTCCGTCAAAGGATGAAAAAATCACAACAAAAGCTATTATTTAAAACCGCATACATTGCGTGCGTTGCTTAGTGGTTTTATCCGCACCACAATGACAATAATATCTAATAATTAATTAATTGTTATTGTTGTTATGACTGTAAGTGTCATATTTATTTGTGATACACCCCTATTAAATCGGAAACGCAACATTTTGCAACTCTCTAATCTCACTGTCCGATTAGCCAGTCGGGTGGCTGTTTAATTGGAGAAAATGTGGGCGGGGCGCTGTTCTGTTTCGCGCAGTTTGGATTTCGGAGAATCCCAGACTCAGTTCATTTGGTTGTCTATGCCCTATGCTATGCTATGTATTGTGTATATGGAGCTTGAAGCCCGTTGTGTTAAGTTACAATAGTGTCAGTCATGTGTTCGATTTTTTGCTGGTTTTATTAATGATAAGGTAAGTGTGTCTGGAGTACCAAAGATATCATATCTGAAGTTATTAAATTGGTAAAAATCGTTTTAACTATTCCAGTATCGGCATACACCGCCGAAAGATCATTTCCAGCATTACGAAGAATAAAAACTTATTTAAGAAGTACAATTATGACTATGACCCAGCAAAGACTGAATAATCAAATTGTAGTGTACTTAAACTGAGAAATAGCAGATGATTTGGACCTTGAAGAAGTGGCTGATATATTTATAAATCGAGCTGTTCGCCAAAATACGTTTGCATTGCAATAAAAAACAGTTAATACCTAGTATAGGTATAGGTAGGTAGTGTATTTGTGTTGGTAATAAATACTTTAATAAATCATAATGTGTTTAATTTTTAAATTTTTGATAAAATTTATTTAGCAAGTATTTGAAATCTCGTTTTATTTGTGCAACATTTCTTTATTTCTACGTTGTTCGGGTCGGGCAATCGAAACGTATAATTAAATTAAGTAAAAAGGGCGTGGCACCTGAAAAAAATTTGCCTGTGGCGCATCTTTTCAGATAAAAATAAAAATGGACGTGCTCCAGCACCCATAAACATTTGTAAAAGTCGGAGCCTATTCTATTATGTAAACGGTTGAACATAGGTATAGGGCATGATTTATGAAAAATGTCTAGAATTGATTGTAGAATGTAATAATATTCAATATGTTTAACTAAAAAAAGCAGTTAATACACTTAACATTTTTACAGTCCACCTTGTATAATATCTTTAAAAAAAAAATTAATATGATAGGTCAGTGAGATCCTTGATTATGTGGGCGATATTTTATATAAAAGGTTAATTCGTTTCTTAATCATAATACTGTATAGTTTTCGAGAGAGATAAGGATCGTATGGACAACCTCAAAATTATATTATTTGAAATGAGTGCAAGGTAAAGTTATTATGTAAAAAAAAGTAATGGATTTTCGGGTGAGGCAACCAAATAATTTAAAAATAATAATTTTATATGATTAATTATATATAATTAGATATTATTAATTATATTTAATTTTTAATGAAATAATTTTTAAAAGAAACAAAAAATGCTAAAATATATAGGGTGTTCCATTTAAAACTATATGTATATTTTTATTATCCTGGTTTTCTGGACCACTCTGTAAACTTAAAAATAATCTTAGAAAATTTATTGAATCAAACTCAAACGTTTTGTATAAACTTTTTTGTATAGTAGAGCCGTTGTCAGAAAAATTGGTATCCCTGTATACCGATGACTTGAATATTTACTTAAAGATAAGATCTATAATTGAGGCATTTCTGGAGCAGCAGGACTTGGATCGTTATATCAATTGGTACAAAACAAATTGATTATTTTCAAATATTTTCCAATGCAAATATATCCCGTCTGGCAAACTTAGGGAATCTGTAGATTCAAAATATTTTATGAATGATCGAATTGGTTTAATAACAAATTAACCTTTGTACAACATAATATACAGGCCGCTTGTAGTAAGACCATAAAAATGTTAGGAATCTTAAAGCGTAACACCTCTAACTTAACTAATATTATTGCAATCAAAACTCTTCATATCCCTTGTGACTCTTTCTATAGATTTGGAACAATTTGTTAATCTGGCTATTGGTGTGTATGCCAAATGCAAGTTTTATTAAAATTAGTAAATCTGATCTACCAAGCGCTTTTTACTTTTTAAAATAATTTATTTTAGGTTTATCCATATTTGTATGGTTTTTGTAGGCAAAATATCAACTTTAAGGTTGTAACCAGCTATTTTTCTACCAATTTAGTTGTATACAGATTAAAAACCCAAATGATGAATCAATGTTAATACATGGACACAAACGCTTGAATAGTTGATATTTAATATATATTTATAGTACCTTTGTGATTTCCAAAACATAATAGTAAATGAGAAATATAATTAAATTCTGTAACCGCACTTTTGCATTAACTCCGAAGAGTCAATAAAATTTGAAGATTTTGCAAACATTCCGTCAATTAATTATTTACAGATAAAAATAAGAAAGGATGTGCGTTGCCTTGTGGTGTTCTCAGAAGGAAACTTGTGTCTCTTTGGGTAAGCGCATGGCTCTATAGTATCAACTGAGCTCTTCTTTAAATTATAGGTTGTTCTTATTATTATATTTTATACCTTTCCAGATAACGCTTTGCCGGAAAGGAGCTTAACCTACGATTTTCTTGAACTTAATTTTATTATATTCTTTCCTTTATTAGTAACTCTGACAAAAAAGCAACTCCAAGCCAATCAACTCATAGTGCAAATGAAAGCTTCGGAGTTGATAAAGAGCGTCGATTACCTAAAGCACTATATTGTTTAAAAAATGAATTCGTTTGTAATTTTTAGTAAGTGCAGCAAAAAAAAAATTCTTGAGTATGTAGCTTTTAAAATTGGCCAATCTGTTATCGACCTTGATTATTCTGAACTTAAATATCAACTTAGAATTCAATATCTTTATTTTAGAAGAAGGAATTATAATTTAATCCTAGCTCATAAATTTATTTACAGTTTGATTGATTCTACTTATTTGTTGCGGCTCCTGAATTTCTATGTCCCAGCTAGAATTTTGAAAAATTCCAGAACCTTTAGTGTTGATTTTCATTGTAGCAGATATGGTCAAAATTCCAGAATAATGCATACTGTTGATAAGATTGAGATTGATCTAGTTTTGTTTAATATCTCTGAAGATGCTTTAAACAATAGGCCAGTGAAAATTAATTTACAACTTTTTTGTATATTTTGACTTTGTCTTAATAAATGATTGAAAATCGATGTGATATGTTTCCATCTAATTTAATTTTTATACATTTTGTTATTACTTTAAATCAGTATATTGTTTGTTATAATAATATGTTGTATTTTGATTAAGCTTTGTCCCGTAGGTAAATAAATATTTCGTAAATGGTTGAAGATAGGTATAGGGCATGATTTATGAAAAATGTCCAGAATTGATTGTAGAATGTAAAAATGTAAAAATATACAATATTTTGACTAAAAAAAATTATTGTTAATAGATACACGTAACATTTTTACAGTCCAACTTGTATAATCTATTTTAAAAAATAATGCATTTCAACAAAATCAATATGATAGGTCCGTGAATGATTAAGTGGGCGATATTTTAATTAAAAGGCTGATCCGTTTCTTAATCATAACACTGTATAGTTTTCGAGAGAGGAGATAAGGATCGTATGGACAACCTTAAAATTATATTATTTGAAATGAGTGTAAGTTAATGGAATGAAGGGTCAGCGTCGCAATGATCACTATTAGCCATCAGTTGTTACCGAAATTTTTCCAGATTTGTACAAGAATAACTGAATTTAATAGAAAGAAAAGCACGAAGTCTTTCTCCACTGAGAAGAAAGACTTCGTGCTTTTCTTTTTTCTATATAATTTAACTCCACTTTAAGTATGGACTACTTCTTCTGAATTTAATGAAGTTTACCACCCACTCAGAGGTGCACTCAAAAGCAACCTTCCGTGATCAGTAGTGGTAACTATAGGCGCTTTGGGCATTAAAGAAGAAATATTACACTTAACAACGTAATTATCATGTAATGGATTTTCAGGTGAGGCAGCCAAACCAAGATGTTTCTTTAAAAGGAAATAAGGGATATTTCATGACTTATGGTTTCATATTTGTCGGTTCTGCCTTGATTTTATGTACCTTTATGCACTAGCAATACTAACATAATCTAATATACTTACAAGACACAAAATTCACAAACTCAGTCATTAGGAGACTTAACGTGAGTTTATATAGACTTTTGTTATTTAATTATGTTTAAATAATTTACAAGAGCAAATTATTATAAAAGGGTAGGTATTAGATTAACTATTGATAGAAAAGTATTTCATTTAATACACTTGTGTACCAAAAAGTGGTATTTGATTTAACGCTTTTATATTCAACTTTCCATAATTCGGTTACTTTTTCTGTTTTTGCAAGTTGGACATCAGAATATGCATTTTAGCAAAAAAAATTAACTAAAAAACCTTTTTTTTTCTAAATTTAATAACTATTTTAACAAAATTTAAAAAAAAATTAATAGTTACAGATATTTTAGAATATGATTTTTACTGTTGATTGATGCTAACTTTTTTCTCTAGTCACAAAATAATTTATACTTGTTTCTATTATTTTATAATAATATACAGAAACATTAAAAATATTCTAAAATTTATAGCTTTCTTCTGTCATGTTAATTTTTTTGAAAAAGTATTTTTTAATAAAATCAATTTTTCAGAATAAGAAGCACCTTAACTTTTCGTTTTTTTTTTGTTTAAAAATTGAACTCAGCAACTGTACGATATTATTTTAAGTGGTACGAGAAACGGGTTTCCTTCATTTAATCTGTAACAGCTGCTGGGAAGCGGAATGCGAATTTTTTTAACTTGTTCTTATTTCATTACTTTCCGATTTACACCGCTAAAGTAATATTTTTCGTTTAAAAAATTATCTAGAAAGTGCATAGTTTCCGGTCGGTTGTAAAAAACATATTATTACGTTTTATCGAATTTATGGCCATTTTAGGAAATAAAGGAAAATTGACCTTGGCGAGTATTTCAAAACAATTTAAATGTCTGATATGTCACTGAAACAGAAATTTTAGCGTCGACTAACAATGGCTGAATTTTATTTAAAATTAGAGGGTTGACTTCACCGGTTAAACCGGAAATGATTTTGATTTACTTGTTTATTATCTTCAAGAATTACAGCTAGAGGGCGAGTGATAATTGCTTATTGTGTCGCCCGGTATTAGGTATTTGGGTACTGGATAGGTATCTACGTTAGGCTTTTTGCAAGAAATATTCGGAAAACCAGAAACTTAAATTTTCCAAGCATAAGTTTGGTGTGTGACTATGTGCCTTAATAAGTTTAACATGCTGTAGAAATTTGAACGTAATCATCGTCTATCGGAAAAAGTATTCAATCATATATCATCATATGTTTACTAGTTACTTTTTATAATTTGGGGAAAGCATTACCGTCAATCTGTTTTCTTTGCAGATTACTTATTTTACAACATTATTCCTAAGCAATGTTCTTTTCTAGTATCAAGTTATTAATATTTTTTCTGTCAAGTATATATTATTCGGGTTTTCTATTAAGTATTTTTGGAATAAAACAAAAATGTTTCTCGTAATTTTACAAACTAATAATTCATTGCCTTAGGTACACGTTGCTTTCATACTGTCACAAAAAGGTTATAAAATAAACTTTTCTAATAATAATGGCATGGATATAAGGTCACTATTCTTAAATTATATATTATAGGAATCATATTTTACGTGGAGGTCAAATACAAATTTTAAATGAAATATTTTTTGAATTGGGAATATCTTTACCTAACTAAATAGAATCTTATATTAAACAAGGTGGAATTTTCAACTGGAATAAATTCAGTATTAGAAAGCCTATTTAAATACAGAAATACCGCATTTATTTTTAGTTTGGCAAACTTTTTGTGTCTTTATGAAATAAACCCCTCTTGTGGTTGTTGAAACCGCTCCCAACTTTTTTTTTTCAAACGTATTCTTGTTGGAAATGGCACAAATAAGGTAATACCCCTATTTACTTTTGCATTTAGGTAATGTAGACGCAATTTCTTTTATTGTAAAAATTGTTGGAAATAATGCCCATTTTTTTTCTTGACAAACCCCTCTAATCGACAATTAAAATTGATTTATGACATTATTTATCATGTCCGGGGTTATTTGGCGAATTTCGTGAATCAGTCGTTGCCGAAGTTTCTCTAAATTTTCTGGTTTTGTTACGTAAACTTCGGTTTTTAGGTGACCCAAAGGAAGTAATTTGGAGGATTAAAATCCTGTGAGCGTAGCGGCCATTTATTGATACCCTTTTTATCTATCCAGCGGTTTGTAAAATTTTTAATTAAATATTGTCGAACATCTATGGCGTACTGAAGCGGAGCACCATCCTGCTGTAACCATATTCCATCGTCATGAAGAACTGCTGAAGAAAAGCTTCTGCATTTTGAATTGAAACGTAGCCCAAAAAATGTCGTTGCTGATAAACATTTGCTAACTTCACACGTCATATCAAGAAATCTACAGAGAGAACGTCAATCACAACAATAAAAATGGCACCGAGCCGGTTCTGAAGTGTATTATGAAGATGTCGATTAACAAGAAAAACCTAATAACAAGAGGGTTGTGCGCAGGCCCATACCTGTTGGGCGTGTGACTGGTGAGTTATGCGTACAAACACATTATTTTACCCATAAAACTTACCTCTACTATTTATTATAAATTTATTGTTGATTTTTTTTTAAATTTCGAGTCACTCTGTATCCATGACTGTAATTTTTTTAATATATATTTTAGGTTCCCGTAAAATTCCTGTTTATAACATTTTTTCGGTTCTCTGTCAGATCTATAATTTTGCAGGTAAAATAAGAACATGTTTAAATTGCATAATTTTTCCACAATTAGTTTTCCAGAAATATTTAATTTCAGTAATAATGACATTACAAAATAACAAAAATATAACTCTAAATGTTAATAACATTTTTTTTGTGTATTTTACGCTATCGAACATATTATTCGATTAAACTTTTTTAAGACCTGGTCAGAAGGAAAAAAAAATTGTGATGCCAAGAGTGTACAGGGTCATTCCGTATATTTAGACAGTGTCTACTGCGTTTATTATAAGAGATAGAAAAAATCTTTAAATATAAAATTGATAGGGTTTACCCTAAGTCGTCAGAAAATGTTACGCAAAACAACAAATGAATGTCACAAAGTTAGGAAAAAACACTAACTTGGTAAATCTTTAATAGAACACCCTGTATATTGAAACAAAAATTAATAGATCTTTTTTTTTCTGAATTTAAAAATATATAATATGTTGACATTTGGTTTAGCCGTTTTCGAAATATTTGCCTTTTAAAAATGTGAATATATTGTTTAATTAAATCGCACTTGCCATGGATAAACAAATGGCTCGAACGCCATTTTTTAATAGTATTTATATGGCTGTCAGATTTCCTTTAGTCCATACGTAAAATGGGTTACACAGAAGAAAAAAAATTAGAAATAATTCGACTTTTTTACAAAAACAACAATAATGTTGCTCAATCGCAAGCAGAGTATCGGCGTATTCATCGCGAAATGCCTGTTCCTGCTAGGTCCACTTTTTATTATACCGAAAGGAACATGACGGAGCACAAAACCCTTCATAGGAAAAAACGCACAGTTATCGCAAATGAGGATGAAGAACTACAGATGTTATTGTATTTTGAAGGTATGAAAGAAGTATTTAATTATTTGCTCTGATTTATCAATGTGTTAATATTTATTTTTAGAAAATCCAAAGCTATCTATTGCCGATGCTAGTAAATACTTTGGAAAATCTACAAAAAAGATTCAAAATGTTGCCGGTACAAAAATTGACAGATGATCATAAAATTAGAAGACTAGCATATTGTAATGATATGTTAGGAAAACTCAAGCCCATGATTTTTATAATAGGATTTTGTGGAGCGATGAAGCTACGTTTACTACAGCAGAAGTATATAACCGACGAAACACACACATGTGGGCATCAGAGAACCCCACTCTTATATTGAAATTAAAATTCAGGGTCGTATGTCCTGTGTGTATGTGTGGTATTCTAAGGAACCGAATAATTGGCCCGGTTATATTTGATGGATCGTTAACAGGAGATAGATGTATCCAGTTTTTAAATAATGAAATTGAAGGTTTGTTAGAAGAACTTCCTATCAGGGAATATAATAATATGGCACCAGGACGGTGCGCCACCTCATAACACAATGCTTGTAAGAAATTTTTTAAATAGCCGGTTTAACGAGTGCATTGGAACTCATGGGACCATTAACCGGCCACCCAATAGTCCCGACCTGACCCCTTTAGACAATTTTTTATGGGACTATCTAAAAGATGAAGTATACAAAGAAAAAAGTCAAAGTTTGGAGGACTTAATGCAAATAATTCAAAGAAGTATAAATTCATTGAATTAAGAACATCCGGAGTATATTGGCAATGCTTTATCTGAATTAGAGGAAGATTACAGAAAATGTATCGAAAATAACGGTGGTAACATTCAACACTTCTTGTAAATTTTCAAAAATTATTTTATTAAAAAATATTTTTAGGTATTTCTAATTTTTCGTCTTCTGTGTAACCCATTTTACGTATGGACTAAAGGAAATCTGACAGCCATATATACTATTAAATAATGGCGTTCGAGCAATTTGTTTATCCATGGCAAGTGCGATTTAATTAAACAATATATTCACATTTTTAAAATGCAAATATTTCGAAAACGGCTAAACCAAATGTCAACATATTATATATTTTTGAATTCAGAAAAAGAAGATCTATTAATTTTTGTTTCAATATACAGGGTGTTCTATTAAAGATTTACCAAGTAAGTGTTTTTTCCTAACTTTGTGACATTCATTTGTTGTTTTGCGTAACATTTTCTGGCGACTTAGGGTAAACCCTATAACTTTTATATTTAAAGTTTTTTTCTATCTCTTATAATAAACGCAGTAGACGCTGTCTAAATATACGGAATGACCCTGTACTTAACACGTCAAATTATTTGACCGAAAATGGAAGGGAAAGGAACTGACTTATAACCACTGATCATTTAGGTTTCTTTTATGATTCTTCCGAATGCGTCTTCGAGAAATGATAACATTCCCAGTTTGAAATCGCAAGCAATTCGCAATTCGTACATATTAACATAACATTTGAATAGGTCATATGACCGAAGTTGGTAAGAGAATTTCATAGTCTCCGTAGTGCAATTAGCAGAGCGCTTGACTGGTGATCCAAGAGTTCTAGGTTCGAGTCCCGACGGAGGCATAACACTTTCTTAATTAAAAAAAAAACATTTTTCAGTTATAAATATATTTAATACAGATACGCAAATACATTTTAATATCTTTTATGTTGGTAGATTCATAATAGTTATTAATGATACTAGTTCGATATGAATACTATAATGAAACGTGTGCAACGTTAAACCACGAGGCGTTAGCCGATTATTAGAAATTTAATCTACGACAGTGCAAATAGATTTTATTCGTCTAAATTTCATTGTTATCAGATAACGATATCGTAATTTTTAAAATTTTCAGGTGTTCATTTAGTCGATATCATGGTAACCGCATTTTTGATTGTTTCAATTTCGATTTTGACAACGTCATTATTGCCGTCTAATTTTCTTTTGTATGCAAAGTATTGGCCAAAGATAATTTAAATATGGGAGATTCTGAATCTAAAAGTGTCCCTTCGGATGTTTACAATAAATAAATTGTTTGCACCGACTTTCTTTTTGTTTTTGTATCTTAACATTTGGATGTTATTATGAATTCATAATGGCACTGAGTGCTATTATGAAGGTCATAATGACATCTAAATGATAATGCTAAATACGTCATAACGGCACTGTCGTAGATTAAAACTATAATCATATTATAACCGTCTCCTTGGTTAAACCAATATTTTATTATTATCTCTCCTGAAAATATTTTTTTATAATGGTTCCTGTCTTTTGGATCTCTTGTTGATGCTCTACAGGGGCGTACATTAATAAGTTTGGAATTTTTTTAAAACACTGCAATAAAAAGAAAAAATACATAACCTGTTTGGCATAAACGTAGACAAAACCCATTAACTTCGATATTGTGTAGGCAATACTTGACTGTCTCAAGGGATCGTACTCGCCATATTTGGTTGGTATTCGATAAGAGACTAAACTGCTAACCGTTAATGTATCCAGTTCTGTATCATTGCAAAAATATTTTAATGTATATATACCTAATTCAAAATTTTAAAAACTTAAAACGTAAAAAAATTTATTTTTCTTTCTCTGCGCGGTGGGGTGAAAATCGAAATTTATTGAAAAAGCCCATTACAGGACTTAGTATTAAGTATGCCTTGGCCGCTTTAGACTATAGCGGGAGCGACTAATTATGGAAGCACGTTTTTGCAACAATGTACCCATGTAGTTAATAAAAATTAAGTATTGAATATCAGAAAATTCTGAGTAACTTTTGTTTTTAAGTTAGGTGTTTAAAGTTGTCTTGACCGAATTAGATCGACTTTTAATAAACGGTGTAAACTGTCTTTAACATTTAGTAAAATTTGTTGATACTTTATTTTAACATTTGTTTTTCTGTTTTATGTTAATTAATAATAATAATAAGTTTATTTAAAAATATAATAATATAATAAATATGTTTATGTTGTCTTCGATAAACTTATTCTTCAATAATTAATTTTGTTTGTTCAAGTCAATGTTTTTAAAGATGGTATGCACGAACTTATGTTTGGAAAAAACTGTTTCTACATAATAGTCATTAACTTATACCAATTACCTACTATAGCGGCCAATATAGAAACTTAAAAATAATGTTATATATTTTCCTGACCCGTATTTACAAATAAAATTCTGTTTCTTGGGTTTTCGGTTAAATTTGTTAACTAAATACAAGTTTGGATTGTTGACGTTTCGGTTTATTATGGTCTAAACCATCATCAAACTTATAATATTTCAATTACTTAGTTCGAATTTTCTACTATATTTTTATGTAAGTGCTGTGTAAAATAATTTAGGTTCTGATGATGGTTTAGGTCAAACTAAACCGAAACGGGAACAATCCAAACTTGTATTTAATTAATAAATTTGACGGAAAACGCAAGAAACATAATTTTACTTAAAAATAATTATCAGCATTTCTCTTTTTACTTTTATATAATATAGAAAAAAGAAAAGCACAAAGTCTTTCTCCACAATTTTTTATTAAAAAAAAACTAGGCGAACCTAGAATGATTCATAATATAATTGAATCGACATGTTTCGAATGTATGTATGTATGTATCATCAGGAAAACAAAGTAAATCGTACAAAGTTGATGTTATTAGCAGTAGAGAAAATAAAAAGTGAGACTATATAAGCCTTAATGGAGCTCTCAATGGTAAACACGAGAAGTAAAAAAACTTTTTATAGTCAGAAGACAGAAAAGATTTCAGCATACTGAAAAGTCAAGGTCCAGTGCAAAGCCACTGTGGGTGGGAAATGAAGAGAAAAAAGAAAAATTAGGTAGTTTTTTAAAAAAAACTTTGTAAAAATCATCGTTAAGTGTGCGTAATAAAAGATCTTTAGTTTAATTAAACTATGTCGGAGACATGTAAAGGTGGTCAAATAAGAGGGAAAGAAAAAATAAAAAAATTGTTTTTCGCAAAAATCATGTAGATGCCGTCTGTAAGAGATAAAATAGGGAATGTAATAAATGAAATGTAATAAAATCAGATAGATAGCTGGCTTACCATTTAGCTTGAAATAAAATACTTTTAGGGTACCAGGCTTGTTATGGCCCAGTTACCCCAGTAGGTGTCAAAATTAACACATTGTGTGTAAAAGTAGGTTTTAAGAAATTTTAAAAATAAATTTTAAGAAAGAAAAAAAATTTTGTTTTACTAGAACATCTTTTGAAGAAGTTCCACTGCGACCAGCACGTGTCATACGGGAAATGAGCTTGAACTTGACATTGTAAAAGGGGGGAACAAATGACAAGTGTTTTGGCGGTCAAATTAAAGAACCTCCAAGTATGCTAAAAAATCCTCTAACTTAATAAAAATGTTATAGAGGGGAGAAGTTCAATTAAGGTTCAAAATTGCTTAAATAACCAAAAATCTCTAGAAGTACAAGACAAAATTAATACAATTTCTACAAAATAGAAAGAAATTACATTTAGAAAAATATTGCTCATAGGGTTAAAAAATAGGTGTCCTGAATATTTGCTTGGCGACCTCTGTTGGTAGGTTAATAATTGGTAAAATGTAACTCAATATTTCGACAAAGTAAAAAATAATTATCTCCATCTATGAGTAAGAAGTAGTAAATAATAGACAGCTTGTTTTGTCGGTAAAATAGATTTAATAATGTAGAAATGTTAGGTTAGGAGTGGTGCTATAAAATAATTAGTCACAGTTGGCCCCGAAAATAGATTAATTATTAAATACCAATTAAAAAATAAAGGCATATGAGTTGAAATAAAATAGAAAAAGCAGAAAAAGGGCAAATTGATTCAGAGAAGGGTTAGTTGAGTTATGAAAAATTGAGAGAATTGAAAAAGTTTGTAGAACTATGTTGAATTTGGTCATTAAGACAGATAGTATTTAGGTTATTTAAAGTTTTATTAATTTCAAGAAGCTCTAAAAGGTCAAGTTTGTTACCCTTATTGCAAAGATGTAGATATTTAGTGTGAGAGTCTGGTACAAAGTTGTGTTTATTCGAATGAATGTGTCTGGAAAAGTTAGATTTAATTTTGGAGGGGGAAAGATTCTGATTATGGGCCTTCTCTAATTCCTTAAAATGTTCCCTAATTCTGGTAGAGAGCTTACGACCTGTTTGACCGATATAAATAGCAGAGCAACCTTCAGTAAAGCAGGAAATACTGTAAACTCCTGACCTCTCAGAAATGGGGACAGGGTCTTTCAAATTACCTAGAAACTTTTTTAAAGACTGTTGTGTTTTAAATGCAATGTCAATGTTAAACGATTTAAAGATTTTCTTTAGTTTGTACGAGATAGGACCCAAGAATGGTAATGAACCCTTTTTTTTGAGGTTATGTCTTTAGACAAGAGATTTTTGTTTAGAAATTTATTTAAGTGTTTATAATAGATTTTATTGATTAAGTTCAGAGGGAAGCCGTTATTAGTAACTATTTGTCTGATCAGATTTAGTTCTGTTTTAAATTCATTATCTTTAAAAGGAATAGCAAAAAGTCTAGAAAAAAATGAATGAAAAGAAGCAAGTTTTTGATTATGTGGATGATTAGAATGGTATGAAATAATAGAATCTGTACTAGTTGGTTTGTGATAGATAGAAAATGAAATTTTATTGTTCTTTTTGGGTAATTTGAGATCTAAGAAGGGGATTGAATTGTCCACTTCCATTTCAGATGTAAATTTTATGGCATGATGTATAAAATTCAGAAATAGAGTAAAAGACTGAAGGTCTTCTTTACTACCGGTAAATATTGCAAAAATATCATCCACGTATCTTCTTATAAAGATAATATATTTAAAAAGAGGATGAGTTTTTATTTTGGATTTAATAAAAGACATAAAAATTTCTGCTAGCAGGGGAGACAAAGCTGAGCCCATGGCTAAACCTGTTATTTGTTTATAAAATTGGTTGTTAAAGTGAAAAAAGTTTTGTTTGAGTACTAAGTCTACTAAGGTACAAATATTATTGACATTTTCGTGTTCCAAATTTATGTTATCCGTAAGAAGTGTTTTAATTAGGTTTAAACATTCATTTGGGATATACTAGGACATTGTTTCCCAAATGGTGTTCCGCGGCACACTAGTGTACCGCGATGACGTGCTTGGTATTCCGCCAAATATCTTACGTATTAGATACTTTTTCATTATTTTAAATTTGTAAACAAAATGTATTATATATGACTTGTTTTTTATTGCTTTTATTATTTCACTTCATTTTTATAAGAATGGAATATCGTAATAAATATTAAATATTTTAAGTAAATAAATCCAGTCGTTTTAAGTAGGTATTTAGAAAAATAATATGTAGTGTTCCGGCATTCTTGTGTCAACTTGTAAGTGTTCCGCCGTCTATGTTAATTGGGAAACACTGTACTAGGAAATAAGTTTGTAACTTCGAAAGATACCAGTAAAGAAGAATCAGGAATATGTATGTTTGTAAGGTCTTTAGCAAGGTCTGAAGAATTTTTAACTGAGAAAGAACTTTTAAATTTAGTTAGGTTAAGTAGAATCTGATTAAGCCAGATACTGAGTTTATAACATGGCGAGCCACAGTAAGACACTACAGGGCGAATAGGTATATTTTGCTTGTGAATCTTGGGGAGGCCATAAAGAAAAGGGGTTAACGGGTTAATAAGTGTGAGTTTATATTTATTTGTTTTAAAGATAATCAGAGTGTCATTGGTTTGTTTTAAAGTAGTTTTGAACAATTAAAAAAATGTATCTAAAGGATTATTGAGAATTAAAGAAAAGTCATCGAAAGAGAGGAAATTATTAACCTTTTCAACATACTGTGGCCTCTCCAAAATTACCAAGCAGTTGCCCTAATCAGCTTTGTATAGAACTAAATTGTTATCAACAATTTTAAATTTTAAAGATTTAAGGGTTTTATACTCATTGTCATTCTTCAACTGGGGGTTACCATTATAAAATTGATTAAGGGATGTAGTACAAAGGGATCTCAATGTGTATTTCCTTTGGGATTCATGAAAAGTTGAAATGATGTTTTCACATTCAACAGCAATGACTTCTAAGTCTCTAGTTTCAGGCTGAAAATGAAAATTGTACTTAAGACTCAAATCGAGTAAACTCACTTCGTGCTCTTCGAACTGAGTACTGCTTAGGTTAAGCGTTCTCTCATTGAACCTAAAAACATCGACGTTTGAAATGTTTAAAGTTTCTTTATTTTGTTCAGATTTAAAAATAGAATTGTCAAAGCTGATATTATTGGTAGAGGAATCATTAATATTATTCCCAAAAGTGGAATTAAAAAAGTTGTTTCTGTTATTAGAATTGGATTTATAATTAAGAGAAAAGTTAAATGTACGCCCCTGTTGGGTGGTTAAGTTATCCAATTTGTTTTTTAAACGTTGAAATTTGATATTTTTTTTGTCATGAACCTAATTGTGTAAGGAAAAGCACTCTATTGGACGGGGTGTAGAATGTAATTTAATTCGTAAAAAAGAAATTTAAGTTTTAAATTAATTAAATTGAGTTTAAAATAAAGTTTTTTAATTTCTTCCCTTAGCCAAACCTTGGTTGCTGACTGGATTGCCTTCCTTGCAGACGAACAGTTGACATGTGTGCGGAGGGAAATGTATCTTGGCTGCAGGCTTCTTCTAACACACTCGCCATTGAACCATATATCTAGCTCCACCAATTTTTTCTTCAGTAGATTATCCTTGTACTCTCTTGTATCTCTTACAGAAAGCAGCTACATGATTTTTACGAAATACATTTTTTTTCTTTTTTCTTTCCTTTTATTTTTCCTCTGATTTGACCACCTTCACATGTCTCCGACATAGTTTAATTAAACTAAAGATCTTTTATTACGTAGGTACACTTAACGATGATTTTTACAAAGTTTTTTTAAAAAAGTCCCTAATTTTTCTTTTTTCTCTTCATTTCCTACCCACAGTGGCTTTGCACTGCTCCTTGACTTTTCAGTATGCTGAAATCTTTTCTGTCTTTTGACTATAAAAAGTTTTTTCACTCCTCGTGTTTACCATTGAGAGCTCCATTAAGGCTTATATAGTCTCACTTTTTATTTTCTCTACTGCTAATAACATCAGCTTTGTACCACTTAATTTGTTTTCTTGATAAGTGTTTCTACACTCGAAACATGTCGATTCGATTCTATTATGAATCATTCCAGGTTCGCCTAGTTTTTTTTTAATAAAGAATTGTTGAGAAAGACTTTGTGCTTTTCTTTTTTCTATATCATTCAACTTCACTTTGAGTATGGACTACTTCTTCAAAATTTTATATAATATATTATTTTCTTACTGAAGTTCTGCGGTAAATGGTTTTTCAGTAAGAGCTGGCCCAATTATTTTACCATCCTGTACGAAGTTTGATCTAATTGCACAATCCTAGAAATATTGTTGTGTTCATGGCCTGCCCAAAATATTAGTTTCGCACGGAAATAGACACGATTATAGTATAAAGTATAATTATTCAAATATGTTTATTCCAGTGCCACAACGCTATTCGGAGCATCAGCAATAACATGAGTAATAATACTTCTAATCTATTAGCACTATAAAAATTTTTTATCTCGTCTATTTTTTACTATAGGAAATAATCTTATAAACATTCCTAGTCAAAAAGGCTTTATTATTTTTTTTTATTTAAACTTTACTATTTACATAGTTGTTTTTGTTTATATTTTAAATAGAGGACCCTTTGTAAAACTATTTTGAGGTAATTTTAAAATTTCCCTGTAATAGTTTAAATAAATCCTATCAGGGTGTGTCAACAAGGTGTTCGCCTTTGATAGAGCCTAAACTATAAGAGAAGAAAAAAGTGTTATATAAAGGTTATAGGATTTACAATGGAGCATAACGTCAAAATATTTTATGATTGCGACGTTGCCAAGTAATTAATTATTTTCTCGTACCTATTTAAAGAAAATTATGGTTGTTATTAAAACAATCATAGTTGTCTATGGAATCAATGGAATTAAATAAAATTTTAACCATAAGTACCCTAAAGTACATAATATGTAACCATATCACTAGTTTTTCTATTTATTGTACAGGGCGTTAGTACAGTCTCGGCGAATTTCGCCCATTTAAATAATATGCAATATTTCAATTTTTTTAAATGGAACACTCTGTATTTTTTTACAGATAAGATGTATTTTTTTATTGCCTTTATGTTTTGTAATATGTCACGCACCTCAACCTTCTACTTTTTGAAATATTTTGAAAATTTATGGTGAGCAACTCGAAAATGAATAATTTTATTATTTTAATCAAGAATGCCCTGGTAGTAATAATAGTAATATCCACTCTAATTAATAAAAACAAAGTACCTAATAATTGCAACTGGCAAAGACACGCGTCTACATGTATTACTTTGTTTGTCATACCCTTTTTGCCAAAAATTAATAATACTGCCTGATATGTGGAGAAAAAACCGTAAATAAGTTTATAAAACTATTCTAGTTAGGTATGGGTACACCCTCTATGGATAGATAGCAAATATGCTAGCCTGTCTATTTAATGGATCAGCAACGTAGCATCATACTTAAAAAAATGTAGTTTTTTAAATTTTTTGATAAAGAATAAAAAATTTTACTTTTTTACTCACCTGTATCTAAATTTCTATTTTCGGACTTGTCATTATCAAGCACCATAATATCTAATTTTACAAGCGAAATTTCGAGTATCACCCTTTTATCCTTTAAAATATGTTCAATTCTAGGCGAGACCCTGTTAAAGGTCAAAATTTGAAAAAAACAATTTTTTTCTCAGAAACTGATAGAGTAGGATACAAAAACTTTTAACAAACGTTATTGAAAATAAAAAAAGGAACACAAAATATATGTATACAGGGTGTTCTATTTAAAATTAGCAAGTCGCATATTATGGTCGTTGTTACGTCATTTGAAGAGAGCGTATCCGAAAACCGAAGTATCTAAATTTGCAACAGATATGTTGTAAAGTCACGGTCTCACGTAAACCTTTATCTAAGTAAGTTAGGTTAAGGTGACATGTTTCGCCTTCAGTGGCGGCTCGTGAGCAGCGAGTCAGGGGGGCGCTGGCTTTAAATAATGCGGATAGCTATAATCAAATCGTGTTTTGTTAAACATACCAAAACACAAACAAATATTATATTTTAAAGTGAAAGTAAAATCTTCGTTTTCGTACAATTATCATCCCCGCCAAAAAGAAGACACATGAAACAAAAAAATAATTTTTGTCCTCACAACCGCATATCCAGGATTTTTTATTATTTCTTTGTCAAACTTACGCGTAAACTGTGCCTTACTTTTACATTTTGCTTACACTTGTAAAATCTTCAATATTGCTAGTGGCCGCCCTGTATTTTTTAAATCAAGTTTTTCACTTAGCTCAGAGAACTAAACACAAGCACTGACCTTCATATTAGACGAAAGTTTCCAACTTTATAACATAACTAATAAATAAGTCCAAACAAAACATCAGCGGCATCGACAGGTCGCATCGCGAATACAACGAATATACTCCTGAATTAGATAATCGATCCGTCCTGTCTTTCGTCCGTACCAAGTATTTCTTAAGTGTGTTAACCATTTTGAACGCGATTGAGACATTTAGTTTCTTAAAGAACCTGGCAAGCTGTAGAGAAATATTACCAAAAAAAGTGATACATCTCAATTGTTTGGTTTCAGTTGTATAGGGGTAGCATGAACAATATTACAAGACAATTTGAATTTATTTACAAATTTAAAATAAATCTTATTAATCGTATTTAATGGAAATCCATTATTTATGGCCACCTGTCTAATTATATTAAACTCCTTGATAAAGGCATCTTTAGACAGAGGAAGTTTTAATAGTCTGTAAAAGAATGAGATAAACGCTGCAAATTTGTGACAAAATGGCGAATTAGAAGAAATTTGGATTATAATATTATCTGTGGACTAAGGTTTTCGGAAAATTTCAAAGCTTATGGAATTAATATTTTATATTAATAAAAGATCAAGGAAAGGGAGTTTACCATCGTTCCCTTTTTTCAAAGTAAAAGTGATCTTATTGTGCAATGAATTTATAAAATTCAAAAAGTCTATCAAATCATGCTCACTGCCGTTCCATACAATACAAATATCATCCACGTATCTTTTATAGGCTGTTAAAAAACCTGCAAAGCGACTCTCCATAATCCTCTGCTCCCAGTTGTTCATAAAAGCTTCACTAAGGAACGGCGAAAGACAGGAACCCATAGCTAGACCTAGACCGGCTGTTTGTCTGAAAAACTTACCATTAAATAAAAAAAAAATTTGATCAAGGACAGTCTTTAGAAGTAACTTTAAATCCGAGATCAATAATCTAGATAGACCTTTCTTCGCCAGTAAACCCTCCACTATGTTAATACAATCAATGGGTGGTACGCTGGGGAAGAGATTTTTCACGTCCAGAGAAATTAGAATGGCATCTTCTGGAATGTGAACGTTCTTAAGATAGTTAGCGAATAACCAGCTGGCAGGTTCTGGAAGACGAGACTCTAACCCAACACAAATTCATAGAATGCACAATCGACGGCAAACCTACTCATAAGCCGGGAAATCCCGCAATCACAGACTGGGAAGTGTGCAAGACTCTGATAAGTTGGTACATAGACGATAAACTGGCAATAGACATAGACGACTACAACGAGATTATAAACAAAATTCGCAAAGGAAGTAATGTAAGAAGCCCAACAGACAAGACGATGCTCTATTAAATTTAATGAAGTTCATATTCATGAAACAAGAAGAAAAAATAACTTTATTTTGGATCATACAAATGTGAAATCTACTCAAAAATCAATATTTTTTAGTGGTGCTATAGAATATAACAAGTTAGGAAATGAAATTAAAAGGTGTAATTTAAAACTATTTGTAAAAAAATTTAAGAATCAAATTTTATTTAAAAAAGTCTAATAAAATAGTCTTTCTAGATTGTAATTACCTATCTACCAGGAGAGAAGAAAAAATTTAAAATTTGAAATGTAATTAAATAGCTCAATGAACTAATAAAAATTTCTTATTATTATTATTATTATTATTATTATTATTATTATTATTATTATTATTATTATGATTATTATTATTATTATTGGTGGACAGCTGATATCGCAAACAAGAGAAGGGAATGCACAAGATACAGGAGAATTGTTAGTAGAAAACGCACAGACAGGAGAAAGAGCGGAAGAGAAATTGAAATAGCCGAAAACGATTACCAGGTTTCAAAGAAAGGACAACAAAAACTTATTAACAACTCAAAGAAAAAACTCTGGCAAGAACTACTACAACAGCTTGAAAATGACATTTGGGGAGATGGATAATAATATAGAATTATAATGAAGAAATTCCGGACGTATATACCTCAGGCATTACCTAGAGAAGAGAAAATTAAAATTGCTCAAGAATTATTCCCAAAAGTAGGTATGTTTGGCCGGTTCTGGAGGCTCCCCCCACTCCTCCAGAACCGGCCACCTGGTTGGTTGTTCTCCCACTCTTAGCTCCTCCCAATTCTTTTTTTGATTGGTCGACCACTTCCACCTGCACGCTGATTGGTCGACCCCCACTCCTGGCACCGCCCACCTCTACGCTGATTGGCTGTCTCCCACTCTTTGCTCCGCCTATGATTAACTATCGCCTCTCCTGGTCACTCCTCCATTTCTACCCAAGCTCCCCCCACCAATATTACTCCCACTTCGATAAGTAGTAGGAGAGGGAAAAAGAGAAAGGAGAGGTGCATAAAAGCTCAAAAGTTTTAGTTGCAACTCATAAGCTGTTCAACAATCAAACAAAGTGAAAACTTATATTATAGTTAAAAGAAGTTAAAATAAATTTAGAAGCGGCAATATACATTGAAAATAGTGTTAATAATATTAATGCGGGGCGAGAAGAGATGGATTCCATACACAAGGAAGAAAAAATCTACTTTCCGATGGGGGATAATAAAATCCAATCAAGATTAGATGCATTGGTGGGTGTGGACAAATGCAACTATGAAGCCGACGACGAAGATGAAGATGCTTCAGGAGTTGAAGATGGGGTCCATGAGCGCGGGTGCGGGGAAGAAGCCCTAGTGAACATAAAAAAGTGAACGCGTCAAACACTGTAGAACAAAATTATCTACAACGTGAAGTATGTGTGACGCAGACTCTGATAAGTTGGTACATAGACGATAAACTGGCAATAGACATAGACGACTACAACGAGATTATAAACAAAATTCGCAAAGGAAGTAATGTAAGAAGCCCAACAGACAAGACGATGCTCTATTAAATTTAATGAAGTTCATATTCATGAAACAAGAAGAAAAAATAACTTTATTTTGGATCATACAAATGTGAAATCTACTCAAAAATCAATATTTTTTAGTGGTGCTATAGAATATAACAAGTTAGGAAATGAAATTAAAAGGTGTAATTTAAAACTATTTGTAAAAAAATTTAAGAATCAAATTTTATTTAAAAAAGTCTAATAAAATAGTCTTTCTAGATTGTAATTACCTATCTACCAGGAGAGAAGAAAAAATTTAAAATTTGAAATGTAATTAAATAGCTCAATGAACTAATAAAAATTTCTTATTATTATTATTATTATTATTATTATTATTATTATTATGATTATTATTATTATTATTGGTGGACAGCTGATATCGCAAACAAGAGAAGGGAATGCACAAGATACAGGAGAATTGTTAGTAGAAAACGCACAGACAGGAGAAAGAGCGGAAGAGAAATTGAAATAGCCGAAAACGATTACCAGGTTTCAAAGAAAGGACAACAAAAACTTATTAACAACTCAAAGAAAAAACTCTGGCAAGAACTACTACAACAG
Organism: Polydrusus pterygomalis; assembly: GCA_963969555.1. Lineage (NCBI taxonomy): Eukaryota > Metazoa > Arthropoda > Insecta > Coleoptera > Curculionidae > Polydrusus > Polydrusus pterygomalis. Next base: position 63,760,329 of record OZ018378.1, read on the forward strand.
CTTGAAAATGACATTTGGGGAGATGGATAATAATATAGAATTATAATGAAGAAATTCCGGACGTATATACCTCAGGCATTACCTAGAGAAGAGAAAATTAAAATTGCTCAAGAATTATTCCCAAAAGTAGGTATGTTTGGCCGGTTCTGGAGGCTCCCCCCACTCCTCCAGAACCGGCCACCTGGTTGGTTGTTCTCCCACTCTTAGCTCCTCCCAATTCTTTTTTTGATTGGTCGACCACTTCCACCTGCACGCTGATTGGTCGACCCCCACTCCTGGCACCGCCCACCTCTACGCTGATTGGCTGTCTCCCACTCTTTGCTCCGCCTATGATTAACTATCGCCTCTCCTGGTCACTCCTCCATTTCTACCCAAGCTCCCCCCACCAATATTACTCCCACTTCGATAAGTAGTAGGAGAGGGAAAAAGAGAAAGGAGAGGTGCATAAAAGCTCAAAAGTTTTAGTTGCAACTCATAAGCTGTTCAACAATCAAACAAAGTGAAAACTTATATTATAGTTAAAAGAAGTTAAAATAAATTTAGAAGCGGCAATATACATTGAAAATAGTGTTAATAATATTAATGCGGGGCGAGAAGAGATGGATTCCATACACAAGGAAGAAAAAATCTACTTTCCGATGGGGGATAATAAAATCCAATCAAGATTAGATGCATTGGTGGGTGTGGACAAATGCAACTATGAAGCCGACGACGAAGATGAAGATGCTTCAGGAGTTGAAGATGGGGTCCATGAGCGCGGGTGCGGGGAAGAAGCCCTAGTGAACATAAAAAAGTGAACGCGTCAAACACTGTAGAACAAAATTATCTACAACGTGAAGTATGTGTGACGCAGTCATACATATTAATAACGTCCTCGGCGGGTGGTATGTATAGTGTTTGCCACAATTGTTATTATTTGTGTGCAATAGAGCAGCCCTGTGGAAAGCATATACACGTCAACACCCACTACCAACGTGCCATGGATTGTTGTGAGGAAGAACTTACATGTAAAGTGTGTGATCAGAATTTGTATCAAATTGTTTCGCCGGAAGTGTGCGTTATGTGCATGAAACCGACGACTCATAAAATACCAAGTCACTTAATTAATAAAACCATACTAAAAGACATTGTTTAGTTTAAGTATATTATATTAGTGTTAAATTTGTAGCATTTAATTTTTGTATATATTTTACTATTTTATTTATATTTATAATTCATTGTACATTAAAATTGCTAAGGCAGTTTTAAAATTAATATTTGTATATGTATATAATGCATATTTTTTTTTTGCTCTAACAGATCAGTCGATTAAATTTAATAAATATTCATACATCCTAACTTCACATTTTATTATTTTCCCATATAGTTAGATAAAACAGTAATAATATTTTTTAGGAAGGTTGCATATAAGAAAAACTCAACAAATAATAATAATAAGTTTATTAGTAACTATTCTTAAAATTATACAACAGTTTAACATTAGCTGATGCGCAATGCCAAGCCTGCACCGTTTTATGAAAATAACACTCCGGAATCCTCTTGTATTTATTTAATTTTGGTTCATTAGTAACTGGAATACTGATAACACTTTCAGCATCCAAAACTTTTTTTAAAAATTTTGCTTTCTCAACACCTTTCACAATTATTTTTGACATATTTAATAAAGCATACACTTTTTTAGGATTTCATCAATTTCGATCAAGTCTATATGTCCAAATTCCCAATTTAAACCATGAAATTTTACAGAACCAGGTGACAATTTTATCATCTACAACAGACAACATGCTTCTTTTAAATGGAGGTTTAAATAAAAAATTTGAAAGACGAATTCCATCATAAATTGCCAATTCTTTGGGAACAAAACCAATTGTAGCACAGAATGTCAATATAAATATCTGGAGCGCACTCTGCCATGGTTTATGATTAAATAATATTTTCATGAAGAAAAATCAGTTTTAAAGGTAATAAATGTGATTTTAATCTTGCGCAGTAGTTATTTCAAGTTGTTATGAATATGGAAAACAAAATAGTGTATAAAAATATATATTTAAATAAAAATAATACATAAACAATACAAACTAAAAATGAAACTTATAATTAAAAACCTTTTTACATCGTCTCGTTGGCTGATGTCTGATGGGTCGGAACTCTGCACTGTTTATTGTCACTATTTCGGTAACACAATTGTCTATAGCACTGTTTACTGTCACTATTTCGCTAACACAATTGGCTATATACATAAAATTATCATCAGGAATCGCACACTCCATTGCCTCTGGTTTGTTGCTGGAACTAGTGGCTTCAGTTGTTGAATTGTTGCTGGCACTGATGCTGACACTGATGCTAGATGGTAAATCTGTTGCGCTGCTACTATCCATGGTGGACGACATCATGGGATCGTCTTGCAGCGGCGAATTTGGTCTCGTGGGGATATGCCACATCCACAGATCTAGCAAAAACTTCTCTGTGTGAGAAGCGACATCGGTGCAAAATGCACTGAATTCTTCAAACTGCATTTTTGACACTTGCTCGCGAAGCGCCTCGTCATTAATTGACACTTTCATTATATTTCACTGGTTGATTTTGAGACTGTTAAAAAAAAAAAAAAAAATTAAAAATAAAAATATAAAAATCTGTCAAAAAAAAAATGAAAAATAAAAATATAAAAATCTGTCAAAAAAAAAAAAAAAAAAAATGAAAAATAAAAATATAAAAATCTGTCAACAAAAAAAAAATACAAATAAAAAAAGTGTTCGTGAAAGTTCACAGACGGTCAAGGTTGTGGTACCGGTCGGTAGCCTGGTACGGCGGTACGAGCTCGATCCCACCAGAGGTTTCTTGCGGTCTTGTATTCTCTTCGTTTGGCATTACAACTTCAGTCTAGCTCGAGTACGCTTCTTTGTGTTGTTTTTCGGATTCTTTCTGTTGTTCTTGTGCTTGTGACATATTTGTGACATATTTACCACTTTATAACACCTTTTAATTCTATATTCTACGAAGAGTTTTTTAACATATTTCTGTAAGTATGGACCAGTTTTTAGACTTAACTGCATTTGATTTAAAATATTGTTGTCTGATCCATGATATGTTGGATTGCAAGCTTTGTGAAATGACTACTGAACAAATAGATCAGCTTGATTTGTATGATAGTAACACATGCGATTTATTTAAAGATATTAAAACAGAAGATTTAATTTTAGACGATGCGCTTGATATGGCTGACAATTTAATTGTTTTATATAATGAACATTCATGAGAGACTATCAACTTAGAAATCAATCCTTCTGAAACTAATGTGATTCAATTATCTCCCCAACCTACATTTAATGAGGATGACATTCTTCCAAAATTATTCAACTGTTTAAAAAATGTATCAAGCGATAATACAATTACAATTTCCACAATTAATTCAGCTGATATTAAAGATGAAAATTTTATTAGTGAGACTAGTTCAAAAATTAATAAAGTATTTTCACCAATCACACCAGTTTCTGAAGTCGATGAAACAGCTTTTATTTTTTCAGAAAAACGTACTTTAAATTTATTAGATTTTAACACAAAATTATATCAGATAACTTGTAACGATTTTCAAAAAATTGAGATTGTTCCAGATGGAAACTGTCTTTTTAGATCTATTAGTTTATTTCTATTTGGAACCCAAGAGAATTTTAAAATGGTCAGAGCTGAGGCTGTACAACATATTAATAAAAATTGGGATTTCTTTAAGAACTATTTATTTCATGATAATACTGATAAAGACGATTATATTAATTTAATGTCCAAAAATTGTACCTTTGGAACTTCTGCTGAATGTTTGGCTATTTCAGATATCTACAAAATTAACTTAAATATATTTACGGTTAATAATAATAAGCCAACAATTATAACGTCTATGGAACATCAAAGTACAGTTAATTTACTATTTACTGGAAACCTCAATTCTGGTCATTTTAGCTTATTAATTCAAACAAACAAAACGACAAACACAAACAAACCCGAACAAATCCGAACAAATCCGAACAAACAAACCGAAACAAACCCGAACAAAGTGACTATTATTCCCAAATTAGAAGTTGATTCTCCACCCATTACATCGGAGCCAAAATTAAGAAGTAGGAAATTTCACAAAGCTTGTGAAACTTCATGTCAAAGCGGGCTTGATAAATTTTTAAAGGCTAAACCTAAAAAAAATTTATCTGATAGGGATATGAGACGTAGTTGTGGAATAATGAAATCATTATTCCATAACCTCAATTCTTTAGGCGACGCTTGTAAAAATTTAAAGTCCAATTTCGTGACAGGATTTTTAAATAGGCAGGCAAATCTTTTAAATATCTGTGGAAATACGTTTTTTAATTCATGTTTCACATCTAAAGATAACTAGTTCTCCCACCCATCCTTTTTTAAATCAAATTTTAAAAAGTGTTTTGACTCTCCTTTGCACACTATGTCTAAGCGAGTTTACAAAAAGAAGTAATATAGTACGACATATTAGACAGACACATGAAAATATGACTGATCCCGATGGTTACATAATTGATGGTGAGTTCTTTTAAACCTTTTTTAAATATATGTATAACTTTTAAATTCATATTTTTCTTCAAATCTTGTCAATTTTATTACTATGAAACTTGTGGTAAAAAGAAATTCTGTTTTAGTTACGAAGACATTTTTTTCAACCAAAGAATTACAACATTGTCAAGACTGTGATGTGAGTGTCTCTAAAACTGGCTGGATAGCTAATTTAAAATCCAATAATCACAAATTAAAAGTTGTCGAGTTATTGGAACCTGGAATAGAAATAATAAGAAGTGCTTTTGAATGTAGAATTATTTCATATAAAATATATTCCAAAGAACATTTTGTTGATATAGATGAATTCAAAGATTCCATTAGAGATAAAGTAATTAAAGTAATTCAACATGAGTCGGAAAAGCACAAAGTTGTTAAAGTTAATATGGAGTTGTTTGGATTATACTATTTACCAAGTACTAAAACAGGCGAAATTAAATCTCACAATACCCAGTTTGAAGTAGTAACACACTCTACAAATATAAATATGTTTTATGATAAATTGGTTGCGATAATAAACGGAAAACTAGATGGGTTTGCAGAACGTGATTCAGGTAATTTTAAATAAATTTGTTTTAATATCTTAACTTATTTCGTATTATCAAATCTAAAAAAAAATCAAAATACGGTGATATTAATCTTTTTTTTTATTCAGCATGGATTCTGCAACAAATTCTTCACCTTGAAGTGAATGTGAATAAGTACAATCCATTGAGATGTTCTTCTTTCTTACGTCTGCCAGAAGAAATTAGTCGCAAAAAAGCCATTGTAAATGTACAAAACACCGACGACTTTTGTTTTGGGTAAATAGTTGTGTCAGCTTTTTACAAAGGAGATCCACGAAATCCCGCATCGTATCCAGACTTTAGACAGCTATTCAACTTTCAAGGTATAGAATTTCCGGTATATCTTCAGGATGTTGCAAAATTTGAAGAGTTAAATAAAATATCAATAAATGTTTATGGTTTGGAACGTACTTATAAAAATGGGGTACACTTTCATGAGGTTATTGGACCTTTACATTTTCACAAAGTAAAATATAATGTACACATAAATTTATTATTATTGTCAGAAATTGATGATTTAGGATGTGTAAAATACCATTATTGCTATATAAGCAATCTTTCTCGGTTGGTTTCAAGCCAAGTTAATAATCATAACCATAGAAAATATTTCTGTGATGGATGTTTGCAGTTTTTTGTTACCAAAAATATTTTAGAGGAACATACGAAAAATGATTGTAATTTTGTAAGAAATGATTTACCATCAAAAAATATTATAACTGATAAATTTGGCAATATGGTGCCCGAAAATATTTTAAAATTTGAAAATATTCAAAAACAAATGAGAGTGCCATTTGTGGTGTACGCTGATTTTGAATGTGCTTTAAAGCCAGTCCCAAGCGGCTCGGTAGAAAATCCTTCTCAATCTTATACTTTAAAAAAGTTTGAACATATACCACACTCATTCGCATACTATATTAAATCTTCATTTCAAGCATTTGATGATGGTGATTCTAAATTTAATTTATATAGGGGTTTTGATTGTGTGGAGAAATTTGTACAAGATTTAGAAATAGACATTAAATTGTTGTATGCAAAATATTTAAAAAATATTAATCCCATGTCAAAGCTTACTGTTTCTGAGTTAACCAATTTTCAACAATCAACCCACTGTCATATTTGTAAGAAAATATTTACACATAATTTTGATAAAATAAAAGATCATTTTCATTGCCACATTACTGGTAAATTTAGAGGTGCTGCACACTCAACATGCAATTTAAACTTTAAAATACCACAATTTGTTCCAATCGTTATGCATAATTTAAAAAATTATGATAGTCACCTTTTTATAAAATCATTATGTTGTAATCGTGAACAAATTGATGTTATTCCCATGAATAAGGAAAAATATATTTCTTTCAGTAAATATTTACTAGTAGACAAAATAAGGTATAAGAATGGAAAAATAAGGGATAAATCTATTAAACTTAGATTTATTGACTCTCTACAATTTCTACCAACATCATTGGATAACTTATTAAGTATTCTGGATGACTCAAAATGTTTAGAAATCAAAAAAGAATATCCGAATAATTTACATTTTAAAAATATTAGAAAAAAAGGTATATTTCCTTATTCATACATTGATGATGTATCAAAATTTAATGATATAAGTTTACCAGGTGCAGAAATATTTTATAATGAATTAAAAGAGGAACACGTATCTGATTTGGAATATCAACGTGCCAAAGAAATTTGGGGTATGTTTCAATGTCAAACGCTTGGAGATTATTTAGACATTTATTTAAAATCGGATGTATTGTTACTGGCCGATATTTTTGAAAATTATAGAAATCTTTGTCTTACAACATATATTCTAGATCCTGCACATTATTTTCCTGCTCCAGGATTAAGCTGGGACGCCATGCTATTGCACACCGGTGTAGAATTAGAACTTTTAACAGATCCGAATATGTAACATTTTTTTAAAAGTGGCGTTAGAGGAGGAGTTAGTACTTGTATAAATAGGAAATCAGTTGCAAATAACCCCTTCCTTGATGATTTTAATTCTGATGAACAAGAAAAATATATAATTTATTTAGATGCAACCAATTTGTATGGTTATGCGATGAGTCAATATTTACCTCAAAAAGATTTTGTTTGGGTTTCTGAAAAATAAATGATTAACCTTCAAAAAAATATTTACAATTTATCTGACACAGCAGAAACAGGTTATGTTTTAGAAGTAGATTTAAAATATTCAGAAAATTTGCATGATGCACATAATGATTTACCTTTCTGTCCTGAAAATATAATTCCTCCTAATTCAAAATGTTCAAAACTAATACCAAATTTGGAAAACAAAACAAAATATGTAATTCTTTATAAGTATCTGAAAGAATGTTTGCGTTTTGGTTTAACACTTACAAAAATTTATAGAGCTGTAAAATTTACACAATTCCCTTGGCTTAAAAAAATATATTGATTTAAATACACAATTAAGAAATTCTTCAAAAAATGATTTTGACAAAAATAATTATAAGATAAATAATAATAGCATATATGGAAAAACCATGGAAAATGTGGAAGAGTAGATGTTAAGCTAGTATCACACTAGGAGCGAATTGGACATAAAGTTAATTGTGCTGAAATGTTTATTGCAAAACCTTATTATAAGAATCATAAAATATTTTCTAAAAATCTAGTTGCTTTACAAATGAATAAAACAAAAATTGAATATAACAAGCCTGTTTATGCTGAATTTTCAATTTTGGATATTTCAAAAACAGTAATTTATAACTTTTTTTATGGATATCTCAAGGAAAAGTATGGAAAAAATATTTCTCTTCTTTATACTGATACGGATTCTCTTATATTAGAATCTAAATGAAAATTTTTATGATGATATTAAACACAACCTTGATAAATTTGATACCTCTAATTATAGTTCAACTAATGTCTATGGCATTCCTCAAAATATTTCTGCGGTTGGTAAATTTAAAGATGAATATGCTGGTGAACCAATCAAAAGTTTTTATGGAACGGGTACAAAAGCGTATTGTATTGAAACAAAACAGAATATTTTTAAAAAAGCTACGGGTGTTTGTCGCTCCTCAATTCAAAGACAATTGACTATAGCTGATTATAAAAATGTAATTGAGAAGGATTCTAAGATTTACTGTACAATGTATGTATTTAGATTACATTCACATACAATATATACTGAATTAATTCATAAGATAGCATTGACAGCCAAGGATGATAAAAGATATCTTATTCCAGATTCCAATAAAACTTTAGCTTGGGGTCATTGTGATATTCAATTACATCAATTGTGTAAAACTATGGGCGAACTTGTTGAAAAATAAATAATTTGAAATTATAATGTATATAACAAGAAACTTAATTGATTTCAGATTAGTTATTAGACACTCGTTCAGCAAAATGATTGCCAATACTGTGCTAGTTTTATCTGCCCTAATAGGAAATATTATATATGTAAATTATATTCCGAAAACGCATTTGTCTGAGATATGTCTTAGTACAAATAAGTCAGATGTTAATTTAGAATATTGTGACATTATAAAAATATCTTATGTAAATGAAAGTAGCATGTGGTATCATCAACTCGATAATAAGTATATATATTCACCAAGTTATTTTAAAATAAAATATTTATATCCAAATAAAACAATAATTAATTCAGAATGGCGCCTTCTATCACAAAAACAAAATAAAATTTGTTGTGAATATTTATCCTGTTTATATGTCACACTTTTATGTTTCGCATTGATGTATGTCATGTATTTATCCATTTTATTTTTCCTATGGAAAATAAACAAATTTTTACGATAATTGAAATTTTTATTTAACTTTCTCCCCCCACCACATACAGTAAAGGATGGAGTGGGGAAATAACTATAAAAATAGGAACGTGCTTAAGGCAGAATTAGTTAAGAGGTTTAAGTTAAGCGTATAATATGAACACATTTAATGCAGTTCGTCCTAACGAAATTAATTTATATTATAGTGAAATATCTTCTTCGAGTTCAAACAGTTTAAAGAAAAGTGGTAGTGATATAAAAAATACATGTATTATTTTCCAACAATGGTTTCACCCTTTAAGTAAATCATGCAATAAGTATATCTGCATTGGTTTAAACGTAAAAGATTTTAATTTATGCATCAAGCTGTCAGGAAATAAAGGAATTTCAATTATTTTTAATGAAGATGAGTGGAGGGAAACAATGGTGTACCAGGGTGTAATAAGTAATAAGTTATTTTCGTCAGAATCATGATGGGAGCCGTTGGAGTTTGGAAATATTAAATTATCTTTTGAAAAAATTCGTGAAGACAATCTACTTAAAATTAAGAAGAAAAATGAATCGTACATCTATTTAGGAAGAGAAACGGTTTGCAATTTGTGGCAGTTAATACCTATAATTGAAAAAAAAATATCTTTTCTTAAAAATCAGAAATTTGCAACATATTTTTCAATTTTTAAAAACAGTTACACTCATGATGGTGGTGATATTATAAATAAAATATTCGACATTTTATCGGTGCACGAAAATCCCAGTGAAAATGTATGTACAATGATGGAGTTAGTAATTTCACATCCAACCAGTATGGAATGCAAAATAAGGCAATAAAACATGAAGAAAGTGCAGTTCGATGAGAGTGCAAATAAAATTTATTCAATTGTCGCCTGGAATTACGCTTACAAGCAAGCTAGAAAAAATATTTATGAACAATTGGCTTGGGATCGCGCTCATTTTCAAAGAATAATTCAACGCACCTCTATTATACTAAATAAAGTTTTAACTATAGGACACAGAAATAAAATTTATTTTAAACGCTTTGTACACCATAAATAAGTTGAAATAAAATAATATTATAAGTATGATGTGTTTTATTTAATTTGTAAAATCACAATTTAATGTATATTAATTTAAAATTTCAGTTCCTGGAATCCAAGAATTGTGTGATTTGTCCATTCCTAACCATTTAACGTAAAGATTTTCGCCTCTTTTTCTCAATACTTTTTCCACTAAATATACATCTGAATGTGTAACTTTTTGCAATTCTCCTTCATAAAAACCTTCTTTAATATCATTATTTTTTTCATCTTTTATTAAATAAACTCTCGGATTCGTTAGTTTTACTTCTCTTATTTGAAAAATTTCATTTGACCAATTGGGAGTATACCCTTTTTTAAATGCTTCGCGATACTTACTTATTCGAACAAAATCACCAGTTTTAAATTTTAATTTTTTGGGATCAAGTGTTTTAGAAAAATTGTATCCATATTTTAGAACATTATTTTTATTATTTTTATTTACTTCAATAGGTTTTAAACGAATTGTTTTATGCTTTGTATTATTATACTTTAAAACAATATCGTTTAGAATTTCTAACCATTTATAATTTCCCTGCAAACTAAATCTTTTCCACATAAAATTTTTTAAAGTTCTATTTACCCTTTCAACAATGCTTGCCTTTAAATTAGAATAAGTGCTAAAGTGATTAATTTTAAATTCATCCATTATATTTTTAAAGTTCGCATTATAAAATTCCTTACCCATATCAATTTGAATATTTTTTGGTGGTGTTTTTGCAAGCTTTAAAATATTTTTCATCGCTAGGCTAACTTCAGCAGCAGTTTTTCTTTTAATAGGCTGAACCCACACATATTTTGAAAAGGTGTTTATTACTACTAAAATATAACGATAACCTTTATTAAATATTGTATAAGGAAGCATTTCAACTAAATCTGCTTGCCATAAGTCGTTTAAACCTTTAATTATAACACGACGTCGTCTAAAATTTTTTCTAGCTGGTTTATGTAGCTCATTTACCACAATTTCCTTAATATTTGCGCTCATGATTAGTTTTAGATACTAACATTTTTTAACTAAGTGTCAGCCTTAAATATTATAATTTTTGATATGGATAAGATTTATTTCACTGAAGTTGGGTTCCCTTTAATACATATTTGAGATTGTACTTATACTTTGTTACAACAGAATCTAAATTGCCCAACGTATCCTATTTGAGAACAGCAATTTTCTCTTTGAATTCAGTTTCTAAGTCATCAATCCGTCGCTCAAGCATATTAAACGGCATATGCATATCACTCACAGTCACACATTTTTCATTAATTGCAGAATTCATTTTTTTTAATAATCTATCTTTGATGTTTTTTAAGTCGTATTTCTCAGCATCCTTTTGCATATTATTTACTTTTGTAGTGGAAGACATTACCATGTTTACTAATTTATTTTCCAACTTTTTTAAACTTATTTCCACATTTTCAATTTTTAATTCAATATTTTTTTGAAAGTTTTGGATTATCTTATTTTCAATATATTTTACATCTTTTTAGAAGTTCTCTGTAATTTTTTTCTCCACAGTTTCAATAACATTTTCTTTTAGTTCTGTTGGATTAAGAATATTAGGTTTGTAACGTTTTGAAATATGACTTCCAAATTTATCGATCGACATTGTTGTAATGAATCAAATTTATAATATTTCCTTCTTTTATAAAATAATGTAAGCTTCCCTCAATTCTTTCAAAATTAATATTATTTCATTTTGATGTCCTGTATGTCCAGCCATTTGTGATGCTGTCAACAACCTTAATCTATCAATTATCTCGTTTAAATTATCATAATAAACATAATCCACCTTATTTTTTGATAAATTTAACATTGCACCCTTTCCTGTCACGCTTTTTGCGGATTGTAATCTCGTAGAATGTGCTCTTTGTTGTGGTTTTGGTAACCCTCTTGATGTACTTGGTAGCGTCAAATAATAATCTATTTTCGATGATACACTTCTCGTTTTTAATATACCCTTTTTTAATAAATATGGTTTAATTATTGTTACGTATTTAGTGTCGGTTGTTCCTTGGATTTGATTATTAGACTCAAAATTTCGTCTGTGTGCATTTGTTCTTTGTAAAATATCCATATAATTGTCCATATCTTTTGTGGAATAGCCAACAGGTTGTTTTTTAAAAAAAAGTTCATATAATCCCGGCGTTTCTTCATATCTAACACCCTCAACCTTAATATCTTTTCCTATAAAGTTTACTTCAGACTTCGCGATTTTATATTTTTCGGATTTAATATCATGATTAAGACCATATTTGTTATCAAATTCACCCTTTGTATCCTTTATTTATTTATCGACAAAGGGTCTTACCAACGAATCATAAGCATTCAAATATTCCTGATAACCCGGTGTTTTTGTTAGATCCAAGATACATTGTTGTATCTCTTCTAAAGTAGGTTCGATTGTTGAATTATGACTTGATTTCACTATACTGGGTTGTTCTAAATTGTCCCCAAATACCTCATCATCTCTTAGAAATGAAGGTGTGGTTGTTGGAAGATATTTATCATAGGCATTTGATTTTCTCGCAATGCGTTCTGGAGGAGTAGGAAAGTGAAATTGTTGTATAGGAGTTGAGAACATTTGCGGTGAATAATTTTCTCTTTTAATAAACGGATCTGTTTTAATGTTTCTAATTAACTCGTTCAAAGGTTGAGTAATTGGTTTAAATTATTTTTTCATGCGATCTTCTTTATCGGATATATCTAATTTTAAAGCATTGTATTTTTGCCTAACAGCTTTTCTTGTCTTTATTAATTCTTTAGCGATTTTTTCATCCATCTTTACGAAGGAGTGTTTGATTATATAATAAAGTAATATTATTCAGGCAACTAGTTTTATATTTTAAATAAAAATAAAATAATCGAATCCCTTTCTATACCGACCATCATTTAATGAACAATCTTTGTCTATAACCATAAAATCATATCTATGTCGCCAACACGCTGCGCATAAATCCTTAAATTCTTGAAAGGGCATGTCACTATTTACATGATCATCATATATATGTTTTAAATTTGTTGCGTCTTGTTGAAAAATAACTAAAAGATTAGCATTGTCTCTTATAAGTTGTTTAGGTATGGATGAATATGTTTGACATAAATAAAAACAGTCGGTATTTTTATGACGACCAAAACAAAAATAATCCCTCATAAGACCTTGATTGCTACAAACAATATCATCAAAAATAATTATTGAATTAGGTTTTATTTCATTTGGAGAAACAATATCTTCAGCGTTTGAGGAATCAAAATAACCAATATATTTTAATGGCGCAAAAAGCTTTTTTAAGTATTCATATTTTGATTGAAACAGTGATTTCGAATATATATATATATATATATATTTTCAAATCTTAAGCCATTAACATGAGTTAGAAGTGAAAGTATTGTATTTGTTTTTCCGCAACCGGATGGCCCTACTACTAAGCATCGTTTGCAGTTTCCACCAAATATTTGACCATGTTTTCTGCAAGTATCTTTATTAAAATCAAAATTTTTAATTGACAAAGAAAATTCTTGTTTTGTAATCTTCATTGCTTGAATATCAGTATTTAAGTAAGAACATTTTCATTTTTATTCATTTATATATATAATGATTAAGCATGACAACATTAATAACATTCACTCTCAGGAAGGTGCGCGGAATGGTAGTGGTTTATTAAATGCATTAATTAATAAACTACCCATAGAGCTTCACATTCCTTCATATAAGCTTTGCGGGCCTGGCACTAAATTAATTAAGAGACTTGCTCGGGGAGATAAGGGGGTAAATTTATTAGACGAGGCTTGTAAAGAACATGATATAGCATATTCAAAATATTCCGATTTAGAAAAAAGACACGAGGCTGATAAGGTTTTAGCTAAGAAGGCATTTAATAGATTCAAAGCTTTAGACGCCGGATTAAGTGAAAAACTATCATCCTTAGCTGTGACTGGAATAATGAATGTAAAAAGAAAATTAGGTATGGGTATAGGTATGAGAAAAAAAAAGAAAAAACGCGCGTAAAAGAGGCGGACAAATTTCGTTTAACAGTGCAGTGAAAAAGGCTCGTAAAGAGCTTGTTGGAAAAAAATTTAGTAATGTTAAAAAAGCTGTCAGTACTGCGTTATCATCTATAAAAAAACATAAAATAAAAGAACCCAAACAGAGAATTATTTCAATTCCAAAAACTGGGGGCTTTTTACCATTAATACATATTTTTGCTGGATTGTCTGCATTAGGAGCTCTAAGTGGTGGTGCTGCTGGTATTGCGCAGGCGGTAAACGCTACTAAAAATGCTCAAAAAAAATTGGAAGAACAAAGAAGACATAACAAAGTAATGGAGAAGGTGTCGATCGGAAAAGGACTTTATCTTCACCCATATAAAAAAGGATGTGGACTTTATTTAAAGCCATATTCAAAAAACTGTTAAAATTGCTACCTCGTACACCTTTAACAAATGTGGATTTATTAGAGTATGCCAAGTTATTAAAATTAACAAATTTTAGAGGTGTTTTTATGAGGAATAAGTTGCCAACAAAAATTAGAAAATGTGTAACAGGTATTATTAACTTGGATAATAATGCAGGGAAAGGCACTCATTGGACCGCATATGTCAAAGATAAAAAATACATACATTACTTTGATAGTTTTGGTAATTTAAGACCTCCAACAGAAGTCATAAATTATTTTTTTAGCGATGGTAGCAAAAATGATGTTAAATACAACTATGAAAAATATTAATCTTTTAAAGAATCTACTTGCGGACAATTGTCTTTAAAGTTTATTTATAATAATATGTAAGTTGATTTAAATTTTATTCTTATTACGACCGTCATACTATAGCTCTTTCCGGTAATTCTGCGATTCTTCAAGCAAACTTTCATCCACCCATTTACTTGAATCCTGACATGTCCTATGTTATCGGTCTTACAAATTTTGAAACGTTTAACGCAATACCAATTATTGATGAAAATAATAATAAGGTTTATTTTGGGGAAAATAATGATTTCCTAACAATTCCCACAGGTAGTTATGAAATGGATAATGAAAATAAATATTTACAAAATGAGTTTCAAAAACAAAGTATTTCCTTTCATTTATATGCTAACAACAATACATTAAAATCGACAATTAAGACCACTACAGATATTATTTTTAAAGATGGAACAATAGGAAAAATTTTAGGTTTTAATACTGGCATTTTAAAGGGCGATGGCTCTCCAAAAGTATCGGAAAATCCTGCTGAGATTATAAAAGTTAACTCTCTACGTGTAGACTGCAGTATCGCTGAAGGTTCCTATCTGAACGGAAACCCTGTCCATATTATTCATGAGTTTTTTTCTAATGTTAGTCCAGGATTTAAAATAATTGAAAGTCTGCAAAATATTATTTATTTTCCGGTCACAGTGAAGGTAGTCGATAAAATAACAGTTATAATAATTGACCAGGAATTAAATATTGTTGATTTTAGAAAAGAAACTGTAACTATTCGGTTACATATAAAAGAGGTATAGTAATGATTATCTTTAATAATAAAAATACTTTTCATTCACCAAAGAACTATTCAAAAAACTATAAGAAGAATAAACATCGTAAACCAAAGATTAGTAGAAAAGTACCCATTCAACGAATAACAACTGAAAATAAATTTTTCTTGAAATCTCTGGGTTTAACGGTTTTGGTATAATGGAAATCCTTAATGTAACTCAAGGTCTCTTCACGGATAATTCTATTGTACACTGCGAATTTCATGGTTATGAGCCATATCTACCTACGAAATTGGGAAATAATGATGAAATTATAATCCCAGTCAATGAAGTAGACAAATATACTCTCCCTTGCGAAAGTTATTTTTACATTGAGGGTAAATTAACAAAAGATGATGGTAGCATTTCAAGAACATTAAAATTAATTAATAATGGAATTTCATTTCTTTTCAAAGAAATTCGATACCAATTAAATGGTGTCACTATTGATTCCGTTAGAGATGTTGGATTAACTTCAACGATAAAAGGATTTCTATCCTATAATAAATATGAATGTAATAAACTTAAAAACGCTGGTTGGTTTCCCATGGAAAACTCACAAGTTGTTAATGCTGAAACAGGTTTTTTTAATGTTTGCATCCCACTTAAATTTTTTATGGGTTTTTTTGAAGACTATAAAAAAATTATTTTAAATGGTAAACAAGAACTTATTTTAGTTCGAGATAATTCAGACAAAAATGCTACCATCAATACCGTAGATGAGAATCCAAAAATTCAGCTTACTAAACTAACTTGGAATATACCACACATATCAGTAGCTATTCCACAAGAATTGGCTTTAACTAAAATAATTGATAAAAACGTGGATATAATAATTGCTTTTAGAAGTTGGGAATTAATAGAATATCCTGAGGTATTAAAAACAAATCGTCATAATTGGCCTATCAAGACCTCTACAAAGATCAATACCCCAAGACATATAGGGATTTGCTTTCAGACAGATCATAGAGATAAGGCAATATCTGATATGTCAAACTTTTCCAATATTAAATTGTATAACATCAAAGTGTTTTTAAATTCTGAAAGATATCCCTACAATAATCTCTATTTAGACTTTGAAAAAAATTAATTTGCGACATTATATGAAATGTTTGCTAGTTTCCAAAAATCCTATTATGGGTTAACGCCTGAACCAATTTTTTCTCCCAAAGAATTTGTTGATAATGCGCTTATTGTATATATTGATTGTTCACATCAAAAAGAAACAATTGAATCTGGACCAATTGTCATGAGAGTTGAATTTGAATTACATGAGGACCTTACAGAAAAAATCTCGGCTTATTGTCTTATAATGCATGATAAAATCTTTAGTTACAATCCCTTAACCAAAAATGTTCGGCAGCTCTAAAACGCATGCGCATATATTTCTATATAATCCATTCATTTTTTATTTTATTTTAGTGTTTTATAGATAGCTATGAAAAATGTATATTTACGACGCTTACTTAAACACATTAAACATTTAAATAATCTGAAAAAGAAAATTGATAATTATTGTTTAAAACGAAAAGTGTTTAAACAATTTGAACACTTGAAGCTTTAGCCATGAATATCGTTATTGATATCCAAGGATTTAAAATAGAAAAAATAAATTTATTGCAAAAGAGTTTGCGGCATATGGTGGATATCGTATTAGCCACTTTATTTTTAAGCAACCATTTCCTATGAATCTGCTGCCACCGGATTTACAACAAAATGTCATATGGTTGACAAAAAATCATCACTGCATTCCATGGAATGAAGGCTTTACACCTCTACATAAATTTTCTGATATTATTAAGTCTTTAACAACCGAATGCGGTTCAGTGTATGTAAAAGGTGCAGAAAAGGCCGAAAGTACAGCTACAAGCCAGTGATTGAATTAGATATCCATCCACCACTACAACCCGAACGAGCACACTGTTTTTTTCATAATAAAGAATATTGTATTTGTGCAATAACAAATGTTTTAAATTTATATAACAATTTCCTAATGGATGATAAATAAAACAAAATAAATTATGTAAATGTGTTTTATTAACCTTTTTTATTCAGATAATACGATCACAAAATATCACAATCATTTTTGTGTTGAAATTCATTTTTAAATTCAACGGATAAACGTTGAAATATAAAAATCAATTTCCAGTTTAATTTATTTTCAAACATTCTAATAAACTCTTCAGATAGTTTTTGACTACTAGAAACCCATTTCCAGTCAACTTTGTCTTCAAACTCTCTTATCAAATCTTCAGTCAAATTTTGATAACGAGAAATCCGCTTCCAATTGACTTTATCTTGAAATTCGTCTATAAAATCTTCGGTGAGTTCTTGACAAGCTGAAATTCTTGCCCAGTCAACCCTATGTTTAAATTTTCTTATAAGGTTTTCAGATAGTTCTTGACGAATAGATATCCAGTCCCAATGAAGATAAGCTTGAAATTCTTCAAGAAATTTTTCACAAAGTCCTTTATATTTAGATACGCGTTTCCAATCAATAAGTCTTCTATGAAGATATTCACTTATTATTTTATTCGTTGAATGATATTTGTATAGTCTACATAGTTCATTTATTTCTAAGCGTTCCAAAAGCTCATCGTAGTTCATTATAAAAATATATTATATGCGCCGAAAAGAAACTTCTAAACTAAGGATTCATTTTACTCTTAAACGATATATAATATTATTTCTTTCGCTGGTGGGGAAATATTTTTGATTGTGGTGGGGGATATTTTTGATTGTGGTGGGAGCAAAAATAAAATCAATAAAGTACTTAATATTCACATTGTTTATACATTTTTTCTGGAATAATTTTCAACATTTCGATGGATAGTGGTGTAGCCATAAAATTAAATTTATTGTTTTTGTATCGTGTTGCACAACATAAAACAGAATGCGAACTTATTAGAGGGTGTGAATTTAATTCTCCTTTTATTAAACCATTTTTGATTCCAGCTTTCCACATACTACATACAATTCTTCATTAACTATACTATGAGAAATATTTCTTAACGATATATATGTCACTATGTTTATAGTCTTTTCAATTTTTTTACTGTAACAAAAATTATAGATATCACCATGATTATTAGGACAATATTTACACATCTTAATATCCTTAAAACTTATTAAAGAACTTGTTGTTTATATAACCATTTAACTCCTCAGTTACTTCTTCAATTGTCTTTTCTTTTTGCTGCCACCGGATTTACAACAAAATGTCATATGGTTGACAAAAAATCATCACTGCATTCCATGGAATGAAGGCTTTACACCTCTACATAAATTTTCTGATATTATTAAGTCTTTAACAACCGAATGCGGTTCAGTGTATGTAAAAGGTGCAGAAAAGGCCGAAAGTACAGCTACAAGCCAGTGATTGAATTAGATATCCATCCACCACTACAACCCGAACGAGCACACTGTTTTTTTCATAATAAAGAATATTGTATTTGTGCAATAACAAATGTTTTTAATTTATATAACAATTTCCTAATGGATGATAAATAAAACAAAATAAATTATGTAAATGTGTTTTATTAACCTTTTTTATTCAGATAATACGATCACAAAATATCACAATCATTTTTGTGTTGAAATTCATTTTTAAATTCAACGGATAAACGTTGAAATATAAAAATCAATTTCCAGTTTAATTTATTTTCAAACATTCTAATAAACTCTTCAGATAGTTTTTGACTACTAGAAACCCATTTCCAGTCAACTTTGTCTTCAAACTCTCTTATCAAATCTTCAGTCAAATTTTGATAACGAGAAATCCGCTTCCAATTGACTTTATCTTGAAATTCGTCTATAAAATCTTCGGTGAGTTCTTGACAAGCTGAAATTCTTGCCCAGTCAACCCTATGTTTAAATTTTCTTATAAGGTTTTCAGATAGTTCTTGACGAATAGATATCCAGTCCCAATGAAGATAAGCTTGAAATTCTTCAAGAAATTTTTCACAAAGTCCTTTATATTTAGATACGCGTTTCCAATCAATAAGTCTTCTATGAAGATATTCACTTATTATTTTATTCGTTGAATGATATTTGTATAGTCTACATAGTTCATTTATTTC
The DNA here is from genome assembly GCA_963969555.1 of Polydrusus pterygomalis. NCBI lineage: Eukaryota > Metazoa > Arthropoda > Insecta > Coleoptera > Curculionidae > Polydrusus > Polydrusus pterygomalis. The sequence goes on from OZ018378.1 coordinate 63,779,892, forward strand.
TAAGCGTTCCAAAAGCTCATCGTAGTTCATTATAAAAATATATTATATGCGCCGAAAAGAAACTTCTAAACTAAGGATTCATTTTACTCTTAAACGATATATAATATTATTTCTTTCGCTGGTGGGGAAATATTTTTGATTGTGGTGGGGGATATTTTTGATTGTGGTGGGAGCAAAAATAAAATCAATAAAGTACTTAATATTCACATTGTTTATACATTTTTTCTGGAATAATTTTCAACATTTCGATGGATAGTGGTGTAGCCATAAAATTAAATTTATTGTTTTTGTATCGTGTTGCACAACATAAAACAGAATGCGAACTTATTAGAGGGTGTGAATTTAATTCTCCTTTTATTAAACCATTTTTGATTCCAGCTTTCCACATACTACATACAATTCTTCATTAACTATACTATGAGAAATATTTCTTAACGATATATATGTCACTATGTTTATAGTCTTTTCAATTTTTTTACTGTAACAAAAATTATAGATATCACCATGATTATTAGGACAATATTTACACATCTTAATATCCTTAAAACTTATTAAAGAACTTGTTGTTTATATAACCATTTAACTCCTCAGTTACTTCTTCAATTGTCTTTTCTTTTTGCTTACTGAGTAGAGCAGAGTTGCTGGAAATATTTCTTCACATCCCATAGAATGTAGTTCTTTCAGAACAGCACTAGTGCACAGGATATAACTATCGGTCAGTGAATCACATGTCATAATTCCGTTCAATAACTTGTTAAATTTGACTTGATGGTTCGTAAAGTGTGTGTAATAATCGTGCCAATATTTAAAAGTTGTGGGTACTTCGAAATATTGTTGTTGCAAATTTAAGTGCTCCTCTGAAAGGTGCAGTCTGATCAAGCTTATAACTTTGTGAAAAAATATAACTGCTTCAGAGTTACAAACACCACACATGTCCATAATATTACACTGATAACTACTAACTTTAAAACTAAACTAAAGATCTTCAGTTTTTATGCGACTCTTCTTTCTCTTTTTCCCTCTCCTACTACTTATCGAAGTGGGAGTAATATTGGTGGGGGGAGCTTGGGTAGAAATGGAGGCGTGACCAGGAGAGGTGATAGTTAATTATAGGCGGAGCCAAGAGTGGGAGACAGCCAATCAGCGTAGAGGTGGGCGGTGCCAGGAGTGGGGGGTCGACCAATCAGCGTGCAGGTGGAGGTGGTAGACCAATCAAAAAAAGAATTGGGAGGAGCCAAGAGTGGGAGAACAACCAACCAGGTGGCCGGTTCTGGAGGAGTAGGGGGAGCCTCCAGAACCGGCCAAACATACCTACTCCCAAAAGGCGCAAACATGAACATCAGAAAAGAGGACAGTACAAACCTAAATCCGTTCACTTTAGAAGAGTTGTCAAGATGCCTTGACGCCCTCAAGAACAAAAAAGCACCGGGAATTGATGGCGCACCACCCGAGCTTATTAAACTAATCGGAATAGAAAAGCCGAACTGGCTCCATGGAATCCTCAATAAGATCCTGACTCGCCAAATATTTCCAAAAACATAAAAGATAGCCAAGTTGGTACTTATACCTAAAGGCAGCGCTCAATACAGACCGATATGCCTGCTAAACACTATAAGCAAACTATTTGAGGCACTAATTAAAGGCACTTGGACGAAATAGAGGGAATTTCAAGAAACCAGCTCGGGTTCCAAAAAAATAAATCCACTATACAAGCTATAGAAAAGGTAATCTCTCTGGCCAGGACAACAAACGAGCAGAAGTGGGGAATATTAATCACATTAGAAATCAAAAATGCCTTTAACAGCGCCTCATGGTGCAAAATAAAAGGATGTCTAAGAAGACTAGGGACACCTCAATATCTGCAAAACATAATTGACGACTACTTGCACGAGAGAGCGCTGACTATTGGCGGAAAGGAATTGATTAATGTTACAGCAGGCGTCCCACAGGGGTCGGTTCTTGGGCCAACCCTGGGGAATATAATGTATGATGGTATACTCAGATGCAGATTCCCAGAAAGTGTAGAAGCAATAGGTTTCGCCGACGATCTACCTTTAACAGTATGTGCAAACACAAAATACAACTTGGTGTATAAGGCAGAGATAGCAATAATAATGATAGAAGTCTAAATGAAGGACCATAAGTTAGTCTTAGCAAACCATAGGAAGGAAAGATAGAAATGGTAGTTCTAAAGGGACCTAGAAAAAAAGAAAATCTAGTTGTACATATAGGAGAAACAGAATTGAGGCCAAAAATACACGTAAAATACCTAGGGATCACGCTAAGCGAGAAAGGAAGGTACGGGGAACATCGACAAACCATAGGAAGGAAAGCCGAAGAAAGAATCGCCAAGCTGTCCAGCATTATGCCAAATGTTGGGGGACCGGGTAGCATGAAAAGAAGTATTCTTCATGGGGTCGTGCAATCGGTCATGTTGTATGGCGCAGAGATATAGCATCAGATGCTCGATATAAAATATTATAAAGTCTTGCTTACCAGAGTGGAAAGAAAAAGCCTACTACGGATCTCCAGCGCCTACCGAACTTCATCAACAAGCGCACTAAACGTGGTGGCAGGGATAAGCCCAATCCATTTACTGGAAAAGGAAAGGTGGCGGATACATACAAGAGGGGAAATAAACAACACCATAAAAAAGAAAGAAAGGGAATTGACCATAGATATGTGGCAAGAAAAGTGGGACCAGACCGTAGGAGTGGCCCAGTGGACAAAAAGGCTGATTCCAAACATTAGAAAAGGGGTCAATTGCGAGCACCGTCGCACAGATTTCTACCTCACTCAGGTGCTCACTGGACACGGTGTTTTTCAAGTATACCTGAAAAGGTTCAAAAGAGCAGAGACGGAAGAGTGCCTATACTGCGGAGCCCCTGATACTGTGCAGCACACGCTCCTTGACTGTCCAAGATGGAATACCCAGAGACGGAACGCATGCCTACTACTAGGGGTAAATAACCTATACCTAAATACCTTCCTGGATCAAATGCTGCAGGCCAGCGACAAGTGGACAATAACACACAACTTTATAAAGGACGTACTTAAAAACAAATCAGAAGAAGGAAGGCAGTAGAAGCGAAAACATTGTCCAAGGCTTCCCTGACGGTATACGTTACGGTGATTCCGGGACATTCTCTGCGAGGAGGAGGGAGGTTTTAGTGCGTAAACAGGCTGGCATCCTGGACTCGCACACTATCGGTGAACGGAAGAACAAGTAACCGGTGCCCATAAAGGGTTTCCTCCCGGGCAAAAAAAAAGATAGTTAGCGAAAGCCAAGGAGCTTTTCGTTGCGTATATGGTCTGGAATTCAGTTACATTTCTGAGAACATTATTTAGCCAGTTTCTCTTTCAAACCATCTTAAATTTAGTAAAATCGGATTAGTCATTTAGAAGTTACAGCAATTTTAAAAATTACACTTATCAAGGTCGGTACGCCAATGAGCATTAAACCAACATGATACAGAATTGTCTAGTCTTTCTAATGATGTAACCAGAGGTATACCATAATATAGGAATTTTCGGAGAAATTTAGAATTTTAAAAATTAATTTACAATTATGCCTCCTTGTGGCGAAATGCGGAACTTTAAAATAATTTCCAGAATTTTCACATGACCACTTTAATCATAAAAATGATAAAAAAATGTTCCCCAAGTTTCAATGCTACCTACGTAGTGTCCGAGATATGGGCAGTGGCCACCCTTAATGAAACACCCTGTATATATAATAAATAGTAGCGGGAAGTTTAGTTTAATGAGTAAAATGCCTTTGTACCCATAGCTCATCAGTCACACGCCTTACCACCCTTCAGGTATGGACATGCGTACTCTTCGTAATAGGTTCTCTTTGTTTAGCGACATTCTTAAAATACACTCCAGAACCTGCTCGTGGCTATTTTTGTTGTTGTGTTTTACGTTTTCTCTGTGGATTTCTTGATATGTGTGAAGTTAGCAAATGTTTATCAGCAAAGAATATTTTTTTGGGTACGTATCAATTTAAAATGCAGAAGCAGATCTTCATGATGATGGAATATTGTCACAGCAGGATGGTGCTTTGCTTCATTCCGCCATAGATGTTCGACAATATTTAAGTTCAGTTTTTACAAACCGCTGGATAGATAGAAAGGGTATCATTGAATGGCCGTCACGATCGCCGGACTTTAATCCTCTAAATTATTTCCTTTGTGTCACCTAAAAACCAAAGTTTACGTAATACAACCAGAAAATTTAGAGGAACTTCGGGGGCGACTTTTACACGAAATTCGTCAAATAAACCGGATATGGTACAATATGTCAAGAATGAATTTTAAATTTAGATTACGAGTTTGTCAGGAAAAAAATAGGCATTTCAAACAATTTTTACAATAAAAGAAATGGCGTCTGCATTACCTAAATGCATAAGTAAATAGGAGATCATATATACCATTTTTATGCCCTTTCCAACAAACCTTCTTTTAAGTTTAAAAAAAAAAAGTTGGGAGCAGTTTTAACCCCAAAAAGAGGGGTTAATAAAAAGTTTTCCAAACTAAAAATAAACGCCGTATTTCTATATTTATTGGCAAATAAAGAGGGTTACTAATACTAAATTTATTTCAGCTTAAAATTCCACCTTATATATATATACAGGGTGTCCCAAAACTAATGGGACACAGAGCAACAGTAGACTTCTTAAGCCGAAATAATGCCATTTACTTAAACTTGCCTTATCCCAAAATTGATAACAACCAAGATACAGGGTGTCACAGTTTTAATTTTGTTATCGTTTTTTTGCGATTATTTCAAGAGCATCCGACCGATATTTCTGAAATCTTATTCCAAGGTCGCCATGCGAGCCGCGACGGGGCGAGAAAATATCCGAAATTTTCTTCGTCAGCCCGCTGGTTATCGTCGTTAACTCTTTTAGCGCATTTAGATATTAAACAGCGCTCTTTCTCTTCACTGTCGGAGCGGTACTACATAACATGATATATTACGCTTGTTCGGGAACAAGCCCTCCCTAGGGTAAATTTAATTTAATTTACTTAATTAAACCCCTTTTTTATATTTATTATTGCTATGCAAAAACTCCCCATTCTCTCTACTCGTGTTGATTCCAAACAAATATTTTCACGTCTTAACACGCCGTTTCTAAGAAACAACATGTTTCCCGCCAAATATGTAAATTCTAAATAACTATCGTTCCGCTTCTAACCTACAGCTTTCTCAGAATTACAAATATCCTGCGCCAAATCGGTACAGCCGCTGTATATCGGTACAGCCACTGTAGCTACAGCCACAAGCGCGATTTCCCTTTGTCTGGTATCGCCGCCAAATGCCGAAAGCATTCCTAAGCTCCTCGGCCTCTTTGAAATGCAAATTCAACGCTCGAAATCCATTAACTCAAGTTTAACGGTTTTCCGTTCCCGCCATCCCTACCATAAAAAGATCTCTTACGATGTTTCTAAAAGTTGCCACGAAAGCAGCACTTGCTGGCACATGACTTTCTTAAACTCTCTTCATTGGCTAAAGCTGCACCGGCGCGTCCCCATGGAAGGCGTAACTTAAAGGTTCCATGTTTTGTAAAACACGCTTCTGAGCC